>CM042078.1:50979016-52206010 GCA_023509865.1 Trypoxylus dichotomus
TTCATCGCAGCGTTATTATATATTATATATACAATTATCTCTAGATCTTATCTTGATGACAAAATGTTGAAACTGGTCTCAGAATCAGATCGTATACGATGCATGTGTTAACGTCGATGAAAATAACCACGTTAACCAGTGTTATTGAGGTATCCTTCGTCTTCCATTAATTGCTATGTAGAATATTTGAAATCAAAACAATTCTAAATTGCTGCCTTACGTATCATTTCAGCAGCAAAAAAACTAATTATTATGCTTTCAAACCCGAAGCTCACACTTCGTAAAAATTCAATCAAACGCACTTCATACCTACCAATTCGGGAGAAATAAAAAGTAATTTTCACATTTCCAAGACGAAATTCAAATCAAATTTGATCCAACGAATGCCGCCGTGAAACTAAATACGTTTTTTTCTCTTCCGTTCTTTTTTTTTTCGCAAAACCGATTTTCTACAGGGATGATTTATTTCCTATCGTAATATTAGCACGAGAAGAGGCAACAATAGAATTTTAAACTGGTCCGCTTCCATCTCTCTCCTTTTATTTTTTCGTCCTCTTTATTCCTTTTAATAATATCATTTTACAATGGACAGGCAGGAAAGGGATTCATTTAAACGATGCTGACGTTTTTTTCTTCTTCCGGTTCTTGATCAGGCTACTGGCGCAGTTTGCATTTAAACCAAATCGATAGAAAAAAAAGAAAACGAATTCCAGGGATGTTTTTCACGGCAGAGGTGGTAATGGGAATATAGGAAAACTAGAATGGAATAATTTTATTTCAGGATTCAAACTTGGAATTCTCCTCAATGTAGAGATTCTAGTTTTATTGTTAATATTAGTCATATATTGTTTCAAGGATAAGATGAATATGGCGGTAAGGATATCAATACCAGTGTTTTGAACACGGAATATGGTACTATTGCCACCAAAAATAAAGACAGCTTTTCTCATGGTATTGGTGAAATCATTCATGAGAAAGACAATGTGAAGAGACATAAAACGCTAACACAGTGTTCTGCCTACCCGGGTCATCAGCGTAGTTTCGAGCGGTTTTATGCTCGACACATTGTCATTTCCTCTTTGCTACTATCGCCATATCTAACCCTATAATTCGAGTGATTATTCTTGGCGCTAAGCAGTGCCAAAAGAATGTAACGCTTGTCTGCAAAGTCAGTCAAGGCGAAGAAGCGGGTACAGTTTCCCACCATTCTCTCGAGCAATACGTGGATTACTAGTAGCGAGAGAACGTTCGCACCAAGGGCAGTGCATAGGGTAAACTGCACATGTGAATGATTTCTCAGGCTTACCATGACGCCTTTGCATTGTGTCTTTATCTTTGGTGTTATTTTCTAGGCTTTCCTTTCAATGGTGCTATTGCCTTTTCTAATATCCAAGAGAGTTAGTGATAAAGTATAATTTCATCAATTATATGAACATTTATTTTTTTATTAAATTGAAATGCTACTAGTTGAAATATGTTTAGAAAATCCTTAATTATTACAACATTACTGGCGTTTAAGTAACACCCAACTTTCGCAACTACGAGGACGAATCAAATATGAAGTGGACTTTCGTTTTACAACATTTATTGGTTGGTACAGTAAAATAAGATTGAATACACGTTTTTTTTATATAATCTCCTCTTTCATTCACACATCTTCCACAGTATCGGAAGTATTTCAATTCCGTCATGAATGGACGAATGTGGTCGCATCTATAATCAAGTGTGTATGAACATTTCTACACCTTCGTCGTCGTGAAAGTGGTTACATGCCAGTTCTTCTTTGAGTGGCCCAAACGTGTGGTAGTCACATGGTGACGGATCGGATGTTCCAGTATTTCCCCATAAATTTTCTTCAACTTATTTTGAATCAATACAGTTGTAACCCAGCATTGTTATGGGGCAGAATCGCACTTCGAATAGGCGTATCTCGCCTTTTTCGCCGATAAGCCCGTTTCACTTCATCAAGGAATTAGAAATTGCACGCAGCATTAGCTGTACGCCGTTTGTGGAGGAGATAAATTAGCAGTATGACTCTAAAATCCAAAAAACCAGTTGCAAGAACTTATCCTGCAGAAAGACGGGCCTTGGCTCTCCGCAGAGTTGGTTCTCCAGGTTTTCACCACTCCATGCTTGTCTGCTTAGACTCAGGGGTGTAATAGTTCACCGACGTTTCATCACAGGTGACAATGTACCTAAACAAATCACCCTCAGAACAAGCAGAATGTAGAAAACTTTTGTACGAATCACATGCACTCTTCTGATCAGAAATCAAATTTTTCGTATACGTACAAGATAAACTCGTGTTAATAAATTTAACTGAAGGTTGCATAAAAACGAGGGAACAATTTTACAAAAATGTAAACGAGCAAGTTTCTATTCATACTAAATACATTTCAATGCCTAAAGAACTACCTCAACCGACACACTGTTATCAATAGAGATATAAAGAAGAATAAAAACATAGTATCCAATTCTTGCAATGCGAGATCTTTTTTAAAGTTTCTTTAAAAACGTCTTTTCAACATTTCTTTCAGTTTGCGAGCAAATGGCATTTTGCTGTTACAAACAAGTAAATGCAAGGCTAACGCTCTTTCTATATTAGATTAAATAATGGAGGAAAGGACTCTGTCTGATGCAACTCTTGCGTATCGTAGAAAAGCTCCATCATTCTATAAAACAGATCACGTGCTTGGGGAAAAAGGACACCTACCTCCCTATCTAATTTTTAGGGCAGAACATTGTCGCCTTTTAAATTTAACTTAATTTGGGATAGTTTTGTGTTTGAGTTCGTTTATTATTCTGTGGAAATCTACTATTACAAGCAATATTTTTGCACTAAGACGAATAACATTGCAACTATGAATGTGATCTTGCATTTCGAAAATGTTTTATTAGAATATGTGATGAATTAAATTATTGTGGAGTTTGGAAGGCAGAAAGTATTTAAAACTATTAAAATTAGCATCATCAAACAAAATCCTGTCAAAATTTCTTTTTCTATTCTCGATTTTACTGTTCGTTCATACAGTCTACACATAGAATATGCAACACTAATTCCCCTATAGTTTTCGTATTTTCTTTTGCTGCCTTTCTTGGGTATAGGACTTCCATAGGCAATTTTCCATTCTTCCGGGACAACACTACCCTGTAAACAGGATGTAAACAACCTGGCAATTGGTTCTAATGTTACGATTGGGGGATTCCTAATAAGTTCCATGAGCATACCTCCTTGACCCACCGCTTTGTTGTTTTTCATAGTTTTCATTGCCTCTATAACTTCTTTCACTGTTACGGCTTGGTTGACCGGTTCATTTGTATAATCTAACATACTTCCCTAAAATTATTTCGGTCTTAGATTAATAAAGATCCATAGTACATCCTCCAGCTATCAATTCCTATTGGATTTATAAATTTCACTTCGCTTGTATTTTCTTCAGTGTTCTCAAGGTTTTCCATGTCCACCTCATCACATTTCTTTTCCCAACAATTATTCATGTCCTTCTGTTTTTCTCTCTTTGCTTCATAATTGAATCTCATATAGATTTTTCTGTCCTCTGGATCTTGTGTTGTTAATCACTTCTGATATGTTATTTTCTTTTCATTTACTTTACAAACTTTAGAGTGTCATTCCACCAAATATCATTTGTTCTCCTGATTTTCTTGCCCCAACACTTGGTTTGCAGCTTCGTGAATACGCTTTCTGATGAAATTATACTGTTCTGTGACTGTAGCACCTGTTAAATTTCCCATCTTGGCTGCCAATCTCATTTTACATCAACACACAGTCGATTCATCAGAAAGACTGTCCGGATTGTATGTGGGCCATTGGGGTACTTGACTAGTTTGATTTACAACTTTTTCTTTGTTGGTTTGATATTTAAATGAAAAAATATCTTTGCTTTTCTGAGATAATTGTCAGATCCACAGAAGGCTCCTTGCTGCAGGCTCACATCCTGGAGTTTAAGAGTAAGGCTTAACCTAACAATTATGTAATCTATGATAGACTATTGTTTCTTCGTGGGTTGAAACCAGATATATCTATGTATTTCTTTGTGATCAAAGAAACCATTCATTACTTTCAAATCGTATTGATGACATACATCTATTAGCCGGATCCCATTATCGTTAATCACATCCTCACTATGTTGGCCCACTATTTTGTCTCCTACTATACTCCCTATTCATCCATTAAAGTCTCGTATTAATACTACGTCTTTCCTATTTCCCACAGTATCTAGGATACATGTTAGGTCGTCAAAAATGTTATCCTTTATATCTGCAGTTACATTGTCCGTTGGAGCGTAAACCCCTATCAGTATTAATTTGCGACCAAAAACTAGATCCAATATGATTAAACGTTCGTTTATAGCTGATCAGTTTCCACTTAACCATGTTTTGGATTTTTTTATGCAATGCAATGGAAATTCCTGCTCTTGCCCTCTTATCTTTGTTCACTCCACTATAGAAGTGAATATAGTTGTCGCGGAATTCATTTCCATTACCTTTCTTTCTGGTGTCACTTAGCACTGCTATGTCGACATTATAGTCTTTTAATGCCTCAAAAGCCTTACGTACAGAAATATGCCTATCGCTTTCGGCACATTCCTCTACGATCCTTACCAGCCATTTTCCCTCATCTTTTCTCAACCGGACTTAGGACCGGCTATGGCGATGGAATATCTATGGAATTTACTTTAGAGAATATAGCCGATACATGTAAAATGAAATTTAATCATATTCTTATTTTTAGTTGATTAAATATTGAATGGTTAGAAGATTTTCCATACTCCCATCTGCAGTCATTAGGAACCTATTAGTTAGGAATAAACAAAATAACCCATGCAATTTACAATTCGACATACTAATTAACAGGGTCTGGCATATAGTTACAGAAAGGTAAGGGATTCGAGATACTAATTATACACGTCGCCATCCTGTATAAAAGGACAACGTTCCCTTATTTACAGTTACATAGAAGATGGCACATACGTGCACACTCCTTGATAAAGAAACCTTACAAACGGAAACGAAAGCTACTGCGCTTCGATGTAGTTACGCGTCAGGCTTCCTTCTATTATATCGGGTTTCTTTCTCCCTCGTTTTCAGAATAAACTATTATGTTACATACACAATGCCGACGTATTCAGCTCTCCAACCCACTTTGCCTTTTCGACCGCGAGTAAACGAAAAATTGACAAACATCGCAATTTTCGTAATGTTTGCGGATGACTTTATACGTACGATATATAGAACGAGGCATGATGGCTGTGACGGTCTATATATAGTAGATAGTCGAGCGAGAATATATAGAAGAAAATCGATGATACATAGAAATTAGATAAAAAAGAAAATATGTTAATATATAAACAGAGAATAGGTGAAGCCATACATTTATTATAAATATCGTAGCAACAATAGTAATACTATTTAAATTGATAGAAAAGGAAAATAATTCATTACGCATAAATTTAGAGGAAAGTATTTGAAATGACAATCATAACATAATTTTTATCTAAATATTGAATTATAATATTATTATCCATATTATTTAGAGTAAAACAACTGATAACTTAATTTTACTTCCTTAAACTATATGAAATATACGGAGTAAGGCTTTGCAAAGTAAAAAGTGTTCAAACAAATTTTACCTCTAGTAATCTATTCCAATACAAACTTTTCTCATAACTTCTTCTACTTCCAGTTGCACCAGTTGTCAATTTAACAGAGTATTTGTCATGTCATTCAAATAGCTTATACCACGGGGGCGAAATAAATTATAAGTGGGGGTGATACAAGTACTAGTTTACTTTCTGATGGTAGACAACGCTGCTGTCTGTTTACTACTGGTGAAATCATTAGGGTTTTATGTAGACATGTTTGAGAAACAAGGCTGAAAGTTATTTCTGCTGCTTGACAGGTTTGGTTGTTAAATTTTTCTTCCGATATTTATGTTTAGCTTTTAGTTACATTTACTTAGTGTTTTATTGATTAATATAGTATAGGCTCTTATTAACAATTATTTTATATTAGAATTTAAATTGTACAAAATTAATATATTATTAATTATATATATATATATATATATATTGGGTCAAGCTTATATACATACGAGGGCGACCTGAAATCTTTCCGGAATCGGTAAGAGATGGAGCACGAAGGTTGATGTGGATTCATTGGTCGGCAAGGGCAGCCTTTTTATGGCAACTGTCAAAATTTCAGACGTCTACTGTCAATAGTTGTTGTTTAAAGGTGCGTGCAGTGGCTATTTTGCAAACCTCGAAATACCCTACTTTTGGGACGGCTTGAAGAGACTGGAATACCGTTTAAAAAAGTGTATTGATCTGCGAGGGGACTATATCGAAAAATAAACATAAAACACCACACCAATAATATAATATAATCAGCATTATAACAGAGGAACTTAATCACGGTTAAGATTAGCGAGAGGAGACTGTTGCTGCGAAACGTTTTTTTTTGTTTTATAACATTGACATCATAACTGTACCAATTGGTTGGTAACTCGGTTGACAACGAATGTTCACGTGCTCTTGAAACGCTGTGTTCCGAATAAATTATTGATTTGCGTGGTGTGGAGTTTACTACAATACCTGTGAATTATATAACCAAACATGTGTCTATCGTTTCAAACAATCTTTTTCCTTATGTTGTTAAAATGTAACACTACAAATTAGATGAATCTATGAGCATTGTCTGTAGCTGTAATCTGAACTTCTTGTTCTACTAAATTCAAACTTTTAATTTGGTACTGGTACCTTTGAAAATGCGAACCGCTGTTGTTCGCGAAACGTCAGAGACAAAAAGCTAGTGACACGGCGGAACCCGACAACCGTTACAACTATGTCAAACGGCCGTGAAAGTCTGAGATACTATTTAATTAATGCTTCTCTTCTTATTTTTACTCATTGTCAATTCTAAAATGTGAATCGACTTATTTAACCTTTCGTTGTTAAACAATATGCAATGGCAGTCATCTGCTATGGAGGAAGGTTGATATGTTGCATCACTTGTAATACTTCCATTATCTATACTATTAGATATTGGTGCCATTTCGCTGTATGGTACACACAAATCTCACAGATGTTGTCTACTTTGAAGTAACCTATAACAGATTTCAATATAACATTTTTTTTCTTTGTACCCAACAGTGGCTGCCCACAGGAAGGATATTCCAAATTTCATGTATTCTGCTTTAGAATTAATTTACAATTCAAATGACATAACATATAACATTTTATATAACAAATATTAGGAACGTATCCATTATTTTCGTCAGCATTTCGTCATATAATTCAAAACCAAAGTATCTTAGGTATATTTCTTCTATAGATTCACTAATGTCTTTTTTCTGCTTTGGAATTGCGTAGTCTCCACAGATATAAGAGAAGCTTTCTGGACTTATTTGCAGGACGTTCTTATCAATCTTGTTGCTTCAATTCAGTTTATTACGCCGCAAAAAATTGGGCAACTATAGGCACGGTATTATTATGCAAATCTAATTGAAAATATAGCCACGCAATAAATGAGGTACACAATAAAATATCGACACCATAAGAGTAAAGAAGGCATTATTCGATGTGACCTGAAAATACTAAACTCTAATTTATTAATACATTTTTGTTATCGTATTTCAATAGAAAATATTGCCTGCCTCTTCCATCTTTACTTCAACACTTTCCATTGCGCTAGTCATTCCGTCCCTACGCTAACATTGTAATATATACTAGGATTTCTCGTAACAGTACACCAGAATTATAATGAATAGACCAGACGTTCGTAAAGCAGCGAGCGTAAGGATTCAAATGAATATAGAGTCATTTGCAAGTATTATGCCGCGACATTACATTATGCGCCGTCTTTTTATTATAATGCTGGATAAAATCCAACGTGTCGGTCTTAACAATAGTCGCGACGGCGGTTAGATCTTCATTCGCGACGATGGGTATTTACCGTCACGAACTGGGAAATCCGAGAAACTAGCCATCACGGTGAAAAATGATGCAAACGGTTATTTGTTCGCTTATGCAGCAAAGCGAATGCTTACGTGATGCTGAATAGGAAATATTAAATTAAGACGTATTGTCCCCAGTGATAAGATTTCCCCAATTGTCAAACATTTATTCACATTTTTAAAATAGTCAAATGACGTTAGCAATTTAGGTATATCCGTAATCAATGTAGACCCATATATTACATTATTTTCAGTAAATGGGAATATTGGAATATAAGGGAGTTCCATTTTCAAGGAATAAAATATTGTCACAGCAAAGTAGCGTAGATAATTGGATGCCTTCAGAGCATGGTTTTCGCATTCTAGGCAAGAATGTTTCTCAAAACATTTTTTCATTAGATACCCACAAACATACACTGCTGCATTACTGCTGCAAGATCCAGATTCCTATACTCCCTTGACCCTATAAAGATTTCTCCATTTTCTATAATTGGCATAATAGGTATCTGTATTCGTGAGCCATTTAACTCTGTAAACTATCCATATCGTCATGACGGTTTGCCCTTTCAGCATGCTGAAAGTAGGATACGCAAAATAACAATCTATTTTAAATGCAAGTTTAAATTGTATAAGAGTAGGATTTCTTGGGTTTCCTCCTTGTTGACGGATTGATCCAAAAAAAAACCAAACATACCATATCCTTCATTGTTTGAAGAATCTATAATACAGTTTTGCACGGCAGAAATATGAGGATTTGTGCCCTTCTTTCCATTATTACCATCACTACTCACTTTTGTCTTATAGTCTAAATAAATAAAGAATAACAATGAAATAAAAACGAAATATGAGAACGAAATAACTAACATAGAACTGAAAACTCTGCAGATATTGTAACTCAAACACTTTTAAAACTCTACGACGTATTTCAAACGCCAATTCTGCAAAATGCTGGCGCACAAGACGACAAGTAATGGCAAGTTATGAAAAGTAAATAAATATTGTATATGCGATGAAGTTGTTTTGTTGTTTCTCATATTATTTTCAATATAAATTTCTGTTATTCTGTGGTAGTATCATGGTCTGGAGATGTATGTCGGCAGCCGGCGTCGGAGGACTCTTCGTATACGCGGGCCGTATGAACAGCCAGCACTATACTCAGATGTCAGAGGAAATGTTAGAGTCGACTGCCTTAAAATTATTTGATGGTGAAGTACCGGAATATTATTTCCAACGAGAAAATACGCCGTGCCATAAATCAACACTCAGTACGTTAGTTTAGTGATAATAACATGCTTATATGGGAGTGGCCGTAATAGTCAGACGATATAGGCAATTTAGACCGATCGACAGTCAATGTAGACCCATACATTACATTATTTTCAGTAAATGAAAATGCAAGAGAGTTTTATTTTCAAGGAATAAAATATTGTCACAGCAAAGTAGCAGTAGAGGTGAAAATGGGGAAATGAAACGAATTATATTCAAAATAGCTTTATTCCAACCGATGGTAAAGTAGTATAGCATATACGCAACAGGACAAAGGGAAAAGCCAATTCTGCAAAAGAAGAGTCCAACCTTTTAGTATCAAATATCTAGAATTACTGTTTAATACAGGCGCTTGTTACTGTTTATAGTAATAGACATTCTTATGTTGTTCATTTCTTTCATTATATCCCTAGATGAACTTTTAATGGTTTTGGTTACTTCATATTATAATGATATGATATATCACATGATAATATTGTCTATTTATTATCAATGAATTTTTCTAAATTTTACTGGGTTACCTGTTCCAGATATTTTCTCGTCACTGTTTGGTGTATGCCGTTATTTTTTTTTTATTATGGTTGATGTTATAAGTTGGAGGCAAAGTACCGTTAGTACCCCCTCTTCACGGAATTTTAAGCACACACATTCAATCTGTACAGGTTTCTTTCTAAAGTATTACAGATATCTACTTTGGGTTATTCTTTAATAACTTATTATTTACAAATTTTCTTGTTCAACAAAAAAAAAAGAATCCCTTCAACAACACTTGCAGAGGAGTAAACTTTAATATCGTTTACTATATATATCGCCTTTCGTAAACATATTTTTTATATAAATAAATATTTCCAAATTTCATTCTTAAAGGACGTTTAATATACTGTACTTACATATTTCATTCACATTGTATAAATATGCCTTATTACGAAATTATACTTATAATCTTCAAAATTTCTCGTACGACGGAAGGATGGCACGACTGGCAGCATTTAACTATATAATTTCACTTATATCAAGTAATCGTCTATTGTGTAATCTACCATATAGGTAAACAAATGTGTTACCATGAACATAGAAAAAACATCGTGTCAAAGTCACACATGTTGTCATCGTCTCTCCTGAGAATAATTAGTTATTTTCTCATATAACTTTTTAATTTACAAAGATCTTCGATTATATCCAGTCATAAAGTGTATCAGTTGATACTATAAATAAAATCTGGAAGTTTCGGACACATATATTGGATGCCGAAGACCAGTACGATTTCAAAGATTAAAGACGTCGAATCTTCTTAAGTTCCTCAAAATCATTTGTATCTATTGCTCTCATTTTGTTTCGCATACTAATTAGAATTTTTAAAGATTAGCTAGACAGGGATTGCTTTAGGCTTTCTGTAAAAAAACATATTTTTTTAAAAAAGCGATATATATTAACTAATTTGTCAATATATTTATTTTTTTTTCAACGTTACGTTTGGTTATTTTAATAAGAAAACATTATCATTTAATTTAAAAACAAATAGAACAAAACTTAAGTCAAAGAACCCATTTAAAAAAAGAGCCTGTGATTTTCCACCATAATATGTTTAGTGTTGCACGATGAGATAAGTAATTCTATTGATTCAGTTTATTAAAGATTTTCGGAGTTAAATTAACCAAAATATTGCTAAATAAACAAATTCTTTCTGATTCTTCGTTAAATTAATTTATTACATTTAATCATACTGCAATTTGACATATTAATATATTTTCATCAACAATTTGCTACTGTTCTATTAACGATCTGCAAACAGGTTGTTAAGCAAACGATGTTCTTAACATAATCCAATGTATGTGTTCGTCTTATTTGTGTGCCATCAAGATCCAATTAACGTCGAGTAAAACTGTGAAAGCAGTTATATTTAATAATAATAATAATAATAATAATCCTTTATTGCCCAACAGCCCAGGGGCCAATTACAGGACAAATTACAATACAATTCTTATATAAAATAAAATAAAATAATTCAAATCGTGTTGCCTACAATAATAATACAATAATAATGAAACAAAAAAAAAAAAGAAAGACTCACAAAAATGGCTCTAGATCCCGTTTGTTTGCGTTCCTCACCATGTGACTGAGAGGTGCCTTAAGCAAAATGTTGGTATTAGCTCTAGATACTTGAAATGTATTAAAGTAGCGAGTATGATGAGTAGGTACGGTAAAGTTTATTTGCACCAGAAGGGCTGGCGAGTCGACAGTATTTTTCAGGATCCTGCAAAGAAACTCCACACTGTTACGCTCGCGGCGGTCAGCAAGAGATAGAAAACCATGCTCAACAAGTAAGCTATAATACTCGATACCTCTTGCAGGATACACGTTGTCCATTCGAAAGGAGAGATATTTTAGAAATTTCTTTTGAACCCGTTCGATCATAAGCTCTTGGTGTAAATAACGGGGATACCAAACAATGGAGGCGTATTCAAGCTTAGAACGAACGTAGGCATAATATAAACGTTTCATTACACCTAAGTCTGAGAAATGCCTGCAAGAACGCATGACAAAACCGAGAGTTTTGGAAGCAGATGAACACATGGACGAAATATGTTCCGTAAATGACAGTCTATTATCAAACAAAACACCAAGATCCAAAGTTTTGATATTGCGTGGTATGGCTGCATCATTAATTTGGTAGTTATAGTATAAAGTAGTGTGAGTGTTATTGTTCAGAGGGAGATAATTGACCTTGCTCCAAGTATTAATGCGAAGAAGATTGTCTTGTAAATGTTTACAATCGAAAATGCTACCAACAGTATTAAATATCTTTACGTCATCTGCGTATGCTAAGACGTGACACGTAAACAGAGATAGTAAATCATTTATATAAAAATTGAAGAGAAGTGGTCCAAGATTTGAACCTTAAGGAACACCTGATGTTGGAGAAAACGGCGTAGAGGAATAACCATTGTAGCAGACATAACACTTCCTTCCAGTAAGGTAAGACTCAATCAACGTCAGGAAACCCACACCAAAACCAAATTTGTCCATTTTTTGTAGTAGCATCTCGTGGTTAATGCAGTCGAAAGCTTTAGAAAAATCTACGTAAATAACATCCACCTGCTTTCGCTTATCAAGCGCTTCACCAAGATATTGGCCAATGCATGCTAAATTAGTGATCGTCGACCTACCGCAACAAAACCGTGCTGATGCTCAGATATGAAAGGAGTTATGCAGGCAGATATTTCTTTGTAAAGCAAATGTTCAAATACCTTAGCGAAATTGGGCAGTATACTTATAGGCCTATAATCAGCAATGTTAGATCGGTTTCCTTTCTTAAATACGGGAGTAATTCTGCTAATTTTCCAAACCTTTGGAAAAGTTGACGTGCTTATCGCTAGGTGGAATATAGTTGACAGTGGATAGGACAGAACAGGAGCACAATCACGTACAAAGAAGCTCGGTATTCCATCATCTCCAGTTGTCATATTAGATTTAAGTCTCTTGATACTGTTCTCCACATCCAATTCAGAGAAGGCATGAACACAAAAATTATTATAATTGAGAAAAGAGTTGAAAGATACATTTTGAACACTAGGTTTATACACACTCGCAAAGACACTGGAAATATATTTGTTGGAAATTGGAAAAATTTGTTGGAAATACACGCTCGCTAATATGTGTTGCGAATTACACTATTTATTTTACAACATGCACTTATATATACATACAGTGTGTTCACTTCAAAAATTCCCGCCATAAATTTCTGGAAATCTGGAAACTTATGAAAAATTTCATAAAACACGTAAAAAGTATTATCGAGGGGGATATTTTTTTATGCAAAAATTAGCTCACCTACTTTAACCCTTTGCCCTCTGGAACTACCCCTTTAAAAATTTTAAATTGAAAGGGGTATCAAGTAATACCCCATTTTAATGATCTTTTAATACAGTACACTTTGGCGTTTATTTTTTTTGCAATTGATCGATTTCTCAACAATACGGTTGAGATACATAACAAACATGTGACATGAATCTTGCAGGTATCTAAATGACGTTAAAAGCAACTTCCGGTTATTATTGAATAAGGAGAAGCACTTGTTGCTAACATAATAACGTCTTTGCAGTAGTTCTTAAAATCTCCCTGCCATACTAATGAAGCAGAAATAATATTTTGATATAGTCTCCAATAACCTCAGGCAATACTTAGTAACTATAATATGAAGTATGATGTTTCTTCCAAGAAAATCGATTGTTTTGTCAATTCCTATCCAGATGAAAGCCCTTCGGATATAATTTGCTAAGCTTAGCAATTGACATATATTTTGTTCTGCACAGGATAATACAAGAAATACATTGTGTATACATTGTCTATGTTTCTCCTAGATTGTCTAATGTTATGGAGGATATATCTTTGAATAATATTTATCTGAAAAGCATTCTCTGTAAATTGATTAACCTATCCATTACGCTGGCACATTGTACAAGTAAGTATACGAAAGATACTGACTCTAATTGCGTGTAATTAATAACAGACATACGTGAGGCGTAGAATTTCAGGAGATGCTAACGAACGAGTAACGTAAACAGTCACTTTCAATTATGGAATAGCTAGAAACTCTCGGTATTTATTTATGTTTGTATTATTTCACATCCATCGGCTTGAAACCGTATTTGCTTCTAGATGAGTAAACGTGCAAAGTTTGCTCACCGTTTGATTCTATTAAGCGTATATTAGACCTACCTTATCGTACGATCTTGTATAATGTAATTGAGATTATAAGACAGATAATATCATTCTTGAGGCTGAAGTAGGAACATCAAACGGGAAAACTTTGCAATTAATTGCAGAATATGGCAATATCTGATGATTTTCTACTTCACCATTTATTACGTTATATCGATTTTTCGTGTACAAACATGTAACTTGATTCTAATTCGATTATTGTTTTTCTTTGCACAATGAAAAGTGAAAGTAAACTTTCCATTTCATATTTCCTTGTTGGTTTAATTTTAAATGCATCAAAAATACCTACCGGAAATATTGTTAAATAGACAATTTCATTGTGATTTAAATAAACAATTGTTCACTAATTGATTAATTAATTAGGATAGTTGTTGTATTTCTTTTAATTGTGGTGAAAGATAGTTTTCGCTGAATTATTTTATTACACTTAATCATACTGCAGTATTGAAGACTTATGTTAACTAAATAAATTCGTTGTGATTCAAATAAGTAATTGTTCAGTAATTGATTTATTAATAAGATTATTATTATTATATTTTATTAATTATTTTATTTCATTTAATTATACTGCAACATTGAAACAGTATCCAACATATTAGTATATTTACATCAACAATGTGTTAATGTTCCATTAACAATTTACAAACAGACTTGTAATATTCAACTAAACTATGTTGCTAAAATAATCCAAAGGACGTGTTCGTCTTATTTGCGCGAAGTTAAGATCCAATTAACGCTGTAAAAGCAGTTATATTTGTTGAAAATGCACGCTCAGTAGAAGATGTTTTAAGAATTACATTATTTATTTTAGAATATACACTTACACATACATTACATACAGCATGTTCATTTGGAAAATTCTCACCATAAATTTTTGTAAATCTGAAAATTCTCACTCATTTCCATACTCCGCCCCCGGGGGCTATCCCCTTAAAATCCCTCAAAATCCAAAAGGGGTATTGCGTAATATCTCACCTTAATGGTCTTTTCAAACGGTAGTGTTGTCGTTCAGTTTTTTGAAATTGATCGATTCCTTTTCAAGATTTTTAACAAAATCTTTTAGTTTGATTTGTTTTGTATTTTCAGATGGTCAATCTATTTTAGGAGCATCTAAACAAAAACCAATGTTAAAAGCTTTTATACATTTCTCAAAAACAAGGAAAATAAATAACATTATGATTGTTTAAGTTTTAAGTTATGTTTAAATAGTATCAGTGTCGGTAGGATTTCAACACACGCTCTCTTCGTTACCTGTGGAATGCTAAAAACGTTTGTAATTTGCGAGAATATCGTAATTTTATCATCACTAACATCAACGAAGGTTAATTTCATCATACTTTAATTATGATAAAATTACAATTATCTTGGAATTAACCATTCATTAAATTCTTGCAAAAAATAATAGTCGCAATAGGATTTGAATCCACCAACTTGCTTTTAATAGTACTTTATCAACTGAGGCACTACTATATATGGTATCTACAGACATTGTGACATCTAGTTTCTAAAAAAATTTTGAACTCACATTCCGTCTCACTGTATAATGATAGCACAATGCGCCGCTAACGCAGAGGTCGTAGATTCAAATCCTACCGGGACTGATATTTTTTCAAAAATTTGAAAGCGTCCTTTAAATGGAAGGAAATTGTAATTTTATCATTACCAATATCAACACTGCTTTAATATTCATATTTTTGTTGTAAATGTAATAAAAAATACAATAAGGTTTAGGTCATATTGACCCCACCTTTACAATAGTAACAATTAAAAATATAACCAAAAAATAGATATATCTACAATTTTAAGAAATTAATCACAATGTGAAGGACCTCTATTATTGATAAATAAGGTTACCAATGCCCAATAAAACAAAATTTTAAACAATTTAATACAATTTTGATTCGAATTCTCTTTCAGATCAAAAAGTTACATACCATAGTAAACGTGCACCTGGATTTAATTCCTTTAATCCAGCTTCCCCAGAACTTAAAATCCAATCCCTCATCCTTTACAACTCGTGTGCGCTACAGACGGATTTCTTATTAAAAACTTGTAATCCGGAGATTCGTTTGCCGTATTTTTCATTTACGCCAGACATGCACAAAGAACAAAACCAACCAAAGCTGAACGCATCTATACAGTTTCTTCTTTAATACAACTCAAGTTTTTAATCTGAAAGATTCGCGTCTATTGCAATGGAACTATGCAGCTTACACTACGTTTCTTTTGCTACGCGTCCGTAAGACGGAGCTCTTGCTTTAATTACGATAATACGCTGAACGTCTTAGAGTTGTCCGTAAACATTTAAAAAGTTCGATTCTTTAGATAGGATTCGTTGGAGATATTTACTTTGCCAGTAAGGAGTACAGGAAGATGAATTGACGGGAAATAGGATGTGACTACTAACGCCATCTTTTGAGAAAGCTTAGCATTATATCCTAATTCAGCCGAGAGTCTGCTGGTGATATATGAAGTTTGGGTAATATCTTACCATCGATTTAATAATTACAATAGCGTGAATAAAGTACATACAGGAAGAATTCTAAAATCTATAAACTCGAAATTTGTGGCGCGGTCTAGTACATATTTTTGAAGGACTAAACTCATCTTGTTTGATATCCAACAATATCTGAGCAATGATGCTCGTTCAATGCAAATATAGTAATATGACCACCGAAAATCATGTACAATCAGGACCACCTAAAACTGCAACATCTCCAGAAATGATCGACTAAAATTAATGATATTGTTTTGAAAGACCAACAATCAATGTAATCTCCCCTAACTAAAATGTTATATATATATATATAACAGCTGCTTGCAACTCACTGTCGTCCTCAAAACGACGTCCCCTAAGGTCTTTTTTAAATTAGGGGCCATATCCGCGCTATGTGGTGGATGTTCCAATTCTTGAAAGTTACATTCGCGGATGACAGCTTGTGAAACGGCGGCAGTATGGATCCACGACGTTGGCGTATGACGCCTACCTTGTAGCTGCTACCATGCATACTTGTTGAGTGCATGCATAAGTTATCTGCAAAGTAACTGCCGCAAATCTTGAATTGTGATGAAAAACGTGAAAGGATATGAATGTCAAGCAACACCTTATTGTTGTTGACCAGCCCCTCCAGGATGAGTTTAATTGGAGATTTACATATTTTACCGAAGACGAAACAGCAAAATACTATGAAAGTATGCAACGCTGATGCCAATAAAAATAACCGAAGTAACTGTACGATCTACACAACAGTGGGGAGGGTGAGTGCCTAGCTTTTGTAGCCCAGACTATCTGCCCTCAACTGTGGTCTCAATTGAGAAGGTTTCTAATTCTATTATACGAGATTTTAAAACGATAAGTTGGATCTCTTGGACGCTATAGCATCGTTTCTCAATTTTCTGCGAACCGCATTCTATTCAAAACACTGGGGAATGCAAACGATCGATTTAAAGTACATATGGATATGAAGAGACCTGTGTAAGCATTAATCGGCTACAAATTCCAGTGCGCTCTATTCGTTTACGAGATATTTACGGCATCCACGGTCTGGAGCGCAATTCATCGCAAAATAATACCGCTACTGAGTAATTATTTGCGAACTAACTGTAGCCTCCCATCCAACGGATTGGTAAACATACATTCAGCGCGCTTCGATAAGTAATGCCTTGCATTAATATCAATATCAATATCAATATTTTCATTTAAACGTCAATAATATCTATGTTAGAAAAACTACACCGTTAGAGTAAGACTAATCTGTGTAATTGCCATGCGTAAATTGGTACTCCATTGTCAAATATATTCTACAAAGTACTATCAATTCAACCATTAATAAAGTATCAAATAAAATGATACCGACAACTAGATTTTTATTTTAATTGTGTACTTCAACCTTCTATCAGAGTAGAGTTATTTGTAAAAATATGGGAAACTATTGATGAAGATTAGTCGTTTATGAAAATTTAAGGTTTATATACCATGACTATTTTTTTTTCAACTTCCGTTCCGTGGTGGGAGACGAGGATGCTCAGCAGGTGACTGCGCATCTCCCCTACTTTAATATCTGCCACTTGCAACATCATTACGACATTTCTAGCTGAGTAGTAGACACATAAACATGGCTGCTACAATTGATTCTCCCGTCAAGTGCAAGTTACGCAGTGTAATTCGATTCCTTCAAGCAATTTCGGCGAAAACAAAAGAAGAGACATGCTGACTTCTTGAACAATTTCTATAGGAAGTTTTTGAATACCTGGTGTATAGCCTCAGCTTAGCGCCAAGCGACATCCATCTCCTTCGTGAACAGAACAAGTGCGTAGGAGGGCATAGCTTCCAGAGTACAGATGAATTTCAAAACAACGTCACGGATCATCTCAACTCACTGACGGCAACATTCTCTGCAGAGCGAATGGGAAGGCTCATCCATAGATATGACAAATGCACGGCAATTATGTAGAAAAGTAACCGTGTCTGTACATAACTTTTCGTTATAAATCCACTTTGTTATTCACACGCGTCTTGTTTTTATGTGTTATCGGGGGTTAAAAAAACAGCCTTCGTATCTCAAATTAATTTTATAAAGAATTACATGAAATTATAGGTATATGAACAATTTCATACTGCACACCACAATTATACTAAAT
Organism: Trypoxylus dichotomus; assembly: GCA_023509865.1. Taxonomy (NCBI): domain Eukaryota; kingdom Metazoa; phylum Arthropoda; class Insecta; order Coleoptera; family Scarabaeidae; genus Trypoxylus; species Trypoxylus dichotomus. The sequence goes on from CM042078.1 coordinate 50,997,618, forward strand.
TCTTTTCGGGATACTTGTGGAGGCAGGTGTAGGAGTACAAAAGGAACTATTGGATATTTTTCGTCGAAAACGGCAACACAAAAACAACGCGTAACAGGTGCAACGCTAAGGATATACACGAAGGACTTGATCTGCGCGCCTTATATAAATCGAGCAAAAACAATCGCTGCCATCAGAAGCAAAGGAGCAATATCAAGTGCTCGCTGATGCGAGTGCCTTTCACTGCGATTTATATTTAGTGGAAACAAAACCGATGGGATTTCAAAACAGACTACGAAAACAAAAGCCGGAAGCGACATCGAAGCGATTTCCAACTCCCAATCCAGCCCTGCTCTTGTCTATCGCTCAAAGACGTTCGGCAAAAATGGTAAACAAAACTTTCCCATATTATAGCACATTGAGGGTGAACATGGAAAAAAAAAGAACTACAAAGATCCTGTCGGCTATTATTTATGACGACCAGAGAGTGTGTGTGTATTTGTATAAGGAAAAACTTTTAGAAAAAAAAGGGTTTGGGACCGGGGAATTATAAAAACAAAAAGCAAACAGTGTAGGTAAGGAGATTCTTATGTACATCTTGCAGTTACCAATTTCGCACTTCACTTTTAGCTTTTAATTTATTTTATTTATTTTATTTTATTCTTGAATTATCTATTGCTGAATCATATATTTGATTTTATTTTTATATTTTATATAGTTAAGGTCTTTTGTTTGTTTTGACAACAGATTATATTATGTTATGATTTCTGCCAAAGGTATTTTTCTGTATTTACAGTATAAGTTCTTGTCAGATCTGATGTGGGATTATCTTCTTGTAGTATAGTTACGTATTTATCTCGACCTTCAGGGCTGAATATTTGCTTTTGACCTTCTTTGGCTTTAAGGCATAAAAAGGTATATAAATTTAAATAAGCGAACAAATAGAAAAAGATGAATAGGTTGATATCCACTATCAAAAAAAAACTAAGACAAAGTGCATATACAGATTTTCTGCTTTTCTACATCTTTATCTAAGTGCATCAAAAAAGCGTCCGTTTTAATAAGTTAGTAAACTATATTTTACTAAAGTCTTCAGATACTATTGCAAATAAACAATATTTTTTAAAAGAATCATAAATTCACCAGTACATTATACCATCCAGTATGCCAATGGATAGCCAATTCATCCTAAATATGAGAAGTGAAGTAATAAAATTTGTTGCCAATAAAATAATGATTTTAGCAACCTCCCAAAATACTCATACTTTTTATTTTAAATTATCCACATTAATTAAAACTAGTATGTTATGGGGGTTACATACATCTTTCCTATAAATATAATAACTGCATAAACTTATACTCTATATGGCAGTAGAATAATACATCTGTTGAAACATTGGACCCATTAGATGCGAAACAAAGTCCAACAACTAGGCAAACTGAAATATAATAGTTTTTACTTTTTAACAAAACATTTGCTTTACAGCATGTGTTGACAACTGCTACTACTACTTTGGTTTTCTCACTTCTGCGTATGATTCCTTTTTTGCATTGTGTACGCAGATACCGTCCTTGTATGTTATTAAGGAAGTTCGCGATATAATAGTAATATGTGTTAACAATAATGCATTATATATATATGGTGGAAAATCTCAGGCTCTTAATTTTCCAAATGGGTTCTTTTCTTTGAATTTTTGTTCATTTTAAATTCGAATATAGTGTTAAATAAATTGAAATAATCAAATGTAAGATTGTAAAAATATATGTATTGACAGACCGAAATGTATATATGTATATCACTTCTTGACAAAGTTTCTTTTTAACTAATATCTGAATCAATCCCTGTTTACCTAAATTTGTAAATTGTAATTGGCATATGTTAGTTTATTTTAAACATTACAGGCATGCATGCTAGAAGTTTAGCTCCTACTATTGAATTAGGAATAAACTGATCTCCTAGAGGAATCGTGCACCCTTCAAATCTGTTTATTAAATACCTTCGTCTTATTAACGTCAGGACTCGCGGTTACTTGGGCAGACTATAGCTTAATGGGAAATGATTACAAACAATCGCTTCAAGGCCTTGGTCTAACAGTAGTATTAGGAATTTATTTTATTGGTTTTCATGAATTTGAATGCAATGAAGCCCCTCTTGCTATTGCCGACTTTGTATATGGCTCTACATTTATTATTACAACAGATTTCCATGCATTACATGTTATCATCGAGACCACATTCTTAATAGTTTACTTAATTCGTCAATAATGTAATTATTTTTCATGTTATTCATTAGTTTGCACTTAAACCAGTAGTATGGTAGTGATATTTCGTAGATTCCATGAAGCTGCATTTATACTTCGCGTTCTAGTTTGAATTCCATTATTCTTAATTATTTATTTTGTTAAAGCGTATAAGCATCTATGGAGCTTTGTAAATTGCTTTTAGGTGACCGTATACGTTTGTAGGTAATTGATAATTAGTCTCGGTAATTCGGAGCAAATTACAGTGGAGTGCGGAGAACAACGTGGAGGGACCGAGCAGCCGTATCAAGGCCAATGTTCAGTAACGTTCAGCAGAGGCGATAACACCAGAAAACATAAAAAAAATATCAAAAGAACGTATTGGCTTTATATTGCATGAGCGTTTGACTACGAAAAAGCTGTGTTCAAAGTGGGTGCCGCGTTTGCTCACTGTTGACCAAAGACAAGAACGTGTTGATGATTCTGAGCAGTGTTTGGCCATGGTTAAACGTAACGAACCGGAAATTTTGCGTCGATATGTGACAATGGATGAAACATGGATCCATCACTTCACTCCGGAATCAAAACGATCGTCATCTGAGTGGACAGCAACTGGTGAACCTCGTCCAAAGCGCCCGAAAGTACAACAATCGGCTGGAAAGGTTATGGCCTCGGTATTTTGGAATGTGCGACTATCGACTATCTTGAGAAAGGAAATACCATCAACAGTGAATATTATATAGCGTTATTGGAGCGTTTGAAGGTACGGTAGCAAAGAAAAAAAATTTGTTTCATCAAAACAATGGCAAAACTACATGAATTGAACTTCGAATTGCTCCCACATCCACCGTATTCGCCAGATTTGGCTCCCAGCGACTACTGGCTGTTCGCAGACCTCAAAAAAATGTTCGCCGGTAAGAAATTTCGCACGAATGAAGAGGTTATCGCTGAAACTAAGGCCTACTTTGAGGCAAAAAATAAATCGTTCTACAAAAGTGGTATTGAAATGTTAGAGCGGCGCTGGAATGATTGCGTTGCTCTTGATGGAGATTACGTTGATGAATAAAGCTAATTTTGAACCAAAAAAACCGCGTTTTCTTTGTTAGGCCCGGGACTTTTCAGCCCATGTGTTATATATGATATTTTTGGATGGATTGATATGGCAAATATACTCGGCCTTCTCGGTCTATATATCTCGAAAACTGTCAAAACGTCCGGCCATAAATAAAATTCAAAAATGATGAAAGAAAATAGCCCAAACAAGAAAAACAACTTAATAATTAATAAATATTTTCAAATTTTATGCAAGATTTTCTTGAATCAAGTTAACGAATTTCTTAAAGAAAGACATACTATTGTTTAATTACATATATATATAATTCTCTTTAGCGGAGAAAAAAAATCCCGAGGAAATATTTCTATTGATTGATATTTCTATTGTAGATAACTGAAACGATTATTTTCTTGAATGAAGGCGAACAGCCTTGACACAACCAAACGTTTCTCTACGTGTAGGTTTTTTGGTATTAGTGACCATTGGGTGTAGATTAGAATAAGCTATTATAAAAAAGGCCCGCACTAGCTCTAAAATGTGTTTTTTTTAAACACTATTATATAACCTACTCAGACCAATTTTTCCCCTCAATTGGCTGCAAATTGTATGCGGAATTTTAAACGACCCAATCTTTAAGTAAACAACATTAAAAAAATAATTAACATCTATATTACGTACTTTAATTTTGTTTTAGACGTTTATAGATAGTTTAAAAGAGTTTATCAAAACTAACCGCATATTAGCAAAACCATTTTCCTTAAAAAAAGAAAATAAAATTCATACTAATACGCGTAACAACATTATTCGTTCCAGTATTGATTCCGCAGCTATTTACCTGCTTCTACAGGTTGTGATTTATCGAAAGAATAAATCTACGCCTCTCAGAGTACCTTAGAGATTTTAATCTTTCCAAACGAGCCATTTATTTAGCGGGCAAACGAAACGGTGAACGCGATCAAACGGGTAGCGAACGGTGTATTTGCGTGCTGATACCGATGCATGCAAAACGGCAACGAGTTAATGTTTAGCGATGTTTTATATCTATCTGAACGGATAGATATGCGACTCGTAAATACCGAACGTTAGCGCTCGAAGTCAGGTAAATTATCGTCGTTTAACGCTCGCGGTTTGCCGTAATACTTCAGGCATAGATAACGTGATTCTCTTCCGCGATAAGTTTATTTCTCGGGTTGCGGTAGGAATAATAATACATGAAATGTTGGAATTTGGTAGTTTGTTGCGATGTATTCACGTTTCTATATATGCCAGGTGTATGCATAAGCTTTTTCCGGCATTTTTGCTGAAAAAAAAGCACGTAATTTTCAAGGCAAACTATTTTTTTTTTATTCAAAATATTAGCTCATTGATTTCTACACATTTCACCCCCATCTTTTAGGTAATCTATGGATGCCATACCAGAAAAACTGCTTGCCTCTAGAGGCAAATCATTCGTCGAGCCATTTTTCAACTTCCTCGAAATTCTTAAAGTGCTGCTCTGCGAGCGCGTATTCCATGGATGTAAAGAGGTGATAGTCAGATGGTATTGGGTCTGGGGAGTACAGTGGGTGCGGAATGATGTCCCATACAAGCGATTTTAAGGTGTCTTTCATTGGTTTTGCTGTGTGAGTCGCAGCATTATCGTGTAATAAAATCGCTTTGCCATGTCTTCTGGTCCATTCCGGGAGTCTTTTGATTAATGCGAGGTTTAAATTAATCATTTGTTGGCGATAGCATTGTGTATTAACGATTTCACCGGGTTTCAAGAGCTCCATAATACACAATACCGCTCTGGTCCCACCTGACGCAGAGCATCGTCTTCTTGTCGAGACAATTTGGCCTTTGTGCTGAAGAACTGGCTTCGCCAGGTGAAAGCCAGGATATTTTCCGCTCCGAGTATTCAAAATAAATCCATTTTTGGTCAACCACAATTCGATACAAAAATGATTTTCTTTCGTGGCGTTGAAGCAGCATTTCACAGGTGACTTCGATTTTTGATTTGACATTGATTCGAATCGTGTGGAATTCCGAGTTTATTGATCTTCCCCATTTCTTGTAAACGTCTGCTGATTGTTCCCTTCGACACATGTAATGCTTCTGCTAATTACCATTGAGTTTGAGTTAGGTCATTATCCTATTATTACCCAAATAACCTATTACGGTGATACAGAAAATATAAATTCAAATGATATTCGTACTACATAAATATGGTAGAAATCAGAACATAAAAGGCTGGATTAGAGATATATATTTCGGGGTCAAGTTAATTATTTTTATCAGAAAACGACTATCACGCACTCTGTGTAGGATCTTGCGCTAATTAACGTATTTAATCAGTTTCTGCATAATTCATTTTTATAAAAAGTTTATGGTATAGTCTATGAATTCAAGATAATTTTTTAGAAAATTTTCAAAGTCATTCCAAGCAAATATCTGTTGATTTGTAGACCTTATAGAACTAGATAAAATATTGGTTTCCATTACTGATGAACGGTTTTGAGGGGTGAAATCGGTATTTTCTCAGTTTTTTTTTATTTCCTATTAGATGTTGGAATTGAAAAAATTATTGATATATATCTAAGTGTTTACCATTTTATAGAGCTATCAAAATATGCTAACCTTGATGTAATTACCACTGAAAGGATATGATCCTATGTACAGAGAAATATAAGATGTAAGGATGTAGTAATTATATTCATTTTAGCACTCAATTAGAGGGAAACTTATGCATTTCTACTCTACCACCTTTATTTACGTTAAAAAAGTGACCATATATATGTACTACTCGCCTTTATAATTTAAATACTAAATGGAATAAAATAAATGATGTCACTCCGAATTTACTCTTTCAAAATACATAAATCCAACCACTACTACATATTGTATACGTTAATACATAAAACAATATTTCGATGGACATTCCACATTTTGTATTGTATGTTTCCTACTCAATATTTAATAATATGAATATTCAAAATTCATATACTATAAATTTGTTCATCATGGTAATAATAATTTAGATAAAACAAAACATAAAACCTGATTGCATCTTGAATATTTAATAATAGCGGGCTCATTACAAATATGGAACGACGAGGGAAAAATCCTCATTGCGGTTACTAAAAGCAACTTTAACAGGATGGTGGAAACGGTCAATTCAGTTTTCCAAATAGCAGCTTTTAAAGCAAGCAGATGCAAATAGACTGATGCTTAGGTACAAATAACCAGTTATATGTCAGCGACTTTATAATGCGGTTCCTTAGTTGACATATTTGATGGATTGATGGTGGTTTTCTCTCTTCGCTAATTTCTCATTCTGTTCAAGATTTAAACGTTTGCATGCTTGGATTTGTCTTAATCATAAATTAGGCGATTTATGTATATAATATCCAAGTGATTCTTTAAATTGTTAGAATGACGACTAACATTATTATGTACTTATCGACTTCAATACCCGTTGTTAGTTTTATTAGACGAGAGCGGACACTAGACAGACGGATACGGAGCAATTGATGCAACTTTTTATAACTATTAAGTTGAGTAGAGCGATTGGAATCACTCAGAATCTTATTAACGACAACACGTTCCCGCTCATTCCTTTGGTTCGTTAATAAATCTGAAGCTTGTCCTGCTAAACCAAATATGATTACATTATTTTTCATAGACTCTAGAATTGATTTTTCGAACTATTGACAGCAGTTAAGGCGCTTATAACACATGGGCTGAAAAGTCCCGGGCCTAACGAAGAAAACACGGTTTTTTTGGTTCAAAATTAGCTTTATTCATCAACGTAATCTCCATCAAGAGCAACGCAATCATTCCAGCGCCGCTCTAACATTTCAATACCACTTTTGTAGAACTATTTATCTTTTGCCTCAAAATAGGCCTCGATAACCTCTTCATTCGTGCGAAATTTCTTACCGGCGAGCATTTTTTTGGGGTCTGCGAACGACCAGAAGTCGCTGGGAGCCATATCTGGCGAATACGATGGATGCGGGAGCAATTTGAAGTTCAATTCATGTAGTTTTCCCATTGTTTTGATTGATTTGTGACACGGTGCATTGTCTTGATGAAACAAAAATTTTTTCTTTGCCATATGCGGTCGTTTCTTCGCAAATTCGGCCTTCAAAACGCTATCTAATATTCACTGTTGATGGTATTTCCTTTCCCAAGATAGTCGATGAATATTACACCACGCACATCCCACAATACCGAGGCCATAACCTTTCCAGCCGATTGTTGTGTTTTCGGGCGCTTTGGACGAGGTTCACCAGTTGCTGTCCACTCAGATGACGATCGTTTTGCTTCCGGAGTGAAGTGATGGATCCATGTTTCATCCATTGTCACATATCGACGCAAAATTTCCGGTTTGTTACGTTTAAACATGGCCAAACACTGCTCAGAATCATCAACACGTTCTTGTTTTTGGTCAACAGTGAGCAAATGCGGCACCCACTTTGAACAGAGCTTTTTCGTAGTCAAACGCTCATGCAATATAAAGCCAATACGTTCTTTTGATATCTTTACGATGTCAGCTAACTCACGCAACTTCACTTTTTGATCATTCAAAACGATTTTGTGGATTTTTTTTATGTTTTCTGGTGTTACCGCCTCATTTGGACGTCCACTGCGTTCTGCATCATCGGTGTCTCTACGACCACGTTTGAAGTCAGCAAACCAACATTTTATTGTTGTTTCTGATGGAGCGGAGTCCCTATAACACTTTTCAAGCCATTGCTTCGCTTGAACGGTATTTTTTCCCATCAAGAAGCAGTGTAAAATTAAAACACGAAATTGTTTTTGATCCATTGTTTTGAAAATAACAAAAGTAGCGTGACTCTTAGCACAATAACTCACAAACTAATGAATAGAATATCATGAAATTTTAACAGCTGTCTTTTGAAGGTTAGTACTAACTGAGAGGAAGGTGACTGCAATAAAACTAGCGTCATCTATGTGTTAGGCCCGGGACTTTTCAGCCCATGTGTTACTAACGTTGAAATCATCACACAATTGAGCAATTGAAGCAATCAGTTCAGACCGAAGTTGTTGACGTAAATTCTTATTGTAACTCTTGCAAATCACTTTAATCCATTTAGATTTAGTGTGCGTGAGCTTTTCTTCACTTGAAATCGTGAAATAATTAACAAAAAAACTGAGAAAAGTCCGATTGTTAAACATCGATTTCACTCTCAAAACCTTGGCACTTTCAATAGTCCTATGGGCTCTGCAAACCAGCCAAATTTATATTAAATTTTGAATTTCAGGGTTGGATACCTTTCCTTTTTAGTACTAAGTAGCTATTAGCAATGTACTTAAATTAATTTGATTTCATTTAGAACATTTCTAAATTAGAAATTACGTTTCTCATATTACAATTATTCCAAAAACAATACTATATTAATAATAATATCCAAGAAGCGATTTCCACGCAATTCCGTAGACCACGACGTGTAATTATCGTACAGAAGTCAATATCTTAGGTCTCGTTTATCTCCGAACGGCCGGAAATTCTAGCGGTTACCTCCCCCGCCTAAGAAGGCTGAAGAGCGAAAGCGAACGCTGATGAGAGGGCCATTAAAAATGACGAATGCGAATGAGAAGCATTATTACCGAAGGAGAAGTACGGATGCGGGAGAATTCCGTAAATTCCGGAAATGTGTTATAAATTTGTAAAGTTATATGATGAGGTCTGGCTAAGGAAACGTAGCTGATTATGATTAATAATTTAGTCGGTGCGGTTGCGTGTTGTGGTGCTCCTCTCAGGAAAGAAGACGGTTCCGAAGGCTTATACGATAACGCTATGCCATGGCGAACATTCTTCATTGTCAGCGGATCGTATTTTTAGCAAAAGTAATTCAACAAGTTGAGCAATATGTCTTCATTTTCAAAGCGTTCGAAACAAAAATAAATTTTGTTAGTAGTAGTACTAGTAATTGCGTTCTTTGCTTTCGAAATGGTAACGAGAAATACTTTAACATAAGACTCTAAAACTGGAATTTTATAAAAGCCTTGTGAACTCTATTTTGATGCTGGTTAATCGTAGTATGCTATTTTTTCTTGTTCCCTGTCGTAGAGAAAGACCTCAAAGTTGCTATTAGAAACCCTGATACATCAAAGACTACGGATTACGGTAATATGAGGGTTGCCTTTTAATTTTTGCATATAGAGCTGGAATAAAGCAGTAAATAGCTTTTACAGACTTTATTGTTTTTTGAAGTATTCTCCATGGAGATTAATACACCTTTGCATGCGTTCGAACCAACCTTGGAAGCAGTTATTCCAATCGTTTGTTGGTACAGTCAAAATTACGTCCTTCTGACGACTGGAATCACGCAGTTCGTTCTTGATTTTCGGAAAGGTAAAGAAATCGTTGCGACTTAGGTCCAGACTGTATGGGAGATGGTCTAACAATTGTTGCATTAAAAAATCAGTGGTATTGCGTGCTCTATATAAACTTACACTGTCTTGATGGAGGATGATTCGTGATTGGGGGTTGCTTTTTCGAAGCTCAGCGATGAGTTGTAGCAAGCAAATTGTTGCTCTTTGATCTTGTAGAGGAATTATTGCTACATGACCTGGGTCTTTTTGTAGACACTGCGAGAATGGATCATTTTTGTCGGCTTTTCTTCACCTTGGAACACCCAGATAAACCACTGGCGTTTGTTTTCTTGCTTGTCCATTACCACTGATAATATTGTGCACATTTTTAGAGTTTTCGGCGTTCAGGCGGTCTACAGTTTATTGACAACAATTTCAACCCTGGTTTCTGTTCTTCGGTCAACAGATGCGGTATCTAACGGGGAATGAATTTTATATACACAATCTTTGAAATCCTCTCACGATATGTCACATGTCGATCTTCGCAGATGATCTTGCGCATAGCATCGACGTCTTCCTAAGTGACTACCGTTTTTGATGCATCTGCTCTTGGATTGTCGCTTAGACAAATCCGACCACGTTTAAGTTCTCTACACTACCGAAAAATTGATCAGCAAATTATAAAAAATTATTGTGTGAAAATATTCGGTTTAGTTCCATTTTTAAACTAATTTGTCAACTTTGACAGTACGTTGTAGCTACAACACTACACGTATCGCACTGAAACTTTGGATTTAGGTTAAGTAAATATGGAGGTTACCTTTTAGTACTAACATTTCATTAGTGGCGTCATCTACGTCTCAGTATGCAAAACTTAAAAGACATTCCTCGTATAATGACCTTTATTTTTTCAATATTACTCGGTGTTAATTGTTTTAGGTTCTTAAATCCTTGATCAACTTTTCCTTTCACAAAGGTATTTTCCTTCCGAACCTAAAATATCTTTTATTAAATGTTTGTATAAGAAAGGGCATAATAATAATAAATCTGAAAGGTATCGAGCAATTTGTGTGCAAGCCGTTTTCTGCAAAATGTATGAAGCTACAAAGAATAAAACAATGAGAAGTTATCCAACAAGATCCAACTTACGTTATGAAAATCAGCATGGTTCTATACCTAGTAAGTACATAGACTCTGCACTTTTTCTAAGTAACGTTTACAATAATTCAGACAATCACAAAATATCTTCGGGATTATTAATTAATTTATCCAAAGCTTTTGACTTACTTAATCATGAAATTTTGCTGTAGAATTTAGTAAAGCACACCCCCTTGAAAATATTCTAATCTTATTTAGCAGAGAGGAAACAAATTGTTTTAATAAATAATTATCAATCTAGATGTAAGGATGTTACTATAGAAGTTTACAAAGGTGCAGTGTTACCATTTATCTGATTCTCTTATATTTAGTGAGGAGAAAACGTAGTCAATATTTTTCTATAACAAAGCAAAATTTGTTAGTCATTTATGTGTAAACTAAGATCACTTCTTTAGAATCATTCATCAGGGTCTTGGATGTGTTTGTAGAGGACAAATTTCACACATTAACCACTCTGCCAGAATTAAGTAAAACTTAGTAAATGATTTGATCGTTGCGACTTTTTACCTTGCATGCACTACGGGGTTCTTCACCTAAAACTAAACAAGTGCTTTTCATGTAAAGAACAGCTATTGAATAATGGTTAGGAAACGAACATATTTCTAGAAATATATTAATGTCCGTATTCATGAACAATCGTAATATATAATAATAACGGATCATAATACGCAACAATAAGTTAAATTCAATCATTTGGCATTTATAAGCGATCCTAGTAGGTGTTAAGGACTTAACATTGTTTTTTGTGTTTTGTAAGTTTTTTACTATTATGTATTTTATCTTCTTTGCATTATTATTTTCATTTAGAATATTATTTTATTTTCATTTTTATATTTATTTATTTTCATTCTTATATTTATTTATTTTGCTTTCTTATATCCAATTTTATTTTAATATGTATGTACATTACGCATTGTATATGTATGCAAGTCAGCCATTCGCATTACGCTAGCTAAAACTGCCTAATTAGAAATCATTCACTGCAACATCGTCGGATGTGTAATGGGAGTTTTCTTGAAATTTAAGGTACACAAGCATAGGCAGTCGTCTCCCGCGCGACGGTCGAGGTATTAGCGATCGTGCACTCTCGGTCACCTTTCGTGCCTCGTCGTAACGTGTACAGTAACGTCGTCGTAAGATTATTAGAGATTTCTAAGTTTTTCTAGTTTTGGCGGGAATCGTCGAGGACGTTGTCTATACATTTATTTCTGGCGGGAGTCATTTGGTAACGTCGTCGGACCACATGTATAGATTTTTTTAATAAGTATAAATTCTCGATTTTCTATCATCGTACGTCGAGGCTACTGTGTCTATTGTCGTCTATACATATTTTTAGTCTTCAGTTAAGTTTATGTCGGAAATTATTTTGGTGAGATTGTCGGCGCGCATGAATAGACCTCCTCTACAAGTACGATCACTCCGCTTCTTGCTGACGGTCGTTGCGGCCGCAGCGCCCGTTGTCTTTTGTACGTTTGTTCGGTCCTTGTCGTATCGGGACTTAGAAATTTTTCATTTAGTTGCTCGTCGTAGCGGACGAGTGTCACGGACCAGTTTTCTTATGTAATGTCGGCATCATCGCTCCGTTTTACTTGTCGGTGCGCAGTTCGCACATTTACTGGTTACTGGAGTTTTCCCTTCTTTGGGGCGCAGTGGTATAGAGCTAAAGATTGCACATAGCGTAATATTTCAAACGAGAACGCCTGGGTAGCTGTGACATTACTTTGTATTGAGATCGGCTATTATCGCTACTGTCGCCCTCGACCAGGCGTTCAAGCTCTAAGAGATAGGGTGGGTTCCCCTATAAATGTGAATATAACAAACGTATTTGGTCAAGTACAAATACATGCCAATAATACAGGGCCAAGTCCCTTAGGCAAATTTCAAACAAGGAAAGTATATTAGGCTCCCGGAAAGGGACATATAAATAAGCATAGCACCGAGGTGCGCTTATAAATTTAAGAAATAAATAGGGTTGGCTCCCCTATAAAAAGGTAGTGGTGCATGCAAACAGATAGAGGCATTAGTACATGCCTCTGACAAAGCTTCAGCGGAAGCATATAAGAGTTTAACCTTTTAAACAGAATTAAGACATAGCGTTGCAACGTACATGGTGAGGCATTACTTTATGTTGCTACCAATGAAAATACATATACAAATGCTAATGTACATTACATGTATAAGAGAGCTCGAATAACTGCAATTTTTGCAAATCTATATATCTTACGTACATCGTACATGTACATAGGCAAGAGTGGAAACCGTGTAACCATTTCATTTTTAAATATATTTTTTTGCGCATGCGCATTGAGTTTCACTGTACAACCTCTCCTCTAGTAAATAAGCGAACATACTCTACAAGTGAGTATTGGTCAAGTAATTTAGGAAATTACGAGCAGGCTACAGCGGCGTTGTTCTTCAAACCAGGAGAACGTAACAGTAGGTATTACAACGTTATAGCTATCGTAATTATAACGAGAGCTATTTGGCGGATGAATATTATACAGTTTACTAAGTACTTCCACCGAATCTAATTTCATAGTATTGCTGGTGCTATATCTAATCTCGGGTAAAAATCGTTAAAATATAAACCATTTATTTTGAATGTAAATTATGAATTATTATTTGTATGTATTTTTGTATTACAATCGTTTATGTGTGCCAAATAGATGAATTTAATGTATTGTTGCGTATTACGGTCGTTTGAGGATTAAGCTGGAAAAGTAGAAGCAGTATTCCGAATTGTATTTATCTTCGTTTATTAGTACAATAAAAATTGTTATCTGAATGAATAAAATTCATACAGTAATGAATTAGTTCATTTATGTCCAAACATCAGTACATCCATTTATTAATATAGCTGGTCGGTCAAATAACGTACGTTGCAATACCTGTTGTTAGTTTCTATATTATTTAGTTTTTAGGGTTTACACTGAGTAATTAATGACACATTTCACTATTAGCCTTACTACATCCATTTCACTAACACTAGACGTACACTCATGTGCACGAAAATAGCAGTCCTAAATTAATACTTATAAATCACGTTTACAATAGACAATTCTGACGCAGCTACATATATTAAAATTATTTAAAATCCCTCAATACACACGATTCCGGTCAAGTACCAAATGCGAGGTAGAATTAGTAAGTTTTGTAATCACGCGCTGTTATTTGCATATACATTGAAATAGCAATACCAAAGCTGGCGGCACTAAACACAGATGTATAAAGTTCTGTCTTTGGGAAAGTAATACAACCATTTTTTAATTATCAATTTCTGTTGTAATATGGGTCGGGGAAAACATTGTTAATCAGGAAAAAGAGCAATTATACTCGATCTCCTTAATACAGGGAAGAGCTACAAGTTTATACAAGAAACCCTCTCTTGTCCTACGAATATGACTGTAAACGCTAATAACTGGAGAAAGAAAATCGTGGTGGAAAAAGGAAAACTAGCGCTAGAGAAGACAGAAACAGTATAACTTGTGCAAAGAAGACAGCGTTCAGAAGTTTAACTGCAATTAAAAATGAGTTGAACCTTTCTAGAAGTACCTCTTGGAGTTTAAGAAGGCTGCATCTGGCGCTAAGTCATAAAATATTGACGATATATGGAGAATATGCAAAGCTGAATGGCAAAAAATGTCAATAGATACATGTAGGTCACTGGTAAACTAGCCGCCTCACTGGTGTCAAGAGGTGATAAAGAATAAAGGTCAAACAACAAAATATTGTTTTTTAATCCAATTGCCTAAGCAGAAATGAATTTGGATAGTATTTTGAAATGATTGATATTTTAATGCTCAATTATTTTCTATATCCTACAATATAAATAGTTTTATTTTCTCTATGTTATTAAGGAATTTATTTATTACTGACCGGTGCAGTTGTACTCAACTCAACCAGTATATTAAAAATCTACATATTAATGTATATACATACTTATCCATTTCATGTGCCGTTCTAAAATTGAATTTTCGCCAAACATATTTTGCAGTACACTTAATAATAGGATTACACATTCAGCGAAGAACTGGCTTAGACAAATAGTAGTAATTTGTATTCCAAAATCTACAGTTAATACTATTTAGACGTTTTAGTACATCAGAGTTTGTTTAATGGAAATAGTTTTTAGAAAACTGAAAACATGTAGATGAAGTTGCAATGATTTATTGATCAATAGATTACATTTGTGCCTTTTCATATCCTCACAGCCAACAGTACGAATCCCCGAAAATCCCTCGACTATTTTCTTACATACGAAGTCTATGTCGATAATCACGTGAAATATCAAACGAATACGTCTTTAGCACGGAAAAAACAATCATCGTGTCCCGATGAATTATATCTCCAAAGGGATGGTCCGACAATAAAGACAACGAGAGACATATAGGAGGAGTAATGAACGTGGACGCGCTATATAAGAAAGATAGGCTCTTTGATAGATCACACAATTATATAAATTGATGTGGGCTCTATAAAAACGTTACATGGAAGGAGACTTTTCGGGTGACTAATTTAATTAATATTAGGAATTGGGTTTGGATGACTTTTATGGTGTTTATCATAACATATTTTTAGGCGGGTTACATTTACATGAAAATAATTTATCAAACTACCGACTTAATTTCGGATAAAATACGAAGATATTAATCCTCTTGTTACTGGACCGTTTAGATTTCTAAATCTGCAATACCAGTTAGGTATTCGATCAACACATGGTGCCTTTCCATATGTAACGATTCGTAAAGTACATTGAAAAATATATAATTTAGGATATATGATGTATGTTATTAAACTTTGCATTACTGTATGGACGGCTATATTATGTAATAATAATTATCATTAGGCACACAGCTACAAATTATGCATAAGCTACCCACGTTTATGTAATATAATTAGTTCTCCTAGTAAATGTCATAAGTCTGCATTTTTTATATTCCAGCATAAATGGTTCATCTTAGATCATCGGATAAGATCTTCCTGCAGTCATTTAAGTAATCCATCTTATAAAATATATTCATATCATCTGCAAACTATAGCTTCTGACAACACAGCGTCTCAGTAATATTCTTAATAAAAACCAAAATGATGACTGGTCTCAGGTTGGATCCTTGTGGTAGGCCGAATGTCGGTGTGAACGTTGTCGAAGCATAACTTCCATGCTCCACATATTACTGTCTATTGGTGAGATATAAAGACATTAGTGGCAATGTCTGGCAATTTTTTCAAAAGCACATGATTTATTCAGTCGAAAGCTTCTGAAAGTCTATGTAGATTTTATCAGGCTAACAATCCGTATCCAACACCTCCAAAGCTTATTGCGGTATGGTAAAATTGTTATCGTTGATCGATTGTGTACGAATCTATGATGCGGGGACATGATAATCATAGTATGGTTGTATATTTTAGTGTCAAGTACAGATTGTAACATTTGAGAGGAATTGCAAGAAAATTTGAAGCTCTCTTGACGACCACCACTTTTAAAAACTGGGCAAATCCGCTGCGTCTTTCAGATACTTGAAAACTATGATTGTTGTAAAATAATATTAAATAAATAATGAAGTGGTTCAACAAATCCGACAGCCATATAAAATGAAATTCGTCACCGCGAGATCCTTGATTTCCTGAAGGCTGTCAAGACCTCATCAGTAGGCTCTGAGATGTCTAAGGAGGTCATAGTAATAAATGGAGTAATTTATAGAAAGGAATGTCTTTTCAGTTTTTTACCAATCTCAGGTTCTTGCGCAATTTTTTATCGATACTTTTCAATTATGAAAAATAAAGTAATACACATTTACACATCATTAGTTTTTAAATAAAAAAAACATATTTTCTCAAATAAAAGAACATATTTTTTATTATTAACGTGATTACGATTATGATCAAACCTATACTTTAGTAATCTTTCTTTCATTAAAACTTGTCAAAAAAAAATCGCCAAAAAAGGATCGCATGCACTACGAAAAGGTCTTTATAGATTGACATAATTATTTTGCATATGTCCACAATATGTGTGTACTATATGTGCACCTACTGCAAGTATATAAAGAAAATCATTCAACTGGCTTTTGAATAACACAGGGTTCATTTAGTTGTTTACGGACAAAGTGCGCTGTTAGAGCACTTTACTAACGCTATTAGAAGTAAAGTGAGTAATTTACAGAACAAGTGGCTGGAATAGCTGCGTTAATCGAAGATAGGCGCTCTCAAACACACGTGGCTCAATGAAGTCAAGTGTTTCTAGAACAGTAGCCGTACAAAGAGAAACAGCAGGTTACCTACGAAGATCAGCGCCAGCTTGTCCAAACTGCACTATCCTCTAAAATGACCGATTTTTAAAACTATAAGCATTACGTCGGAGGTATAAACTGCAAGGCAATTACAGACCGACTTAGCTAGAGTCAGAAATACTCGAATAAGTACCCAAACCATTCGTAATAAGTGGAGTCAAAGTGGAATAAAAGCCAGCGTAGCCGTTACAGCTCCTTGTCTTACTAGGAATCACCGAGTAGCCCGCTTGAGATTTGCTAAGGAACATGTCAATTGGGAAATGAATGATTAGGCAAACATACTTTTTACATGTGATTCAAGTCTTTACACCTCAGATAGACGAATACCAGTGTACAGACAAGACAGTGAGTGCTATTTCCAGCGCGACATCAGAACTAAGCCTAATTTTGGAGGTGGCTCTATCATGATTTGGGGAGGTACTTGTTTAGCAAGCCGTACTGATACTAAATAAACAGAGGTACAATGATTGCACACAGGTATATAACAAACATTTTCCACGATCATGGGTTTATTCTAACTCCCTGGTAAAACCGTAAATTTACCATCCGGTACCTGCGCAATGCAAAAGAGCTGTTCCAACTACATAATGTATTGTACGTGGAAAGATAACTGCAGCGTTCTAACTTCACTATGTATCGTGCATGTACCAGTTACTGAACGGTCGAACCGATACATGATCCAGAGTAGAAACCGTCTGTACTGACATGCGTAGTATCAAGCTGAGTACTAGTCTAATCATATTTGTACAAACATAACCGCGATCAGAAGCGATACACGAAATGGTTCCGAAAGTGTACCAACTATCTTAAAATTGCTGACCGATTCAGAAACGCTGCACTTCTAACGCATGCGTGTTGATCGGTGTATGAACTGATACGCGTACCGTACAAAAATTGATGGTTGGAACAAACCTCATATAGTACCATACGCACTAGTAATAGGCAACGAATTCTTGTTAATGCACGATAATGCATGACCTCATACAGCAATAATTATCCGGGAATACTTTGAAGAGGTTGGCATACCAGTTTTTGATTGGCCCGGAGGTAGACCAGACATGAATCCTATCGAGAATGTGTGGAATCGTACGGACCCAATATGTTACCCTAATAGAGCTACAAGGATTAGATGTCCTCCATGAGGAGTGGGAGAAGTTACACCTAGCTTATTATGTACGGGGGTTAACTGAATTCATGCCAAATCGAATGCCAGCGGTCATAAGGACCAGGAGTGGCAATATCGGATATATTAAGCTACTATTCTCTAATTTTTTTTCCAAAAATATAATTTCTTTTATCACATCTGCTTAATAAAAATTTCAAATATAAGTTTCTATTTTCATTTGATACCTATACTATTTAAATAACCATATCAATTATTTCTTGAAGCATGTTAGGATGTATTTAAAAATTCCTTTATGAGATACTTTTTTTTGCGGAGTGTATAATGCAAATACTGAAACTAAAAGTGTCTGAAATCGATTATTATAAATTTAAGCGTAGAATTCGCTAGCAAAGAATGCCTACCAAGTTCCATATATATGTACTACCTACGGCGGCGCGGCTTTACATAATGTGTAAAACTTTCCTTTTCCCGGACGATGATAATGACACAAAGCAAGTTCAAAAGTAGTCCGATCCAGAAAAAGGGGAAAAAAGTGCGTACGAATAAAACGAAGTACATGTAGAGAGAAGGCTAGAGAAAGGCAAGGGTATACTCACGTGCATGTGGCTCCATTTTTACAGGCGGGAGAGCCGTGAGCGACGCAAAGGGACCTCTCACCCTCCGAACACCATCTGCCCGAGTATCCAGGGAAACATTCGCAGCTGAATCTCCTGTAAATTAACGGTAAGATAACGCCTGGTTTGTTTTATTTCTATTTGGTTGGGTAATTATCGTTCTATATTTTCGGTTATTTTCGCCGTATTGTGTACGGACGCTGCGCGCGCGCCGTAAACTTTACTAACGCCTTGTCTCGCCGTTGATATTTACGTAAACAATATTCAAAGAAAAATTAATTAAAACCGTGTAATTATTGTCCCGTCGCCGCGAAGTTTATTTTTCGGAAAGATCTTCAAAAAGGAATACGCGTTTGCTTTTCAAACGAAACTCATAAATAAAATTATTAGAGTTGAAAATGTAAATGAGTTATCGTCCCACATAAAAATAAATTCATGCGTATTATCTCCACCACAATAAAGCGGCGTACGAAAACAGATGCTCACCAAAATTTTATAATCTTACTATGTACAGACACGCAAAGAGAGTTTAAATATTGATCATTTAAAGTAACGGTGAATAACTTGAAATAAAAGCATTTACTGTTTAAAATTTCAATTCAATAAGTTTTACATAAATCACATTGTTTGTGGCATTTAGTAATAGCAAATTTCTTCATCACCAGTTTTACATGGTTTGTTGAGTTACGCACTACGAGGGCGACCTGAAATTTTTTCCGAAATCGGTAGGTGGCACACGAAGGTTGAAATGGATTCATTCGTCGCCAGATGTCTACTGTGAATAGTTGTTGGTTAAGAATGTGTTTTATGTAGGAAGTCATCAGAATTTCGTGCAGTAATAAAACACTTCTGGATGGCTGGGAAAACGGCTACCGAAATTACAAAATTTTGCTAGAGGCTCATGACGGATGTACTCCATCATTTTTAACCATCAGCTTCTGGGTGAGCGAGTTCAAAAGTGGCCGCACAAGTACAAGTGACGAAACACGCTGTGGACGACCAAAAATTGCCACCAACGATGAAGTGATCGACAAGATTCATGATGTCGTAGCTCGCAGGCATCTTAGAAGAACACGTTGGCCATATCCTACACGAAATTTTGGGTGTGAAAAGGCTTTCGGTGCGATAAGGAGTGACTGATCCAATGCAATACAAGGTATTTCTTCGTGCGCTTCGTAATTGTGGATAAGACTTAGATCCACCATTACATACCGGAGGCTAAAGAACAGTCGAAGTAGTGGACTTTTCCGGACGAATCGGCTCCGAAGAAACCAATGACCGTTCCATCGGCCCGAAAGGTCATGGCGACCATTTTTTGGGATTCACAAGCTGTGATCCTCATCGACTCTCTGCAGAAGCAAACGACGACTACTGGACAATACTACAGCGATCTATTGACCTGTATTTTTATCGGATATAAAGAGGAAGTAGATTAAATCCATCACTTACATTGTGTGGAAAGGAGGTAGGGTTTTCGATTCGCAGCGTGCGGCTTATTTATAATAAACTCACAAAGCTCATGAATTTATGCAATGGACCATAAATTTCAGCCTTTCTCGGGGCGCCCCTGAAGACGGCAGTAGACAGACTGCCGAGACGTCGGATTATACAAGGTTCAAGGAACAATGGAAATGGTCCAAACAACAACTCTAGTTATTATGAGAATCCATCGTCAACAATATCACGTCAAGACTCATATTGTATAATCGCCTCCATTTTAGTATGTTAATTACTAACAAATAGATAGGTTTCATGAGAGATATCAATCATTTATCTGTTTTGCAATTGGATTTGGACACAAGAGCTTTGGAAAACTCGTCAAAATGTGAGGGCTTCACGTTTATTTGGATTTTAAACATAAATACGTTCCAACGTACTTCAATACGAATGTTTGCGATAAAAACGATTTTTCGCCCATTTAACATTTCGAGGGAAATTGTTTTACTATGCAACTTAAAATTTATTGCCGAAAGTTTGTGTGCGTATTCCCGCTTTTTTTTTTAGTTTACGGTTCAACGAACAACCGGAGCTCGAACTATCGATTTTCCGACGTACCGCTACCATATCGTAGATGAAAACTAAAGGAACAAGGAACGCCTGGCTTGAAAGCGGAATGCAGTATAATTTGTTATCATCCTCTTTAAATACTTTCTGGAAAGGGGATTTTCGGGAAACTTTTAATGCGATTCTTTCGACCTATATTTCCTATATTGATTTTTTGGCGACGCAAGAAACAGTTGTGTGCCTGATATATGTACATATTATACGTATACAGTGACCGCCATAAAGTTGGAACCAAATTGGATATTTTTGTGTTTTGGTTTGTATGGTTGAAAATTATTTTTCCTTAACATTCTGTGGGTTAATGTATGAGAAATTTCATTAGTTTGCGCTATTTCTTGGAACTTTAACGACAATCTGTACTGCCTGGTTTTGATTGTTTTCCGAAGTAACCTAATTAATCCCCTGTTTTTAAATTCATATTCTACAAAGCTTGAAATACCAAATTTATGTGAAAAAACTTTAGTTCTCTATGCGTTTTATAATTCTCAACAAAAATTAACACAATTTCAACTTTATCTTTTCTCGTTAACTTTCGATATAACAGTAGACACCTATATACGCAATTGTTGGACAATCGACATTTCATGGCAAGATCATTATCTTGTATCCTGACAACATTCAATAATATCGCAAACGGGGCCAATTTCATTTTCGAATTAATGTGGAAACCTCGCTATTTTATAACTTTAAAGAAATATTCTGTTAGATCGAAAAGAAGTTTGAGAAAATTTGAGAATTATCATATGCAAACATTCTAAAGTGTAATAAATGATATATTTCATTTCACTAAAGGTGAAAATTATCTCAAACTGTCGATATTCAAAGAGTTTACTTTTGCAAATTATTGGAAACAAGCCGATGAATATCTTGTGACAATGACTCTTTTGCCATCGAGCCAATCTCATTTGTGTGCTTAAGAGTATGTAATTTTCACGAGATTTTTACCGAACCGTACTTAAATTATATCTATTCTCGGTAAAGGAGGGCAAGCTACAGTGCAGTGCAGAGAATAATGTAGGCCAGTAAAATAATGATAAAAAATATATTTCATAACGTACTGAAGCACTTATTGTTTTAAGAAGTTTCCACGAAATCACAAACTGGGTGTCATCTATTAAATATTAGAATCATTTAACATGTTTCCACACTAGCGTCCGGAATAAATATTTTTTAATGATGAAAACGACCCTTTCACATCGACTGATGTTATATTTGCAAATTTAAGGTAATCCTTCTGAACTTAATGGATCTTTCGACGCACCTTCACAAATTTGCCTTAGTATAAGAAAATTTGAATCCTTGTGAATAACACTTTGACATTTTCGTATTATACTTTCATTTACGCCTTCTCCGAGACGAATAACTCCAAATCAGAGCCGACGAGTTACCACTTGTTTTGGAATAAATGGCATTTTTAGAAATATTAGAAATCAAAATAGTACTGTTTTTCAAAAAGTATAAACGATTTCAGCTAAACTTTATTATCGTGTCTTATTAAAATGTAACACATAACAAATTAATTTTTGTGGGGCGGAGTTTACTACGATGCCTGTGAATTATACAGCCATACAGTCCTTGCAATTCTTGTAATATACTCCATTATTTACCTGGATTCTATTTACGTACTCCAGTAACCCTATAAAACGTTTCTTTTTCTAACTAGCGCTAAGTAGATTCAAATTTAAAACTATAAATCTTTCAGCGATACGCTAAAGCTTCCCGAGCATTAGATTATATTCTTTTATTTCACTTTCACAACATTTTAACGCTACAGTCGAATTTACTTATCTTCCCCTTTAGAAAATTTTAACGGATTTCTATTAAGTTTAAACTCGGAAACCTAGCATGCCCCTATATTTTACTACGTTCTATAACTATGTAGGTGCATACACAGATACGAAGCTTCATTAAGATATGTTCTAGCATTCTCTCCCGAAGAAAACTGAGGCGCTTTCAGTTAAATTTATGGTAAACTGTCTAGAAAACATCAGCAAATAATTACCTTCCTTTAAGGTTGCTAGACAGAAGGATTATGACTTGATTTATTCATGTGCCACGAGTCCATTTAAATTTATTACGGGTGAAGAAGCGCAATCCGTTGTTGCAGTTAATGATTTCAATGTTGCTAACGTTTTAGACTGAAGATTAAGTCTAATTTAACAGTTGTAAGTTATATGACATTAATTAAATTGCACAACATCCAAGGAACGGTGCAAAAAGTACACGGAAGTGTATTCCGACTTACGATATATGCTGAATGCAATTGTACCTATTCTAAATGCAATATGAATTTGTTCCTTTGAGAATGTTCTCTATTACAAAAATGGAAAAATGTGACTACAATTTATCGGATGACCATGCTAAGCTTTATCTTATCACTAGTCTCGGCAAAATGGGGCAAATTACAGTGCAGTGCGGAGAACAACGTGGAGCGGCTAAGTGGCTACATCAAGGCGAGTGTTCAGTAACGTTTACGTATCATTTATGATCGTAACCTTTATGAGTGATCAAAGGCGGACGCAGGAATGTTTACACACAAAGTAATGACGAAAAATACATTTCATAACGTGCTGAAATACGGTTTTAAGGAGTTTCCACGAAATCACAAACTGGCTGGCATCTAAAAAAAGTGTAATGGCTATTGTTAAATCCTTCTCTAAGTTTAGAATATTAAGTATTTCACCATGATGGATAATTTTCCTGCAATCTGGTCATCAAAATCTTAAATTTCCTGCGGATTATGACATATTTCAGATGACTTTGATTTTTCGAAAAAAATGTAAGGGGTAAAATTTCGCTCATCCTAGATTTGGTTCAAGGCTTGCCGAATGATATTTCCAGTCATACCGAATACAATTTTAATACTAAAAATTGACACAAATGAATTCGTTTCTGAAGATTCGTAATGACTATTGTTAAATCTTTCTCTAATTTTAGAATATTAAGTATGGTATATGATCGATTAAATTTACTCTCCAGCAAGCCATAAATTTTTTTGTTGAAACCTGGAATTTGTTCAATGCTTTCAATACCACTCCTAAAATTTCATCGCTAGTACATTTTGCAACTCTTTTGGAAGCAAGTAAGGTAGGGAATGTATGTACTGGCAAGCACTTACAACGACTAGTCGAATAATACTGATCGAGCGTACTTTGATAGGGATACTAGGTTCTCCGTGCCGCGCTCTTCATCCCTCCACGTTGTTCTTTGCACTGCACTGAAACTTGTCCTTCTTTACCGAGACTACTTATTATTACACAGCTGCTTACAATCACAGAAGATTTTTTATAATTACGTTTTCTCTGGTGGATTATAAGCACATGGCGGAGGAATTAAAGTTTACAATATATATGTGCATAAATATAAAGTAAATGTATACACTACATCTCCCAAATTTAAGATCAACTTGATAAGTCTCTATCAAGATTTTTTAGCGAAAAAAGTACAAACACTTTCATTAGAAAACATGTACCAAATTTACCATTTCATTCATAAAGAAGTACCCCCATACCAGTATATAATCTTCTATGTATTTCATATTTCAAACGTTTTTGAGATTTAATTTATTTGAATCATAGCGTTCACTTTACAAAAAGCAACTATTGCACAGTCTTTTTGAATGTGCTAACTTCTTATTTTCGTCCATATTATGCCAATCATTGTGGGCACAGTTTTTCTTTTATAAATACTGTTGGATTTATCCTAAATACATATATGTCGTCATAGTTAATTGAGTTAATTTTGTATATGAAGATGTTCTATTCTTTCTAAAGGAATTGTTTGTGACTAGTTTGTAAGCTATTGCTATGTTGTAAGGTTCTAAAGTTTTTTCAATTGTTTCTGATAGTTCAGGGCAATATTTTAGCACCACATAATTTTTCGGTATTTCTGATGCCTGTCTTTGTGGTTTCTGGCAGATTTTTTTATTTTATACAAGATTTTTTTTATATTTCCTTTTTTTGAAAATGTATAACATCAATCTACACAAGCTGACGCTTTCATTAAAATCAGTTTTTATAATCTTTCTAAATAATATATATATATATATGTTTATATACATATAAATATATATATATATATATATATATATATATATATATAAATATATATAAATTTCTTTAATATTTTTCTAATTTCCATAGGTGAAATTAAACTTGTGAGCGATAGTGTATATACAGTTCTTTTCGGCCTCGTTTGAAACGTTTTACTCCTTTATTTTCGAAAAGAAAATTCCTTAGTGTTTGAATAAGAGTTGAAACGGTAGCATTCTTTCATTTGCAGATGATGTTTGTTCTATCTCCGGAAAAAAAGATCGGTTTACCCTTTTACGCTGAACGCAAACGTGTGCGTAACAAATATGAAGGCACTTTTTTGTAGTTCGTCGAGTGTTTGTTTAGGACCTCGGGAACAAGTGAGCGAAGGGTTTCGGCCGGTACTTTAACAGCATAAGTGTATAATCTGCGAGGGTAGAAAGGCAGGATGATATTCGTGAATAGCCACTGTATCATGCGAAAGGTGTTCGTGAAACTTAATCATTGCGTTTAGGTGATCCAACCTGATACCGTTGCGAGATTCGTTAACTTGCCTACAGCTTTAGCTCAATATTTTCACGCTTTTTGTTGATCTCATTATTTACGTTCTGGTTATCTTTTGCAAGCTCCTTTTTTGCGTTGCGAAATGCCGTACAACGGCGCAAACAAGTGTTTTTATCTCAGATATTATTTTCTATACGGAGTGTCAGGTATGTTTATTACTAAAGCAGGTAGACTTCCCGCGTTTCCTCATGAATCCAGTCGAGGCAGTGGTCTGCATACACATAATACTGTATAGATTAGGAGTTTCCAAACTACAGTGCTTATGATAAAAAGTTTGGAGACTCCTGATATAGATCGCAACAAAAACATTATATTGATTGTATGGTTACTATGGACTGTTCAGGAATAATAAGAACAGTGTGCATTCATAACACAGTAAAGCTTATAATAATACTTTATTGCCCAACAGACAAAACAATATCCAATTACAAGACAAATTTAATAATCAATGTACACATGTAGGAGAAGCTACCCACAAGTAAACATAAAACTAAGAAAAAAGAGGTAGATCAAGCTAAAATAAACTTATAACTAACTTACAACGTACAATGACTATCTACACTCACACCCAATTCGCAAAGAGGAATAGCAAAAAATCTGCTTTGCATAATGTATCTGCGGTTTACGTATCGCTGATGGTCATGGTAAGTAGCAGGTATGTGTATCTAGCTCACCAATCTCCATAGAGCTGCTACCCATTCTATATATTGGAGGCTTGATGGCGGTAGTTGTTCTAGGTTCGAGAAAGTGAAATACATTTATTTGCCTAGATCCTGAACGTAATGCAACGAAATTGATTTGACTCAACAATTCATTCAGGGACATCAAGACCATTATTCCGTAAGGTAAATATGAATATGCACTCAGCTTGTTTACGGCGTAGTTCTACAGAATCAATATGAAATATCTCTAACAGGGTATTGTGACCAAATCCTTGTATCAAGTAAGTATTATATTTTTTTAAGTATAAGAATTTTAAACATCTACTTTGAATCTGTTCCAGAATATGTATAAGTTTAGTCGAGACCGAACAAAAGCGAACTAAAGAGGAAGAATGACTGTTATAAAAGGAGATGGTGGTGTAACACGTATAATGAATAGCAACATACTGAACGCCGGTGCCAAAACACTGGATATATGCTCTGAAAAATCAGTTTTGAGTCGAACATGACAACTAAGTCCCTCATAGGAGTGTCTCTAGGTAAAAGAGATCCAGCCAAGTGATAGATATAGATAATTAGAATGATCTTACGACTGTAGGCGACAGTTTTACATTTGTTCACATTAACTATTAGCTTGTTGTGGATACACCACATGTGGAATATATTACGTTGGCTTTGCAAATAATTGCAATCCTGAGAATTATTAAGTGTTGTGTTGGTGTGAAGTGATTAGACTCAAAACCCATATGTCACAAATTGCTTTCAATCAAGAAACATTATTGGAATAAAGACAAAAACGAGGACGAAAATCTAATATTGTCCAATTTATTAATAACTAAAATGTGATCGATTCGATCAAAAGCTTTTGTTAGGTCTGTATACACAATATTTACCTGCTTTCCAGCATCAACACTATGAAATAGGTATTGAGTAATTGTACCAAGACTAGTTACTGTAGATCGTTGAACAACGAAACCGTGTTGGTCACCTGAAATCCAAGGTCTAACTTGAGCGTAAACATAGTTGTATAAACATTTCTCTAAAACTTTAATCAACATAGTTTCATAATGCTGTAGGACGACAATTGAAAATAACACACATCTCACCACTTTTGAAAACAGGTACCAATTTGGCAATCTTCCACACAAATGGGAAGGTGGATGTCTTGAGAGTAGGACTGAGTAGCACAGAGGGGAAATAAATATATGTGCCCAACACCTAACAAAAAAGGCAACATATAGGTTATTGTAGTGGGTACGGCTAGGATGACAGACAGATATAATTTATTACCTCACATTTTTTATTATCTTTATTAAAATTTTAAGCGGTAAACAATAAGAACGTTTCGAAAATATTTTTTTTATTCTTTAGAATTATGCAATAACGTAAAAAAAATATTGTATTATAAAATTCCGGATGTGTTTACTAAAAAAATGAAAGTTATATAATTTTAAAGTAAAATAGTAAAAATATAGTATAAAATAAAAAAAGAGAAATTATAAAAATATGTATATTTTATCCAGAATAATTTATAATGAAATATATTTCAAATTGTGTTCTAGAAAAAAAATTATATCGGATTAGATTCCGAATTTATACAAAGTAATTAAACTTTTAGAGGAAGTTGTGCCCCGAAATCGGACAATTTAGGTACTAAAAAAATTGTCATTTTTATACGGTGTTCCCTTGGTTCAGTGATACACAGTGTTTTATTATTTCTTTCTTTGTTTGTTAAAATAGATAACATGCATAAATATAAAAACAGAAGTTGTCCATTTTCGATATACCTTCCTCACTGAGTACGTTTCCTAGGTATTTGCACTGATTTGTTCTTCTTATTTCTCTAATTTCCAAGTACTGGTGGTCATCTTTGTCTTTACACCTGACTTTCATATATTCAGTCTTTGTCATGTTTATTGTTAGTTCTCAATGTTCGTATTCATGTCTCAGTTTTCTAAACGTATACTCGATATCTTCTTCATCACAAACTATAATTATTTGATCGTCTGCGAAATAAAGACATGTGAGACAGTGATCTTCCATCTTAATTCCTATTCTTTATGTTTCTGTTTCCAATAACTTAGAGCTTCCTGAATATAAGTTTTAAATAATGTAGGGGAAGAACTGCAACCTTATTTCAATCCCTTATTCATAGGGAATGGCTCTGATCTGGTTACACCTATTTTGATTATGTTCTGTGCATCTGTGTATAAGTTCCATGTAGCATTGATGTACTGGTATCGAGTCTCACTTTGTTCAAAACTTCAAACATCTTTTTTCAAATCTCCTTGCAACCGTCATTTTATTTCTCACATTTATTTCGTATAATCGAAAATTATTGTAGTGGATCTCGACTACAATCAGTCGTCAAAATCCAAAATCCACGCAAAACAGATGACTAATTATATCCCGAATGAATAATTCATCTTACTTGCGTCAACAAGATAGTTTTTTGCCATTCCAGACCCGAATCGTTAGTCCCTACTATAACATCGCTTTATTGCCGGGCGTATACGTGAGGTAATCCGAAAGCGACAATTTTACCCCGCTTTATCGCCGAGATTGGTTCGCCGAAGATATTCAACAATACATTTATATACGCGTTTACGATCCCAGTAACATCACTTATGTTCGATGTAGCCGATGATGGTCAATACACTCGTGTTACCAATCGCAACATAACATTTAATTACACGAAACGCGGTTGTTTGCCGATGGATTTTGTTTGGGAATGTAGTGGTAGTGGGTGGATCCGTTCTACGCTGAAAGGCGCCACTCGAAATACCGGAAATAAGTTCCGAATAAATGAATTAATGAGCGAAATCGATGCGACGAATTCTATCACTTTACGGTCTCCGCGTACGGATCGGGTTTTATAGCCGCTACGAAGTTATTAAAGCATAAATTGAAAGGAAGGACCTCCGACTTTAACGACGTCCCTATTGAAATGCGAAAAGTTCTGCTACGGATGGTATTGCTTCAATGCTAGTGCCGCGAAATGAGGTGTATTTTCCTCGGATTTTTCGGAAACTTCCAAACCTTGTTATTATTGTGTCACATAGCAGGTTGTATGTATGATGGAGACCAATACACAGCGTGTACAGTTATATGAATATATTTTTAACTATTCCGTACTTTTATTGCTATTTTAGCTTAAAATTACTACATGAAACGATTCTTATCATAGTATTAATACTGCTTTCGTATAAAAACGTACCTGATCTGGATGATGATAGTACGAGGATTGCTATTTATGTATCCGGAATTCGCAACAATGGTGCTGTTAGGTGCCATCTGTATACGTACTCAGAACGTCTTGTCATACGGATGCTATTTGTGTTGTTTAGTGACTTGAAAGTTTCATCCCAGTCAACAAATGGAATTAACTAGTAAGAATTTTCGTAGGATTTTTTGTAGTTTTTGGCGGTGAAGTACTATCTGAATCCACTGTATATCACTGGTTTAGTGAATTAAGTCGTGACCGTTGTTCACTCAGGGACGAACTTAAAGAAGGTCGTATAAAATCGACTGTTGTGTCAGAAAATATCGATGCTTTGCGCGAAGTGATAAAGGCAAGGTCGTCATGTGACGTACTATGAGATTCAGGCATCCCTGGGCATTAGCATGACAAGCATATATAAAATTTTCCACGAACATTTAGCCGTGAAAAAAAATGTGCGCGTTGGATTCCGCATAATTTGGCAATCGCACAAAAAAAAGGATGGTATCGATTGGTGCAAAGGAATGCTTAAAAAATGCAATCGTGGAGCATCAAAAGCCGTGCATCACATTTACACAGTTGACGAATCTTGGATCTATACGTATGAGACTGAAAGTAAACAGCAATCGACTTTATGGTTCTTCCAAAATGAGCCCAATCTAACAGAAGATGTTCGAGCCGTGATTCTGGCTCGAACATCTTCTGTTAGATTCGAAGCAAATTGAGATAAGCGGGCATATAGCAACATTGAAACTAGAGAATCGTAGAGCGGTCAATTCTGAATGGTACACAACCATTTGTTTGCCAGAAGTCTTTGAAGAAATAAGAAAAAACAATCAGGACGACGCAGGATTATTCTTCACCATGATAACGCGAGCATACATTGGACCAAACAGCTCAATATTTAACCGGTCAAAACGTCGAATTGATGGATTATCCGCCATACAGTCTTGATTTGGCACCTAATGATTTCTTTTTATTTCCCTGCGTGAAGAATAAACTACGTGGTCAATGATTTTCGGCGCCAGAAGAAGCGGCTGATGCGTTACGACTATGACAAACGGCCGTGAAAGTCTGAAATACTATTTAAGCGGTTGATGCGTTAAGAATGCATGTTTTGGAGAGGCCTTGTAACCTTGTAACTTTGATAACTTATTAAACCGCTATTGATTCGATAAATGCTATGTACTCCTTCAGAAACGCTTTTTCTAGTTTATCGAATCCGTAATTTTATTTATCTATTCCTTTAGAAACCGGGCATTAATAACAGATACAGGAATTTCAAAATTGTGTGTATAAGGTATTCCAGTGCAAACTGCTATATGTGAAGTCTTTCTCTTTCGCTATAATTCAGCTATATGATTCTTGTCTCGATGCTGTTGATAAGGATAGAGCGCCGAGACTTCAGAGTCCCAGCAGGAGATTTGGTATCAGAAAATACGAAAGGGTTCTTTACAAACTCTTCGAATTAAGGTGGCTGATTCAAAACCGTAAAAAAGTAGGGGCACTTAAGCTGTATCACATAATAATTACCAACAAAACTAGTGCATACTCTCTAGATAACATACGTTTTCGTACTAACATAACATGCATAGTAGTGGTGGACGATATTTCACTGTCGGTGATTTTTTCACCGTGATTTGAAAATCACCGATCACGCCTGTGAAGTTAAACAGTAATCGGTGATTTGGCAGCGATTACGTGAAATAATTTTCAGTAGATATTCAAACGGTAACAATACGACTCATACGTGAATAACTAAATACGTTATTAATTGAATAATAATGTGGGTTATAATATTTTACTTTACACCTATGTCATTGTATTTGGAATTATATATTTTTTTTGTTGCTGTTATCGTTTGTAAATTCTTGAGTATTTAAATTTGAAAGATTATTGTGTTTAAATATATATAAA
Organism: Trypoxylus dichotomus; assembly: GCA_023509865.1. Lineage (NCBI taxonomy): Eukaryota > Metazoa > Arthropoda > Insecta > Coleoptera > Scarabaeidae > Trypoxylus > Trypoxylus dichotomus. The sequence goes on from CM042078.1 coordinate 51,028,855, forward strand.
AAATATATCTGGCATATCGATAATTAAAATGTGTTTAGTAGCCTGAACACTCCGCAAAATAGACATGCCTTCTTGCCATGCAATATACGAAATACTCGGCCTGCGAATGCAAAAAAAGTAAACAATTGTAATTGTTTTTTCTCAAAAATATTCTTGTAAATATATGTGCTTTCATTAGAATTAATGGCTGACGCTTACGCGACATTCGAATATCAAAGCTTATTCAAACAACAGAAATATCTTAGCATTCGACTGTATCTCGTTACGATACTTTATACTGGATATATGTACATACATGAGTCACTAACGTGATCACGTTCACCGTTTCAAATCACCGTTATTTATAAATCACGATCACCATTCACGACGTGACTTAAAAATCACGGTATCGCTCAACATTAGTGCATATTGCCAATATTAGAAATAAAGACTCTATAGTACTACCATTACCACATAGAACTGTGTTTTACAAGATATCTTTTTCCTTTAGCGTATATTCCTTGTACAATTCATTACCGGTAAATCGCACAGTATTATATATGCGACCGTTTAAGCATGCACTTTGAAAATGTGTATATGAAATACACTAAACCACAGCATCAATTATTCCAGCAAAAAATCTCTCATCTTCTAATTTTACAGATTCGGTAGTTACATACAACCAGCTAATAAAAGGAAATCGCATTTTACATTCAAGGCCAGAGATTTTATCAAGATTTAGAAAAGGGACTACCGTATCAAAATACACAGCAAAAAGTGCAGCAAACGAAAAATTATTCCCTGATTGTTGTTTGCTCTTGTAATTATTTAATGATTACACTGGCCAAGATACATTTTGGTGTCCCGGATTTTTTTAAGTGTAATTAAGCAATTTTGGAGTGTTTAATCCAAAAATGCCGTCAGATTTGTTCAGATCTAGTTTTCGAAATTCACTATTGCTGCTACATTTAGGAAAAATTCGCCAAAATTCGATATAATGTTACATACGTAACTTTTTAAATATAACTATTTGATAACTGTTAATTGAATCACAAAAAGATGGGTAGGAGGTATTTATTTAACAGCAAAATATTCATATATAACTTTCAATGATCAGTTAAAAATTTCTTTTTATAAGATTTCCTTGCGTCCCATTCTCCTTGGTACCTTTCCTCCATTATGCTGACGTCTTTGTGAAATTTTTCTCCCTGTTCCTCACTAAACTCACCTTCCTAGAAAACAATCTAAGTGGTTGTGAAGGTAATGAATTTTGATGCTCATGTTACATCCGAGCGTGTGAAAGTTAAAAAGCATCTGTTCTACTAATTATTTAACAATGAAACTTATACGTATGAGTAATAAATTTCACCGTGGTTTATCTCAAAAACTAGAGCTGCTAGGAAGAAATGCCAGTTGTTTTTGGAACCAGCACATCAAAAATTGCTTAAATCAGTTCGTATGTTACAGGCACCACGACAAAAAATTTATTTTGTTGGGCGGTGCTATCAAGATAAATAAATAGTACCATGCTCGTAACTAATACCTTATTTAAATAAATAAATGAATTATTAAAATTTTATACTTTGTTTACATCATATCAGTTCTTAAGTAACAACTTCGCCGTATTAGTAGTCCTTCAAAGAGCATAGTATGGCCTACAGTTAAATTTTGATATGATATACAAAAACTAATATGATTTACGGATTCAGCACACCCAAATTAGTAAAAGGCAATTCTCATATAGAAGTTAGCAAACATTCCATTGGGCAGTGAAATCCAAACCAAAGGATTTAAGGCATTATAATTTATTTAGAATAAATCTTGTCAAATTAGATCTTCTAAATTACTTAAAATAGTTCAAATTTAATGACCAACAGCTGTAGTATCCTCTAAGCTTCCGTAATTAATTTAAATTATAATCCCAAGCAAAATTATCCAATTTTACTACCTGATTAACGATTTCATTAATTATTACAACAATTAGATCAATACCGCATTATCTCCCGTTTCAAAATTAGATCAAGCAAATATTCCGCCTCCTATCCTCGGAAGCTCTAGTCGGCGAGAGGTGCTTTTTATCCATATCAAAAGGGAACCTGTTAGAAGGGGCCGGCCGACAGCAGTCGAAGCATAATGTAATTTAACGATCGATTTCCGCTTTCCACGACGAGAGCGTCTTGCCATCTGTGTTTATGACTCCGGGAATTTCTTAAACAACCGAAGAAAACAACATAAAAACCGAAAGGAATCGATGCTATAACGGAATATAACAACATATCATCGCTTATATTCTATTTGCCCGATGTTCGTCCTAAATTTACGGATCGAACGTGTACTTTCGCTTGTTTAAGATGGGAAATACGTAAAAACGATAAAAGAAGAAAAACGAGATTATGGAGAAGGAGGCTGTAAATTATGTATCGAACGTTGAAATTTTATTCGTAACCTATAACGTTAAAGAGGTATGATTCGAAAGGAAATTTAACGATTTAAAATATCGATAATCATCAATAGAATTGATACGATAGTAAAAATATAAAAATAGACAAGTAAATATGCATCGGAAAGTGGATAGACACAGATAGAATTGAAAATTGAGTGCTTTTATTGTACACATCCAAGAGAATAATGTAACACCAAAATTATTTTTCCTGAATTGCAAATACAAGACGTTTCTAATTTTAATTTTCAGCTGCCACTTGTAATCTTGTAGTGGATGTCTCACAATTATTGAGAATGATTATTTTTAAAGTATCTAATCTAATATACATACAATTTAATATTATCGCCTTCAAAGTGTGCTTCTTTGGAATGTACAGAGCAGCTCCAGCAAGTTTTCCATTCTTGGTAATAATTCTGGAAGTCCTGTTCCGTTAGACTGTTTAGAACCTGTGTCGTGACTTTTTGGATGTTGTTTATTGTTCCGTAATGGGAACCTTTCTATTTCCGCTTAAGCGTTTAAAAAGAAAATAATCACGTGGACTATACACTAGGGTGACAGAATAAAATAGACACGTACTAATTAAAAAAAAGATTCTATTCACAAGGTAAAGCGGTATAAATATGTAAACAGCTAAATTCTAAGAACGAATTAAGAACTTTCTCTTGTCATTAGGGTAGGGGTAGATGTCATAGTTTAGTATCGTTACAACTATGCCCCGCTTACAAGATTCGAGTGATATTAGCGACTTCATCCGGGGTCGCATCATTGGCCAGAGTGAACACAGTGCTTCGCAACGTGAAATAAGTAAATTTTTAAATATTCCGTTGTCCACAGTTAACCGTGTGATTACATAATTTAAACGCAAGGAAAAAACAACAGTGGACCCGAGACCACGTCGTGCCGGACCTTCTGAAAGAAGTAAAAGGGTGCTTGTGCGCGAAGTGTTAAGAGAACCGCGAAAAAGTACAGCTGAGCTTGCGGCAACTTCACAGAAAAGTCAGCGCACCGTTCTGCGATACCTCCATAGTATGGGGATGTATAAAAGGGTGGCAAAGAAAAAACTTCTCCTTACGGCGTTTCAAAAACGACGCCGAATGGCTTGGGCAATCGAAATGCGGACGAAGCCCGAAGAGTTTTGGCGGTCTGTCATTTTTTCAGGCGAAAGCAGATACTACCAATTCAGTGATAGTCGTCGTACGTGGGTATGGAGACGTTCGTTACAGCAACTGGACGACAAATTTTTGCATCAGACGGTGACATACGGCGGTGTGAACATCATGGTGTGGAGTGCGATATGGTATGGTGGAAGATCGCAATTAGTAATCTGCGACGGAAATATAAATGCGGCAAAATATATCCAAATATTAACAGAAGGACTACTACCGATATTCGACAACGCCATTTTATCTAAAGAAGATACCACTTTTATGGAGGATAGAGCACGCTGCCACAAAGCAAGAGCAACAACCACATGGAAAGAGGAACAGGGGATTCGGATTTTACCATGGCCAGGCCAATCACCAGGCATGAATCCGGTAGAGAATGTTTGGCACATAATCCAGACAAATATGGCGAAACGAGCCCGAAAACCCAGCAATAAGGAAGAACTCGTGGCAGCTGTTACAGAATAGTGGTTAAATATTCCAGAAGACACCATTAATCATTTAATAGATTCTATGCCACGACGACTCGCAGCACTTCATGCAAGTAAAGGTGGATCGACAAAATATTAGTCTAATTTAAATATTTTAAAATATTTTGTATATATAATGAGAATAGAATCTTTTTTTTAATTAGTAGGTGTCTATTTTATTCTGTCACCCTAGTGTATATCTGGACCATAGAGTCTAAAGCAATATACGAGGGTGAATTTCTATTTCTCTTTTTTAATTTATATTTTGCTATAAGATGTTTTATTTACCAACAAAAATGTAAATTTGTAGCACAAAACATTGTCATATCCATCTAGTACTTGTAGTTATCTACTCTAACACTAAAAATATTAATAATTTGTGGGTTAAACTTATGATTCGTCACAATAAACAAACATTAAATATCCAGAATTATTGTAAAAGTCCAAGAAAAAGCGGTGGCACCTTGTTCAGATACTTTCACACTCGCGTGTAATATACTGTTCGGATATTAATAGTGTTGTGTGTACATCGAACAAGTAAGCACGTGGGCACATAAGCTACAATAATCAAGAACAAGCAACAAGCCCTATCAGACATAAATATTATATTTATAAACAAATTGTATCACTGTGATTGAATCAAAATTACCTACGGAAAAAATAGAGCAGGGAAATCAACCCCAACACACCTTTAACACTATACAAAATGCATAGGTAAATATTCACAACATGGCAATTGTTTGAACCGTAAACAGTACACTACCCAACATTTAATGTCACCAAATTTCACGAGAATTCCACATCCACTGCGTGATGAATAGATTTTCTTACTTAAATTGTACTCCCATTTATAAATGATTGTAGCTTATTTAACATTTTGAGAAAGGATGTTAAATCATATTAATACATTTCTCGCGAAGACCTCCGTTTGTTCAAGCATGAAATGTACAAAGTCACCTTTATCAGATACGATGACGAATGTAATAATGATAAGGACCACGTTCCAGTTTAAGACAGTTACAGTCAAACGAAACCAACATCGTATGCAAGCATTCATTTCATTCTTAGAATTCGTCTACTACTTTAAAGTTTGAAGAACTACCGACGGAAGACCTTAACGTTTTCCAATTCTATGTCTAGCGTAACAACATTCCCAACATATTCTCCGGTAGAAGTCGTACGAGTTTGCGTACATCAACAAGCCAACGACTGTCCTTTTGTGCGGAGAGTTCAAGTCTCGATAGTTTGAAGTTGTGCGGCAGTATTGTACTTGTTGCTCTTTCAAACGTTGTATGCATGGTACATGCATTATGTCCATAAATATCCTCGTATCTGTTCTAAGTTTGCACATATTTCCCGGTACAGTTTTAAAGTGCATGTACATGCACGTGCGGTCTTAAAGGAACAATATTATGCGGTTTATATTGACTTAATACACTGCTAAAACGTTTTATGTCATATAAGAAGTTTGCTGATTAAAACGTTTGGGATATCAAATGAAGAAACTTGTTGTTGATCTATCGCCGTAATTAAAAACCATGAGCGTGAAATTTAGAACAGAAGATAAATTAATGAAAATTATTCTTATATGTGAAAAAAAATATAATGAAATTTAAAGCGCCTTTTTTTTTTTGAAAAGCCTATATATACATCGAGGTCCTAATTTGATATTGACGGGCACACAGTTCTAAATAAATTATTAAAGCGTAATTCCTCTTGTTTGATGCTAAAATATACAGCATACAGTAGCGAACACATGCTATATTACTAGGTTGTTCACCTTAGCGAAATACAAAGAAAAAACTGCTAAGAAACAACCGGCGACTAAAGGCACTGATATATTAAGCTTTATTTCCTATTTTACGAAATCCTCTTAGACGGCGTGAGCTTAAATACGAGAACAATTAAATCCCAAGCAATAAGAGAAGAAAGGAAAGAAAAACAAATTAAACGAAGTTCGCGAGTTATTGAACTACAGTTGAAGACAACAAAGACGAAGTATCCTGACTGTATATTTACAGGGAAGGAAATTGTATACTTACTTCGCTGCCATTCATTAGCAGTATAATGGTAAGTAGAATGTTATAAGTTTAGGCGATTATCCAAGCGAAACACAGCGCAAATAACAAAGCGTGGATTTCAGTAAATTGCCCTGATTGAAATTAATGAGTGTCAAAAGCAACGAAAGTCTGTAAATATGTATTTTAAGAGGATCTAGTTCTTTATAATTTTTAGTTTCTTATCTTTGAATATTATACTCATTTCACTTATTATATATTTATTTCTACAATGCTTCTACCTTGTCTTTTCTCAGAATATCCGCTTCTGTCACAAGTTCCGAGGACTTATTTAAAATTCCGTAGCAGCAGACGTTTTCTTATGAATATTTAAATACATTAAACAAGGAATTGCAAAAGAGATAAACCTTTGGTGAAGTAGCAGTGAGCTACATTTTGGTGAAATTGGACATCGCAAGAATGTGGTCCTTAAAATTGATTACATTTTATTAATTCTTTACGAATTTCCAGGAAATGCCATAAAATTCTATTGGGAATTACAAACTGTGTTAGATAGAAAATGTGATTACCGTATATTACTGCTATCCCCTTCGAATGTGTGGTTTTCAAAATATTTTCTTTTATAACACGTACTTTAACTTACAAGTAAATGTTCCCGGGTGTCAAATTCAGATCTTAATGAAACTTGGTAGGTAAGTAGAGTATGTTGAGACTTGAAAATAAAAATTTTTTGTTTGTATTGAAGTCCACTCTGAGGGAGTGAAACATCCCTTCGAATATTCATAGATTTTCAGTTTTCTTTAGTTTAATTCTTGAACGGAAGTAGATAGAAGAAAAATTTAAATGCATATGCTGTACCTTATCAAAAGGTTTTTCAGGACACGTGAATGTGGTATACACACGGTGTTGCATTTAAGCGCCACCTTCTTATGCTGGAGCTGATTATAGTAATATGGAAGAGAAATTAACACAGGCTGCTAATATAAAATTTTTGTTGTCTATCTACATATCTCCCTTCAAGAATTAAATCAAGAAAACTGAAAATCTGTGAATTTTCGAAGGGGTGTTCTATCTCCTCGGAGTGAATTTTAGCACAAACAAAAAAAAAATGTTTTCAAGACTCAGCATACTCTGGTTACCCACCAAGTTCCATTAAAATCTGAATTTGACACCCGGGAACCTTCCCTTGCTAGTAATTGTAAAATGTCAACTTATTTCTCTCTTGTTTAAACAGTAACCAGTTGAGCTGACTTCAATTTTTCGCCTGACAAAATCCGAAAATTAATGACGAGGTATAGAGACCGCTTCCCTACTTAAATTTTGTTCAGTGTAACGGTAAACAGTAACGGGAATCATGATTATCATGATAATAGCAATAATAATAGGGCTACGGTTTTCAGGGTCGTGCCGGTGACATTTTTACGCGTGCGTGTGGGAGCGCAGCTGATGCGGTCTCTGCTTGAGGATCCTGTGGAGTGGGCTCACCAAAGTGGGTGGGTGTTGGAATGAAGGTAAAACATAAAAATACTGATAATAATAGAAACGGTAATAACAAATGCAGATACGCATTTCGGGATATTTGGCCGTTACCAGTGTAATGTAAGGAAGAAAACAAGACAAGAAAGCAAATTGCTGGTGAAAACGAAATGGTGGTCGACTTCCTTGCTTGAGTGTTTTTTTTACCTTCAAGTTGCTTTCTACGTTGCTCCTTGGCCACACTTCAGTAATAAGAGTTAAGTAGCACGAGACATGTTTGCAATTGCTTCTTTAATGCGCTTCTGCGTTAATCCTTTCTTATATTTTAATATCTGATAGCTAGTTTTAAGCTGTAGATATATATGTATATGCAATAAAGATAGATTCCACATGGAAATACTGTTATTATTGTAACGGTTCAGTGGTCCAGTGGTAAAAGGGACTGGATTTGAATATGACAATCCAGATGTCGTGCGTTCGAAACCATCGTCCGTCAAGTATAGTGACAGTACTTTTTCGAACGAATTCGGCATGCTCCCCAATTACCATTCGCTTTTACTAGGGGGGAGAGGGGTATAGTAAAACGCCCATGGAACACTGTGCATGCATATTCATACACCTTAACGGTTCTGAGGTTATGTGACATGCGAAAATACTTTATGATCTCATTGGGGCGCTCACCACAGGAAAATTATGTGTACGAGGAGAAAGGGTGGAGGTGGTGGAACATTACATAATAATGTTATGAGTAAAAGTTTCCGTGATGATATTGTTACTCTATCACTCACCGTAAAAGCTAAAAGACTGTCAATTATTTGCCCAATAGGGAATGGCAACACGAGAGGGTGCTGCCTGATCTTACCACAGTAAGAAGCTAATCCTTTTTCCACTGAATCAATGAGTAACATAGATGTAACATAATACCTCATATATAATGTGCGTGGCAGAATTCTAAAATAAATCCATTAAATTTGAAGCAATTTGCTTTCGAAAAAGTGTTCGTACAGGTCAATTTCATTTTAAAATAGAAATAGATACATTTTGGCTTAATTTTAAGTTTGTCCAGTTCTGGTTTTCAAGAAAGAACATCATCGACAATTTTTAAATGGTAGTTTCCGATTTTTTTTTCATTTTCGTAGGTGATTTAATTGTGATTCTAAAATTCCAATACTTGACTGAAATTAACCTGATAAGATCCACAAAATGGTGCTAATCTGTAACACTCCATGTCACCAACAAGATTCCAGGGAACGATGCCACTCTTTATGCGAAATAGTTAAAGTACCTTCGATAGCAATCGCAAGACCGTTCATTCGTCAAATAAAGGATGACCGGAAACTGAAAAAAATTGACTATAATTTTCTAGAACAGACAAAGCTTTTATTGGTGGACTTGGAGCTGTGAGGGGAAAGAATTAAAATTGTTATTGCGAAACATTTAGAAAACTACGTCGTGCAGTACAGTATAAACGATGTGATTTTCTCTGCGCATTCACGACAATGCTCGCCAATACACTGCAAACGTGGTAAAACAACTCCTGACCGGATCTTTTATTTGGCGATTTTCAACTTTTCTTACACCCTAAATCTTTCCATCTTGCCCAGTTCATTTTTCGAAGATGAAAATAGAAGATGGAGTCACGCTGTGCCAAATGCCTGAGTAACTGTAGTAACTACATAGGAAAATAGTTTGAGGTACGCACTAAATAATATAATATCTTTTTGAAACAAATTCCAGAAAAGTTGGATGAATCAGATGATTCACATGCTACTGCTATTATAATCCAGAAAAAAAAATAAATGCAACTGTTATATGAGCATATATTTTACTTTAATAAATAGATAGCTGAAATAAGCTTAAAATACACATCGATGTAATATTCTGTCAGTCCGAATTTCAATCTAACACCCCTTCCCGACACCTATTCAATAATAATTTACGTTAATGACGCAGCTTGTACGCGATGAATTAGCAAATTCCTTCGAGGTAGACGTTCCGACACCTGTTCGGTACCAATATATATATATAGACTACTCGCGTCTCCAAAGTTATTTACCGTCGCGAAACTTCCAGAACTCGACGACGAAACAACTTCGGTCGCACAAGATAATGAAGGCGGTGAAGGGTATGCAAGTTACTCATGGCGCCCTTGAGTAGGATTGAATTACGTCTCCATCGAACCTCTGAGAAAATAGGACCAAAGTGTATTCCTTATGAAAAAGTAAAAGACTTTAGATACGAGGGCCAGCTACAAATATCGCAAGATTACGGGTAGATGGCGCGATTACAGATTTTCTATTTTTGTAACATGCTGGCAAATTAAATTTTTCGCCTGTTATATCAGTGAAGACTTTTGTAATTGATGGTCTTTACAAAATACTAGTTACAAAGTTAGGTACTTTTATAAATTGAATAATTAAAAAATTATTTAAGTAGTCAGTGATTGCGATACGCAGTTGTTTTTGGCTTAATTATGTAACACTAGAATTTTTTCCAGAATTTTATTTAAAGATGGGAGCAACGAGATAGGCCTGTACTTTTGTGGTTCTTCTCTTTTGTTTTTCTTCAAAATGGGAGCAATGATGTAGGCAGGGTATTTCCCCGATTGTGGGTTCGTATCCCATAGGATGCCGTAAAATTTTTGAATTCACAAACGAGTTAATTTAGATGTTGTAAAAACCAAGGAAATTATAAATTTATGAGATGTAAACATTATGTCAATGACTATAATCGTGTGTTGTTTCCAATTACCTCCTTATTGCTTTACTAAATAACTTTCCTAAAGTGTTTGAGAAATCTTTGTATAAATATATGTATGCTCAAATTAGACTCTGGATTTCCAGTAGGTAGCACGGTTTTGTTGCTCAGCGATCTACAGTAACTAATCTTGTTATTATTACTCAATATTTATCTGATGTTGTGGATTGTGGAAGGTAGGTGGATGTTGTATATACTGACCTAGCAAAAGCCTTTGATCGGATCGATTACATACTGCTTATTAATAAGTTGGATAGTGTTGTGAAAAATCGTATCTTTTTGATAGAAGCCAGATTATGGAATGTATGGGCTTTGAATCTGATTACTTTATGCCTAGTCTCTGGTGTTCCTCGGGGAGTAACTTGGGTCCACTTTTGTTCCTGATATTTATCAATGTTTTGTGTTTTAATTGAGCTGTCCAGAGTTATTATACGCAGATGATTTAAGATTATATATCACAATTAATAATTCTCAGGATTGCGGTTATTTGCAAAGTCAACTTAATATATTCTGTTGTTGTTGTTGGCAGGTTATTGAAACGCAGTATACATGAAAACGCTATATTTAAAGAAACAACTCTTATAATAAATGTAATATAGAAAAGAATGTCTGTTCCCGATGACGCTCGTCTATGCACTACGACTTGTATATGTTTCGTCCGTGAAGACTAAATAATTTAACGTATGTAGTGTAAACATCTCCGAGATGTGCATAGCACTGGAGACCGTAACCGTAAGGATCCCAACGTGCCTCTAACATCAAGTTAACCGCTAATGTGCAGAAATGTAAAATTGTTACCTATTCCAGTAAATCAATTCCAATTATCTACACTTATCATTTAACTGGATCTTCTTTACCTAGATACAACTCTATGATGGACTTAGGTGTCATCGTCGATTCCAAACTTACATTTACACAGCATATATCTAATATTTGTGCATTGACGCTGAGTATGTTGGATTTCATCATACGTGTTACACGATCTTTTTCTTCTATAATAGCTATTCTTCATCTTTATTTTGCTTCTTCTGTAGCAGGTTCAGAGAAGGTGTTTAAAATTCTTATACTTTAAAAAAATTAATACTTACCCGATGCAAGGATTTAGTTACAATGCTCTACCGGAGATGTTTAATATTGATTCCTTAGAACTATGTAGAAAACAAGCTGAGTGCAAGTTCTTATTTAATTCATTTAACAACAGCCTTGATGTATCTGAATTGTTGAGTTAAATTAGTTTTGTGGTTCCTCGTCTGGGATCCAGGCAAACAAATGTATTTTATTGTCAGACTCCTAGAACTAACATTGCCATCAGGTCTCCGCTATATAGAGTGTGTAATGGCTTTAACTGTATGGATACTACGGATATTCAGACCTGCTGCTAGCCGTCTCTTTTGGCATTATGTAAGTCGATTATAAATTATACTTAGCAGAAATTCTTTTTTCATTGTTCTTATGTCATTTCTTTTTTAACAACTAGTGATTTTTTTTATTTACAGTAAACCACTTTGGGTGTGGATGTGGATTGTTATAGTATATTTCACTTTATATCCGATGGTATTTGTATTTCTTTTCTCCGTTTCCTTTAATCAATACCCTTCCATTCTTTCTTCCCTCTTCTTCGTTTTCTTCTTGTATTTCTTCGTCTTCTCGTTTCTTTTTTTGCAGTTGTCCTTATTCTACTACTACTCCACCTTTCTTTCTGCTTCTCTTTTTCTTCTCTTTTCTCTCATTTTTATTCTTTTTCTTCTTTCTTTCCATTTCTTTTGCCCTTTCCCTTTCTTATCTTCTGCGTCTTCTTTTCTTTTCTCTTTTTTTCCTTCGTTTTCTTATCCTCCCTTTTCTTTTTTTGTTCTTCCTTCTTTTCTTACTTTCTTCTCTATTTTCTTTTTTCTTCCCTTTCTTCCAACTCTTGCCCTTCCACCTCTTCTAGCACTTCTTTCTGCTTCCTCTCTTTTACTCACTTTTTCTTAATTCCACTATTCACCTTAACTTTTTCCTTTATTTATTTTCTCGTTTCTCGTCTTAATCTTCTTTTTGTGTTTTCTTTTGCTTGTCTTCATACTTTCATTTCCCTTTCTCTTCTTCTCCTCATTTTCCTCCTTTTTCTGCCGTTCTTTCCCTGTACTCCTTCTCTCTCCACTTCCGCTCTCCCTCTTTCTTCTCCTGTGTTTGTTCTTTTCTCTCGTCTCTCTTCACCTTTTCTACTACCCTTCTGTTGTTCTTCTCTTCTTTGTTTCTTTGTTTCTTTGGTGACTTTTGTATTTACTCCAACTATTTACATGTACACGTTTAGTTTTTAATTATTTCTTATTTGCCTTGCAATTGGATAATTGCTTTATCTGTTGAGCAATAAAGTATGATGATTCGTTTCAATTTAACTTAAATGTAATATTCGTTTTAATAACGTACATATTTAAATCGTCAAGGTGCTGTATCTTATATAAAGACAATTTGAAACTGCAATGTTATATTTGCTTATTTTTATTCCACGGACTTGTACAAAGGCTGTTGAATCGCATACAATTTTCGCAGCCCAATATACTGTGGCGTTTATGAATAAGATCGAATTACGTCTACATTGAAGCGCTGAAGAAAACGGAGCGCAATTTACTCCTCGGAAAAGAGAGAAAAAGAGGTGATATACGGGTATCGGAAACGATCGGTCCTTTCCTCATCTGCATATGAAAAGCAAAATAAGGAATTGACAGCGATAGTCCGACATTTAGCTTTATCGATAAGGCGGAGGCGCATCTTTTTGAAGTTTATTCATGTTCTCACGACCGTAAAGAAATGGACACGTCGGCCGACCGTCCCCGGCATCGCTTTCAACCCGCCGTACATCGATATACAGACGTCAGCGAGCTGCGCCAAGGAGAGGAATAAAGATAAATCGACCCACTTTAGATACCGGCACCTACATTTTTCTCCCCAATAACGCACTCGACGGCGGGTGCGTGGTGTTGAACGTGTGATACATAGCGATTGTATAATTGTATGATTTCTTATCGTTGGACGGGAGCTTGAACGGCGAGACTATTAAGTTTAACCGCAAACGGAAGCTGGAAACTCCTAAAAAAAAGAAGGAGGAAGGAAAAGAAAAAAATGTGCGGGCATAAACTGGAAAACCTTATTTGTCTTCTTTATCTGTTATTTTCGAGGAAATTTGTTGCAGGTTTCTTTGGATTTCTAAAGAGCTAAAAAATTTCTCGTTTAGAATACTTTTTTTTTTAGACATGTTATGTTAGAAATTCAAATCGTTCCTTTAAAATATGTGTACTGTAATACAACTAATGTTCGATAATGTGAACTAATTCAAACTAAATGTAACGAATACGTAGGCTTTCACGGCCAGAGTCAGTGATAAGGGAACTATTTCCGGTATTGGACCGTGTCATGATGAGATATAAAATTGAAGTAAGAGTAAGAAGAAATAATAATAATAATGGTTTATTTCCAACGGGTAAAACCCAAATACAAGGATATATTTAAAAAACAAAAGTAAACTAATATTTAAATAAAAGTCTAAATTAATTACAGAAATTTCTCAAATAATTGTTCATAAATGTCATCTATTGAGCAAAAATTAATATCAAACTCCTTACAAATTATGTTAAAGTTATTACACATAACATACAGAGGTAACTTAAGCATTATATTTGTTCTACAAGTAGGTAAATAAAAGCACTGTTGATGCCGTGAAGAAAATTTGTGTACCTTAAACTGTAGTTTATTATGGAGAAACGTACAATCAGTTTTATTGTGTAAGAGGTTATATAAAAATGTTAAGCTTAAAATTTTACGTCTCTTTTCTAAAGACAGAATTCGAAATTGAGATAACATTCGTGAATACTGATAAGCGTTAACAGGGTAAATTCGGCAGGTAGAAAACATGAAAAATTTCAAAAGTTGTCTCTGAACTCGCTCGATACTTGTGATACGTGCAGAGTAAATGGGATACCAGACCAGTGCTTCATATTCCAATTTAGAGCGAATCAAGGAATAATATAATAGTTTCAAGCAGTTTATATTATTGAAATCTTTGCAGTTGCTATATATAAAACCGAAAATACGGTAAGCGCTGACAACAGTATCATTAATGTGGTTTATGAAACTAATTGACTATCAAAAGTAATGTAGTAATGTACGTCTACTGTACTAGAACAACGCTTAAGAAGATAAATTGAATAAGAAACAAAAGATAAGGAACAGGAAAAAGAAAAGCGTGAAAGAAGGAGGTGAAAAAAAAGAGTAAGAGAAGGAAAGAGAGAAGGGAAACAGAAAGAAGAAAAAGGAAACAAAAAAACGGTGGGATTTCTCTCTTTCCTTCTTTTTCTCTTTCTTTCACCTTTTCTTCTTTTCACCTCCTTTTTTTTCCTTTTTTCTTTTCTTTCTATTTTTTTCTTCTCTTACTTTAATTTCACTTTTATATCACCATGACACTGTTCAATTCTGAAAATAGTTCGCTTATTTAAACTAAATGTGTTCGACATATCGAGATATTTACGTTAGCGAGTGCCATTTTTAATAAGCAAATTTTTGAAAGAAGCAGCTAATAGAACAATAAAAAAAAACACACAGCGAAAAGTACCACACATTTTTAATATGAAGAAAAACAACCGACTGCTTTGGTCTCCGCAAATTCATTCTTAGCAATCTTCTAAAGTAACATACGAGGGCGACCTGAAATATTTCCGGAATCTACAAGAAAAACACGGTATTAGTGCGGTTTTTTATTTTTATTTTTCGATCTAGTCTTCTCGAAGATCAATACGCTTTTTCAAATGGCGCTCCAGCCTCTTGAAGCCCTCGGAAAAGAAGGATATTCCTTATTTGAGACAAATCTCTTTCCTCCCAGTGATTTTTTCAGGCTTGGGAATAAGAAAAAGCTGGTGCGTTGTCGTGGTGGAAAAGCACTTTTTTCCGTTGCAAACAAGGCCGTTCCTCCTTCAATACTGCATCGAGTCGGGTGAACAAATCGCTGTAATATTGCCTCGTGATCGTCTTTCCCTTCTGCAGATAGTCGACGAGGATGACACCTTGGGAATCCCAAAAAATGGTCGCCATGACCTTTCCGGTCGATGGAACGGTCTTTGCTTCGAGAATCGATATTCCCCATTATTTATTAATTAGCTTGCTCCAATGCGAGCAGATTAATACTTATTGTTATATGTTATTAATTAAGAGCGGATTAGCTGTTACCTTTTAGTACCGATGCAATTTACATCAAGACTAATGAATGTTTTGTTAAACCTCAACGTGAAATATATGGTCCATTGCACAAATCCATGAGCTTTGTGAGTTTATTATAAATAAGCCGCACGCAGCGAATCGAAAACCCTATCTCCTTTCTACTCAATATAAATGATGCATTTAATCTATTTCCTGTTTATATGCGATAAAGTTACTGAATTCGAGTAAACGCTTACACGTTAGCATTGTGAAGCGCACTGAAATACTCCTTTCCGGGTTCACTGTATCAGATAAGAATGTTTTCATACAAAATATCTATGTAAAACTGTTTTCTTTTTCTCAATAGTTATCAGTTAGTAGCCAATCAACCAACGCGGCTAGCGCATGAAGATGTCTGAAATATTGAAAATTGAGTACCGCGTAGTCATAAAATTTTTAACAAAAGAAGGGCATACAGCTAATCACATAAAACAACGTTTACACGGCGTTTACTGTGATTCATATCCTTGGTATTGCGCTGTAAAAAATGTGGGCAAAATGTTTCCGTTTGGGGACAAGAATCCCTGGAAGATGCTGAACGGTCAGGTCAACCACTTGAAGTGAACGCCTCAGCAAATTTTAATTATTGACGATAACAAACGTATCCGAAACGTATTCGCCGAATTATCCATGACCATTTGGGTATGAATAAAATTAGTGCAAATGGGTAGTGCGATTTCTTTCTGCTTCCCAACATGAGCGTCAAGTCAAATGTACGCCGTCGCTTTTAGATATTAGATCTATCCGTATGAACCCGAAAGAAAACAGCAATCAACTGTATGGGTCTTCCAGGATGAACCAAACCCAACAAAAGTAGTTCGTGCCAGAAGCATCTCGGATGATCGCCTGTTTTTTCGGACAAACGGACATGTGGCTACAGTGCCATTAGAAAATCGTAAAATGGTTAATTCTAAATGGTACACAACCATTTGTTTGCCAGAAGTCTTTGAAGAAATATGATTATTCTTGAGCATGTCAACGCGAGCTCTAACACATCGACCCAAATAACTCATTATTTAACCAGGCAAAACATCGAATTGAACACAGCCCTGATTTGGCATCTAATGAAGAGTATACTACATGGTCAATGACTTCCGATGCCAGAAGAAGCGGTTGATGCGTTCAAAATGTATGTTTGGGAGATACCTCGATCGGAATGGAAAAAGAGCTATGAAAATTGCTTCAAACGTATGCAAATGTGTATCGATCATCGTGGAGAATATTTTGAAGAACAATAAAACCATTTTCAAAGACAAATATTTATGTTTATTTATTATTCCGGATACATAAATAGCAACCCTCGTATACGATGTTTTTAGTGATTTATTCT
Organism: Trypoxylus dichotomus; assembly: GCA_023509865.1. Classification (NCBI taxonomy): domain Eukaryota; kingdom Metazoa; phylum Arthropoda; class Insecta; order Coleoptera; family Scarabaeidae; genus Trypoxylus; species Trypoxylus dichotomus. Next base: position 51,045,720 of record CM042078.1, read on the forward strand.
ACTTTGAAAGAAACAGAATGATCTGCTCGAACTTCCGTGACTGGTAGTGTATACCCCGTGGCTCGTTTTATGCTTACGGAACTGTACAACCACAGCTTTTAGTGAATATAATTTTAATTGCAACAAAGATGTTGACACGTTGTCAAATCAATATGTTTGCAATGTAGGTGAAAATACATGTCAACGTTTCTGCAAAAATTTATTTTAAAATTGGTCAAAACGTTTTGTCTCATAAAGTTTTTGTTGAATTGCTGTGCAAGCGTTTTTAAAGTCAATAAATCTACTTACGTAAAATGATCATAGCAGGTTCCCGTGTAGCCGCACAAGAACATCGTACAGCGATCCGTCCTAGGCGGATTTGAAGAAATCTCGTACGTTATATTGAATCCGTACACGTCCAGTAGGTGATCCAGCACCCTTAGATGCGTACTTTCGATCGCGTCCAACTTCAAGGTGATCACCAGATAATCCTGGTACGTTTGCACGTAGCTGACCTTCGAGATGTTATTCTCGGTCACCGCGTGTATCTCTTTGCCGTTCAGCTGATACGATTTATCGTAGATCTGGTACTCTTTAAACGTTAATCCTTCGAAGACGAATAGCTGCGTCAGATATACGATTATCGACGATCGATTCGTCGCGTGCTGCGCCTCGATTATCCATTCGCAGTGTATGGGGACGGCGAATCTGCTCGGAAAGCCCGGAGTTTGGATAATTCCCGTGGCGGTTGTGTGCGTTCCGCCGCATCGGGGTCTGCCGAGCGACGCTTCCGGAACGAGGAGGATTAAAAATATCCGCCACATGATGACGATGTAGACGTACGTACGGCTTGCGAGGCGGATACGGCGCGACGGTGCGGTTTCAGAGACGATCCATTATTCACGTCGCTGCTATTAGCATCCCTCGTATCTCCGGAAGGTCTGAAAGTAATAAACAATATGAAGGATAATACGTAGATGGCGCTGTACAATAAAGGATGATCAAAATAAACCAATGCTTGTATTCTAAGTGTCATATCTTTCAATGTATGTACAGTGACTCCCAGTGAAAATAATGCGGTGGTATATTATTTGGTAAGAAGCTGAAATTGTTAGGTAAAATAATTATTTGGGAAAAGTAAATTAAATCTACTATTCTTGAATTCCTTTTTAATCCTACGTCCTTTGTACTTTGGGGCATCGGACTACCATTCTCTTATTTTTCTCTTCCACAGTTTCCTGTTTTGAGCCAGTTGTTTGGCTTCACTCCATCCCATACTTCTTTCTTCTAATGTTCTATACATTTGTCCCTTCCAGGTGTTTCGGGGTCTACATATTCTGTTTTTGCCCTCTGTTTTGGCTTCAAAGATCTTCTTTGCTATTCGATCTACTCCCATTCTGTATATATGTCTAACCCATCCCAGTTGTCTCTCCTCTATCATTATTTCTATTTACTAGATATTTAGACTGTTAGTGATTGCTGTGTTTCTGATTTTGTCTCTCGTTGTTACGTACCCACAATAATAACGAATAATTATTTTTGAAAGTTAAAAAAGAAATAACCAATAATCGGGTTTCCTTTAGATTTTATAATTAATTATAATCTATTTGGAACAGATTCCATTAACTTATGCGTATAATCTGGCCAAATACTGTTTCATTCTTGTAACAAAGCTGTTTTTAGATCATTCCTATTGGATATTCGATGACTACGCACTTTTGTTTCTAGAATAAGCCATAAATCTTCGATAACATTTATGTCATGTGACTGAGCTGGAGGGAACAACCATTCCTTGCCGCACGCGAAGAATGTTTCGGGTCGTTGTCCTGGTAAAATCTAAAATCATCTTCTGTGTCAAGTTTCCTGACACTAGACACTAAATTCTGTTTAAAGATGTTTAAGTACATAAACCTATCAATAGAATGAAGGTTTCCAACACCAGCAACACTCTCCTTCATGTTTAACTGGTGGTTTCAAATGTTGCGGTTTTAATTCTTTAATCTTTTTCCTCCACTCATTAGCCTTCGCATTTAAGCCGAAACGATTAAATTTACTATCATAGAAGAATAAAACAATTTTCCAGAAGTCGAAATCTTTGTTTTGATCCTCTAATGCAAACTGTAAGCAACTTCTTTTATCCTTCTGGTTTATAAAGGTTTCTTTCCTGGCTATTCGTCTGTGCAAATTGGCACGTCCCAGAGTTCGTCGAGCTGTTCCTGCATTTACTGTATTTCCCAAAACACGTTTCATCTCCAGGGTTGACTTAGGAGCACTTAACAGTGGATTATATCTAGATCGTTCAATAATCCACCGCTCGTCATGTCCGTTAAATATTTTTTTGGACTTATTTTACATTTGTTCTTCACTGTGTTTTCGCGATTACATCGTTCAATAATATGTTGTGCCGCTGATGCACTTTTATTTAACAATTTTGTAATTTCCTGTTGACTTTTCTTTTTCTCTTGGTGAAAAATTTCTAATTCTCTCTCTCTCAACGTTGTCTGTCGACCCATCGCACTTTACAGTTGTAACAGATAGAGAGGTAAAGTACACGCACATCTTGGAACTTTCTTTATTCGTATAAAAATTACGTGCTGGGTTGCACCATTTTCGCTGTGATGTTGAATATGTAATCGTTGTAATGTTATCTGGTTAGAATTCGTAATAGCTGCTCGAGAATAGTAGATATAATATATTTAATTTAGTTTTCCTAAATAATTACTTTTCCCAAAATTTTCAGCTTCTTACGAAATTATATTTATATTATATATAAAAGTCTGGCACCAAAAATACCAGTAGGGGTAAACAGAATTCTAATAAGAACTTTGAAACTTGTTGCGGATTTCTTAAAATTAATGTCTATTATTATCATTAAAACGTATTTGATATAAATCGTTTTGTTGTTGGAATTAAAAATTTAATTTTGATAGAAATGAATTATTAAGTCACATTTTTCTAAAAGAAGGCAAGCAATATATGTTTGCTCGGTAAAGAATCATGCACATTTAGAAGAGGCTAATTCAAAATCCTTTATTTATCAGAGGGTACTGCAGCGTTTTATTCTTGGTTCGTTACATTTCTTAATATATCTTAGTAATTTATTTTTGTCGGTGTAAGAAAATATATTCTCATTATAAGTTACATGAATTCGCTAACACGTCTTGCTGGGAATCACAACAATCCGTTGCCACCAAAGATAAATAAATGTAACAAACGAGTGATAGATCACTTGACATAAGTTATCGTCCAATGTTGTCTTTCTAGGTAAATTAATGAATACCCCCTTAACGACAACGATTGCAAGGACTGTAGGGTTGTATAATTCACAAGTATCGTAGTAAACTCCACACCACACAAATTAGTAATTTATTTGGAACACAGCGGTTCAAGAGCAAATGGACTCTTATTCTCAACCGAGTTACCGATTAAGTGGGTAACTAGGCCACTTTCAAGTTGGAGTGTTCTAACTCGGTTTCCTTTTCGCCACTCATCTTTAGCAAAATGACGTGCACGATAATGGCAAAGGCCGTAAAGCACGTCAAGTTGAAGACAATATCAGACATTATGACGTTAATGAATTGCATACTCCATCCTACAACTAAGATTTAGCATATTTTTATTCAGAAATGAGTAAAAAACAGTTTAGAGGAAAAACTAAATAAAGCAAGAAAATGATTATATGCCTTTTTGACAGACTACGGAAGTTAATAATGAAAACTTATAATAAATACAGTGTCTAAAAACAGAATATTGTTTAAGTCCTATGGGCTTTCTTCTCAAAACGTCGGCGTATCCTTAGAAGTTATAATATGGATATCAAACAGCAGCGAACAAAAAAAATATATAAATATGCTAGCAAAAACATGAAGCAACAGCGACCAACTTCTATACAGCGAAGTGACCTTTTCTCCAAAATTGTTCCTTAGTGAACTTTTAAAATACAATGGCTTTTCAATAGAGACAATTTTCGGATCTTTATTAACGTCAGGGTATAAGTAACAATATCTCAAATCGTTGGAGGTTCATCGAAGGGGCGCTCTCATGCTGCAGGCAAATAGCATCTTTTATGAAGTTCAAAGATTTAGATTTAATCTTTCAGTGTTGATAATAGCGCAAAGTTCTTTAAAATGTGTTATGCTTTCTATTGAATTCTGATAGCACAAGGTAGTATCCTATGTTGATGGCATATTAAATGAAGCTGTGATAAGACAAATCGAAAATTTTTCTATTAAGCAATGAGAGTTATAGAATACACTAAACAGTAAGTTTGTGATAATTAGGATGTGTGCGAACGATTCTTACGTTGACTATAAACATTTGAAAAATCAATTTCGAAACGGTGCACATTTTCATCTAACGTTGCAACAAAGCTATAATGAATTTGATTCCTTGTCAAAATTTCCTCCACCAATCAAATACTCCATATGCAATTTTCAGCCTCGAATAAATTTAAATATCCTTATATTGGTATTAGTGAAATCAATTCACGAGAAAAACATGTGAAGAGACATAAAACGTTAACACACGGACATGTTTCTGCCTATCCGGCGTCATCAGCGTGATTTCGAGCAGTTTTATGCTAAACATATGTAATTCTCTCGCTGCTTCTATCACCATACTTTACTCTACGATACAAATGAATATTCCTGGCGCCAACCAGTGCCAAAAGAAAGAAACAGTTGTTCGCAAAGTCAGACAGCGAAAAGAAGCGGGTACAGTTTCCCACCCTTCCCTCGTGCAATTCGTGGATTGCTCTCTCCCGAGAGGGCGTTTTTGCACCAAAGACAATGCATAGAGAAACTGCACATGTGAATGATTTCTGAAGGCTTACCATGACGTATTTAAAACACATCTAAAAGTTTGCCTAGAAAATAACACCAAGATAAGAAAACGCTGTAAATACAGCGTTTTTTATCTTGGTGTTATTTTCTAGGCAGTCTTTTAGATATGCTTATATTGAAGAATCTTCATGCATATATTTTATTATTTATTATATTTATGATTTTTCACCTTTCTTAGAGATAGTAATAAGGATTTTTTAAATGTTTCCTTATGTGAAACCGTCATAATTAAATTTGTTATAGGTTAAAATTTAATTTTAACTCGTGTATCTAGTATTAACCATATCAAAAAATGCCGAGAAAAGAATACCTAACATAGTAATGCTACTAAATACCACGAGTAGCTCTACACATTTAGAAGCATTATTATGTTAAAAATACAACATGCTTGTAATAGTACAGAAAGGCCTGTTGCGGCATTTTTTAAACATTGCGGCTAAATTGTTAAATAAACATTTTCCATTGACTCACCCCCCATTATTGAAGAGACTGACTTCGTTAGAAAGAGAATCTAATTACCTTTGAAATGACGTACAACTCGACCGCTTTCCCTTTGATCGTAAGCCAATGAGTTGGCATCCCTGCTGTGAGGATGAAGTTAGGACATATATAACAAACTTGACGTGGTTCGGTGAGATTCTCATATATCATTAATTTTGAAGATAATTCGTCCATTTCATCTTCGAGTGACCACTTGTATATATATTCTGTTCCCATTTCGAATGTGAATATAGTAATCAGTATCCCATTTATGTTTAATTCGTCAAGTTAGTAAATAAGTTTTCATGAACTGGTAATTTCAATGGTTAACTGCTTCAACAGCAATACGATCAAAATTCTTTTTCATGCATTGTTTTTGTGTTTGAATGGATTTCGTAAATAAGTCTTCTTGTTCTGAATGTATACTATCAACATTCGATTGTAATTCCCATCCTAAGAAGACTAGTATAAATTTCCTTAAATATTTTTAAAATATTTCCAAGTGCAACACAATGTATTAGGTGAGATCAAACTTATGAATGGTAGTGTATATAGCTCAATATCGAAACATTATGATGTTGATTTCATTGACCTTAAAATCAGACAGAATTCACTTATATGCAACAAAGTCTTAATTTTATGAGCTGTGAAACTAAAAATTATTGGCCTTCTCAAGTAAAATCTTTTCTAAAATCCTTTTCACAAAGTTATTATAGGTGATACATAGTGTTAAAATAGCGTTTAAGATCCTCTTGTTTATTTATTCATATTTAAACATTTTCAGTGTCGGTTTCGATAACTCAAATTCCCATACCACAACGTTGATATTAGTAAGTCTTCATCGACTTAACAAAAGTACTTCCGCTGGTACTAAAATAGACGTAAAACCTGTATAAGTGGAATCGATGGAGATTTTCAGAAACAAAGAAACGGGTCTCGCGTGTGGAAAAACGGAAAGCGTATACCCTTACAGGATTTAGAAGATTACCGGTTTCAATTAGAGATGAACGGGCCCGGTTCAATCAGTTATTGAATTGATCCTTTAGAAATCGTTTACCCTATATTAATCTGATTTCGTGGAATCGGATTGTGCCCTTGATTAAATGAACGCGTTTAATAGAAATCGTGCCGATTTTTCTCTCTCCCTCATACGTACACACATCTTTATTCATCACAAATAGCGTACCAGCAATACCTTCTCTTGTATAGAAACTTTGATTTTTATACAAACATGAATATATGCAGATTGCAGAAGTTCAAAAATCAAACTTATCAACTTGAATATAGATTGCTGTGCTCCGTTTTGGCTTGCGAATTGCAGTTTCATTAACTTCTTCCATTTATCTAAAATTTTTTATCCACATCCACCCCCATCCAAATTCGTATATTAATTAAAATACACTTCCGTCCAAACAAAAAGCCACAGATACAGTGAAATTTTATTGTTATTATTAACGAATATAAGTGACTGCCATCAAATAAAAGTAAATCAATTCAAATATAATATTTATGCATCATTTAGCTCATGTGTTTGTACTGTACAAATTTTTGTTATCAATTTTTCGAGACAATCAGCGTTAATATATTGCCCTGCGTTCTGTAAATATTCCCATAGCTTTTGGATGAGATTCTCGCTGTCTAATCCTACTATCAAGTTCAACTTATAAGATTTCTATTGGGAATAAATCTGGATTCTTCTCTCATTTCTTATTGCTTTGTCCTCTCAAAAGTCTTTACTGATTCGAGCAGTATGTTTGGGGTCATTGTCTTGCTGAAACATAACCGGTCCACAAACAAGACGGACTCCACACGGAATAGCGTTGTTCCACTAATTTTCACTAAATCACGAGTAGTTGTCGCAGTCTAGCTCTTCGATGAAGCCTATTCTAGAAGGGTGCTGTGGCGATAAATCCGGACCTTGAGGTGGCCAAGTCATTCATTTTAGTAAATTTCTTGGTGCTTTCAAAATATCAGAATACTCTTGTTTTCGCATTGCACCACTAATTTTTTATTAAATCACCCGCGGTTGTTCCAGCAAAACAGCCCACAAACCATAATACTACCACCTCCATGCTTGACCGACGGCACTAAACCGACCTCATTAGCTCTTTGCCCTGGTTATCTACGAACAAAATCTCTCCGTTGGTTACCAAATAATTGAAATTTAGACTCGTCTGTCATTAATACTGCGTTCGAATCATCTTGTGACCAGTTTGCATGCTCTCCTGTAAATGTTAATTGTTTCCCTTTATACACGCGTTTTAAAAACGGTTTCTTGCAGTCTATGCATCCCCTTAGAGTTGCTGCTAATAATCGCCTCTTGACGATGGTAACAGTTGTCCGTCGTTGTCTATAACGCGCCTTGCGATATCCGGTGCCATTTGAGGTCGATCTCATTTCGAAGTCGTTACCGTGAATCTATCTTCAGCTCTAGAAGTCACCCGTGGCTGCACACTTTGTCTTCTATTAAGATTCTGCCCTGTCTCTCATCTTCATGCCAATGTGTAATGCACACCTGTGAAGTTTCTAATCGTAGATCAATTTCTAGGACGGTATGTCCTTCGTCGCGAAGAGTACAAACAATACTACGTTGCTCTACAGTCAACTGTCTGCGTTTTGGTATTTTTACGCTCAGTACTTTACCAAATTGTTACAATTTCGCACTGATTTCAAAAAACTAATTCCGACTGTATTATTGCGAAGGAATTTTACCTTGCCTCCAAAGTTTTGGGCGGTAGTGCATATATATCTTCCAATAGGAAACCAGAAAAAGCAATCCAAGTACTCTGTTTGAGTTTCAAAACATATACAATGTTTATTAGAAAAGATGGAATTAAAATAGTAAAGCAAGGCATCTGAAGGGAAAAATAAAAGAAGCAGAACAGCAAATGCACAAAGTAAAGCCATAAGAAAAGGTCTGAGAAGTATAGAAGTGAAGCAGTAATTACAGAAGACAATTGCAATTAAAGTAAAAGATTTTGAAAAAATGCTACTGATGACAGAGAGGTACCTAGAAAAAACCTTGAACCAACCTTCCTACGATATTGTAATCGTTTTGTTGTATAAGTGCTTCATACTCTACTCAATCGAAATTCACACAGCGCAATCGACAAAATTGTCGCATGCGAATACGAATTAGTTAATTTGTATTGCTAAAGTTGCGCGCTGGGAGATACAGACCGTTCTGTCACGGTAGAACGATTAACTAATGCTTCTGTTGTCTGAGGTTTTGCGGTGAAAGTTGTTTGCCAGTGCATTAAATTTTGAATCAAACAGCTATCCTTGATAACAGCTTGATTTAGTGGGCGTATTAATAACGGCAAAAGCAAGGCGGTGATATTGTTCATTTTCATTTTATCGTGGGAATATTGATGAGATCTGAAGTGGAACTGGAGAACAGGGTGCGTTAACGTTCGATCTACGACAAGTAGCCATAAGGCGAAAGTTATGGTAGTCACAGCAATAAGAGTCTCACAAAAGAAAATGTTGGAGTTTAAGACGTCTTACATAATTAATAATTGGGAACCGTTGACATTGCTCAATATTAAAAGATTAAGTCGTTAAAGATAATAACGCTGTAAATACTGTTTTTCTCATGGTATTCGTGAAATCATTCACGCGAAAGACAATGTGAAGAGGCAAAAAACGCTAACACATGGCCCGGCGTCATCAGCGTGGTTTCGAGCGATTTTTTGCTCAACACACTGCAATTCCCTCCCTGCTACTATCACCATATCCAACCCTACGATTCGAGTGTTTATTCTTAGCGCTAACTAGTTCTAAAAGCGTTTTTTGTCTCTTCACATCGTCTTTCGCGTGAACGATTTCACCAATACCATGAGAAAAGCTGTATTTGCAGCGTTCTTATCTTTGGTGTTATTTTCTAGGCATTCTTTTAGATATGGATTAAGTCGTTTTCAAAATGTCTAAATATCTTATTGTTTGTTGATGGTTAAGCGATTTTTTGTCAAACTATTAATCGATGTTAAGATTATATTGCGATTGGAAGCGTTCCCTTTCCCATGACGCTGTTGTAAAAATTAGTTAGTTTTGATGAAGGCGATATTCTGCCAACTCATAATCCATTATAATCTTACCTTTGTATTCTCAATAACTGTAACGGTTTCCTTTGTTTGAAGTAAGTTAGACTCCTGCGTCATCGTGTCTAAGAAAAATAAACAATTCTAAAGAAGATATGCTTTTAGGCGTAGAACATTGGGAAGAGCTTATTTAGTGTCGAAGCCATGAAGCAAATTGAGAAGATACCGTTATCAAATGATGCCATGAGTCGAAGAATTAGTGATATGTCCGTGGATATTTGAACTCGTTGTAATAAAAAGAATAGAGGATTGTAAGAAATTGCTCTACAATTAAATGAGACCATTGATGCATGTGGCAAAGCTCAGTACATAGCTTTTAATGGTTTTGTGGACGAAACTAAAATAATTGAATAGTTTCTATTTCACAAAGACTTAGCCATGTACGTCAACAGCAAACGTACACATATTTTCTTTGGTCAATACATATTCCAAAGAAAACCAATTGAGATGGGTATAGTGTTGCTCAAAATGTACGGACTGAGCAGGAGTTATACCCGGTCGTATCACAAGTTTAGAAAACAAAGAAAATTCGTCAATGACTTCTTGCATCTGATCGACGACAAAAAGCTCTTCCAAGAAATGCGTTTGGCTTATTGTTGCATTCTCAAATGCCAGGGAGTTAATCCAATACGTTTTTAAAAACAGGATTCATTCAAACGGATGCCATATCATTTTGGATACTTCAAAACTGAGCAAGGGATTCCTCTTGTATTACAAATAAGGCCCTTATATCTCTTGCTTCCATCTGTGACGTCGTATTTATTCGAATCTGCTTTTTCTACAAATGAAAATAATGAAGTCCGAGTCCTTGCCCAGGACAACAATTGAGGACATTAATGATGAAATACTGCACATGTATTTGTATTCCAAGTATAAATATGCAAATTAACAAAACAATTTAATCTACCAAAAAGTGCCCGAAACTAATATTCATAACCATAAAACGGGAGGAATTTGATTAGGGTGTCGTGAAGAAATAACATAAAAATAAGTGTAACAGCTGCATAAATTGTAGCAATATGAGTTGTTTACTGAGAAATAAATTGACTTCAATGAGAATTCCCTTTAGAGAGATTCTAATATACACTACCAACTATAAGTCTATAAGTCTATAAGTATATAAAGTTATGAGTCTAAACTATAAGTCTATAGAGTTCTAGATACTATAAGTATATAGAGTTGTTGTTTGGGCTAATTTATGTAGTCCAACGTTTCGGCAGTTCGTCTACTGTCGTCTTCAGGATAGCCTTGAAGGACTGTTGCTTGACAGATTACTCATGCATTCCATAACGATATCATGCACAACCAAAGCAACTCCAAATCATGACAAATCCTCCTCCATGTTTTATTGTTGGATTCTTCTGTTCTTCCAAGGTCCAGTCGTTGTGTGATCTCGCCCATGCTAACCGTTTAGCTTTGTTTGGTTTGTATAATAACACCTTCCACATAGCAATTCTTCCATACAAATCAGCTTGGCGCAAACACCTTTTTATCGTAACTGATTTTGGGTGCGAATAATTCACTTCAGCAGTAATTTCTGACGCCGTTTTTCGTCTATTTCATTAGCTGGCGATTATAATTGCACAATCTCCTGCTGGTATTGTTATTTTTGGCCGTCGGGGTTACTGTTTATAGGATATACCGCCACTTCTTTGATCCATGGTCTTATGATTCAGTAATTTAGTTATTTCTCGGTTATTTTTACCGACATTGTGATATGCCACTATCTGAGCACACATCTTCGGAGGCAATTCTTTTCTTGTCGACATTACTTTAACGCTACTCGTTGTTTTAAAACACTTGGCACAAATTCTTCACTATTCACTGAAGCTGAATACGAAGTAAATTTTTTATTATATTAAAGTGCTCGCATCGTCTATTTTCAAATTTTATGACGGCTGTATAACTACTCTTTATCTAGTTCTTCTACCTGAACGTACCTGATCGATAAATATGGTCATTTTCAATACCTTAATGCCAATCGGTTCTTACGTACACACAGGAGACTACAGAAGAATTATAATCTGTTTTGTACTTATAGTTTAATAATACAAATATTTTAAGAGGGATAAGGAACAGTTTCTTTTTTCTCCAATTATGCAGCTGGGAAAATACTTATGGCCTGTAGTGTATGTATATTGATAACATTTATATTAAAATCTGTTTCATTTAGTATACAATTTCATAATGTATTTCAATTCACCATAAAATAAAAGTAGTTTTACATGGGACAGCCCATTTTCCTTCATTGTGAATTTCGAATGAATCAATATAATTATTAATCCATGGTAGAAAGAATTTGCGATTCCAATATTTATTTTTATAAAATTCGAATAAAGAGGAAATCTCGACGTTCCATTTTGTAAATAACGTGCGCAATATTACATAGAAGATTGCTGGTGTTACTGACAAACTCATGTTCAAATATCGCATTCGAAACACGTGAAACTAATAAAGCACTTCGTACATTTGATGCCGTGGGATATTAACGTCACGTTCAGTCAAATATTTTTCGCATATATCGCGCTACTACTTTAAATTTACAACAGTTTATTAAAATTTTGCAGCACGTTCACGTACATTTAGCTATATACACATGGATAAAACATCAAATGCTACATTCTGATGTGTAATTTAATTAATTTAGCGTAGCCAACAACTCCCTCTTCATACAGCCGTGAAAATTAAGTCACACGAATCTTTTGAACATCTCGCTGACGATGCACGCTACCGGTAATTCTGTTAAAAATGCACATAATACTACATTCATTAAACGAGACAGCTAACCGTGTAAATCATGGAAAGGACGAAGTGCATTTAAAATGCGTTGCACGTTGATCATTCTTGATTACGCTTTATTCACGAGACGCGGAAATAACTATAAAAAATTTTGAAAAATTACGACATTAAAAATTCGTAAAAGGTGTGCTGATTGTTTGTCGACATAATGGATATTGTATGGTTCCTGTAATAGGATTTTCTGACTTTCACGAAAGAATTTTTCAAATAGTTATTCCTTCATTCCACGCAGTAAAAAATAAAGAAATGGTAAAATGGTTTTATGCAAGGTAAAATATTTATCTACAAATTCCGATAGTAAGAAGGTACTATTTAACGTAGCTTAACACTTCAGCTGTTCTAGCGAAGGCAATATCGATTCAATAACAATTTTACACTTACAAGCGAAAATTCAGATTTTGATGAAAATCTAGTGACTGCGAGAATACTTTGTGTGGTGGAAAACCTCATGCGATTATTCTACTCTTTGCTCTGAACTTTTCAAATATATATATACGAGGGCGAATTAAATATGAACTGGTCTTTTCTCTTTAACGCCCTCTAGAAGAAGTCAGTGGCGTGTCGTTTTGATATGTGTTTGAGGGGATATAAAGTGGTAGGGAGTAAACCGGTTCGGATCACCAAAGCATCATGTTTGAGCAAGAGGTGCACATGTCTGTTGGGCAACCTCATTATTATAAAATTTTTGGCGTGGGAGGGCGAACACCTGTCGAAATTGGAGATTCAATGGGAAACGCTGGGACATTCGGCCTACAGCCCCGATCTGTCACCGTCTGACTACCACGTGTTTGGGACACTCAAAGAAGAACTGGGAGGTCACTACATTGATGACCGCGAAGGAGTGGAAATGTTGGCAATTGGTTACAAACCACATTCATTCTTTAGTGATGGAATTAAAAAACTTCCGATACCGTTTTGACATATTCAACTATACTTTTAGCAATATTAAGTGGGAACGGGACCAACGCAAGGCCGCTGCGGAAACGGTTCCTTTTGGGACCAACAACATAAGCGGGGATATTATTTCGCATAATGATATGAAATATTGTGTATTAATTATCAATGATTTTTCTCAATTCTACTAGTTTACCTATTCCAGATATTTTCTCGTCACTGTTTGGTGCACGCCGTTATTTTTATTATAGTTGATGTTATAAGTAGGAGTCAAAGTACCGTTAGTACTCCCTCTTTATGGAATTTTAGCACAGATGTTCAATCTGTACAGTTTTCTTTCTAAAGTTTTACAGATACATATCTACTTAGGGCATTCTTTATTAACTTATAATTCACAATTTTCATTTAAAGAATACTATCGCTTATTATATGTATATCGCTTTCCGTAAATATAATCTTTATATATAAATAAATTCATTTTAATCACATTGTATAAGCGTGTATCTTTACAAAATTATATTTCACAATCTTAAAAATTTCTCGTACGATGGAAGTATGGCACGACTGGCAGCAGCTACATGTTTATAATTTCACTCATATCAAATGTGTCTACTGTGTGGCCTACTATATAGGCAAACAAAGGTGTTACTAGGGATATAAACAAACGTGTCAAGGTCACTCATATTGACATCTTCTATCCTGAGAATAATCTGGAAGTTCCGGACACATTTATTGGAAGCCGAAGTACACCTAAAGGGCGAGAAATCACCTGCGAGTACAATTTCAAATATTAAAGACGTCGAATCTTCATAAATTCCTCAAAATTATTTGTATTTATTGCTCTCATTTTGTTTCGCATATTAATTAGAATATTTAAAAATTAGCTAGACGGGGATTGCCTTAGGTTTTCTGTAAACAAAGAAGATATATTGTTATAAAAGCGGTATATATTTTTCGATTTGTTAATATATTTATTTTTACAACCTTACATTTGGTTATTTTTAATTAGAAAACACTATTATTTAATTTAAAAACAAAACGAACAACATTTAAACCAAAGAACCCATTTTAAACATTAAAGAGCCTGAGATTTTTCACCATATATGTAGAAGTATCATGTCATCATTACTTATATTTGATAAACTACACCATCAATCTGCGAGCATTACAAAGTACTACTCACTGACGAATAAAGATTCGCCAACAATCACTTAATAAAAACACTCTACCAACATTACTTCTCGTTTGATACCCCATTTTTTTCCCAACTGCATCGAAGCATATCGTTAACAACAACACCACCCCATCCAATATTTTATCCTGTATAAACAGGCCGAGGAAAAACTCTCTCAATGCATTGTGTCGATGATATACAGCTCATCAATAAGCGAAATAGATACCCACTATATCGACTGGTTATACGGTGGAAACTCCGGGCCGTTGGTGCATCAATATTCATTTGCAGTATTTATTAACGGGACGTGATTGATGATTTCGTATAGAAAATCCCGACGGTACGAAAAATTCCGACGCGGAAAGTTGTACTTTTGCGGCGACATCGCAACAAACCGGGCAACTGTCCGAACTCATTATTTTCGAGCAAGTGGGCGGCGAAATAAATAAAATAAATTCGAAGGAAGGGGCGAAAACGAAATGACCGACTAATCGAAACGTGTACGATTGCTGAAGAAACATTAACTATCGGTTTTTAACGGGTCAATTGATTGTAAAATGTTAGTCATTATTTTCGAACTCGTATTTATCGAAGAATACGTGAAAGTTCATACAACACATCAAGTTTCAGTGCGCGATGTACTTCCAATAGCACATTTTAAGGAACTCTAAACATTCCCGACTTGAATTAGCATTAAGATAGAGAAGAACGATATTTTTACGGGTCTTGTTCTCTGGCGAGTGTTCAAATCAGAACTCAAACTTCTATAATTTGCAAATCTTTTGACTATAATGTGTACTACATATGTATTTGGCATATTATGACTATATCTCCTTTCTATATTCAAACAATTTTTGTAGATTTTCGAAGAGTATTTAGGGTCGTTATATTTCATTTTACGCATGGTGTATCACCATGAGTTTTGGTTCGAAAAGTATATATAAGTTGCGTTTGGAAATTTGATAAGTAGTAAGCTTTATATGAGCTACTTTCATTTTTGAATTATTTAATTTTTACTTACAAAAGATATACTTATCGAAGTATGATTTATTTAGAACACAACGTTTCAAGAGCAAGTCGACACTCACTGTCAATCGAGTTACTGATTGAATTGTAAAAATATGTTAGCATGCAATATTTCCTACGAAGGTCTAACGAGTTCTTAATGACGAACTTTTACAACCTATTAAAAATATATATGAGCATGCAATGATTCTGGTAAGGTTTACATTGGATAAACAAAAAGGAGCATCGAAAGGAGGTTTAAAGAACATATCAGGCATTATCATTTCAATATACCAGAACTTTCTAGCTTAGCTATAATGGAATCCGGACATAACATTGAACTAAAGAATAATAAGCTACTTAAACATTTCCACTTAGAAGCGTACGAAATGATATTCATGAAAAAGAACAAAAACTCACTCAATAGAGAATTACGCCCAATTGCATACTCAAGTCTGCTATATTTATCACCATAATTCCTTGCCAAACATACGGTTTCTCTTCGTTTCTTCCTTCCCGAACAGATGCAATATATCCAGAATTCCTAATGAATCAACACCGTATCCTGGAGGATGTCCTGATGCCATATGTTAATGATTTAGATCCGAATGAAAGCCATTATACATTCATGCACGGTAAGGCACCATGCCACATGGCCAAATCCATCCAAAGTTTTTTTGGAAACGCACACTCTGCCAGTGTTACGTTGGCCTGGAAATTCCTCCGACCTCAATGCAATTGAGAACGTGTGGAATATTCTAAAATCACTCATGTATTCGAGAAGAACCACCACGAAACAGCAATTAGTAAGAAATGTTGAGAATGTGTGGCGAAATGACGCTACAACTAGACATACCATTAGTGCTTGCATAGACGGTATGCCAAATAGAATAAAAGCGATTTTAAAGTCCTAAGGAGGCATTACAAAATATTAGTTACATAGTTGTGACGATGTCTAGCAGCAGTTCTAAATAAGCTTATGCTTGTATAATACGTTTTTCATTATGTATTTTAACAAAATCGCTATTTTAGCAAGTGACCCTAATAAATTGGACAGGGACTATAGATACACAATAGAAAATAGGAAACTGTGTTATTGATTAATTAAAAAGGCACAATTCTCCCTTTTTCTTTATCAATCTCTTCGCCACTGCTAAATTCAGCTATAGGTGCCAGTTCCCTTACGTCATCCAGCAAATTTTCTTTTACTAAATATTCTTTGATACCGTTAACCACATGATTACAAACAGATGTTTACTTTTCCACGCCTAGCGAAGCAAACCTCTTCTCTACTTACAGCCTCGACATCTGCCAGCTTAGACGTTATATTTCTTGTTACCACCCACTGCTTAAACATCGACTGTACTTTCTGCAATAGTGTTGAGTTCTGGATAATAAAATAGGAATCTTAGTACAAATGTCCGTAAAATGCTAATATAGGATGAAGTTTAAATTGCTATTAACTCATACAATTAAACCAATTCTGTTTTACTTGGAATAAATACTAGAATTTTTCAACCTTCGCATTATAATAAAAAGCATCGTCCATTATTTTTTTCCTTTATATTTCACTTTGGTTAGAGTTCGGTATAAGGGCCATCGAGTTAGGGATTTTAATGGATTCTAACGGAAAGCTCCTATTTTACTGGGTTTAAAATGGCCGTTCTTTTTTCTTGGAAGCTTAGTTTGAGGTACCTAAAAATCGATTTAAGATGGGTTATTTCTAGGTTATGTTCAGTGATATAAGAGTCATAATTTACGAAATCTAAATTGGTACTTCTTGTGTTTGGACTAAAAGTTACCAAAACAGATAGAAAATACTGATGAGCGGTAAAATTTGATTATTGGGGAATAATCTGTTATATAATATTTGCTATCCGATATTTTTTATTTTTGTGTACAGTATAGGTAAATAAACTAGTAATCTTTTGAAACTGTATTACTTTATTGTGAAGTTCCCATAGCCTTTTTTCTATGGTTCTCATTATAAAAAACAATTAACAGGGAAAAAGGACAAATATAGTAAAGACAATAATTTCCTAGTTAATGCTATTATTTATTACAGCATGCGAAATACATGGAAGTTTCAATAAATAAATGAATTAGTCTGGCTTTGAACGCAATTAACTAATTATTACTTCGAAGATTACACAAAGAGTGTATCGAACTGGTAGTAAATTATAAAATGCACTCTAATATTAACGTGATTTTGTTAGATGCATTCAAGTAAGCTCGTCCGTCAATACGAAACATATAAAATTTATATGGTGTATCAAATCTACATTGTTTGTAATGTCAAAGCGCTAACGAATATGTCATCCAAAGCAATTACCACAAAAGGACAAATAAAAACAGTTCCAAAGTAACAAATGATTTATAAATTAGAAATAATCACGGAGAAAAAAAAGATTAATTGATTGAAAATAATCATGCAAACAAAGCAACAAAACCATATTTGTAAAATAATAAACGATTTTTCAAATAATAGATGGGAAAATAATTCTGCAAAACCAACAGTATGCTAGCCAAAAGAAACAGAAGGGTAATTCTGTAACATGGTCTAAATACCCTGAAGAAAGCATCTGGGATTTTTTAATTATAGATGTGGGAAACTATGATATTCAAATTATACAAGTTTAATTCATATTAATGTATGATTTTAGGAAAAAAGATATTCCCAATTAAAAAATCAACACACTGCCCTAATACGAAATGATAAAAAAAACCTGAAATTTACACTTGGTATTGCTGTTTAGGAGCAGTTGTAATGTGAACACCTTCAGTTGCTATATATAATATATGTAGTTTGCTACCAGTTCGGTACACTTTTTATATAATCTTCAAAGTAATAATGAGTTAATCGTGTTCAAAATTAAACTAATTCATTTATTTATTGTAACTTTCATGTATATCGTAAAAATAATAAATAGTAACATTCACCAGAGAATTATTGTCTATTGTTTTTGTCCTTTCTTCCCTGTTAATTCTTTTCTATAATGAGAACCATAGAAAAACTACTATGAGAACTTCACAAAAAAAAAGAAGAGCCATTTTAAACATAGTAAAACGTGAGCTCTCCCTTAAAATCCATTCATATCACTAACTCGATGTTCCTTATACGGAACTACATACAGCCTTCACTTTTATTCAATTTGTACAAAAAATTATTATTTGTTGTAAATTGAGTATTTCGAAACAGGGCCCAAAACCTGAGACCAAACATAAACTACAATCCTTCTTATTGACGCTATCGGCGGTAGTATTTCCGTCTAATAAAATTCTTTCGACGTAGACCCAAAAAAGAGATCACCCACTCGGCGAAATTATGTGCGAACCTCGATAAATGTAAGCTAACGTTTGCGTTTGACGTTGAAGGATTAGCGCAAAAACATGCTCGAGTCGACGCTTTATGGGAACAATCGAATCACGGTATATTGACGTTGTCATAATTTTCGCGGAGGAAAACGTTTTCCTTATTAATATCGCCGCTTTCCGACTTCGTAAACATTCCTGTCAAAATCGCGTCGATCGGTTATAGATTAGATTATACCCTAAAATACACAGGAAGTATTCACACTTTTATACGTTGTGTTGAGAAGAAATTATGAGAGACGTAGAAAAGGTATTCTCAAGTAACATTTATAGTAATAAACTATTTAGAACCCCTTTTATTACTCCTAAACCCTCCTATTACTGCTAAATAAACATTAGTTAAGGAAAGGAATTGCTTATTAGGAAAATAATATTCAACCATTTCTTTAAGAAAACAACAGTCACAAGTTCAATGTTAGTGGAATAATAATTAAGCCTGCAGGAAGTACTGCGCATTCATTGGCGACAATGATATATTTCTAAATCGGTCGGACATACCCAAAGTCGGGATTCATACGTGTACGGCCAGTATGTATATGAATGCCGGATTAAATTTATAATAGCGAATCGACGGCGTTCTTTGTTATGTTTGACGAGTGTTAATAGATTTCTTAATCAGTTTCCGATATTAGAATACACTGGCACTATTGTTAAATGTATTGTTTTCAATATTAATATTTTACCGTGCAGTACTTTTGTGTATTTTAAGTTAATAGTAAATAACACCGGTTAAATACGCAACGTAATGTACCTTGTTATAAATTTATGTGTTAAGTGTGTGCAACATTTCACAAAATATTGTAGACAATGAAGAATTTCGAAACTTTTGGGGGAAATACGTTCCGAAATGGAGATTGTCAATAAGAGGTCTATTACAGTATAATATTCATCGGGTGAAAAACACAATTACGGATAAAAGAAGAGCAGAGTTAATGATTAAAAGATATGGCTGATGGTAGATAAAACAGCATGCAAGAAAGAATTATATTTTGAATGCGTTTAAGTGCGCATTTTAAATAGAGGTGAGGCATCATTGCCTCCTTTTTTACGTAGTATAATATTACAGAAAACAAACGGAGAAAGGATAATAGGAACTATAGGTGTTGAGCGTTTCGTCTGAATATGCTCAAAGGACCAAATGAATAAAATAACTTTTAATGTTTCAAAGTTTACTTCTTAACACGTGACTATCTTAGACCTACTCCGACCACGTTCTGCTACGTACCGTGACTTACTGGTAACTACTTTGCGTGCTATCCACTCTTATGTCTAACTGAACAATTTGTATTCTACCTTACCGACTTCCGTGAATGAACTGGTAAAATTCAAGTTTCAAATTGAAACTTGTACAATAGGAAATACCTCTGGGAGATTTAATATATTCGCAACCCAACTTCGCAACCAATATTGCATGGGGGTTAGAACATGCTTAAAGCTGGGATGTTATCAAAACAACCTTATCCTCAATTGTTTCTGTTTGCTCCACGCATGTCATCTTATTGCTCAATATATTAGACATTTAAAATTTCAAAAGAAGCAATTTCTTAGGAATTAAGCACATTTAAAAAAGTATTGTTTACACTTTATTTTGTTTCTTAATAGAACCAACACCACAACTCAAAAGATTCACAATCGTACAATATTTACACGGGCACGCATACTTTTAAATTAATTAAAGGAACAAATAGAGGATGCGACATATCTATGAATATACAGATCAATTCGCGTAAGTAGATATACCACCGCACCGGTGACAAGACAGGGAAGGTATATTGAATATTTTCAGCTATATTTCATCAGTTCATCACGTTTCATTTTGATGAGAGTTGTATTAGGTTTTAAGTGTCGCATCATTCTTGCGACCACGTTAATTACATACAGAGAAATAAATGTATACGGAATAACAAAGTAATAATAATTATAGCGAACCAAGGTTCAGCACAAAATCAAATAACCAATTATTTTTAACAATTAAAAATGTAAAAGATTTAAACCCAGTGCGTTTTCGACAATTTCAAAGAACACAGTATTTGTTTTGGTTTAAAGTGAAAGAAGCCTACTAACATTTCACAGAATGAAAGTATATCTTTGCCATCAACTAAATCCACCATAACTTCTTTATTATTCATTTTAAAGCAATAATGTATTAAAACTTTTACATCATAACTTAATATATCTTTCAATTTTTCAAATATACAGGGTGTTCCATTTCAAAAAATTATAGATCGCAAAATTTCTCGGACATGCGTCACGCAATCTTTTTTCTCGTATACGCCGTATTAATCAGCGTTAAAAACACCATTACTTTGCTTATTTAACCTATTTTCCAGAAACAATAGTAACAGAGATAGTAATGGTGGGCACTTAATTTGAATCAGTCTTTATAGAGGTATGTATATATTACAATTATTCGTTTATTTTAAAATTTGCAGAGGGGTAGAGTGTAAGCCACACATACAATGATATTTTTTTTGGCAGAGGATATCTTCAAATTGTTTGTGCAAACATTTTAGAAGACTGTCTTGAGGAATAAAATAATTTGGTAGAGCAAAGGAAAGGCACATCATATTATAACATACCGATTTTTCAACAGTAGGTGTACACAACACGATATTTCAAAATCATAGATACATCTTCTTACAAACAAGTACTACATGGAATCGAAATCGCGTTTGAAGTTTGACGCAAAAGGATAAGTTAAAGAAAAAAATGTGCACAATAGCTCAGTTTGTATACATATATTTCCATTCTTGCAAGCAATACAATCTATCGTGTCTGACTGCCAAGAATCGGTGTTATAAATCACGCGTATATGTAGCGAAGACGACGCCATATCTAAGATGTATCTCGAATACCATAAAGATGATATGTCATCGTCTAAGTGACTTTAACTCCTATCCGCTCGCTTTCTATTCCGATAAAACGCGTTTTCGATTGTCATATTACGTAGTAAACGATTCAGGGAAGTTAGGTGGTTTGTGAATGTTCGATATGAACACATTGATATTTAACGTTCCTTTCATAGAGTATACATAGGTGAGACTGCTGACATTATTAGAAATTTATAGTACACATACATGTATAATAAAGCAGATATCTCAATAATAATATGCTTACCTATGACATTTCAGGGCCTGTGCATTGATGCGATTAGTGAGACTACCGTTGTTTAATTCATGAAAGCAAATACCTTAACTGAATTATTACTAAGTAACGTGTAATATGCAGGACTTTTCGTTAAAACTTCACCTACACAGGACCTTTCGCTAAAAATATATACACAATGGATAGATTTTTGCATCAAATTTACATTTTAAGAACTATAGTCAAAATTATTTGGAACAGATTCATGGCGTAACTTCATCTTTCTGACCCTTCCAGCCAATGGAATGGTCTTTACTATCTTCGGAGTCGTTTCGTCCGGAAAAGTCCACTGTTTCGACTGTATCTTGGTCTCCGGTATGTAGTGGTGGATCCAAGCCTCATCCACGGATACGACACGCATGAAGAAATCCCTGGAATTGCGTTGGATCCTGGCCAAACACGACATCATGAATTATGTCGACCATTTCATCGTTGGTAGCGGTTTTTGGGTGTCCACTGCGTGGTTCGTCGCTTGTGCTTGTGCAGCCACGTTTGAACTCGCTCATCCAGAAGCTGATAGTCGAAAATGATGGAGTACATCCGCCATGAACCTCTAGCAAAATATTTCGGATTTCCGTTTGTGTTTTCCCAGCTAACCAAAATTGCTTTATCACTGCACGAAATTCGATTTTATCCATTTTTTTGCGAAACCGCCTGACTTGCTGCACAAAACACGCTCTTAAACAACTATTGACAGTAGACGTCTGAAATTTTGACAGTTGCCACAAAGAAAGTTAAGTTGCCCTTGTCGAGCAATGAATCCACTTCAACCTTAGTGCGCCATCTCTTGCCGAATCCGGGTACATTTCAGATCACTCTCATATATGGAAAACTGCCCATAACGCCCATAATCAGTTTCACCATATACGTTTCTATTACTTGTTACGTGCAGTTTCGACTAATATACACAACCAAGAGCTTATTGCAATCCCATCAACTCCTGAATTATTTTTAATAAAACAATGTAACGTAAACAAATATATTTATAAAGAATTTAAGAAGGTTATGTAACGACAATTTTTATATAGATCTAACACCTCGTAACTTCAATCACGTAGATCATCTATATACAGATGAATAATGTTCTACACTGACGCATAACACCGACGAAATTTCAGTAATTCTCTTTTAATATAGATTGAGAAATTACCTGTCATATCCGTTGCAATTTATAGTCTATCGTTTGCACTAAAAAAGTTTGGCAAACCGTAGGGTCCCGGTGATTTATTATCTAATAACGTTGAATACGTCCGTTGACCGCAGGTAGTCGTAGGTACAGCACGCGAGCTGTAACGTATCAATTTACGTCGTAAATATTTTGTTTACGTAGCAGACAAATGTTAATTCTCTTCTATACCGGAGGCTATTCGCCCGGTAATGTTACACAATTCCGACGAACGTGGAGAACAGTTTCTGGAAGAAATGTATTTTTTTCAATATGTTTCCAACGCGCAATATGGCGAATAACATTTCGACGTCATTTCGCAATATTTTACTTTTCATTCTACGCGACGACCGTACCCGAATTGATAGTAATATCTCTGGAGGGTCGCAAATCCACTTGTAATATATGAGTTATTACGATTCGTGAGCGTCTTTCTTTCGAATATCAATGCGCTGATACTGAGACGTCATGCTCTAGAGAACGAGAAAGTCAAGTTCGTTGTCTTCGTTACGAAGGATCAACGTATAACTGTGAAATGTGCTGGAATCTTCGGTGGAAGGTTTCAGTTGTCTCCTTTCCTAATTAGTTTCTCTTTTAACAAAAAGAAGGGCTGATAAAAATTCAAAGGTCATTCAGAAAGTTTAAAAAAGCGTGTTCTTCTCAGACTATTAATTGAGATGCTGGCACATTAAAATCGTCCATAGTATCATGGTTACACGTCACAAGCAATATAACTCCTCGCGAATTAAGACGTCGAGAAGCCATGGTCAAAGAATGTAGTTTCTTGGACATCCCAATCCACGATTTACTTAATAGTAATATTCCAAATATACGTTTTAAGTCACGGAAACCAATACAGGATAACCCATACTTGAAGCAATCAGACGACTACAACTCCTTAGAGGAATGGGGGAAAAACTGGAGATCATCCATCGGATATCATAGTGGTGTATTTGATTCCTCAAAACCTTTTAATGACTCCATCCCACCTAGAAAAGGGTGGTCGACGTTAAATCGTTTTCGAACAGGACACGCCAAGTGGAAACATACTCTCCACAAATGCGGGATGTCTGAGTCCCTAAGACGTGACTGTGGTGCACCGGACCACACCCTCAGATAGATAAAACAAGAGTGTCCGAAGAGGAAATACAATATACATATAATATACAAGATATTTACAATTTTGCATCCTTGACCTTTGAATGGCTATGCCGACTGGATGTGGATTTATGGTGGCCTATGCTCAAACTACACTGATAATCCTTTATCCTATATTGTTTGTGTTGATATATTATATGTTAAAACACGAATATCATTCCAACACCTCATTATCGCAGATTTTAATTCTTTGACCCTATCGTATTGTTTATTATTGGCATATATGTACCTCTCCTTTTTTTCGAAGAAGTTTCAATCGGGCGAGCGAACAGGCCATTGTAATAAATTGATTTCCTTTCAATTAAACCACTGGAATTACGCATATCTGCGTTGTCTTGCTGAAATATCCAGTCTTGCGTCGGTAATTGTTCACTAAAATCTATCAGAACCATTTCCAAAAGATGTATATAAGAATTGGAATTCATTCGCGTAAGAGCCTTATTGTCATGGGCAACAGCCGCCCAAGACTATTACATTACTGCCACCAATATTTCGGCTTCTCGCAACCTCAATGTTATTATGCAAATCGTGTCAATAGTGTTTGAAATTATTAGGCTCGTCCAAATTAAAATTCTTCTCGTCAAAGAACATGACTTTGCTCCACTCAAGATCCCATCTCAATTGATCTTGTGCAAATTTCCATCTTGCCTGTTTATGTGTCTTTGAAAGAGTAGTTTTGAAACCTTTTAAACGTCTACTGTCGGATAAAATTTGGTATACACATCCGTTTGTTTTTGATAAATGTAAAATGAATAATAAATGAACTTTCCGGATTTGGACCATCTTGTGAAGAGGAGAAAATGAAGTAAAAGTAAGAGGAGACGAAAAAGGAGAAGAAGTAAGTAACAGGAGAAAGAAAGAGACAAATAATAAATAAATAAAAAAGAAAGAAAAAGAAAGAAAGAAAAGAAAAAAGTGAAGAGGGTTAAAAAATGAAAAGGTGAAAAAATAAGAGAAAAATAGAGAAACAAAGAGAAGTGGGATCTCAAGATAACCAAATATTCTGTTCCAAACTTCATATGGAACTATAGAAATTCCGCCAGGTGCAACCGGTTACCATCTTCTCTACTACCAACCCAGCACAACACTGATATTTTGGCGAAATCTTTTATCCTATCAAAATGAAAGTATTCCATATCCCAAAATCACGAGAGCTACCTGAAATGTTTCCGGAATCGGCAAGAAAAGTGGATTCATTGATCGTCAAGGGCAGCCTTCTTTATGGCAACTGCCAAAATTTCAGATGTCTACTCTCAATACTTGTTTAAGAGTGTTTTTGTGTAGCAAGTCAGGCGGTTTCGCAAAACTGGATAAAATCGAACTTCGTGCAGTGATAAAACACTTATGGATGGCTGAGAAAGCGGCCACGGAAATTCGAAATATGTTGCTAGAGGTTCATGGCGAATGCACTCCATCATTTTCGACCATCAGGTTCTGCTTGAGCGAGTTCAAACGTGGCCGCACACGCACACGTAACGAACCACGCGGTGGACGCCCAAAAATCGCTACCAACAATGAAATGGTCGACGAGATTCGTGATGTAGTATTAGTTGATCGGCGATTGAAGCTAAAAGAAACAGCAGATACAGCAGGTATCTCAGAAGAACGCGTTGGCCATATCCTATACGATTGGGTGTATTAAAAAGCTTTTGGCGCGATGGGTACCGCGTTTGCTCATACATGAGCAAAAACGAAATCGGGTGTCTGTTTCGGAGAAGTGTCTGGCCAGGATCCAACGCAATCCAAGGGATTTCGTCATGCGTTTTGTAACCGTGGATGAGACCTAGATCGACCGCTACATACCGAAGATCAAGGAACAGTCGAAGCAGTTGAGTTCTCCGGGCGAATCGGCTTCTAAGAAAGCAAAGGCCGTTCCGTTAGCCGGACAGGTCATAGAGACCATTTCTTGGGACTCTCAAGGTGTGATCCTCATCAACTATCTGCCGAAGGGAAGGAAGATTACGGGACTACAGCGATTTATTGACCCGCTTCGATGTAGTATTAAAGGAGAAACGGCCTCGTTTGCAGCGGTAAAAAAGTGCTTCCGACGACGACAATGCACCGGAGCTGCACTACGAATTAGTTTCTCATCCTCCATATTCACCGGATCTATCCCCCAACGATTTTGTCCTATTCCCAATCCTGCAAAAATCACTGGAAGAAAAGAGATTTGCCTCAAATGAGGAAGTCATACCCGCTACAAGTGGATATTTTGCAGACCTCCTACCAACCTACTTTTCCGACGGATTGAAGAGACTGGAGAACCGATTGGAAAAATGTATTGATCTTAGAGGAGACTACATCGAAAAATAAAAATAAAAAGCCGCACCAATACTGTATTTTTCTTGTCGATTCCAGAAACGTTTCAGGTCGCCCTCGTATATCATCTTCACGAGTTTAGTCTTGAGATATGTAACGCATTCACTTTTAACTACAGTTGTTGTTTGGGCTATTTCCATGGTTGGAAACAAATAACAACTCTAGTTATAATGAGAATCAATCGTCAACAATATCATGTTAAGGCATTCGTTTTTAGTTAGGGCTTCCAGGAATTGTCAACCTCAATTTTATGTGTAAGGACGACACTATCAAACATCAGCTCATCTACTGGATTCAAAAGACTAGTTTTGCATCTGTTGCCAATCTAAGCGTGAGATAATGGAATTTCCAATATTGGCGGTAAAACTGGTAATACCATTACACTAATCACTCATTGTTCACAGTATACGAATTGGAATTCCTACAATTCCGAAACAAATAGAAAAAGTTTAATACGAAAGTAAACCGATCAGACAGTGTCTTCACTTTATTTCATCGGCTAATTGGACGCAATCCGGCACTTGGGCTAAGTTAAAACTTATCCCGGCGCGAACTTCGTTAATATCTACCTTCTTCGGCGTACAAAGACAATTACTTATTTCGAAGAAGGAAAAGATACCTTTGGCGGTGAATGTGTAGTATAACGACACGAAACTTCTAAATAGAGTGCAAGCGTATTCTTCGCCCGATGAACAAATACAATTACTAACCGGGGAAAACTGCCGGCAACAATGTTACGTAATTAACTGCAACAAATACCTTCCCGTGAGGGTCTTCTTTCCCTTCGCGTCCGCGACGAAAACGAAAGATAAGCGATAGCGACGATGGCGGCGTAACTTTACGTAATTACGACGCGCGCACGGGAAGAAAAGACGCCACTGGAACGAATATGATGCTTACCGGAAGAGCGCTAACGTTTGATATATGCAAATGCGGGGCGCGTATTGACTCCTTTTGTCGTATGGTAACTTCTCGCCGCCGCCGTAAGTGGGGTTTTCGCCGTTTTTGATTATAAAGAAGGATTTTACCGCCGAAGGGATTACGGTCTACCCGCTGGTAACGAAGGAAGATCGCTATCTGTCTATTCGGGAATTTGTCAAAGCTTATGTAGGTACGAATATGTACGCATATACGTACGGATGGGGTTCACGACTTATCTAAAATATATCTATTGTTGTATTAATTTCAACAGGCTTCGTTCAAGATTTTCCTGCGGTGCTGTATGATGAAAGGACCGATTTTATCGGTACTTGAAGGTTTGGAAGTTGTTCGAGTTTACTTAATGCCCAACATTTCTAATAATAGAATACTCAAAAGGTAGAGATTGTTGTGACGTTGCTAAGGATGAGGAGACTATTTTAATGAATTGAAAAACTTGTTTGGGTCTACATTATGTATTTTACAGCTCTCTCTTATAATCTAACGCCTTACTTGCTAACTATCTGACTACTACCCCATACAGGAAAGACTTGTATTTTCATTGTCTTAATGCAATTTAAGGCTTATAATGGAATTTAAAATAACATTGCTCTATTAGCTGGTACAAACTGATGAGATAAAACCATACGCTTTTATCTGTACGAATTCCCTCCTTCAATGTTAAAAATACTTACGTTTTTTGATAATGAAGACTCCCTGCAGTCTGAAATTTTCTCCACACACCCAAATATTCTTCAAAGGATGTAGAGTATATAAAGAAATTGTATATGTGTAAAATCTGACTGTACGTGAAACAAAAGCTTGGAGCAGACAAAATTCACAATTGAATTGGGAAAACCATTTCCCAATTCAAGCTTACGTCAATCATTACTGCTAAGAATTTTAAATGATTGTCGCGAAAGACAATGGCTAAATTGCGATACTTGCTGTACTTCGAACAGACCTCAACAAAAGTGGTACTCTTCGACTTTAGATAGTTGCAGAGAAGGAATTACAATGTGTTGAGTTAGAAACCGCCCGAATCTACGCTGATGTCGCCGGGTAGGCAGAAGTGTGTCCGTGTGTTATCGTTTTTTGTCCCTTCACATTGTCTTTCTCGTGAATGATTTCACCAACACCATGAGTAACTGTATTTAGTAGAATTATTAGGCTAGATATTGTTTTTCTAGGTATTTTAGATGTTTTTAGTAAGGCAGGGAAATCATTCACACGTGCAGTTACCATATGTAGTATTTGTGCGCGCCATCTGTAGTTTAGCAATCCATGTGTTGCTCGTGACAAGGATTGGGAAAGTGTACCCGATTGTTTCCACTGTGTTTAAATCAGCAGACGACCGTCTTATTCTTTTAACGCTAGTTAGCGTCAACAATACTCACTTGAGTTGTAAGGTTAGATATGGTGATAGTAGCAGAGAGGGAATTGCAATGTGTTGAGCTAAGAATTGCCCGAAAATACGCGGATAACACCAGGTACGTAGAAACATGTCGGTGTTTTTGCGTTTTTTATCTCCTCGCGTTGAAGTTTCTCGTAAATGAATTCACCAATACCATGAGTTGCTGTATTTAGCAGCGTTATTATGTTAAGTATTTTTTTCAATGCATTTTAGATGAGTTTTTATCACCAACCTGTTTGTCTAATAAAAACAGATGAAATCATACAAGATCAGAGAGTCTCTTCGATACAAAATCCTAAGGTCATTGATGAAATTTGGCAAGTCATTCATATACTCCAAAAAAAAAGGCAACGATTCCCTATAAGTTTAAGAAACTAAAAATATTGCATTGTTAAGCAACAACGCACTATACAGAAACATCAAAACGACTTGATGTAGTACGAATGAATAAATGAGAAAACTTATTCTTAAAAAATTATAAACGTTTTATAGTAACCTAGAAATCACATGTTTCCATTTTATGACATAATCTTAGCGATGGGGGAAAGGGCAGGGATTGGAACTGGCTGAAAAAGATTAAAACTAAACTGCAACAAAATAGATGCCAGGCTCCATGGAAAGTGAATTTACCTTGCCTGCTAGTCCTAATACCCCTAAACCGCACACAATAAAATAGACACTCGTGACTGCAGATACTACAAAATTTATATACTTTATTTCTTTAGAATGGGTTTCTATTAATCTGGAACGTTATCTTTTCAAACTATCTAAAGTTTTTATGAAGCACTCTATATTAATATATAGAGTGCTTCATAAAAAAAAAGCAGTAATCTGCTTGTTCAATAATCCAATTCCACTTTCATAAGAATATTAAGCAAAGTGGAGTAAGATGTTGCTACAATAATGTATTAAAGCGTTAGACATATGTACCTCTAAGAGTTATTTACAATTACGAAAATTCTTCCGATGCAAATAGAGGGTCTAGCATTGAAACTTTCTTTTTTCAGAATAAAAGTATACATTGTATACATTGTATACATTGTGCGCTAACATGGAAAGTTTGCTATTAAACTGTTTTAAAGAGAATATTTAAGAAGTGTCTACCGTTGCTGTCCATGCATTGTTCTAGCCGATTTCTGAACTCCAGCGTAACAACAGGTATGTTGGCAATTTCATGACGAAAATTGTTTTTGAATGTTTCAGAATTGCAAGACGGTTGTTATAGACTTTCAACTTGATGTAGCCCCCATAAAAAAATTACATGGGGCTAAATCTGGGGCTAAAACTTTACTAAGACAAATATCGAAACATACATTATGCTGCAAACTTTTCATGACCCCCTTTAATTCGGTTTGCCGAACTAACTAACAACTATAAAGAAGGTAAGTCTTTATGTTTATGAGACATGTGCTAAAACACAGACGGCATGCATTAATATTTCATTAAAATCAATGGACAAATTAATTTGCAAAACGAAAGGAACAACTTTCTGTTTTATATATAACATCCTCCATAACTAAGTCTTTAACAAAGAGAAAAACAATTGGACATCTTTACATATAAAAAAGGTCCTCGCATTCTCCAGCTTTTTAGATTTTGTCAAGCCGAAATATGAAATAAATACGGATAAACTGTTAAAATGTTCTTCCATATAATGAAGTATACATTGTAACGCGTAATACAATGCATACCATACGCGCATACACTACAGGGAAACAGAGACAGATTGCTGCAATGAACTCCGTCAATTTTCGTATCGGTCGTGCGTATGAGCGAGTCCGGACCTGGCGTGACAAAGATTTGGCCAACCCTATCTATAACTAAATGGCATACATACACTAGTACTATTAAATCTGCCATTTGTTATTCTTATCAATATATCTACATACATACATATTATCCAATAATTTTAAAATAATAATCCTCAGTAAATTTTACAATTTCTACATTAGATGGTGCATAACCGCAAGATGAAACGTGCTTCGATTTATTTGTGTCGTATAAAATTTGAAAGGCTTTGGCAGCGAAATACAATCAGAACAACTCAACCGTAAAATGTAAGTACATCCCAAGAATCGTCTCGCTACATTTCTCTATAATGATGGATCGGATCGTCTGTGCCGCGAAAGCTCTTTGCGCATAAAAGAATAGCCGAAAATACCGTACGAAACTGAAACTGGCAAAGAGCGATACAAAACCGCGATGGGAGCGTACAGGTTGCACGTCACAATGCACTCCGTTTGATGGCGGGCATGAGCCTCCCGTATATCGCATCTTTTATGCCGAAAATAACCTACGATTTACAAGGAAAATGAATTTGGTTCCGCGTTTTATCTCGCGTTTAAGTAATTCAGCGACAGAGACGTGATAGGTACATCTATGAGATCGTGTGCACAGAGCGTATGTATTAACGGTGCCGGAATAATCTCTTTGTGTGTTTCTTCTTTCATTTGCTGAAAATAAAACGAAAGAATGAAGATAGACACATCAACAGTGGATACGTAACCCATGCTTTTAAAATTCTAAATGTAATACATTTTCGAGTGGATTTACTTAAAAATGTTTCATTATAACAAACATACAAGGGCGACCTGAAATGTAGTTGAAGCATTTCAAGTCGCCCTCGTATGCTGCATAGCACATGATCCAGGTAGGACTATAGATCATAGTTATCAATTAAAAGTTACTTACGCTGACCTTAATCGCGTGTTGGGCACTATCGCTCATTAAATGTTAGTATGTAAACTTTCATCTTTTGGGTGTACCAATCCTATAATTATTTTACTGAATTAGTAGATAGCGGAAGATTAATCTGGCCACCGTTAATAGCTACAGATCGCAGTCCTTTTGTTCTGCGTTTAGAGCTTCCCAAGGATTCGATGTTAATCCACTGATATTTAATGTGTTCGTGATTAATTTTTCCTTTATTCATTATATAAACTTGTAGACACACCGCTGGAAATTCTGTATAATCAACAAACAGTACGCTTGGCACAGTTTTTCCATCTCCCCTTTTTCAAATTGGATTGTACTTTGATTTAATTTACTGGTGATTTCAAGTTGCTTCCATCATTTACTTCAAATAAAATGTGTGTTATGAACTCTCAACAATGCGAGAAGAAACAAGAATGTTTTTGTTTTTTACATTCATATTTTTTATCCATTATGTATAGGCAACCTCTAGTTCAATATTTTAGTTACATTGTCTTATATTGTATATTTATATATATAGTCTTGAACTTATTTTATTTTATCTGTATGTATGTATATGCTAGCAAACAGGCGGTATCAGAAAATAATTTGCTTTAAATACATTTTAAAATAAAATGCTATACCAGCACGCTGAAGCTGCAGAAATTAGCTCACAGCAACAATCATGTATCATCTGCCGTCGTTCCCTGCCCGAGTTGACGCATGTCCGGGCTTTATTACTAGCGCGATGATTTCCGTGCGTATTGGGTGGCCGATCCAGGCGTCCTTTGCATAATCGATGGTTTATGGCTTTCTCGCTTTAGTAAGAATGCTGAGGCAAAAAGTAAGCAAAGTAATAGTCTACGAATATATAAGCGCACAGATGCAAAGCAAGGGGTATAGAAGAATATTATACGCACATAGGTACGAAGCAAAGTCTACGGACATACTTATAAGTATACAAACAGGCATAGCAAATAAATCATAATACCAAAGACATAAGGAAAGACCTGGATAGTCCAGCGTTAAGTCATATTTACGATAGATCTTGATCGACTATACTGCCCAATACAATTTTTGCTGATTTCTATATGTGACTTGTTTTTTTACAATTTGGGTGTGCTAAATCCGAAAATCATATCAGTTCTTGCGTATCATCTCAAAATTTAACGCTATGGCATACTATGCTCTTTGAAGAACCACCAAGTTGTTACTTAAGACCTGATATGATGTAAACAAAGTATAAAATTTTAAGAATTCACTTATTTATTTAAATAAAATATTAATCACGAATATGGTACAAGTATTTATTTTAATAAAAGTATACCCCACCTCCGTAGGCCATCTGTGGGACGTTTTACAAGAGGAATGTAAGTTGTAAGTAAAATGTTGAAATTTCGTCAAAATTTCGCTCATCTTGAATTTATTTCAAAGCTCATCGAATGACAGTTCCAATCATATAAAGTACGATTTTAAAATCAAAACTGACACAAGAGAACTAATTTAGATCGAATTCGTTTCCAAAGATTTGATAACATGTGAAAAGTCTAATGACTATTGCTAAATCCTTCTATAATTTTAGAATATTACGTATTTCACCATGATGGATAATTTTCCTACAACCTAGTCATCAAAAACTTCAATCGCAGACGCATTTTGACATATTTTAGATGATTTCGAGTTTTCCCAAAAGACATAGGAGGTACCCCTTTGAAATTTCGTCAAAATTTCGCTCATCTTGTATTTGGTTCAAAGCTCATCGAATGACATTTCCGATCACACAAAATACGATTTTAAAATCGAAAGCTAGAGAAAAATGGGTTTGAATATTTTCTGGTTTTTTTTTTATTTATTTATGTGTCCGAACTAATATGGACGGTAGTGTACACGTTTATGTTTACCACAAAATTGCTGTTAGTATAGTATAAAATTTTGTTGAATTATATGTGCTTGGTTTACAATTATATCATTAAGCTGATAAAAGTTAAAAATTCTCCACTATCTAACTGAAACAACAAGCAAACACAATAATACCGTAGTCGCGCAAAGACCTTAATATTTGTCGTTTGTTCAAGTTTAATTATAATATAACGAAACGAAACGGGTTTCGTTGGGGGAGAAGTTAGCGTAAGTAACGATTACGATCTTTCCTGTTTCCTAATTTCTCGCGAAAAGACTTCCTCCTCTCCGACTATAAACTTGCTTCTAACTTTCGACACTAAAAACAAACACGCCGTTTCGTAGTCTGTCCTCACCCTAATAATTACCGAAAAGTAAGTAAACTTCGGCTCGAAATCGCCTCGCTTTGTGCAAACCGTATCTAAATCATTTGTGCCTTGCGAAACCTTCGATATTCGAGAATGTCGACGGAGCGACGGTGTTTTTTTTTTATCGTTGCACGACCTCGACGTGTCTTTCCCGGAACTTACCGTAACGTTCCGGAAGACTGTGAAATAATAACGAGCTTCTAAACATGACCTATTAAAGAATAATCGCGCCACCTCTCGGATGGCACTTTCATAATTTATAGCGCACGGTAGCCGACAAAAAGTACGACCGACTCTGACACGTTGAAAATAAGACAATCGAATTATGCCATAGAGACGCATTCGGGGAATAAATTACCCGTTTGGAATCTACATACTTCGGGTCAAATTGAATAGAAAGTTACATCAAACATGGACGAAGAAGTAAAACATAATTTTACAAATATGTCCAATATATTTAACACAACGTAATATATGACATGTTTCACTATCACTGTAGCTTCATCAGTTATTTATACTAAAACCCGAAATTCCACTCTTGCAATAATTAAGGATAATGTGCATACATACTGTAATTACGTAATGGTCTCATTAGTCCGACAAATTCAAAAACTAGCTTTCCACAAACAAATTCAACAACGGTGAATTATTACCATCTATTTGATCGTTTAGTAATACATCTGAATATTCACGTTTCTTTATCTGTAGACTCTTGGGTAAATTTAATTTTAAATCTTTAGCTTCGGAATGTACAATTTCGAAGTTATTGTTAAGTGTATGGTTATTTTCCAGTAAACGAAGTGTATAATTGAAATCTTTATTCTTATGTACATAGCTCATGAAATACTCGTGTGCTTTATTATCAAAACACCTACGCATTTGCCCGATATACGAACCATTATATTGTTTATTTTTCAACACACAAGTCTCTCTCTACACTAATGTACTTGGTCCATCAGTGCTCCAATATTTCAACAGCCTTCTGGAAAAAAAATTGTCCAACCTCTGCAAACCACCGCTCCACAGCTTTTGCTTCCCTTCATAATTACTGGAAAATGTTGCCCCACGCTAGATTTCTATTAATTTGAGGAACAGCCTGTAATCATTAGGGATGCTCCACTAATTCAAAGCCTGCTTGGTGTATAGGAGCCATAGTAATACCAGCTGGCTGGGAACATTATCCTGATGGAACAGCGCACCCTGCCTTAACTTTCCCCGGCGTCTCTCTTTAATAGTGTCTTGCAATTTAGAAATCAATTGTGCGTAGTAGGCCCCTGTAATGCTTTTTCCCTTTTGCAAATAATCAGTCAGGATAATTCCTTGAGCATCACAGGAACATAGATAACAAAACCTTTCCAGCAGACGATACGACCTTGAATTTGCGCGGAGGAAGGAAACCGTTATGTTTCCACTTTCTACTTTGCACATTGGTCTCGGGATCATAGTGGTTCACCAATGACTCATCCGTGATCACACACCGACTAAGAAAGTGCTCCTTGTTTCCTTGGTATATTTCTCATAGACGCCTACAAATCAACACCCGATTTCTTTTTTGATCAATGGTTAACATTCGGGGCACCCACTTTGCACTCATTTCTTTCATATCTAATTCTTTAGTCGGTATGTTGTGCACCACATGATATGATAAGCCAGTATCTTCCAAAATATCGCTGATGCGCACTCGTCGGTCTTGCGGTACGATATCGTGTACCTTTTTAGTGTTTTTGCCTCTTGTTACCGTTGTGGGAAGACCACCCGCTTGTTAGTTTTTAGAGGATATTCTTCCGCATTTAAAATCTCCACACCAGCGTTTGACTACATCATAAGAAACTGCAGTCTCACCAATAGTTGCCATAATGAATTTGAGTTGGCGTAATGCGCTTTCTCTGGAGGTATTTTATTACGGCTCGATAGGATCCATTTTTATGAACAATCACGACACGCAATTCAAAAATTAGCCACAGCAGAACAACTCTTTGGGATACAAACTTGATATTGTGTAGATATAATCTACAAATGTCAGTTAACTAAATGTCAAAAACATTAATCAAACTACCAGTTAAAAGTAGGTGAGGGGTATGTTTTTGGGCAACCATCACAAGTTAATTTATAGACTCCTAATTTTTTCCTTTCTTATTTTTGATTTCTTATTTTTAATGAATCTTCCTAATGAATTATTGATTTTGTAGGCTATGTTTAAATTTGATACAGTTAGTACTTTGCCAATTTTTTCACTAATTGGTTCTGTATAAGTTAATACTTTGAAGCTTTCCGCTTTTTCCTTTATATTTGGATAAACGTTTTCAACTGCTTTTTTAAAATTCTCTTTCTTCAACGTTTGATCCTCTAATATGGCATTATATCAATTATTTACTGCTATTTGTTTAATAATATTTAATTCCTTAAGAAAGTTTTCTTTATTCTGTGGTAACGAAGTTAATCTGTCGATCATACAATGAAATGAAATATGGAATTTCAAGCAAGTACACAGAGCATCAGAATTCATTATCGTCACAGCGACTTATATTGTTTCCCAGGAAACTTAGCTAATTTCATAACGACATCAGTATTAAGGAAGAAAGGTGCCCATATTATGGCCGACTGCTGTTAGAATTTTCACTGAGACTGTTCCAGTAAACCTCAGGCAAGAAAATCTTACAAAAGGAAATATTTAACTGATCATTGAAAGTTGTACATGCATATTTTTCTGTTTAATAAGTGCCTCCTACCCATTTTCTTGTGTTTCAGTTAACAGTTATCAAATAGTAATATTTAAGAAGTTACGTACATAACAAAACAGTACATCTAATTTTGGCGAATTTTTCCTAAATAGGACAGAAAGAGTAAATTTCGAAAACTAGATCTGATAGAACAAATCTAACGGTATTTTTGGATTGGGCACATCGAAATTGCTTAATTACACTTAAAAAAAATCCGAGGTACTACAATGTGTGTTGACCAGTGTTATCAGTTCAATAGCGCTTTAACTTGATAAACATTCAATAAAGACTTGACGAGAAATAGCGACACTCGTACACATCCATACCTTTCCTTTTGCATGTCTTTTGTTCGCGCATGTCTCGTTCAGACAAAGTATTGGGGTACCTTGGGGTAATATACTGTCTTACCGCCATCAAATAACCCATTTTTTATCTTGTAACCCCATCTCTTGCTATTAATAAGGATTTTTTGTGCGTTTTTTTGTCATCTTCAGTATACTATCTCGTGTATTTATTTCCACCATGATTTTGTTTATCACTCGCAGTTCGTTCATCCGACGTACAACAGTTTTCACGTTTCATCAAGTGTTGCCAATCTGGGATGACGAGTGAGTCGTTTTCTTTATATACTTTCACGGCTCTATATACCGTTGACTTTGCTACTATAGGTTATAGTAAACAATAAAAATGTCTAACAAAGTCTTCCATATTGTATATATGTAAGACGAGTTTAATCAAACCCCATGGAAGGGTTTACCTTTTTGCTCGAAAAATTTAAATTACTCTTCCCCTTTTCAGACAAAGCACAGTAACTTGTAACGCAATATCACTTTATTACTATTCGTTTACTTCCTGTTTTTAAACAAATAAATAAACATAGACTCTCATATACCTAAGTTATAACGATATGATGGTATTGAAAAAGCAATTTATTACTTCTTTTTATAATCGAGAACGATATAGACGTCGGTACTTATTTCCCAGTTGCTTTTCGATTTACTTTTGAGTATCACGCATCGCTTGGTAATTTATAGTGAAAATATGAAAGAGCCTCGATGATATTATGAGGAAGTAAACATTCCCGGAAGATTTTATCGTGTGTGGACGCCAAAATAACATGTCAATGCGGACCTGATGTCAATACGGATCAGATAGTGGAGATTGAATTGTAAATAAAGTTTTAACGGACGAGAAAATGTGTCCGAGAAATAAAGAACAGCCAAGTTCCTTCAGTTATTTACTAGGCGTTTTGCTTTTATTGAGGAGTCCGACTGTAATAAGATTTTGAAAGAGGTTTTAGAAAAAAATATCGTAAGGGTTAAATCAAATTTATTCTTCTTTCTTCCACAGACTAATAATAGGAATGCTAGAAAATCGATTCAACTGCTGATAGTAAAATGGATTTAATACTTGCCTATTTAATTATTATTTCAGATATATTTTTAATATCTGCCACACATTATATTTTTATAATTCAAATATATTCCGTATATATACAGTTTTATAGCTCGTGCACGTCTTCTTTGGGTACTTAACTTACTGCCTAAGCAGTCCATACGTTGAAAAAGTTGTATACTTAAGAGGACAGCAAGTTTATTTTTTAATGAAAATACCAGTTTTTTGAAGATGGTTGATCTCTTTTGAAATAATTTAACTTGAAGAAAATCGTAATACATAATATCTCTCTCTCTCTCTCTATATATATATATATATATATATATATATATATATAACACATGGACTGAAACGTCCGGGGCCTAACACATAGATGACGCTAGTTTTATTGCAGTCACCTTTCTCTCAGTTAGTACTAACCTTCAAAAGACAGCTGTTAAAATTTCATGATATTCTATTCATTAGTTTGTGAGTTATTGTGCTAAGAGTCACGCTACTTTTGTTATTTTCAAAACAATGGATCAAAAACAATTTCGTGTTTTAATTTTACACTGCTTCTTGATGGGAAAAAATACCGTTCAAGCGAAGCAATGGCTTGATGAGTGTTATGGGGACTCCGCTCCATCAGAAACAACAATAAAACGTTGGTTTGCTGACTTCAAACGTGGTCGTAGAGACACCGATGATGCAGAACGCAGTGGACGTCCAAATGAGACGGTAACACCAGAAAACATCAAAAAAATCCACAAAATCGTTTTGAATGATGGAAAAGTGAAGTTGCATGAGTTAGCTGACATCGTAAAGATATCAAAAGAACGAATTGGCTTTATATTGCATGAGCATTTGACTATGAGAAAGCTCTGTTCAAAGTGGGTGCCGTGTTTGCTCACTGTTGACCAAAAACAAAAACGTGTTGATGATTCTGAGCAGTGTTTGGCCATGTTTAAACGTAACAAACCGGAATTTTTGCGTCGATATGTGACAATGGATGAAACATGGATCCATCACTTCACTCCGGAATCAAAACGATCGTCATCTGAGTGGACAGCAACTGGTGAACCTCGTCCAAAGCGCCCGAAAGCACAACAATCGGCTGGAAAGGTTATGGCCTCGTTTTTTTGGTTTGTGCGTGTTTTAATATTCATCTAATATATTTATAAAGTAAATACCATCAACATTTAATTTTATATTGCTTTATTGTAGCTTTTGAAGGCCTAAATTGAAAATAAACGACCGCATATGGCAAAGAAAAAAATTTTGTTTCATCAAGACAACGCACCGTGTCACAAGTCAATCAAAACAATGGCAAAACTACATGAATTGAACTTCGAATTGCTCCCACATCCACCGTATTCGCCAGATTTGGCTCCCAGCGACTACTGGCTGTTTGCAGACCTCAAAAAATGCTCGCCGGTAAGAAATTTCGCACGAATGAAGAGGTTATCGCTGAAACTGAGGCCTATTTTGAGGCAAAAGATAAATCGTTCTACAAAAGTGGTATTGAAATGTTAGAGCGGCACTGGAATGATTGCGTTGCTCTTGATGGAGATTACGTTGATGAATAAAGCTAATTTTGAACCAAAAAAACGTGTTTTCTTTGTTAGGCCCGGTACTTTTCAGCCCATGTGTTATATCTCTTGACGTGATATTGTTGACGAAGCATTCTCATAATACCTAGAGTTGTTATTTGGGCTGTTCGTTGAACTTGTATTGTCCTACTATATAAGTTTAACTCTAGTTATTATGAAAATTCGTCATCAACAATATCACGTCAAGAGTTAGAAATTCGAATTAAACAGGTTCTTCAGACAATACGAAAAGACCATGATCAAACTTGAAAAGGAATCTAATCACCTTACATTCCTGTATAAAACGAGACAATTTTAGATCGTCCCGAAAAAGGACTATACAAGTTCAACGAACGATGGAAACAGCTCAAACAACAACTCTAGTTAATATATATGTATATTGTAATGATATGTATTATTGTCTTTCACATTTTTTTAAAATATCAATGCTTTTCTAAATTTTTTCTTATATTTCTACTTTGGATATTTTCTCGTCAGTGTAGGTTTATGCCCTTATTTTTGTTATTGTTGATGTTGTTGGAGTCAAAGTGCTGTTAGGACTCCCTTTTCATTTAATTTATTTAAAATGTATATTCCATACAGTTTTCTTTCTGTATATTAAATTTTACAGGTATGTACTTAGTTGTTCATTACTCACACATAATCTACAATTTTAATGTTAAAAAAACAGTCCCTTCAACAACATGTGCAATGGAGACTTAAACTGCACTATCGTTTACTATGTATATACATATATCGCCTTTGGTAAACATATTTTTGAACGTAATAATAATTTCTTCCAAATTTATTTCTAAAAGACGTTTAATGTATTGTGTACTCGCACATTTTTTATTATTAAAATATGTGTCATCCCGAAATTATGACACACTATCTTTAAAATTTCTCGTACGTCGGATGGATGATACGCGCGGCAGCTCTACCTGTAAATAATTTCATTCCATCAAGAGTGTGTTGGCTATCACATAGGCAAGCAAGTTCTATAAATAACAATTGTGTCAAAATCACACATGGCGGCGTTGTCTTTCCAGAGAAAAATTCATTATTTTTCCAATTCATTCTGCGAAGTTATTTAAAGTCAAAAAGTATATCAGCTGATATTATCACAACAACTTGGAGTTCCGGACACAACGGTGGAAGCCGAAGATCAGGATACGTAAAATACCAGACATTACGTGCGAAGTGTAAGTACGATTACAAAATTAAAGACTTGAAATTGTAATAAATTTTGTTTTGTTCTCATTTCATTTTGTATTTCATCTATAATTTATAAAATCAGCTAGACAGGGATTGATTTAGGTTTTTTGTTAAAAAGTGATATATATATATATTGGTTTATCAATATACATATTTTTACAATTGTACATTTGCTTATTTCAATAATTGAACACTATATTCGAATTTGCAAGAGATGCATGGTTATATAATTGACAACTATCGCACCACCAGTAATTTTAAGATACTGCGAGATTGGTCTTTTTTCTCATTCTACTGCGTAATAAAATATTGTATTTATAAGGCTTAACACAAAACCTTCTGGTCTTTAGGAAGCTATCGTTTAACTTTGGTGTAGTCAAAACTATAAATAATAGTTCCTACACCGAAAGTTAACATTAATTCTTTAATCGATGTGCCTATTTCCACATAATATTTTTGTTATCTAACATAATAATGCTGCTGAATCCAGCTACTCAGCTCAAATTAGAGCTATCTAGTACCACAAGAATAAAACATTCATCTGCCGGTTCAAACACAGAAAACAAGCGGGTAGAGTTCCCAATCCATCTCCCGAGTAGTTGCGAGGATGGACTGCTAAACCAGAGAGGGCCGGCACCAACAGTTCATAGGGTGTAGGCCTGCGCTGTAAGTTTAGATATGGTGATGGTAGCAGAGGGGGACTTACAATGTGTTGAGCAAAAAGCAAATCGCTCGAAACCACTCTGATGATGCCGGGTAGGCAGAAAGATGTTCGTGTGTTAGCGTTTATTATCTCCACGCATTGTCTTTCTCGTCAATGATTTCACCAATATAATGAATAATTACATTTAGCAGCATTATTGTGTTAGATATTGTTTTCTAGGCATTTTAGATGTTAGGCAAATCATTGGGTTACGAAATATATATCATACTTCTAGGGATCGGTTAATATAATTATTAATAATCTCTACTAAAATTTTGTTGCATCCACAAATGTTCTAACATCTGGTAAGAATTTTTAACGTGCAGGATTACCAAGCCCTCGATTTTACTTCTTCTATCCGTAATAGAAGATGAAGTTATTCGAACCTACATCTTTCGGATCGAAAGACATGGTAGCCGTTCGAAAATGCATATAAAATAATTTATTATTACGCACATATAATTTTTCTATGCATCCAGCTATCAACGATTAATTTATTTCCAAATTATTAAACTATCAATCAATTAACTGTAGGAATCAGTACTCAAAATCGTATCTGTTCATTAAAATAATCAAATACATATTAAGCTACGTCTGCCAGACATCTGTAACAAACTTCAATAAAACGAAATCCACCGGACGGTGGCAAATTACATAAAACGCCGCTGAAACTTGATACGTAAATCATTGGATGAACCTTCCACTAATATGTATATGTATACAGCACAACAAAGCATTGCTTTCCGTATCTCCGGCTCATATTGCTCAACCTCGAGACACATTATCATTTTATCCCGTTCCGTTCCTCTTCTATTATACGCCGTTTACATGACGTTCCGGTTCGGTCATGCGTTCTCACTTTTATTGCTGTACGACTCGAATATTATTTGGTCATTTAGCTCCAGTAACTTAATATTGCTGACCGCAAACGGTCCGTCGTCTTGCAACTAACGACATTACAGTCTCATTCTTGTTTCTTTTATAAGATTCTGATGCTGTTTGGAATAGGGTACGCTTCATTTCTGAGGTAATAAAGGAAACGATGGCCCCATTCTGCTTTTAGAATTACTCCTATTTTCTTACATCCACATCGCTTCTATGCATCTTATTTCATCATATAATGTAATACTAGAACAAATATACTTAGAAAAATAAGAATTCAAGTCTAGTCAAGCAGTAATGTTTATTGAAACGTGGTCTTTTTTTATAAAAATTATCTTTTAAACAAAATTGTTTAGAGTAGGAATCTCCAAACTTCATTCTGCGGGTACATTACTTCTGCTGCTTCAGTGATGCAATCCTTTAATTAATTAATTAATTAATTAATTCAGCATCATGGTCTCCGATGTTTTGTTATTGAATATTGAAATGCCTCTTGTTAACCATTTACTTTCTTAAAGAATAACTGCTGAGGTTCAACTCGCCATTCAGAAATTCATATATTTCTAACTGTAGGCTTTCTTCGAATTTAGAGTAATTCTGAGAACAATGTCTTATAACCCATTCTTCAAGGACGGATTTTGTTTGATTGCAAGTAGAAACCACATTCCCTTATTAATTGATTCAATTACGAAATATTGATATCCTCATTGGTCTTTAAATGTTCTACGCTCACTGTCCTTTAGTTCCTTTTCCATATTTACACAAGTCCAAACAAAAAGCACGTAACTTCAATTTAAAATAAAGGGGTAAATAGAATGCTGCAGCTTTATCTTCAAGATTTAATATACTTCTGATTACATTCAAATCACGAAATTTTCTGTTAGATCATATTTACTGTTGCCAACCCAAAATTTACAATTGTCCAACTCTAGGTTGTCTCCCACATTAAGTTTGTTAAAGCAATAACTTTGATGGTGGTTTGTGGACAGTTTGTGTATTAACACTTGGTGAACTTCACGCATGTCGAATGTCATTGGGATTGCAAATAATTTGATCAGGTTTGCTGATAGAATACGTATAAAGTTATATTGGACATCTAACGAATGTTGTCCGTAATCAAAATCTTCAAATAAAAACACCATAGGGAATGTTGTTGTCGCATTTGTTTCAGTAGGGTTGTAATATAAAGTAAAGACTGACCTGGAATTGATTCTATGGACAAGAAAGCTATATTTATTTGGTAGCCATGCACATTGAATTCTATTGTCTAGCAGAGGAAACAGGAATTTGAACAATGAAATTGTTCATCGAATGTAGAGCAAAATTAAACTGATTCAGCAAACACTGTATTCATAATCTCTCAAGTGTATAAACTTCGAAAATCTCCTCAACACCGTTTAAGTTACAGAAATCTTTGTAAATAGTATCTCAGACTTTCACGGCCGTTTGTCATAGCCGTAACGGTTGTCGGGTGACACCCGTTGCGACTAAAAAATCTTTGTAGTTGCGATAGATTAATCCATACTTTTGATAGCACTTTGAAATTAAAGTCATTATATGAGCGAAAAATAATAGGTATGTATCAAGAAGTGCTCTCAGAATGATAGGTTTTACATGTATAGTAAAAGTTACGGTAGTACATTTAAAAATGTTATAGCGATAGCTTGTTTATTTTGTGCCACAATAAAATCTGGTTGATTTATCTCTGGAGTAAAAGAGAATACGTAGCAGAAGATAGTTCAGGTAAACAGTGTATATGGTTAATAGGAGTTAGTCCTATTAACGATATCAATAATAAACACAAACAATATGGGAGTTTAAAAAACTTAGATCATAAATTGAAGTACACAGTCGGTAACACGGTTGACAATGGGAGCCCACGTGCTCTCGAAACGCTGCGTTCCGCATAATTAATTAATTTGTGTGAGTGGAGTTTACTGCTATACCTGTGTATCGCAGTTACTCTATTTTAACTGTTATGTTTAGCAAGGTATTGTAAGTTTAGTGTTTAGTGTACGAAGCTAGAAACGAAAAACATGCGTTCTTATTGCAATATAAACTGAATTCAAGTAGACCACGTGTAGATCCTTACCTAAAATTTTTGTATAATTGCATTTCTTGTAGAAATATGTTACGTGTACGGCATTTCATAAGGTTTTCCCCTCTCTGTAGTAGCCCAAAATTTTCATTCCCTGTACATAGATGTCAAATAAATTATTGCCAGTTGTTACCATGGATTTTTTTTGTTTGGACGTAAAGGTTGAAGTCCATA
Source organism: Trypoxylus dichotomus (assembly GCA_023509865.1). Classification (NCBI taxonomy): domain Eukaryota; kingdom Metazoa; phylum Arthropoda; class Insecta; order Coleoptera; family Scarabaeidae; genus Trypoxylus; species Trypoxylus dichotomus. The sequence continues at coordinate 51,090,195 of CM042078.1, forward strand.
ATCTGATGACACAAAATCTATCGGACCCGTCTAGTGCTCAATATACGTCGATCCTTAAAGAAATCAAGCCGGGTGACACTGTTCTTGCGAAAACAGATTCTGATACATCTTTAGGTGATAGCGAGGTATGCATTTGTATATGTATTTATACCGGCAAAGTCTAGAAGTTTGACATTATCAACTTGCGTACTATGTGAACGTCTATTGTCTAAGCAAATAAGAATATGCCAATTCCAAAATTATTTTCGATTACATTGACAACATGAGGATATTCATTCAACCTCTGAAATTATGTGAAACTGCATTACTATACAAAGCAAGAGACACCTGCATTATAACTAGAACGCACTAACTTTAGACAATTTCCATAGGCTCGACTGAGACCATCAAACATGTAGAGATGCCACCACAGTTCTTTATTGCCACACAAATATTTAGTTCAATGTGATGACTTCAGTAAGCTTTTAGATTTAGTAGTAACAGCCTGCTGTTTGTAATATATGTAAATAAATTTATCGGACAATTTACAAACGTGAAGTACCACAGTGATAAAGTAGTTTATAAATATTTTCGAAACTATAACAGATATGAATTCTCTTTTAGGACATAATTTGAAATATATTACATAATCTCCTGAATATTGCAAATTATTTTTAGTTTTAAGAAATATATAACGGGGCAATACGTACCCCATTTCTCTTATAATCCAGTTTTACGTAGAAAACGGTGGTGTATAATAAATTAATAAAAATAATTAGGCTGTGAAAGCATGGGTATCAACTACCTGTTTCCCCCATATTTTTTCAAAAAAAAAGGACTGCGTAATGTACTTCAATTTATGATCTAAAACACAATTCATATATTATAATTTTCGAGATATTTACAATAATTTTAAAACCGTACAAATTTTTAAAGGGTGCCGTATCCTTAAATCGAATGATTCAGTAGCTAGAAAAGTTGTATCTTACAGCAAGATACCCTTTCAGCCTTAGAGTTCCATGCGAATTTGAATTTTCGGGTTAGCGGTGTTTGTATGTAGGTCTACGCCTATGGTACATGTCGCACCTTGCACCTTTTAATTGTAACTATATGCTTACACATATTAATAGAAAACTTAGGAGCGAACAAATTTGAGCTATTGAGACAAACAACCGAAAGAAATAATAAAGAGCATTTTTTGTTCATATTGAAACAAAACTGTTTCTGAAATTATTTAAATCTATGATTAAAAAACGATGCAGAGAGATATACGTGTACAATGGGTTTATTGTACTCCACACGGTGGAAGCAATCTTTAGCATTGCTCAATAATGTTGTTAAAATTGATCTACTAGAAGACCATAATAAGGACCTCTATAGAAGCGATAATTACCGATAATTAATTCTTGATATCATTTCGTTTTTACTTTCAGGAATCTTACAAACCTTTATACAGCTCGGATGAAATCCTAGACTTCCTAACCTTTCTAAATTACAATACGAAATGGTTCTGCTTGGCCACATTTTCCAACGTTCTACTGTTCTCTATTGTCGTGTTCAGGGTAAGTACCAACTGTTATCTCAACCATATACAAATCTCTTCTTAATCTTGCTTAGGTATTGCCCGCTACTCTTGCAAACTTTAATCACACTTCAGCCAAATTTTATCTGACTCCTTTCCACATCTTATCCAAATCTTTTCCGACATTCATTAAAAGCGAAACTAAATGACCTCTGGATAATATCTGAGGATTTCATAGCCATTTATTATTGTCGTAACGAATGACGATTGCAAGGACTGTGTGGATGTACAATTCACAGGTATAGCAGTAAACTCCACTCACACAAATTAATTAATTACGCGGAACGCAGCGTTTCGAGAGCACGTGGGCTCCCATTGTCAACCGTGTTACCGACTGTGTACTTCAATTTATGATCTAAGTCGGTAACACGGTTGACAATGGGAGCCCACGTGCTCTCAACGCTGCGTTCCGCATAATTAATTAATTTGTGTGAGTGGAGTTTACTGCTATACCTGTGTATTGTCGTAACGGTTTTCTGGTTCAGCCGTAACACTAAGTTTTTAGTACCTGTCGTTTCGGGAACAATTGCAAATGTGAATCGTTACAACAATAAATGGTCTTTAAAGGAATGTTCTTAACTTGTGGGTTATCATTACAATGTAGGAAAAAAGAAAACGGGACCAATCTCACAGTATCTCAAATAATGTTATTAAACAATGGCTGCCGATTTCGTACACATTTGCACATCACTGCCGTGATGCTGTTAATGGTATTGTGTGCGTCTGTTTTGATTTCCTCTTCTAGAGTGTCTTGGTGTGATGATGAACAAATGTGCACGAAACCGATAACCATTGTTTAATAAAATTGTTTGAGGCACTGTGGGATTGACCCCGTTTTCTTTTTTAATATCTTAAGTGATCTTTGTTTATAAATCCATTTTTAACCTATAATAATCTTTTTCAGCACGTATTTAATGTCTACAACAGCCGACGCGAGCTTTACCTTCCGGTAATATTAATATGCGAATTTGTGATCATGACGGATGTTATTGCCTCGTTAGTCTTCATGTATAACAAGAATACGGCCTTGAGAAGATTCGTACACCCCAGGAATAAGAGTAATCAAGCGATACATTTAAAAGAAATCACGTTACTACTCTCGATATTTTTTCAGTTCTTGTTATCCTTGACATCACCTCACTAATATCGCTACCACTTACGCTAGTATCCTTTACCGGATACGGCAGGAAATACATATTTATCGTGAACTGCATTTGCTTAACGTTCAGGAACTATAGGCTGTTGGTTTTCTTTTGTAAGTAGAGAAATATCATTTATTTTAGTATTATCGCATATGATTATTAAGAAGGAAATGAAAGATTGAAAGCCCCGAAACCAATATCAATTGATTGGATTGAGAAAAGTGGAATAATTAAAGAAGTGTACATTACGTCAATGTATAGATGTCACCTGTAGAAATTAATATATTAATTATTGAATAATAATAGTAAACTTCTTTGGCATCATGGAATGGATATGAAATTAATATAAATACAAATATATAGATGTAACTAAGACTCTCAGAGTGAAGTTCAGTAATACACTACTCTTACCTAACCTCGTATACATACATTACAGCCAGTTTCCGGTTATTATTTCCTGTTCTTTTAAATGTTTTATTGTTATACGTCTTTATTTTATTAAGTATATGTCTTTCGAAGACTATTTGAAGTAGCATATGATAGAAAAAGTAAAATTCAACTTATTTGTAACTCTAGTGTTAATTATTTACAAATTGCAGGGTTAGCCATAATGGCAATATTATCAACCTAAAGGCATCGCCATTCTCAGTCAATATTCCTTTAAAAAATTTTGAAGCTCAAATATTTGCTGCAACTGGTATATCAAAAAATAACTTATGCAAGCATCTGCAACCAGAATATACATATCTGCAGTTATATACATTTACCTTTTTTCTACCCTTCATAAAGAAAGGCTTCTTAAAAGTTCAAAGAACAGTGTGGTGCGGATACTGCAACAATTAAAACAATCGTTTACAGTTTTTACATGTATATGTACAGAAAGATCGACACTCCACTTTAAAATGTGGTGAAAATATTTTACACAAATTTATAAAATAATACTGTTTGCCTAAAGAACCTTCAGTAAAATTGAAGAGCCAAGATACATTTTTTTAAATATTTTCCAACTTATTTATCTTGTTTATCTTAAGCGTAAATAGCTATGCAAATCACGATGCCTCTGGCCTCTTCAGTTCTATCAGGAAAATCCAATCAACAGATATCTGCTGATTATGCGATTGATGAATATTTGCTCAACGGGATTGTAAACACGATGCATTTTATCCTTCACGATGCCTTTATGAACATATATCATAACTCACCCTCAAAAGATAGTCTGATATGACTTTTAGATTTAATCTACTAGAATCTACAATTCTATTTTACAGATGTTTTGTCCCAAATGGCAGGGCACAATACCTTGTTTTATTTAGCCTTCAAATATGGTCTGATAACATTCGTAATATCCCATATATTCGCTTGCATATTCATGTCGCTAGGCTGTTTCGAAGAAGTAGGGGTACGCAAGCCAACCAGATACAACACATTCACATTTATCTATATACGCATCCTATATTTATAGTGCGAGCAATCGTGGACGGACAAAATGAAGATGATGCTGGAGTTTAAGACCGAAAAGCAAAAAATCTTGAACTACATGTGGTGCATATTGTATTCGATAAATACCGTAACATCTATGGGGTGCGTATTAGCTACAGCTCGTCTTCGATGGTACCATTTTATTGTCTTTCTTTTTTTTTCTGGTAACAGATTACTCGGAGCTTCGAATGCCAATTTTAAGGAGCAACTTGTCACTACCGTGCTGATGTTCTGCGGGATTTACCTTATACATGGCCTTTTCCTCGGAGCGTTCACGTCTGTTCAGATCGAAACCTATAGAAGACATTCCGTGTTCTCCTATAGATTCGAGCTGATCACTAGTTATTTGGTAAGAGTGTTTGTTAAACATATTAAGAGGGTTATTTTTCTAAAAAGGGCTAAGGTTCGTTTGTGGATATTGTTTAAACCCAACGCTATTTGCATTCACGGTGTCAGTTCATATGCTTCGTGTGACGTTAAAATGTCAACTATAAAATACGGTTCAAATCAAGTTTTTAGTAGAAAGAAAAACGTGAAAGCTGTGAATATTCATCGCCAGATATGTGAAGTATATGGTGAGAATACAAGGAGTGACGGTAAAGTACGAAAATTTGTGAGATCGCTCAATGAAGACTGTAAAAATGTTCACGATAAAATGTGCTCTGATCAGTAAATTGATCTGGTGCATGCAGGTGACACCAAAGTTCACAAAAGCTGGCGAAAATTGTCCCTTTAATTTCAAAATGCAATTTATAATAGAATGTTCTACTTTCTGTTGAACATGAACTAAAGAAGGTTATTCCTATCCAATTAATCCTAGTGTCTAAAGCTTCCCAACGCTTGAGGATCTTGAGTAAAAATTTATTTACAATACGTTTCTATTCGACTTTCACATGTATTTCACTGCTGGCTCACCTCTTCTAAGGTTCAAGAGATAGTCCATGCTTTTTCCAGTTTTCTTTGTAGCGCAATCCAATTTGGCTGATATTCTAGTAAAATCTTTCACCATATTTATCGTTCACATCACCAATATTGTCTAGGAAACATCCAGATATGAATAAAGGAAATGAATTTTTAGGAACAAATCTTCATTACTCTGCAACAGTTAATCAACAAGTTTTCAACCTCGGGTAAATTTGTTACCGCCGTTTTCAAAGACTATCAAGCAAGTGTTTCTCTTTCATCTAATTATCCAAACTAGCATCTTTCACTGGTTGCCTAACTTGGCGATCCATTAATATTCCCTCTTTAATTTTAGCTTAGCGTATTCTGCGAAATACATGTTTTTTTAATAAAATAAACCTTCAAGGACTTTGTTCGCCGTCTTTATAAAGTTTTTCATCAAATCCAATTTAATCTAAAGAGGTCATTCTTAAAATCTGAAGCGAGGTTGCTTTTTCTACTCCAACTATCTCACTTTATGTGCGACAACTATAAATCCAGTACTAGGACTATGACTTTTAAATACACACCAATTTGCTATTGAAATCTGTAGTAGTCTGTTTTATCCAGATACAAGGATTTTCATTTCCATTATGAGGGATAACAGCTAATTTTTGAGTAATCTATAAAAAATCTCAACTCTTCTGGATTGTAATGCTAGCCGATTGCCTCTTGTAAAGTATTGACATTTTTACAATATACTAGGTTATCTTGCTTTGAAAATAAATGCCATAGTTCTTGCAGCCTACTACGAAAAGGGTATATTCTTGTCCCCATTACCATTAGAAATTATATGCTTTGTGCCCTGAAGTTAAATGTTCTGCTTGATTTTTTGACAAACTTAGAACACGAATTAAGTCATTTAAATCTTTCTGGCCTATTTCAGCCGTTCCTCAAACATGCTAAGAAAGTCGGTGTTCATTTTTCCAATTTCCTTGACCCTCAAAATCACTTAGCGAATTCTCTTCAGGATCCAGTGTCTATGAATGTAGTGGAGATGACATGAGAAAGTGCGTAGTATTGCGCAATATAGATCTTACAATTGGAAGGAGATTTTGATGTTTTACTTTAGTTATTGACTTACTTGATTATTCCAGCGGTTTTAGTTGTACTAAAGTATTAATCTGAAGAATGGTCCCTTTGTTCTCTCCTTATCGTTGGAACTGTAAACGATATGTGACAAGATTATCCATTTGGCCTGTCAGTGAATGCCGTTATTCTCTTAAATTTAATTTATCCAGACTAATGTGCTATTATGTGAATAAAAATGCTCGTTTGAAGTAGCACTGCTTTAAAATGCCTTCGAAACTTATATATTCGAAGAATTAAATGGTGGGTGGTGGACAAATTCAGATGGCATATTTCGATTCAGCAAGCAAAATTGCATGGATATCATAAAGAACTTTCCTCTAGCAAAATGTTTGTATACCAGTGCAATCGACACGTTTTTATTTAATTTTTGCCGCTAAAAGATGCTAGCTAAGATAATTAAGTATATATGTTCTCATTTTAAATTATACGGCTTTCGCAAATATTATGCATCAATATAGCACCTTTTTATTGCATTAGTAGTTTTGACTATAACAAAATTCACAAACTTGACAGAAACATGGTAATGCTCGCTTCCACGTAGCCCAAAAGGTCCAAAATTGGAACATTCCTCTTGCAGACCTTGCGATTTTCATATGTTCAACCATTAAAACAATCACTAGAGAGTAACAGTGCTATTCCCGCTGCTGAAGCAAACCACAAGAATTCTATTAGCAGGGAATCTGTTAATTAGTGCACGAACGGCTTTTTTCTTAGTTCATTTAACAAGAAATTGCTTTAGTGCCCCTAAATACGTGTTTACTGAGTGATGCTCGTACATACGTCATACACCACGCATAATCTAATGGAAGGCTCAAGTACTAGATTATTTACGTCATGTATACCCTCAACTCTCGCAGAAGTAATAAACGCGTAACGCTTTATGAAACACAGGGGTATAACGCTACCGCTTGAATTGCTTGAATGAACTCGGGAAGATTCTATAAATCCCATACATATGTATGATGTGTACGATATATGTACGTACATGCGCTTGTACTAACATGGTAGTAAACGATTCCGGGTACTGCAGTAATAATTATATTACTGTCTTGCTCTTGAACTACGTTGCTGGTCTAAGACGAAGTGTAAATTGTGCCGTTCCGCATGTAGCGACTCGGTGTAGTTCTGTAACAACGTGTATATTAGCAGTCGTTGTATACAGTCCCGGTCCAATTTATTAGTGCCACTTGCTAAAATAGCGATTTTGTTAAAATATCTAATGAAAAACGTATTGTACAAGCATAAGCTTATTCAGAACTGTTTACAGACATTCTCACAACTATATAACTAATATCTTGTAAAGCGTCCTTTGGCTTCTATAATTGCTCTTATTCTTTCTAGCATACTGTCTATGCAAGCGTTAATGGTATGTCTATTGTAGCGCCGTTCTGTCACATATCCTCAATATTTCTTACTATTTTGTACTGTTTCTTCACGAATACACGCGCGCTTTTAGAACACTCCACACGTTCTCAATTGCATTGAGATCGGGAGAATTTTCCGGCCAAGGTATCACTGATAAAGCGTGCGTCTCCAAAAAAACCTTGGACGGATTTGGCCGTGTGGCATGGTGCCTTATCGTCCATGAATGTGTAAGGGCCTTCATTCGGACCCAAATCATTAATATACGAAGGGAGGTCCAGAAGTTCGTGGAATGAAAGGGTTTTAAATAAAATAAAACAATAAATCTATTTTTCCTTTTCAATATAATCACCGTTAAGCACAACACATTTATTAGATCTATGAATTAATTTTTCTAAACCATCATAAAAATATTTTTTGTTTTTCGCCTCAAAATGGGCCAAAATTGCCTCCTTTACCTCATTGTCGTCGGAAAACTTTCTTCCACGCAGGTCTTTTTTTAAATTGGGGAACAAATAAAAATCTCTAGGTGCCAGGTCTGGACTGTAGGGTGGATGGATTATTGATTGAAAGCCATGCTTGTGCAGAGCAGCCATTGCAACTTTGCTCTTGTGAACCGGCGCATTGTCTTGCAAGGGCAACACACCCTTGGTCAATTTTCCTCGACGTTTTTCCTTAATGGCCTCCTTTAATTTTTCTAATATCGCTGCGTAATATTTTCCGGTTATGCTCCTAACTTTTTCTTTTTAATCAAACAATAATATCCCCTTACAATCCCAAAAAACAGTAGCCATCAACTTTCCAGCCGATTCTGACACTTTGAATTTCTTTGGCGGTGGTGTCCCCTTTTTATGCCGTTGCATGGACTCCTGTTTGCACTCAGGCTCAAAGTGATGAACCCATTTTTCATCTCCGGTAACAATCCGCTCCAAAATCGGTGCAGGTTTGTCTCCATAGCCCCAAAATTTGTTTGGATGCACAGACGCGCTGCTGTTTCTGCAGCGGCGTGAGCATTCTCGGTACCTATGATGCACTGACTTTTGTCATACCCAGGTGGTCATGTAGGATACGCAAAATGGTGGTATCTGATACTCCAACTAATGCAGATATTTGTTTTTTCCTCAAACGGGCATCTTGCAGTAGAAATTTTTGCACTTTTTCGACGATGTCTGATGTGGTGGCCTCAACTGGCCGTCCTGAGCAGGGGTCGTCTTCAATCGGCTTCCGACCATGTTTAAAACGACCGTGCCACTTATAAATCATTGATTTACTAGGGCACTGTTCCCCATAAACGGTTTCCATTTCATTCAATATGGTTTGAGCGTATTTTCCTTGCTTTGTAAGAAACTTTATCACAGCGCTGTGTTCAATTTCCTCGTATTTAAATTGTAAACCCTATTGATGAATTTTATAGTTATATTTGTAAATTATCGCCTTGGAAACACACAAAAGCTGAAATTCATATGTCGGCCCAAATAAAATTTTTGTGAAATACACGTGTTTTGCCAAGCGAATAAACCTGTAACATTTTAGATTTTTTTCTTCTATTCCTTATTTTCAAGTTGATTTGGTTTCCTTTTTTCGTGAGGCAGGGTGCATATATATTTAGCAAAAATGTTATGTCTCCCTCTGTCGGTCGACCGAGGCATTACATCTTTAAAGTCACACATATCTCAGCAAAGACATCACGGCTGTGTAATATTTAAGGAACTTCCAAAGGTTGTTAAGAGAAAAATAATTAAGCAATCCTTTTCGGATACTCATGTGAAATACTGAAGTACAGTTTAAACAGCATAAGTATCCTCAACTTTGAAGCAAGACATATTTGGAAAAGAAATGCTAAAAAGATTGTCATTTCGCAATTCCTTCTCTCTCTTCTTCTTTAAAAATTTGTCAGTGAGTCTTAAACTAATTCTGTATACGTATAGACTGTGGGGGTTAATGAACTCTTATCCTTTTGTTATAGGCTACAGAATTAGTCTCAAAGCGAATAAGGAGGAAAATCAGAGAATTCTACATAGCGTTTTGGAAAAGAAAAGCAGCCTTAAGGCGATCGACTTTATTGGACAATCTTCCTTCGGGAATTAAGGACAGAGTGTTACTGGATAAATATTGGGAGGCGTTAAATTCGGTAAGCTCATTGTGTTTCAGTAATCGAAACGAAAGGAATATGTATGTACGTGAATATTTTAACTAAGAATTCTTAAAATTTACCTTCATCAAAAGGTCATGGGGCTGCAGAATGAATATTAACACATGGGCGGAAAAGTCCCGGGCCTAACACATAGATGACGCTAGTTTTATTGCAGTCACCTTTCTCTCAGTTAGTACTAACCTTCAAAAGACAGCTGTTAAAATTTCATGATATTCTATTCATTAGTTTGTGAGTTATTGTGCTAAGAGTCACGCTACTTTTGTTATTTTCAAAACAATGGATCAAAAACAATTTCGTGTTTTAATTTTACACTGCTTCTTGGTGGGAAAAAATACAGATCAAGCGAAGCAATGGCTTGAAAAGTGTTATGGGGACTCCGCTCCATCAGAAACAACAATAAAACGTTGGTTTGCTGACTTCAAACGTGGTCGTAGAGACACCGATGATGCAGAACGCAGTGGACGTCCAAATGAGGCGGAAACACCAGAAAACATCAAAAAAATCCACAAAATCGTTTTGAATGATCGAAAAGTGAAGTTGCGTGAGTTAGCTGACATCCTAGAGATATCAAAAGAACGTATTGGTTCTATATTGCATGAGCATTTGACTATGAGAAAGCTCTGTTCAAAGTGGATGCCGCGTTTGCTCACTGTTGACCAAAAACAAGAACGTGTTGATGATTCTGAGCATGGCCATGTTTAAACATAGCAAACCGGAATTTTTGCGTCGATATGTGACAATGGATGCAACATGGATCCATCACTTCACTCCGGAATCAAAACGATCGTCATCTGAGTGGATAGCAACTGGAGAACCTCGTCCAAAGCGCCCGAAAGCACAACAATCGGCTGGAATGGTTATGGCCTCGGTATTTTGGGATGTGCGTGGTGTAATATTCATCGACTATCTTGGGAAAGGAAATACCATCAACAGTAAATATTATATAACGTTATTGGAGCATTTGAAGGCCGAAATTGCAAAGAAACGACCGCATATGGCAAAGAAAAAAATTTGGTTTCATCAAGACAACGCACCGTGTGACAAGTTAATCAAAACAATGGCAAAACTACATGAATTGAGCTTCGAATTGCTCCCACGGCCACCGTATTCGCCAGATTTGGCTCCCAGCGACTACTGGCTGTTCGCAGTGCTCAAAAAAATGCTCGCCGGTAAGAAACTTCGCACGAATGAAGAGGTTATCGCTGAAACTGAGGCCTATTTTGAGGCAAAAGATAAATCGTTCTACAAAAGTGGTATTGAAATGTTAGAGCGGCGCTGGAATGATTGCGTTACTCTTGATGGAGATTACGTTGATGAATAAAGCTAATTTTGAACCAAAAAGAAACCGTGTTTTCTTTGTTAGGCCCGGGACTTTTCAGCCCATGTGTTATAAGTAGTCTCGGCAAAGAGGAGCAAAAAGTGCAGTATGCAGAACCACGTGTAGGGGCGAAGCGCGCGGCACGGAGAATCAAGTACCCGTACCAAAGCATGATTGTTCAGTATTATTTGACTGGGCGTTCTGAGTGCTTGTCACATACTTAGAAAATGTCGACTTTAGGTACATTGCGAAAACGGACGGGGTATTTCGAATAAACTAGAAAACATAAAAGCGAATATGCCGCACTTAAAATATGAAGGCGATAGAGTTAAATGTGTAAAGTACAACAACTATTTGACGTGTACCTGCAGGTGGAAGTGTGAACGCTACCTAAAAATCCGTGGCAAACGGTACAGCGAACAAATAATATTTATTTTATTTTTTTATTTTATGTAATGTGCAGTTCGCCTTACAAGACCAACAAGCAGTATTGTTACGTAATTGATCCCTAGATGTTATCCACGACTAAATGCTTTAATAGCTCATACGAAGGCAGTACTTCAGGCGTACTAGCCTCAAGACGTACGAAAAGATTTCACGAACTGTATCCCAAAGTGCCTGAACCACCACAGCCGGTTACTAAGCGTTGGGGAACATCTTTAAACGCTGCTTTTTACTGCTGCGAACATGTTGATGATGTAAAGAAGGTAGTTTTACAATTCGATCCGATATAGGCCAGAGCTATCAAGAAAATTACTTTAAATTTTCAAATATAACATCACTCGATGTGGAACGGTCATTTTCATCATTAAAAAATATTTATTAAATATTTATTGAGATATAAGAATCGTAGAACGGTCAATTCTGAATTGTACAAGCGATTTGCTTGTCAGAAGCCTTTGAAGAAATAAGAAGAAAGCAACCAGCGACATAGGATCATTCTTCACCATGACAACGCGAGCTCTCACATATTGACCCAAACAACTCCATATTTAACCGGTCAAAACATCGAATTGATGGGTCATCAGCCAGACAGTCCTGATTTGTCATCCAATGAATTCTTTGCATTTCCGTCCGTAAAGAATAAATTACATGGTCAACGATTTTCAACGCCGGAAGAAGCATTTGATGCGTTCAGAATGCATTTTTTGAAATACCTCAATTGGAATGGAAAAAGTACTATGAAAATTGGAAATACAATATCAAATATTTATTTTTCTTTATTATTCCGGAGACATAAATAGTAACCCTCTAATTCGAAGGAAAGACACTGAATGAACTACAGTTCTAAATGTTTCCATTACCAGCATATTCATTTGAATTAACTTCATTCAGCTCTCTTCTATTACCAACAGGTAAAATGTAATTAACGTATGATTTTTTAACTATATACTATAACTAATTTTATAACTTATTGAAATAACTAATTTGTCAGTTAATAGTGCGAAAATAGGTAGCAATTGTAAAAATGAAATTACCTCTTTTCATATTATTGGATTATGTGCTGTAAACCGGTACAAAAACAATATCCGTTATTATTTTCCTATAATCTAAATCTGTGTGTGTATAATTTAGTAACGCGCCTAATAGCCAACTCAATCGAATAAATTTTCGGTTTGAAAATGCAACCGAATATTTCATATTCTGCGAACACGAAAAAAAAATGCGAGTAAATAGAATTGCGCAAATAAATAATTCTTTCTCGTCGTATTTGTCGAAAATTTCTAACCGCGCGTGTCATACTCGTTTATTTTTCGGCAAATATCGGAATATTTGTTTGCCGAACATGTAATCCGCTAAATACATATCTAAAAACATGGAACCGCAGACACAGGTATATACATATATGTATCTATACATATATGGTCGTATGAAGAATGTATTCGTGTTGGTTGCTGTTTCGTGTTTTTGGCGATATGGCAAATTTTGGCTATGTTTACCGCGTAAATACACGAGAATCTGCTGCGTAATCATAAACTATAGTTTTGTTAAATTTAGCAAAAAATGCAGGCTACATTTGAACAAACAAACTAAAAGCACTACGCAGCTTTTGGATTTTTTAAAAGTACGATCATATAAACTGGTCGGATAAAGAGACTAATCACTCTGAAGAACAGAATTTAAATATAAATATTTATTTCTATCATTTCGCAATTCGATTTGATCAATGTCCAATTAAAAATAGTGGTATAAGCTAATGCTTTTGTATGGGTGCGCACAGAGATGGTGCCAAATCTGTGAATCTGGAAAATTTTCTGATCTTACAACGCGAGCGTAGACGATAAATGAAAATATTGAATGGACCCATTGCTGTATTTATATCAAACCCTGCTATGTAAGCGTATCTTTGTAGATGAGAATTGCTGTTTGTGCTATTTCCATTCTTTGTGGAACTTACATAGTCCGACGTTTCGACAGTGTGTCTATTGTCGCCTTCAGGGTAGCCAAATTTATTCGATAATTTTATCTGACATAGACATATTTATCTTCCCTCTTTTTTATTAGTAAAACTGCCTCCAGTGATGATCAAACTCGATTTTTTTTTTCACTAATAACAAAAAACTAGAGAAGACAAGTACGTAAGACACAATTATCGAACGAATGATGAATTTGGGAAATAACAGCCCTTCTCAGAACTAACCTGGAGATCACAGTAGACATATTGCCGAAACGTTGGAATGTGTCAGTTCCACAAAGAATTGAAATAGCCCAAACAGCAACCCTAATCATAATCCATCGTCAACAATGTAAGGCCAAGATTACTCCTGTAGAGTTTGACAGTTGTTTACCTGGGCTGTAAACATTCTAAATTTCATAAGATAGCGGGCTACAAGCTTTAGTGTATTCCACGCTCCTTGTAAAGACTTTGGAAGCTTTCGTGTATCTCCACTACTTCATACAAAAATTGGATGGCTCTCCTGTCCTCCAAGTTTTGACCCATTTGCTTCAAATGAAGTCGGAAGTTCAAGCATTTCTTCTTAACCATTTATTTCATTTGTCATCTTGTGTATTCGGTGTATTTTGGCTGCAAAAAGTTGCATACATATGTCACATTTTCTTCAAATTACACAATTTAAATATGCCTTTATAAGGCCCAGGTGTCACCATTTTAAATGTACGTGAGGGTATAGAGGCCATGCTAAATAAATTAAACTTTTGATTTTCCGTTTTGTTTTCAGTTTTATTGGAATATATGTTCTGTATTTATTATATTTATTTTGTATTCATTCTCTATAAATTAAGCACAATAATTCCCTAATTTTTGTCAGTATATGTTTTAGGGAAATTAATTTTAACAGCAATTCAGTTTTGTTGTTTTTTTTACTGACTAGAAAGGATGTTTGTTAGTTTATTCCGGTTTTCAAAAGGGGTTGGCAAGAAGAAAAGAATTGAGAACCGAAGTAATGTTTTGATATGTGCTCACCAGGCTAGCTCTAATTCATTTAAATAAAAATATTTATTGACTGATTGATACGAGGGCAATCCCAAAAAAAAGGTCTCCTATATTTTTAGATATACAAAGAACCGTTTATTTTCTATAATTGCTACATCACTTTAAAGATTGAAGAATGCTTTATTTTTCAACATAATCGCCATTTCGGTCGATGCATTTTTGTAGACGCTGTGGCAGTTTTACAATGCCCATGTCATACCAGCTTGCCGCCATGCCCTTCAGGAAGCGTTGAACCTCATCATCGGAGCAGAACCGCCGTCCAGACAAATGTTCCTTCAACTTAGGGAACAGGTGGAAATCGCTGGGTGCCAAGTCCGGACTGTAGGGTGGGTGTGTGATGACAAGCCAAAATTTTGCAGGAGATCGACGGTTTGACGGGCGACGTGAGGACGGGCGTTATCGTGGAAAATGCTTACACCCTTGCTCCGGTTCTGAATTGCCCTTCTGAGTTTCTTTGGTGTTTCACAGTACCTGTCAGCGTTGACTGTTGTCCCAGCAGGCAGAAAGTCGACCAACAGTACCCCCTTCCTGTCCCAAAACACAGTTGCCATGACTTTACCGGCAGATTGTGTTTGCTTGAATTTTTGTGGCTTGGCCGAAGAGGGATGCTGCCACTCGCGTGACTGACAATCGAGTCCAAGAAGTTGTCCTTTTCGTCTCCATAGCGGCGAAGAATCAACCCGTTGCCGTTTGTGGTCTTCTGTCAACATACGCGGCACCCATCTTGCACACACCTTCCGATATTGCAACTTTTCTCTTAAAATCCTGTGAATAGTGCTTCTGGAAACCTCAGGAACCAAAATGCAGAGAGCATCCAGAGTGATCCTCCGATCTTTACGCATGAGTTCCTCAACTTTCGCGATTGTCACGTCGGCAATTGACGGCCTCCCGTTCCTTTCTTCGTCATGAATTTCAGTACGACCGACTGTAAACTCTCTACACCACTTGCGAACGTTTTTGACATCCATGCACGACTGTCCATACACTTCCGTCAATAGGCGGTGAATTGCAATCGGTTTAACCCCTTTTGCGTTCAAAAATCGAATAACTGCGCGCACTTCGCACTTGGCGGTAACGTTTATCGGGAGCTCCATTTCGAATGGCTACCAAGCCAAGATTGAGCATCCGAGCGAAGCACCTGCGTGCTTATGTGGTAGCGGAGAAGACACACCACCACTCAGAACAGTGTTGCCAATAACCGTATTAAAACTTTCTCTACGTCCCCAAAAAATAGGAGACCTTTTTTATGGGATTGCCCTCGTAGTTTTATTCACCACAGGTACTCTGCTAAGGAAGTCTTAACATCTTTTGCTTATTCTTGGACTTAAATTTAAGATACAAGGTTTAATGATGTGCAACGATTTCTCATAATATAAAACAGCTTCAAGTCACGCTCGTAACCTCATCAATACCAGCTGTAGTGGCTGAGGAATGCCCGGACAAGTTTGTTTAAGCTCACAAATCCGGAGATTTGATAAAAGATTCTTTGGTAAAAACTATAAATTGATCTACTTTTGGATAACTACTTCTAATAAATTCACCTACATGATATGCTTGGAGCAAGCAGGTTAGATAAAGTAATTGAGGATAAGATTGTTTTAGTAAGTTTCCAGCTTTAATTATGTTCGAATCCCCAACTGTAGGCAACATTACAAGTTGGATTACCGACGTATTGAACTTCCCAAATGTTATTTTCTATAGTTTCTACTATCCTTTTCGCAATTATCTTCTGTAATATTCTACTACGTAAAAGAAGAGGCAAATACGCTTCACCACTTTTTGAAGTAAGCACTAACACATTTGAAATACAATTCTTTCTTGCAACTCTCCCTTTATTTGATCCCCACACGTGTTTTTTCCGGTGAAAATTATACTGTAATTGACCTCTTGTTGGCAATCTCCATTTTGGAATATATTTCCCGCAAAACTTTCGAGATTGTTCATTGTCCACAATATTTTACGCACACACTTGACACATAAATAAAGTCATATATAAATTTATAATATAGTACATCACGTTGCGCGTTTCACCGATGTTATTTGCTATTAACATGTCTTTTACACACCAAAATACTGTACGATAAAATATTGATGTTGGAAAAAATACATTTAACAATAGTGCCAGTGTATTCTAATGCTGTAAATCGGTTAAGAAATCTATTAACAATACACTCGTTGAACATAACAGAGTTCGCCGTTGACACATACTAACTATCGCGTATGAATCCCGACTTTGGTTATGTCCTACCGCTTTCGAAATATATCATCGCCGCCACTGATTGCGCACTCATTTCTGCAGGCTTAGTTATAGTTTGTGTTCTACATTTGAAATTACTTCCGTTTCAATTCAATTCTCGTACAGAAGTTTTTGATATTTCTCTTTTAATACATTATTAATTTACGTAATTTTGACATGAAAAGCCTGTATACATTTTGCGAAAATTATAAAATGTTTTTAGTAAATTAATATAGATGTAAGCTATTCTGCAGCTACAAATAATGCATATAGCCTTATAAAAATTCCATTTCAAAAGTGCATTATTCCATTAGACCGTGGCTACATAGATACTATTTTTACAGAACTATATTATTCAAGTTTAATTATCTTCCCTAATGTGACGCTTTTCCGTTTTTTTTCCTTTCAGTCCAACGTCGTTAAGAACACCAGTCCGGCATTCAAACGAGCATTAGCGAATAAAATGTACTCAGAAATCTACACCGCCGGCGAAATCATCTACGCCCAAGATAATGTGAAAAATGTACTGATGTACGTCGCCAAAGGATCCGTGCAGATATTATCCGGAGATGATACGGAAAGTACGCTGCTTATACTCGGTATGGGATCCTGCCTCGGCGATATAAGTTTAATATATTCATTAGAGAACCCGGTTCAGGTATGTACGAGCGTTGAAAGTAGGAAAGAACGGGCGAACATAAATTCTAATTTTATCGCTACTGAATAATTGATCGATTACTTGGAGCAAACAGTGTGACCTTATCTTAATTAAAGGAAATATTTGCTCGTGTTTAAACATTAATTTCCAGTTTATTAAATCGATTATACCAATTCTTTCTCTTCGCCTTTGGGCGCATTTTCATTTTTAATCGTTTCTAACCAGAGAATATTATTAAAAATTCATAGGTCGTGTCTACTTCGTTCTCGGTTGTCTTTTGTTTGAAGAAAGCGGATCTTTGGAGGACCGCCCGCATGTTAAAGCTTACCAATCCGTCGAAGAAAATACACGCTGTTGTAAAGGTAAAATAGAAGAATTTGCTATTGTTTAGCAATAATATTAATCGGAGAAGTTGTAAGTTGGAGATAAAAATTTTTATCCCCATTCAGCGAACAAAGTCAGTCGTTGAAAGATTGCAAATTTTTTATCAAACTGCTAATATGCCACTATAATTTGATAGCAGCAGAAAAGAAATAATGATGATGTTATCAAATTATAATGATATATTAACAGTTTAATAAAAAAAAGTTTGTTCGCTGAGTGGAGTTAAGAAATATTTATATCCAATTACAGGACAAAATTGAATGTAGAACTGACAGAATTTAGATAAAGTTTAAACGTAAACATATCGCAAAGAAAACCTAAAACTAATTTACAAGAAATAACAATATAATTAAATAACAATAATGTTATACGTTCATAAATTCACTAATCAACTGCACGTCAAATCATGATCCTACTGGTTACTAACTAAGTTTATCTATGTAGAATTGTAATTAATATCGAAGTAAAACCAGTTAAATTTGTGCGAGCGAAACACCAGTAAAAGATATTCGGGCCAAGTATATATCCTTTCTGTTATATAGAATAACATGCAAGTAATTTTCAAACATGTTGAGTTATAACGATGTTCATAACAACTTTGTGATTTTTTAATAGTTTGTACCCTTGTAAAAACTGTGATGTTATCATCCTTGTTAGAATAACAGGAACAAAGTTTTATGAGCATTTCCATATGAGCCGCAAAGCATAGCTTTATACATATTTTAGTTGATAGAAAAGAAAAGGACAATACGCTCTTCGGATAATATGGGAGTGTTCGCCTATATTCGACTCAAATTTGTCAGCAATTATATTCTTGTTATTAAACGTGATTGCAGTTATGTTTTATAATTACACGTATACAAATTTATTTAGTGATAGTTTTAATACAAGAAAAATGCCTTTAGAACGGAAACGTGTACCAAAAACATCAAAAAAGTAATACAAATATTTATTAAACCTTATAGAAGAAAATCGTATAATCGTTAATAGTTTCTACTTATGTACACTACTGTCCATATTAGTTCGGACACCCAGTAAAATGTTGTAAACTCTATTAAAAGATAACATAATTGGTTTTATATATAAATTAAATTTATATTAGCTCCTTTATAAAGTTTGTTGTTTATTAATTGTACAAAGTGGTCCTAAATTTATCAGCAGCACTGTATGTTGATGCATTAATTACCTGCACAGTTGACTACTATTTACATAAAATAATATAACTTTGAGGACAATTTCACAACCATTAGTAAATACCAATGTATTATTTATTCAAAATATTAAATTGTTCGCTTCTCTTTCAAAACAGAGCAAGATCAGAACCGCAATACTGAGGCAAAATTACAAGAAACAGCATCAGATGAATTTCCAGTAAGTGTCGGAATGATTTTATTCTCTTTCTATACACAGTTAGTTCGGCTGCTCTTTCGTTTTCGAGTTCCTTATCGTGTAGAAATTTTGTAGAATTTGACGTTTCGATGATGTTGTCGTCACATTCTTCAGAACCGAAATTTAACATTTCTACGCGGCAGAGAACCCGGCAACCGAAGAGCAGCGAGAAACAAACACCGTGAAAGTTTGAAGATTACTACAGTTGCTTTCTTTTTCAAATTTTCAGAGGCACTTTGGCGCTTACCAATGATTTAACTGGAGCACGTGTAAACGGCAACAGTACAAACGATTTTAACGTGTATATTCGAGAAGAAGCTATCTCTAATTTATACGTCATAACAAAAGTAAGTCAGAACGGTGAAATCTAGAAAATATCGCCAACATTCTATTGGATACTTTTATATGGCATCTCTAAGATTTATTGAAGGTTCTAGGATCAAAAGTAATTATTGAAAATGATTTTGCTAAATAACTCGAAAACTTAATTTTACGTCATACCTGCGACAACAAAGAGTGACCCAGTAATTGAAACGTTTCAACTGAAAAGTTTTTCTGCGATGGTATTTTTTAGGTTTTAATTAATTTCTGCATCCTCTCCAATATCGGAAATGACAAAAAAAAACTTCGACGTAAACGAATGCGTTTCAATTATAGGAAAGTGAATCTCGGACGTAATTGAATTGCGTTGCAAAATGCAAACAACTGTATTCCACTCGACGATTGCGCAACGGACTGAGATCGTTGTATTGGCAAGATGTTCCCTAATTAAATTTGAATTGTCGGCTATCTACCTGTCCTTTAAATAAACAACAAGAACTCTTATTATTTTCCACAGTATTCTTAGCTATACACTCAAGTTATATCAAAGAGGTTACGTATTTTTAAAATCTCATCACACTACACTGGAGTCTTGCGTAACTGTTCCAAGTGATTTCATCATTAAGTCACCAATAACAGTTGTTGCAATTGTAGTTCTTACAAAGATAGAACTTGATATACTTGCCATTATCAGATCCTGTAAATTTGAGCATGTTAAGGTCCACGCAGTAATGTACATACAGCATGTGATTGTCTCGAAATATCTCGAGTACGAATAATAATAAATCAAAGTCTGATGATAGCAAAACATGTTATAGTAAAATTGTGCTAAAAATATATTGGAAAATTTTTGCAAAATATTTAAGTTTTACTTCTTCGACCATTATTCAATATGGATTTCCAACAAGTATCGGCCGACTCAATCGATATCTCCAGTACGCTTGTTTCAATTTGAATGCAAAATGTATAAAATTCACTTATTTTTATTGTATTTATGTTTAAATGTGAATATACAAGTTGATTGAGAAGGAGAATAGTATGAGATATTCAGAAAAGATAATAAATGTGGAGAACATATGGCTATATTTGAATTAGTTGCAAAAATGGATAATGTTTTCTTGGATCCTGTACACACAGAGAAAAATTGTTAAGAAACCTTACGGGGGTGGATCTCTATACTGTACTTCTGACCCCCTTACGGTGAAACTATAGTGACTTATTTTTCGACATAATCTCTCTCTACAGTAATGCATTTGGTCCATCGGTGCTCCAACATTTCAATAGCTCCCTGAAAAAAATTCTGTCCGACCTCTGCAAACCACCTCTCTACAGCTTACATCACTTTATAATTACCGGGAAATTTTGCCCCACGTAAGATTTCTTTTAATTTGGGGAACAGCTTGTAATCGCTAGGGGCCAGATTCGGCGAAGATTGTAATTCAAAGTCTGCTTAGTTTATAGTGGCCACAGCAATACTAGATGACAGTGTGCATTATGCTGATGGATGGATGGATGGATGGCCGGAACAGCACACCGTACCTTAACTTTCCTCGTCGTTTCTCTTTAATAGCATCCCACCATTTAGAGATCAAGTGTGCCTAGTAGGTCCCTGTAATGATCTGTCTGTTTTGCAAGTAGTCAGTCAAGATGATTTCTTGAGCATCCCAGAACACAGATAGCAAAACCATTCCAGCAGACGTCACGATCTTAAATTTGCGTGGAAGAGGAGAGCCGTGATGTTTCCATTCTCTACTTTGCACTTTGGTCTAGAGATCTTAGTCTTGCACCCATGTCTCATCCATGGTCACATACCGACAAATAAAGTTCTCTGTTTGCTTGGTACCTTTCCAAAAAACACTTACAAATCAACACCCGATTTCTTTTACGATCAATGATTAACATTCGGGGCACCCATCTTGCACTCATCCTTTTCATGTCTAATTCTTTAGCCAGTATGTTGTGCACTACATAATATGATAAGCCAGTATCTTCCAAAGTGTCCCTGATGCGTAGTCGTCGGTTTGCAGTACAATATCGTGTACCTCGTTATTGTTTGTGTCTGTTGTTACCGTTATGGGCGGACCACCGACACATTGGTTTTTACAAGATATTCTTCCGCGTTTAAAATCTCGTCACCAGCGTTTGACTATACCTTAAGAAACTGCAGACTTACCAATAGTTACCATAATGCTTTATGAATTTGAGTTGGCGTTATGATATTTTATTACAGCTCTTTGTTCCACAGGATCCATTTTTACGAGCAATCACGGCACATAATTCAAGAATTAGCCACAGCACAACAACACTTTGAGATACAAACTTGATACTATGTAGAGATGATCTACAAATGTCAAAAACATTAAGCAAGCTACCAACTAAAAGTAGATGAGGGGTGGGTGATGATATGCCCTTGTATATTGCAATTTTAGTATAAAATATTACATTATTATATTATAGTATTAACTACCAAATTTAGTAGAATAAAAACAATTTCTACAACTTTATAGCAAAGTTGTCATAAAATTATGGTAATTGTACTACTACATTTTGCGATTGTATTATTCATATTTATCTACTAAGAGTAAATATATTATCGTGGTCTATTACTTTTCCTCCATTTTAGGTGAGGTGTTGCACCTTAAGAAATCTTTTAAAAATCTGTTATTTTCCAAAAATCTTATAGTAGTAATGAATTTAGGACGCCGATTATTCACAACACGACGGCATATTCATTCGAACAACATTTCCGTGGGTCCTACGGCCGTCTTCTGAGTTCCTGTTCGTATGGGAGAGCTTCTTCGTTGTCCTCGTCGGATTGGTCGCGATATTTTATCCGTGGCAAACAATGAGCAATACCGGCTCCAGCAAGATATCCTACATCTTTAAGAGTTTCGTCTGTCTCAGTTACACGGTGGATTATATCATCCGCATGTGCACGGCCGTGGAGGACGATAAAGGTACATTTTTTGCGCCGTGAGTATACGATTTTCATTTTATCTTCAGGAGTTTGTACGAAATTCTCCGACTTGATAGCGAATAAATGCTCTAACTTCGGGTTTATATTCGACATCGTCGCTTTATTGCCTTTCGAATTCACCGGAATAGCTAGATTTATGCGCCTGAACAGGGTTCTTATGACCTATAGGGTAAGCTATAAAATTAGATCCGGAGGTACGTACGTATGTTGTTCTGTCGATAATAAAACCGTTATTTCCAGGTTGTTCTTTACATTAGAAGAATAGAGAATAGCTTCAAGGTAAACGTTGCCATTGTAAGATGCGCTAAATACGTAATTTACTTGCTATACATTTCTTACTGCACTGCCGTAATATATTACATGTCCGCCTGTTATAATGGGTACGTATTTTAAACAAATTTACATAAAAGATTTTCAGCCTTATTCATAGTGAAATATAGCGGCCACTAAGATTCTACTAAGATGTCACTAAGAAATTTCGTATTCATAGAAGCGCTATTAGTAGCTACTCAGACCCTATTAACGTTAGTAGGCTACTAAAATCTTAGTAGCGCTATAGGGTACGTTTAAAAGTCGTTTACGGCTAATCCTAACGATAAAAAACGCGCAAAATTAGAATGCTGAGATTGCAACCGTGATTCTTCAAAAGAAAAAATACCTTTGACAAAGATACTTTGTAGCCAACAATATGAAACTAGTTAATGTAAATAATAGTAAATAATAAATTACAAAACAGGTGGAAGCATTAAGTTATAAACAATTTTTAGACGAAAAAACCTCACTCCCAAAACTCATGATTTAAGTTAACAGAATACATAAGATAAGAAATCCAGATAATATAAAACAAAGGAAGGATTATTGTATTAAAGAAAAAATAAAAAGAGCATGGGAGCACATTTGTATGAACATAATACAAGGCATGTATAAGACATCTGTTTAACATAAATGCGGAAGGTAACAATCACAGCGAATGAAAATGGAAGATTTTTCAATGAAACTATTGAAGGTCCAGCAGTATGTGAACCTTCAGATATTGATCGGTTAGTAAGAGATCTCATCCTACTAGAATTTGCCGAGGATACTCCTAGCGTTAGTAGCAATGCAGTATGAAATATAAGGTGAATTAGAACAATTATCTTTAAAATGAATACGTAGGCTTCCACGGCCAGAGTCAGTTATAAACGAACTACTTCCGGAATTGGACCGTGTCATGATGAGACACATAGAAATGAAATAAGGGCAAGAGGAGAAATAAAAAGAAGAAAAATGGAAAGAGGGGGTGGGGTGAAAAAGAAAGAAAAGATGAAAGGAGTAAGAGAACGAAGAGAGACAGAAAAAATGGGAAAAAGGAAGAAAAGAAAAAGAAAGAGAAAGGTGGGATCCCGACGTTTCGCCTCCGTCGTAGGAGACTTCTTCAGGAGAAACAGGGAAACCAAAGTGGCACAGTAACTCCACATGTAAACCACGTTAGAGGCGAAACCACTTTGACAGAAAAGAAAAAGAAAGAGAAAGAAAAGAAAAAGGTGGGATCTCGACGTTTCGCCTCCGTCATAGGAGACTTCTTCAGGAGAAACAGGGAAACCAAAGTGGTAAGGTAACTCGACGTGTTAACTACGGTACAGGCGAAAACCTTCTATGCAGAAGGTTTTCGCTTTTAGCGTGGTAGGATCCCACCTTTCTCTTTTTTCTTCTTCTTTTTCTTTTTTCCCCTTTTTTCTGTCTCTCTTTCCTTCTCTTACTCTTTTCACCTTTTCTTTCTTTTTGACCTCCTCCCTCCTCATTTTTCTTCTTTTTATTTCTTTCTTACTTCAGTTCTATATATCGCATTATGACACGGTCCAATTCTTGAAGTAGTTCATCTTCTTCAGCTATCTTTACTTTTATATTCATATTTCAAACCAAATCACAATTGAATGTGATACAGTCTGGATGGAAAATTGCAAGAAAGCATGAATTTCAGGATGTAAGTCAAGTGTAAATCTTAACTGACATTTATATATATATATATATATATATATATATATATATATATTTTCTATATATATATATAGACAATGTTCTTAGGTATTCTTGGCCAGACAATACAACATTCCAGGCCCACGTTGTGCTGAATCTTGTGTCGTAAATTTTATTTATGAATCTCATGGTGATGGGACCTACCTTCATTAGAAGTTACTCGACGATACAAAAGCCCAGAATTATCACATGATAACACCATAAACATTATTTTTTTTAATTAGAACATCTTTGTGTTATAAATTACTGTTGTCCAAAGGCATTTCCATTTTACCACATGTGACATGTTTCCTCATACAAAAAAGGGCGCCAAAAACAATTATAACCTAATCTATTTGAATTTAAACATTTCTGTACGTTACGCATGCTCCTTTCCATGTTGCAACCGCGTTTCCGCTGTTAACATTAGCCACTAAGTATACGTTTATTAATATAAAAAAAAATAGTCACGACTTAGTAAAGCCTTAGTCGCCACTAATTAATAGTGTTCTAATAGGTTACTAACTTTCTGACTATGAAATAAGGCTGTTTGTGTCTATCAGTGATTATTTTGAACAGGTGTCTTAAAGATACTTGGGTAGATGCTTACAAGAAATCCCCGTACTTCTCAGACCAAACACTCATGTTCGAAACGGCAATGATGTATGCCATGCTGTTAGTCTCCGGAACCGGCGGTAGAGTCATCTATAGAAGGCTGGAAGAACTAATCATAATAACTGCTATATGCGTCATCGGCGCGCTAGTGGTCAGCTATTTAATCTCGGACTATTCGGCCACCTTAACCTTAAATGGTCGTACTCAGTGAGTATGATTCTAAAACTGAAAAGCTCAAAAGCTCTGAAATCCAAATGCTTATCTTAAGCTTCCAATATCGCAGGCGATATAAACCAAAATTTTAGCGTCACTATTATTTAGAAGTTGTCAATGGCGCTCCAGTCCTTTTTGAAGGTTTTTTCTAGTCTGTTTGTTTTGAATTATCGCTTTCGTTGTATTGATTCTCGTTTTATTGCTTCATTTTTCATTAGATTTAATTTTACATATTTAAAATTACGCCCACGGTAGAAGTAAACACATTTATTGGAATGGCATATTATAGCAGTGCTGGTGAAGAAGAAAGTTACAATTAAAATTAAGACGATTAACATTGAATGTCCCATTCTATTTCAGTAACTCAAAGAACAATGTTTTTATTCTATCACTTAGAAATAGTTCCAAGCCCATAAAGTGAGGCGAAACCGTCAAGTAATCAATTCTATTAGGCCGTATTTCATCTGGAAAAAAGTACACGTGTTACGAGAAAATCCAACTTACTACAACTTTCTTTTTACATTTACCGCAGCTACTTATACATTGAGATGGTGGCGGTGGTACGGAAATTCATGCAGGACACGCATATGCCGCAAAGTATACAGAACCGGATGAATCATTACCTGGAGGCGCAATGGATACATAACAAGGGTTTAACGATTAATAAACTTCTAAAGGACGCCCCGCAGTACCTCTACGAAGAATATCAAGTTGCCAAGTACGGCTCGATATTGGAGAACGTGCCCTTGTTTCAGGTAGGCAAATTTGGCGACCGAGATTTTATTATTTCGAGTTTAATGGTAGGTACTTGCCTCTCCCTCTTCATCCAATTTATTACCTTTCAACGGTTAATCCTGGAACACAATGAACACTTAATAAGAATGTTACCATTCTAGATTGTTATTGTACAGGAAATAGAGAAAAAGTTAAATAATTACATAACACTATACTTTCAATTAGTACCATTGTTGTCAAGGGGAGATCGTATGGGAGGACATCAATACGACATATTCCTTTCAATAAGCGATGTATATATTGATAATATCAGGACCGCCTTCAGTTTAACTCCAATATCGCATTTATAGTTTTATTGTGTTTATTTATTTTTTGCATCTGCATAATTGTATATGCTCACATGATGCGTATTAGCTTTTGAATGTTGTGCGTCCCTCTTTCTTCGACTCAGGATGTTTGGGTCGATG
Organism: Trypoxylus dichotomus; assembly: GCA_023509865.1. Taxonomy (NCBI): domain Eukaryota; kingdom Metazoa; phylum Arthropoda; class Insecta; order Coleoptera; family Scarabaeidae; genus Trypoxylus; species Trypoxylus dichotomus. The sequence goes on from CM042078.1 coordinate 51,116,690, forward strand.
GTGCGTCCCAGTCTAATGGTGTCGAGAGCTCCAATTACATATACGAAACATGTATGCAGTGTAAACAAAATATAAACATGATGTACGAGTCATAACAACTAAATGTTCGGACGAAAAAAATTATTGAATTAATTTACACAAACTAAATTATTTAATTAAAGAACTACATTAACAACGTCTATCAATTATAAGAGATATTTACGAGGTCGGATGCTCATTCCCCACTTCTCACCTACTTCTAATTAGTCGTTTGATTAATGTTATTGACATTTAGTTAACAGACACTTGTAGATCATATCTACATAATTTCAAATTTGTATCTCAAAGAATTGTTGTGCTGCGGCGAATTCTTGAATTGTGTGCCGTAATTCTGCATAAAAATGGATCCTTCAGGACAAAGAGTCATAATAAAATACCTCCAGAAAAATGGCACGACGCCAATTCAAATTCACAAAGACATTACGGCAACTATTGGTCAGTCTGCAGTTTCTTATGATATACATAGTCAAACGCTGGTGTCCAGATTTTAAATGCGGAAGAACATCCTGTAAAAACCAACGTGGTGGTCCTCCCATAACGGCAACAACATACAAAAACATCAGAAAGGTACACGATGTCATGCTGCAAAACCAACGAGTATGCAAGGAGGATATTATGGAAGATACTAGCTTATCATATCATATGGCACAACATACTGACTAAAGAATTACATATGAGAAAGATGAGTACAACATGGGTGCCCCGTATGCTAACCATTGATCAAAGAATAAATCGGGTGTTGATTTGTAAACATCTTTTGGAAAGATACAAAGAAAACAAAAGGAACTTCCTTAGTCGGTATGTGATCATGGATGAGTCATAAGTGCACCACTATGATCCTGAGACCAAATGCAAAGTAGGGAATGGAAACATCACGGTTCTCCTCTTCCACGCAAATTTATGTGTTATGTCCTGGGATGCTCAAGGAATCATTCTGACTGACTATTTCCAAAAGGAACAGAGCATTAGAGGGGCTCCATCAGACATACATCTGGTATTGCTCGGATTTCGTATTCCGAAATTTCTCGACCGAATCTCCGTATCTCGGTTATTCGTGGTCGCTATTTTCTCCTTAACGGTTAGAGATAGAGAGGCAAACTTTTTTTATCGAAATCTACTCGAAAGTGCGCTATAGACCAAGCAGGATTTAAATTAGTGGAGCACCCGCCATATTCGACAGATCTGGCCCCTATCGATTACAGGCTGTTATTCAAATTAAAAGAAATCTTACGTGGAGCAAAATTTTATAGTGATTATAAAGTGATGCAAGCTGTAAAGGGTGTTTTGTAGAGGTCGGACAAAAATTTTTCCAGGAGGCTGTTATATGGTTTTGTATATGGTTTTGTATATGGTTTTGTATATGGTTTTGTTTTTCTATACAGATTTAAATAAACTACTGGGCGAATAAATAAAGAACAATATTGTTTGATATCGTAGCAACTAAGTGTTAGAAATTACTATTTTAATGTGGCATTACGTAGCCATGGGCTTCCACCACCGCTGCAATCCCGTCTGGCATTGTTTTTATTATTGATTGACATGTCAAAGTCGAAACTTTGTCATAATTCACCTAATTTCATCTTCAAATCGACAATGGTTCTTTGAGGATCATCACGCATTTTTGTTTCATTTTATGTCACAATGTCTCGAAAACATTAACGTTCGAACAGTTCGAAGGCCATGAGAGGACCTTAATGTTATTATCCCCAAACCATTTCTTAGTAACTTTAGCCGTATGGCATGCAGTACCGTTCTGACGAAAATTATGAAAATGATAGACTATAATATGTTTTTTATGTGGTTCTTTAATTAAATAATTTAGTTTGTGTAAATTAACGTTTTCACTTACTCTTTTGTCCGAACATTTAGCTGTTAGGGATCGTATGTCTCTTGCTTCTTTAATGATTTAAAGAGATTAAAATTTTCATGAGCCTCGTTTACATCTCAGATATCAAGCTTGTCCAATTAATTCTCCGTTTCAAGAATCTTTATGTCTCACTTTCCATTAGTGCATTCATAACTTAACCATGTTTAAGAGATAAAGAAATTCTCTCAGCGTCCAACATCCCCACTGTTATTTCACATTCACGCCGAGCAAAACATGGCAAGCCTTTCTCCCTACATCAATAAACTTCCATATCTTCTTCCGCCCGCCCAGAATACACTACCTTGCGACAGAAGCATTATTATTTCCCCTGTAACAGGAGCTAGACGAAGATGTTCTGGTCGACATAGCCGCCCACTGCGAGACGGTGTTCTTCCCCCCTAACGAATTCGTGAGTTACTCCAGGGAAATAGTTAAGGAAATGTACGTGGTGGAGAAAGGATTCTGCGAGGTAATTGCCGTACATTTCGCCTCCGTTGAGTCATTTGAATAAGAGTAGAACGTCTAATCAACTTTCCAGATAATTTCACCGGCGTCCGGGCGAATAGAAAAAGTTATCGGACCGGGTGCAATGTTCTCCGTAATAGATATGATTTTAGGTAAGTATGTTTACAAGGTAAAACTTAAATCGCCGTATTCATCGAATCGTGGTCTCAATGAATGAAATTAGTGACGTAGATAATTGTTTGTTCATTTGGAAATATGTAACGATTACTTGTAATAGCACGTAGTTGGCAATATTTGATTAGATTGATACATCTTCTATTGAAATTAATGGTTACTTTTCGTCCACAAGAAAAGTAATCATAATTAAAATTTACCAAAATAAACGTGATACATGAATTTGAAATGTTTCTGTTGCTAACCCGCCGATTATATGTAGGACTATCAATATGCAACGACAAATACGGAATCATTTTTGGAGAAATTAAACTGCATTCAGTTAGACAATTGCACTATTTTTTATTTCTTTCCGAAGTAGAATCATATCTCTTGGAAAACAGCTTTCAGGCTAGCAAGTCTGGCAAATACAACGGACGTTTCACAGTACCCTGTGACTTTACAAACAGTGAAGAATTTACGTGTATGCTGTCATGCAACAAGAATCAACTGTACTTTTCTCAAACCTGATTCATTCTTAAGTATTTCTGCTCCAGAGAACGGTCTGTACTAAAAATCTGAATGGACTCACGCTCTGTCTATTGAAAATTATCATGGTTTTGATTTTGGATTTTTGGAAATTCATCATTTAGGATCTTAGAGATATTTTTTCAACATACTTTATTGAGGATATTTCACTTTCCTTCTATGTTTTTGCTCTTCCGAAAGGTTTTGACAAACATTCCACAGATCGTCTTTCTTTCTAAGTTTCCATGACACATTTAATATATGTATATATATAATTATATATGTATATATTAGATATTATTCGTAGTATTCGTAATATATTATACTGTATATTTGGTACTCTATAACATCAATTATAAAATAAATTATTACCATTTATTTTTTCTTTCCAAAATGATTAACTTTATAGTTAAAAAATGTTAATATTGAAACCTCTTGAATTGTGGTGCATAGAACGATCCTACTTTAATAGCCATAAATATATCCAAATGCAAATTGTATTGCCAAAAGCTTTTTCAATTAGCTTATTAATAACTCACAATTCCAATTTTGGAAGGAGTTCAACATGTATAACACTTTCACTACTACTCTTCACATGACAAATGCATCTGTGTACATTTGAGATAATATATATGTTTTGACGTTAGCATTTCATCGAATTTATTTGACATATTTCCAGTAGCATCTCTTCTTTTATTCATATATATGTACATAATTAGGACAACCTATACTTTGCAGTGTCGGGGTTATAATTTTTCACTCAACTATAAATAAGCTTTCGTCACTGATTCTTGTTTCCACATTCTCAAACTTCCCCAATTGTACTCTCCCGGATTTCTTTTGGTCTACCACGTTTTCTCCTTGTATTAATTCTGGCTTCCCATATCTTCTTTACAACTCTTCGGTCATTCTCTGCAGATGTCCCCACCAGCTCAGCTGTCACTGCTCAACGAACTCGAGGACAGGCTGCACTCTCAGATCCGTCCTTATTTGTTCACTTCTTGTTTTATCTAATTTGGTTACTCCCTGTACACGTCTAAGATATTTCATTTCGATGGCTTGAATCTTGCTTTTCAATTTTCTTGTTAGCGTCCATGTCTCACATCCGTACGTCAATATCGGTCTAAAGATGTCCTTATATACATTCATTTTTGTTTTCTTAGATATTTCTCTTTTGTTAATAAAATTTCTATTCATGGCATGATATACTCTGATTGCTTTCTGCACTACCTTATTCATTTCTTTCTCTTCAGCTGCATGTTCTTCTATTGATACCCCCAAATACTCAAACTGGTCCATTTGCTCTATTCTAATTCCATCAAGTTGAACATTCGATTGTTGTTGGTTTTCCGCTATCTCCATTATCTTTCTTTTATTGATATTTAGTTTCACTCCATGCTCCATCACAACCTCCTCCTTGTCTTAGTCCATCTACAGTGTTGAACGTCTCCGATTTCATATTTCTATTTATTATACAATTGGTCGTGTTGTTATAGAGGCTTTGGATGGTTCTAATTCATTTATCGTTCACTCCTCTCAATTTCAACATGTCCCATCGAACGCTTTCTTCAGGTATATGAAAGCCATGTGTGCTTTTTCTGATTTCATTCAAGAAGCTGTACAAATTGCACTTTTACTACTACTCTTCATATTACAAACGCATCTCTGTGCATTTGGGAAAATATATATGACGTTTTGAGTTAGCATTTCATAGAATTTAGTTGACATTTTACCAACAGCATCTTTTTTATTTATTCATACAACATAGGAACTACAATGTTTCAATATATTCACCTTACTACATGAGTTTGAAAGTAATTTTCCCTTATTAGCATTTTTTAACTGGAATAGATGTGTCGTTAGTTCTAATCACAAATGTGTTGCTTTTCTCGAGAAGCACGTGGAAGCAACAAAAACACCTTCTACGCATTTTAGAACTTGGTGTTTTAAGCAGTCTATCTCCCCCTCCTCCATTTCTAGACAAACCTCGTCGCAAATATTCATTAGCACATATATTGGATATTACGCGATGGAGATGGAACAACAGAGTGTGGGAGGTATCGATTTTGCTTGCTGTAATAATCTATAATGGAGTATACAACAAACTTTGGCGGGATAATATGGATGGTAATGCGTATATAGCATAGCTTTTATTATTTCAAAGAAACTCTAGCTAACCTAATAAGATATAAGCACCAAATAATTGATTGCTTGCTATTGCTTAAACAATTTGTAAATAAAAGAAATGTTAATATCAATTTTAAGTAGTTTAAACCAACAAATAATGCCAATAAACACTATTGTTATCATGTACTGACATAAATTTTATGTAAAGTACTTACATATTCATATCACAAGTTGAAGTTTTGGAAATTTCTAAACATAGTAATTTGCATGTATAGTGTCCCTTGAAGCAACAACGTTAGTTTTATGCAGCTAGTTTATGATATGAGATAAATATACACTATCACTAATAATATTAAGACAACCTATTCAGAAATGGAAAAATGTAAAGAAATCTTTATAATGGTAACATAACTCTTGTTTTAACAACTGTATTTATATGAACTGCATGTATATATCTGTTCGTGTGCAGTCCCAATAAGTGTTTTCAATCAGCTTTATAAAATCTCTTCAGTTGCATGGTTTTTAAGTGGTAGCTTACTTCGATTCACAACGCATAAATACTTGAAATACAAAAAACATCTGACATTACTTTTTAAACATATAATCAAGTAGGTAAGTAGGTACGATGCAATAACAACGTTTATTACAAAACAGATACTTAAGCTGATGTTGAAGTTTCCAAAACCTTTTTTCAAATATAACTTATAGAATCGAAATACTGTATATAGAACAAGAAATATAGTTAAAGTTATAGTTAAGTTGTATCCATCTTTTAGAACCAACCTGTATATGTTCACGTTTCCTTCTCGTCCAAAATATCTTGTTTCCTTTTCAATTATTTTATAATTAGTATTATATATATTTACCCAACATAATAATGGTCCTAAAATAGCTGTATTTTAGTAGCATTATTTTTGATATTGGTGAAATCATTCAAAGAAACACGACGTAAGGAGACAAAAAACGCTAACACAGGAACAAGTTTCTACCTACCCGGCGACTTCAGCGTCATTTCTAGCGATTTTTTGCCCAACATATTACAATTCCCTCTCTGCTACTATCACCATATCTAATCTTACAGCTCAAGTGAATACTCTTGGCGCTATCTAGTGCCACAAGAATAAAAGACTAGTCTGGCGATTCAAACACAGCGAAAATAAGCTGGTACAGTTTCCATGGATTGCTAAACGACACAGATGACGCCGGGTAGGCAGTAACATGTCGGTATGTTAACGTTATTTGACTCCTACCATTGCCTTTCTCGTTACTAATTCCACCAATACCATGAGTAGCTGCATTTTAGCAGCGTTATTATGTTAGGCATTGTTTCCAGGCGTCTTAGATGTCTTCTTTTACACGCCACGGTAAGTACAGTTACCCTATGCACTGTTGCTGCGTACCCCCTCTGGTTTAGCAATCCATATGTTGCTCGGGAGAAGGGTTGAGAAATTGTACCAACTTATTTTCGCTGTGTTCGAATCGGCAGACGAGTGTTTTGTTCTTGTGGCGTCTAGACAGCGCCAAGAATATTCACTTGAGCTGTAAAGTTAGATGTGATGATAGTAGCAGAGATGAAATTGCAATGTGTTTAGCAAAAAAATCGAAAGCACGCTGATGACGCTGAATAGGCAGAAACATGTCCGTGTGTTAATGTTTTTTGATCTCCTTACAGCGTATTTCTCTTGAGCTATTTTACCAATACCATAAGTAGCTGTATTTTAGCAGCATTATAATGTTAGGTGTTGATTTCTAGACATTCTCAAGGTGGTCTTAAGCTTATAAGCGATAGTATATTAATAAAGATTATATTAAGGAAATATATGTATTTTGAAATTACTATTTCAGTCTTTATCTTAAATGTCATGGGCTTCTCTAATAAGGATAGATCTTGAAATCAGGAAGGCTTCTTTCATATACGAGTTAAAATTCTTTTTAATAACTAAGTAATAAAAAAGAGAACAAGCTCCGTTATAGCGAAACAGGGCTACACTCAAGAGAGTACAATGAATTCTAGCTTTTCTTGAAGCTAAGTTATTATTAGAAAACGGCTAGACCACAACTATTATCACACGGTATCTTCAATAGGATACGCCAAATTAAATATGAGCACCACTTTCAAATCTTAACAGAACTAAAATCAAGTAAAAACTGCTCCAATAGATCTTCAAAACGCAACAGAATTAAAAACCAATATATCCGCCGAATTGAGCACAGTTTCTTTAGATAACTTTGTTCGGTGACTTCAATAAGTGTTAAATTCCAAATTCAAGAATTAAAACTTGATGAAGCGATGAGTTTCATTTTAAACAAATGACGCACCTCATTGAATTCGTATAGATTTTAACCATAATTTCCGTTAAATTGTGTTTGAGAATGTTTTTCCTTTCGTCAACAATGCATTGCAATTTAATTTTCTCGCAAAGATATACATTCAAAAAGTAGGTCGCCGCAATCTTGGTATAATAACACGGTTTTCGTTAAACTTGCCCGCCTACTTGGACCATTAAAACTTTATAATACCTTTAATCCTCAGACCGTGAAAAAAAAATATTAAAATGGAGTATAAAAATTATTTTACACCCGAAAAGACGGACTAAGGAAACGGAAGAATCGCGACATCGTCGAACTTGAGCAACAAACGTAAAACGCTAACTTTCATAAAATTGGGCCGTTTTCAACGCGACATCTACCAACTGCGTCGATTTTTTTACTAATATTAGTAATTGGCCGGCAGGAAGGTCCGGTTAAACGCCGAATGAAGTAGCCTGCCGCTAATTAAAACAGTTTTACGAGAGTACGAGTGACTTTTCAATTAGGAATACTTCAATTTTCACCATTTTCATCACGCTGCATAGGAAGGACACTAATTAAAAGAGCGTGGGTTACTTTTTTTGCAGAATTACCGGGCGTTTTCCACGTACGCACCGTAACGCACGTCAGCTTGATCAAGATTACTCTTGAAACGTTGAAGAAAGCGCTGCGAACTGAAGATAAAGCGATACTGCATAGGCTGGTGGAGGAAACCAAACAATCATTCGTGAGTATATTTATTGTTCTCTCTCTTTGTTAGCGTGTCTTCGTGAATAGCCGTGATCAATTTGTAAAAGAGGTTCTTTGGAAAGGTCTACAAACTGTTCAAATTGAAGTCGGCTAATTTTGTTATTATTAAAACTACTAGGTTTGTTAAATTGACAAAACAATAACGTCTGCTCTTTGCTGCTAGCGATGGTGGGATTACACAAACAGTTAAATATCCAGTTATTCAGCTACCTTAAAATAAAATTCTTAGTGGAATACTAAGTATACTTTTACATACTTCAAAAGAATTTATAATTCTACATAAAAATGTCTAATATTTAAACATTCATATGTATTATTTGGGAATAAGTAATGAACTTGAGAATAGACCTATGTCGTGGGCAGTCATTTGTCATAATTAACCTGACGCAAAAGAAATTTTGCGTTGTACGAGGTATGTCTCAGCATTAATGAGAATGAATTGTATACGTGTGACAACATTGCAGCAGACTACATGGCACAGGTTACTCAGTCTAGTGTTAGTGGCTTGAGTACGAGGTATTTACCGTTAAATTCCAATAACATGTCCAGTGATATGCAATTAAATTTTGCGTTTAACTGGGAAGAACTGCTGCAGAGACACTACAAATGATAAGAACAACATGTGGGGGTGCTGCGTTGTCGTCAGCACAAGTTCTCAAATGGTACAAGCTTTCAAAGATTGCCGCGAAACCATGATTTAGAACGCCTGTCCACATCGAAAACCGATGAAGGCGTGGCGAAGGTGCATCCTGTATTAGCACAAAACAGACAGTTCACACTCTGGATGATTGCACATGAGGTCAACATGAGTAAAGATGTTGTTCATCGAACTGTGACAAGGGAACTGGGCATACGAAAAATTTTTGCAAAGCTGATGCCCAAGAACTTGTTTGACGAACAATAGGAAGGTCGTTTCTCCATTAGCCAACAACGGTTGGATGGCTTAACAACCGTAGCCAACTTCGACGAACCTGAAACAAAGCAACAAAGTACGGAGTAGCACACACCTGCATCACTGCAGCCAAGTTCATGTGTATCATCTTCTTTGACTCTCGTATCCACAAGGAATTCCGAAAGATTACACAGTGCGTCAAATTTTTTATTGCGAGATCCTTGAAGATTTGCGGAAAAGAGTTTTGCGTGCGTGGCCTGACACAGCCAGCTCGTGGAGTTTGCCCCCAGTCACAGCTCATTGTCAGTTAGAGGATGTTTGCCAGAAAAAACATTGCAGCACTTCCACACCCGCCCTACAGTTCAAGCACGGCCGCATGTGATTATTTTCTTATTCCAACGCTTAAGCGAAAATTGGAAGGTTCCCATTGCGGAATAATAAACGACATTCAAGAATCACGATGCAGATTCCAAACAGCCTAACGGAACAAGACTTCCGGAATTGTTACCAGGAAAACTCGCTGAAGACGATGTGTGCATTCCAAAGGAGCAAACTTGAAGGGAGAAATTATAAACACAATGAATTCTCATTTGTTCTGAGATATACCTCGTACTTTAGCAGGGAATGGTGTTTGCATCTTTAAAAAAATGTGACATGAAAGTTTCGATTAAATAAAAAACTATTTGTCAATTCTATACCAAGAAAGATTTCAGTAGTTTTTAAAGAAAATCCAATAAAAGAGAAATCGTTGTTATGACGTACTTTGAAGTGCTTTGAGAAAAATTAATAAGAAATTGCGTCAATAATCTCCGACTATGTTTGAAAATGGTTCATAATATTTTGAAAAGGAACAATCATGTGTCTTATATATGTGGACTAACTCAAGTTCCATTGCCTGATGACCGAGGAAAACGGATGGCATTTTATCAAAGACCCTGAACAAATTTAATCTGTTAGAAGTATTCCCCAATGCAATATTTTCCTTTGATGGAAGTCCAATGTAAATTTATTTCAAAACTGACATTGATAATCCATTCTCCTCCGAAAAGATTCCACCTTCACATCACTCCAACGAATAACTCGTCTATTTTCCATTCGGCATCGCATCGAAGAGGATTTAAGGATGAATTCTCTCGAATCCGCAGACGCCGCCGTGTTACACTAGACTAGCGGATTTCGTCGCGGATCCGAAACGGATTGTGTAGCTGATATTCAATCTATTTTCGGGCGGTGCGTAATAGCTTAGCGAAAAGCAATCGGAATATCACAAACTAGGGCAAATCTAGAGTGCCGGGCGCAAATAACACCTTCAATTCTACAATATCCATACATACACAGTCTGACAATTAAATAACGGAGCTTTTTAGATACAGAATGAAATACGCATTATATTATTGTTGAACATTTTATTCGGAATATATATACTTGAGTGGCTGGAACATTATCATAAAAGTGTCCTTGTTAAAGACTTACCATTGCTTTTGTGTTTATCATTTATTTATTTTGCTCTCTCTATAATATATCGAATTTTATTTTAATATCTATCTACATTACGCATTGTATATGTATGCAAGCCGGCCATTCACAATACTCTAGCTAAAAGTGCCTAATTTAAAAGTCACTAAGTGCAACGTCATCGAATAAATAATGGGAGTTTCCTTAACACTTAATATATACAAGCACAGGCAGTCGACTCCTGCGTGACGGTCGAGGTATTTGCGATCGTGCACTCTCGGTCACCTTTCGTACTTCGTCGTAATGTTTACAATAACGTCGTCGGACGAATATTGGAAGTTTCTAATAGTTTTAAGTTTTGGCGGGAATTGTCGAGGCCGTTGTCGTCTATACATTTATTTAGTCTTCTGTTGCGATTCTGGCGGGAATCATTCTGGTAAGGTTGTCGGAGCGCATACATAGATTTCTTTAATAAGTACAAATTCTCTATTTTCTATCATCGTTCGTCGAGGCTACTGTGTCCGTTGTCGTCTATACATATTTTTAGTCTTCTGTTAAGTTTGTGTCGGGAATGATTTTGGTAAGGTCGTCGGCACGCATGTATAGACATCTTCTACGATCACTCCGCTTCTTGTTGACGGTCGTTGCGGCCGCAGCGCCCGTTGTCTCTTGTACGTTTGTTCAGTTCTTTGTCGTATCGGTACTTAGACATTTTTTCATGTAGTTATTCGCCATAACGAACGAGTTTCACCGACCAATTTTCTATTTGCAATGTCGGGTTCACCGCTCCGTTTTCCTTCTCGGTGCGCATTTCGCACATTTGCTGGCTACTGGCTTTTTCCCTTCTTTGGGGCGCAGTAGCAAAGAGCTAAAGATTGCACATAGCGTATTATTTCAAACAAGAACGCCTGGGTAGCTGTCACATTACTTTTGTTTTGAGATCGGCTATTATCGCTACTGTCGCCCTCGACCAGGCGTTCAAGCTCTAAGAGATAGGATGGGTTCCCCTATAAATGTGCAAAAAACGAACGTATTTGGTTCAAGTACAAATACAAGCCAATGATACAGGGCCAAGTCCCTTAGGCATATTTAAGACCAGGAAAATGTATTAGGCCCCCGGAAAGAGACATATAAATAAGCATAGCACCGAGGTGCGCTTATAAATTTAAGAAGTAAATAGAGTTGGCTCCCCTATAAAAAGGTAGTGGTGCATGCAAACAGATAAAGGCATTAGTACATGCCTCTAACAGAGCTTCTGCTGAAGCATATAAGAATTTAACATTTTAAACACAATTAAAACATAGCTTTGCAACGTACATGCTGAGGCGGTACTTTATATTGCTACCAAAGGAAAACATACATATGCTAATGTACATTACATGTATAAGAGAGCTCAAGTAACTTCAATTATTGCAAATATATATACATATCTTACGTACATCGTAACTGTACATAGGCAAGAGTTGAAACCGTGTACACATTTTATTTTTTAAATATATTTTTCTTTGCGCATGCGCATTGAGTTTCACTGTACAACCTTTCATCTAGTAAATAAGCGAACATACTCTACAAGTAAGTATTGGACAAGTAATTCAGGAATTTACGAGCAGGCTACAGCGGCGCTGTTCTTCAAACCAGGAGAACGTAACAGTCCTTTCATTGCAGTTTTTAATTTCGGTGATAGATCAAGCGAATGCGGTACGTAGGCGGTCAAACAAATTTCTTTCTTAGTCAAAAACTCAACAAACGGTAAACATCTTCAGCGGCGAGGTCGAAGTGTTCGCTTCGGTGGTTCAGTGTAGAATGTTTTGCACTGAAATAAGTATTGTTTGTTTTTTATTTGAAAGGTTCCGTTACTTTTCCAACATACTGTGTAGATAGAGTAATTCAGTAATCAGCACTCAAAGAATGAAGTTTTCTTTGCGTTATCAACAGCACCCTACCCGTTATCTACAATCTTTGCGATATTATACATAACACATTTACCACCCGTGTCATCGCACTTGCAAGCTGAGAACTTTATTTACGATCTTGTAATGTCACGTGTTACTCAGTTGCATCACTAAAGGACAGTATCTCCTTAGTACCTCGACGTACATAAAATTACTTCCAGACAACCGCTTTAGTTAACGATCTTAAATCCATTACTGCAAACAATATATCCCGACTTCTCCATCAGCCGCACGGGACGACGGAGAGTTACGATCTAAAGTAATTTCCACCAGGAAGAGCGTTTGTCGACCGATCGTCCTTTAATAAATTTAAGACACCGTTCCTCGCGTCTGCCGGAAATCTATTTTTACAACTTTTGCGCGTTGCCACGATACACTCTCTTTCGTTTCGTTGCGGCGATGGGGGCTGTTGCGAAGTTTCGACTTCGGTCGAAACAAATCTCATAAAACTAGGGAAAGGTAGAAGCCGAAACGTATCATTCCCTCGCGGTGCGAGTTGAGCCGCGACACGGTCGCGTCAACTTTCCGGCGGGCTTCGATGGAATCCGAGGGAATTGACGTGATGTGTGCAGGCACGCGACGTAATTTTTCGATTTTCACTTTATAACAGGAAGTTAACCAGTTTATCGAATCGGGTAATCATTTCCTTTGGCTTCAGACTGAAAGGATTAATTCTGTTAACCGCAAATAAAGTGAAATACTTCACCATCTTCCTAAGCACAACACTTCACTAAAGACTAGACGCAAGTTTCGATCGCTAAACTAGCATCTTCAGCAGTAATACTGAACTAAGAAACTAAATTAAAACTACACTACTTATATCCTCTTAAAATTAGGATTAACTGCCTATGGTCATGGATCATTTAATAAAGAGTAAAGGCTGAAATTTACAGGGCCCAAATCTGTATTCATCAAAATATGTTTTTGTAAATTTCCATGCGTTCATAACAATTTAAATTAACATTGTTGTTTACATTTGGAATTAGCTTTATAGTTTCAACATTAGATTTGTCAAACCTTCTGAATTCAAGATGAGCCGAATGCTCTTTGTATCTGATTTTGATAAATCTTTTTGTCTGCCCCAATGGATACTTGATCACAATCTTTACATGTTATTTTGTAAATTCCTGATTTTTCCATGTTATCTTGGTCATTAGGGCTTCCTAAAAAGTTTTTGAAATTATTGTTCACCGAAAAAACGATTTTGCGGTCAACTACAGAACAGATTTTTTGACGACCTATCGTGTAACATGAATAAAATCGAAACTTTACATACTTCTTATTCTATCCTATCATAATAATATTATAGACTACATCTTCGGAGAATCCGTTAAAATTTGTCTGTTCTGATGATTTTATTTAAAAGGAAATTAAGCAAACAATGAACCAAAAAGTTTATACCGGAAACTTTATACTCCGATGAGTAATTAGAATCCCCCATGATGAATCTACAGTTGTTTCTAGGTTTTCTATGTGTGTCTATTTCTAACTTATTCCTACTTCTTACAACTAATATATCTAGGAAAGGAATCATGTTATCGGTTTCCGTTTCATGGGTTAATTTAATAAATGGAAACTTTGAATTTAACTGTTCTAAAAATTTGGTTATTTTGCTCGTGTCCAAGATGTAAAAAATATCGTCAACGTATTTAATCCAAAACCATGGAAAATGATCGAAAGCATTCTTAAGGTCACTTTCAAATTTACCCATAAAAAGGTTGGCCAAGAAAGGGGATAGGCGGTTGCCCATTGAGATTCCTTCAGTTTGTTGATAAAAAGTGTTATTAACTCGGAAAAAGTTTTTTTCATGCAAAGTGTAACCAAAGGAATTAAACAAACAACCTCATTATCCCTTTTGTGTGTATTCATATTTTTGCTTATGGCTTGTGCACTACGCACTTAGACTAGCCATCCAAAAAACAAAATTTGCTGAATTTGACGAAATAGGTCTCTATATCGATAATAAACTTCACCAATAAGGAAGAGAAGCCAAAACCTTAATATAAGTTCTGGGTAATGCGATCAAAAACCTTATCAAAGTCAGTATAGACCACATCAACATACGTAGACTCTATGTTGAGGAATCTTGCTTGAAATTGCTGATAGTAATTTTGATAGAGATAATCTCATATTCCTGCGTGAATGCGTATTTTCGAACGAAAATATTGAATTAAAATTTCGTTGATTACCACAAATATGCGAATGTAAAAAAGTAGCAATAAAAAAGCCTTTCTACTACAAAATAGATAGAATAATAACCAAGTAGATGAAAATGAAAATATGGAACATCAATACAACAATAGGATAAATGCTACCAAAGGACCCTACTGATTATTATCGCCATGTCTTATAAAAGCCCACACAAACAAGCGCCTTCCAATCATTGTTGAATATATATGTACAGTGTATGTGATTCTAATAAATATTTTCTTGCGAAAAGAAGCGGGTACAGTTTCTTTTCTAGGCATTCTTTTAGATGTGTTTTAAATACGTCATGGTAAGCCTTCAGAAATCATTCACACGTGCAGTTTCCCTATACACTGCCCCTTAATGCAAAAACGCCCTCTCGGGACTAGCAATCTTAAGTGTTGCTCGAGAGAAGGGTGAGAAAATGTACCACCTTCTTTTCGCTGTCTGACTTTGCGGACAAGCGTTTCTTTCTTTCCGCACTAGTTAGCGGCATGAATATTCATTTGTATCGTAGGGTTAAGTATGGCTCGAAACCACGCTCATGACGCCAGGGAGGCAGTAGCCTGTCCGTATGTTAGCGTTTTATGTTTCACATATCTTTCTCGTGAATTAATTTCACTAATACCCCATGAGAAAGCTGTATTTACTGCGTTTTCTTATCTTGGTGTTATTTTCTAGGCATTCTTTTAGAAGTTCACTGTGGTCTTTCTTGGTTAAGTAAGTGTACAACAACTGTTGTATTCTCATTAGATAATGAGCATCAGCTAAAATTCGAGTTGGACATAATTTTCTATTTCAATGCAATCTCTCCGATACGTAGCAAATTGGCTCTGCCACATTCCCATCTCGTTATTGTTTTCGCAAGATTAATTTGTATTGAATTGTTTGTCCGCCTTCAATATGCATACATCAGTAGGCGCCTCTATACAAACATTACAATTCCATCTCCATACACGTACGGACGTATGGGGGAGTGCGATGTGCGAGTTTTCCGTTTAATTGCGCGTAATTGTATATCTGTCACATGAGATTAGACTCTTCCTACTTAACGCTAACGACATTTATTGCGCGAATAACTGATCAAACGTGCAATTAGTCAAATTTAATCGAACTGGAAAAGCGGAGGACGCTCCGGCGGTCGGGGGTACAGAACGTAATAGTAGGTGATACGCATTCGCTTGCTATTGACAGGGCAATTATTGCACACAAACGCGAGGCAATTCAAGCTGTCCGTGTATCCAATGGTAGACGATGAGGTGGGGGAAAGAGAAAAAGTTTGTTAAGAGGAAAGCGTCAAACACAATAAAAGCGATATTCACGCGATGGTTGCAACAGGCGTAAATCTGTACGCGACATCCTTTTTGCTCCATATACATATGCGTATATTTATTTCAAAAGGCAACCCCTTTCATTAGAAAATATCCCAATCAATTCCTAAACGCTTCGAACAGAACGATGAATAACGAATTTAGAAAGGATGTGCATGTTTCGGCCTGACCTTCGAAGCTTTTTTTTGATTAAGAGATACGAGAAGCAATAAGACTAAAATAGCTGGCAGTACTTTTCTAGTGTGCTTTTCATTTTGAGGTTTATGCAGGTTAGAATGACGAGCACCTTTGACACTTGAGAATTGGAATGGTACTCTATAATTCCATTTGTTTTCCTTAACAATTCGAAGTACTTTCTAGGATTTAACCGCCAGCAAACTTGATACGCTGTGAGGAGCTGGGAATCCAGCTTTAATCAGGGCATCTATTAGTAAACAGGATGCCTTCTTGAGGGAAGAATATCCAAACAATTTTTAGTTTATGTCGCCCTCTAAGAAGCAAGAAGAGTACCGTGAATTCAAAGCTACAACACGGAAAAGACAAAAGTAAAGTAAACAAAAATCCTAAGTTTTCCGCTGTTGTAAAGATCATTGGAAACACGTTAATCTGGATTATTTTTGGATATTTTTCGCTAGATATACAATCTGGACCACTGCGACGATGGTCTGTTATACATATCCCAAAAGGTCTCCATAAGTATTCCCTGGAGTATTCGCATATTCTTTTCAAACTTGAGGATATCTTTATGTCAAGATTAAAAAACAATCGACGCTCAATATGAATCATTAATCCGTAAAATCATCCACATCTTTAGTATTGAATATACGTTTCAGAAATATTAAAGAATGCTTCCCGAACATACATTACGATGACTAAGTTCAGCAAGAGGATTCCCCCAAATCAGTCACTGACTAATTATTATAAGAGGGCATTTATATGTAAACTGATCAACTAAAACTGGTTCGATTAGGTAATATCTTCTTAGTCTTATTTCAGAAAATTAGGTTAGACACAATAATAAGTACCTTGAGAGAACTGAAGGACTTCTTACATCAGGCTTCAACATCACGACAGATCAGCTTTCGCAATAGCTATTGTTATACATTTAAACAAGATACATCTTAAAAATCTTCCCCATGCAACTTCTCTCACAAGAATCCAAATTGAAGAGTTGGCACGGATATAGTAAATTTTGCGGAAATAAACTGGTTCGTCATTTGTTTAGATTTTATATGATATGCATAGGATAAAGAAAATTAAACTAAATTTTCAAATCAAAAATGACGCTACGTGCATTTCTATTATTTCAGACAGTACAACGTTTGTTTACCGAAAGCACGGCCCGGATGATCCAAAAGGTGGTTGAAGAGGACGTCAGGTCTTGGATACCAACTCCTTCGCGAGCCGACCCACGTCGAGAAGAATATCTCAATTCCTGGAAGGTGTTCCGTTTCTGCAGGTACCACTATTAGTCGTATCTAATATTTCAACTAACAAGGGAACATGGGCAAGTGTATCTTACCGATTTAAATAATACGAGGGGAGGTCCAGAAGTTCATGGAATGGAGGGGATGGAGTTGGGGATAAGAACGCTTGCTAGGTGTCATTTTGATTGGCGACTCATCATTAGTATATAAGTTAAGTTGCAGCCCTATAGCGTCAGTCGTTTACCAATAGTTGCCTGCTAAACAAGTCAATCCGGAAGAAAACAAACTATGGAGGAAATTGAACGCCGTGGTGTGATAAAGTTCCTTACAGAGCAATGATTTATAAGTGGCATGATCTTTTTAAACATGGTCGTGAGTCGATTGAAGACGATCTCCGCTCAGGACGGCCAGTTGAGGCCACTACATCAGACATCGTCGAAAAAGTGCAAAAATTTCTACTGCAAGATGCCCGTTTGAAGAAAAAGCAATTATCTGCATTAGTTGGAGTATCAGATACCACCATTTTGCGTATCCTACATGACCACCTGAGTATGACAAAAGTCAGTGCAAGATGGGTACCAAAAATGCTCAAGCCGCTGCAGAAACGGCAGAGCGTCTGTGCGTCCAAACAATTTTTGGAACTGTGTGGAGACAAACCTGCAGAGATTTTGGAGCGGATGAAACATGGGTTCATCACTTTGAGCCTGAGTCCAAACAGGAGTCCATGCAATGGCATAAAAAAGGGACTCCACCGCCAAAGAAATTCAAAGTGTCAGAATCGGCTGGCAAGTTGATGGCTACTGTTTTTTGGAAGTGTGAGGGGATATTATTGATTGATTACAAAGAAAAAGGTAGGAGCATAACCGGAAAATATTACGCAGCGATATCAGAAAAATTAAAGGAGGCCATCAAGGAAAAACATCGAGGAAAATTGACCAAGGGTTTATTGCTCTTGCAAGACAATGCGCCGGTTCACAAGAGCAAAGTTGCAATGGCTGCTCTGCACAAGCATGGCTTTCAATCAATAATCCATCCACCCTACAGTTCAGACCTGGTACCTAGTGATTTTTATTTGTTTCCCAATTTAAACAAAGACTTACGTGGAAGAAAGTTTTCCGACGACAATGAGGTAAACGAGGCAATTTTGGCCCATTTTGAGGCGAAAGATAAAAAATATTTTTATGATCGTTTAGAAAAATTAATTCATAGATCTAATAAATGTGTTGTGCTTAATGGTGATTATATTGAAAAGGAGAAATATATTTATTGTTTTATTTTATTTAAAACCCTTTCATTCCACGAACTTCATTCCACGAACTCCCCTCGTACATAGTGAGTTTCTAGACTGAGGTAGTATATGAACGACGGTAACTTTCTTAGCTGCTAAATCGTCCGTCTTCAGATTACTGATTCCCTAGTATTCAAAATATTATCGCGCGCTAACTCTATTTAACTGAATAGAACATTTCATTTAAAATTAAATTAAAAAACTAATATAAACATCCTTTGAAGTTCCAGCTTCTGACACGCTGTATAATTAAATTACACGCCTAGCCTCGTTCATCCAGGAAATTACTGTTTACAGTAGTAAGGCTTATTGCTACGTAAGCAAACAAAATAGAAACCGTCATTGCGCACCTTGTCTGTGTACACTAAACTAAGTTCGAATCACCGCTGAAGATTTCCGTAATATGTAGTGTCTAACGAATAGCCCAATTTCATTACACTATTAGCGATCGTATTTGCCGACGGTGAGCGAGTGGAAATCGCTGGCTACTTACACGCTATCTTAGATCGTGGTTTATTTATTTAGCTAACTGAAACGGAAATCGGAACTCGAATCTATATTTGTCCGAAAAGAAAGAGGTTGAGTCTAGTTTTAGACCATATCGTATTGCATCTACGAAAAATAAAGTAGTAGGTAGACGTGAAGTTAAACAGGGGAAATAGTTTGCATTAAAAGTTAATTCATATACTGCAGTATTGCGTAATGCTATCGCAATGCTATTTTAGGCAAAGCTGTGCAGGAACTGGGAAAATATTTGAACAGTTGTTCCATTCAGTAATAGTGGCACATATCTGCATATTTGTAAAACGAACATGTTCTATTCTACGTATATATACATATACTGAAGCAAAGGTTTAGTAGCTTATTTTTAATAATGTAATGTACAATTATGGCAACAAAACTACAGACCAGGCTTATGGGCTATTTTGACTGTTTTTGAATATTGTAAACCTGGGATTTGTCATGTACATTACGAGGGCAACCTGAAATGTTTCATGAATCAACAAGAAAGTATTGGTGTTTCGAGGTCTGCAAAATAGCCATTTGTACCGGCGATGGCGATCATTTAAGGCAAATCTCTTTCCTCCCAGTGATTTTGTTAGGTTTTGGAATAGGAAAAAGCCGCTGAGGGCTAGGTCCGGTGAATATGGAGGATGAGAGGTTATCGTAGCGCAACTCATTCAATTTTTGGACGTCGATGTATTGTCGTGGTGGAAAAGCACATTTTTCCACTGCAAACGATACCGTTTCTTCTTCAATACTGCATCGAATCGAGCCAATAAATCGCTCTGGTAGTGCCCCGTAATCGTCCTCCCTTCTGCAGATAGTCGATGAGGATCACACCTTAGGTATCCCAAGAAAATGGTCGCCATGACCTTTCAGGCCGATGGAACGGCCTTTGCTTTCTTCGGAACCGATTCACCCGGAAAAGTCCACTGCTTCGACTGTTCCTTGGTCTCCGGTATGTAGTGGTGGATCCAAGTCTCATCCACGGCTACGAATCGCATAAAAAAATCCCTTGCATTGCGTTGGATCCTGGTCAGACACTCAAAAGACACACAAAAAAGTGTATTTACCTTCAATGCACATAAAATTGAGTCCTGTTAAAACTTCATAAAAACAATGAACAGAACACCGCGATGTATTTACAATAGAATTTCTCCAAAGTCAACGATCTCAAAATTAAGAAAGAAATATTTGTAGGACCCATACGGGCATGATCGCCGCATGGGACCTAACGTGTCACTGAAACTTAAGGATAAAAAACAAAAAAAAGTGTAATTCTTTCTAAATTTAGTAACGAGTGTTAAGTCCTCTATTCAAAATAACTTTAAACATCCAGGTCTTCATATTGTCTATTAATTTGGTCAATGAAATAGGAATCAATAACAGAAAAAAACCGTAATGCACTTGTTTTATTTTGACTGCTAGGTTAAAGCAACAAAGGAATAGAAAATATTTTTAAAAGGTTCTGTTTGAATGATAAATTTATTATTATGTAGGTGCATTACAACGAATTTGGCACATGTATACCTTTATTTATCTATAAAAGAACGAAATATAATAATAAATATGTTTTATATAATGCGAAACGCAACGTGAATTATTGCACTAAACCAAGAGAGTGGTTGGAACATCCATACATGCCGTCAATGCGCGATGTTATCATCATATTATATATTTTTAACCCGACTATATATACACTCTCTGCGGACAGATGTAGATTATGCTTCGCCATATGTATTTTGGGGTGGCGAATATTATAGTTGTTCTGGCTATTGGTTCGAGGTATTATTTGATCTGTTTGTTCGTGAATATAGTGGCTTGATTCTAGTATATACAATGCAGATAATGTTAGAATTTTTATATTTAGAAAATAACTTCGACAAGAAGTTAACGAATTAATCCCAGTAATCGCTCTGAACGCCGCTTTTCGTTTGAAAAAAAATTTCATTTGCTGGGGTACTGAGCCCCTACAGTGGTGGCTCGTATAATAACCGCGTTTGAAATTCTGAATAGTAGACGATTTTTAGCGTATTAGCGCTTGCTTTAATTGCCTAGGCTTAAATATTAGCATATTTAGTTTAGTAGACAGCTGTCCGCATCTCGTCGTTCCATCTCATAATCTCAGCAAAGCTTACGCTCAATAACTTGGCCGTCCTGGTTTCCGCAATATGCAAAAAATGCATTTAACCTCTTTTGAAATGTATGGAACTGGATGTATTTCGTTTTATCGAGATGTAATGATAGGCCATTAATGCAGTACCATACATATATTTGGTCTAGCATAGCACGCGCATCAGTTTCAATCCGATATTCCCCAGTGGCTAAAAGTATAGTTATGTCGTTAGCGATAGTCGCAAATAAACTCCGCAATGTTAGTCAGAAACAGAGAGAGGAAGTATAGGAGCAAGAACAAATCCTTGGGATAGACCAATTGTAGTAGCCATCAAGGACGTTTGGAATGTTTGGCTTGTATCAACCCCTTTTTATAGATACTTCAACAAATTGCGCTCTCTCCGAAAGATATGAAGTGATCCACTCACACACCTTTCCCCGAAAACCCATTGAGTGCAGCTTATCGATTAATAATCTGTGTTTCACACAGTGAAACACAAACCGAATTTGAGTGTTAAATGAAATTTTAATTATTACTTATAAGTGATTCTCATATAGCTTCAATTATTTTAGGTTTAAAATCGTTTGCTGCCTCATTAGTTTTATCACTAATATCCAGTCAATTTAACACATACATTTTGAGGGTTATCTGTAGTTGCAACTGGGGAATCGACAAGGTTGGAAAGATTCTAAACAAAAAAAGATGAAACACGAATACTTGACTCATTGAATTCGATTATATTCCTTTCGTTTGTCAATACCTCCCAGCTATCACTGATAAAATCGAATATTAAAATCTCTCTGTTACAGATACTTCATGCTGCCCTACACAATCATGCCCTGCGGGAGGTTTATCGCCTACTACGAAGTGTTCCGCGCCGTTTGCGCTTTCGTCTCGTCGCTTGTATTGCCGGCGAGCTACGTTTGCGCGTATTACATGAGAAACTTTTGGATAGCGCAGGGCTTTCTGGATTTTTGCGCCTACGCGGATATGTGAGTATGCCGCGCGCCCGTATCTAACTTACTTTGGGAAATGGCATGATAATAATAAAGACAGCGCCGCGAGACATTCGCTGATGATCCGCGAAAAAGGCTTTTTTCCCCGTTGACGACAGTGTCGACGGAAGCGTGTAAGCATATACTTTTGGTTGGGGTATATATTTTTTCCAGAAGATAATTTCTTGTGAGTGCATTACTTTGATCTTAGTGGTTACTGCGGGATTTATCCAGTTATTACGGCGACGGAAGTTTTTCTGCTTCCTTTCAGGAAAATTACGCTGTTTATTAGATATAAGGTAACGCATGGTAATAAGGCCCACCTCTGAATTGATATTTGTTTACAAAAAAGACGGCGCCATCTTGGCAACATTTAATGGCGCTAAATAATAACCATTTATCTCAAACCATATTTATCACAAAATAACAAAAATGTTTATAAAAAAACCATAAACTAAAACCATTGTCCCATTACTTTACATTACGGCTGGTACGGATATATTTTCTATGAAGTGCCATTTAGAGAAAGTTTCAATGATCATACTGCCTTGGGGGATAATAAAGACTTTTGAAATGTTCGCCGCCTAAGTAAATTGACTTCATTTCTTTAAAAAGAATTTGCAGGTGGAGTCGCGTGTCCTATAGCGTTAGCGCATGCGACAATAGTAGCATTTTCAGCATGTTCTTTGCATACTAAGGGTACTCGTACGTATCCTAGTGTGGTAAAAAACACGGTACTATTTCTTAAGCCATTGACGCGCGGATGTTTTCATGGCCTTCTCATCTTCAAAGTGAATCCCACGATGAGATTCTTTTAGCCAGCAGAAGAGATGAAAAACTGATGGTACCACGTCAGACCTGTAAAGGAGATAAAAAAAGACTTTCCATTCAATTTTCACAATCTCTCAGTGGTGTGACGACGAGTGTGTGATCTTGAATTGTCATGCAAAAGAAGAATATCCACTATAGCTTTTATTGGGCGAACTCGTCGTCTGTTCTGGCAATATCTCCTCGCTAACACAGTGGAAGGTTACTATCTAATTCTTCGACAAATATTTAATCTCCTGTTACTGGAAATACATAGAACATCGCAGGATGCGACTGTCACGGTTAAACTATTGACGCTTCTGAATTATTAAATCGAATCAATCTCATATTCCTAGTAGACGCCGTTGAAAACACAGACGACCACATGCAAACAATCAACAGATATGATGCTAATATGTATTTGTTCAATGTTTTTATAATCAACTTTAAAAACGTATTTTTCATCATCAAATTCGAGTTACAATCGTTCAAGACTTTGTTGTTCACTTCAACCGACCTTAAAATCGTAGTAGATCATTGCGCGCACATGTTCTCTTGACAAGTCCATGTTTCGATGACAAATCGTATGTACCACGTTTGCTTTATAACAGCAAGAACTCATCTAACAGTCAGATCTTACCTCTTAAGGTTGGTGATATTTAGAAACGTAATGTTACCAGCTCTAACTTTTTTTAGTTTCATGGCATTGCAAGAGCTATACCGCAACCGTAGTATTCCTCGCACTCAAAAACCATATTAAAAAACGCACTACACAGTCGACGGGTTCAGAAATTGTTTTAAACATTTTAAACGACCACTAACAAAAGTAAACACAATCCGGCTGTAATGGCGCCAGCAGAAAGACTGAACCAGAGAGATACGTATGCATGTGCTGAACTACGGTAATGTCGCTGAACTGGCGGTAAAACGAAACGGTACTTAGTTTGCGGACAAGCCTCGTATCTTACATATACAGTCCTGTCCATTTTATTATGACACACTTTATAAATCTAAGCTTTTGTGTGTTTCAATCGCGGTGATTTAAAATATTCATTAATTAGATTCACAATCCCTATCTAAAGAGCATTTTGCGGCAAGAAAAGGATTACTACTAATCGAGATGATCGGGGTATCCTCCATCAAGCAACTGAAAACCGAGGTTTATCCACCAAAGAAATATAATGTCTCAAGAAGGAGTGCAAATATCCATTCGTATAGTATGTAGACGATAGTATAAAGCTGGATTAAAATGCAGACGCCCTCTGGGAACGTATTTAGATAGGTACTGTGAACCCTATTCATGAATTTTATACTTGTATTTGTAAATTATCGCGTTGGAGACACACAAAAGCTTAAATTTATAACATGGCCCTAATAAAATGGAAAGGGACTGTATATTAGTTCATAGTACACTAACTACAGCAGAAAGAAAATATATAGCCAGAGCAAGTTGCCTTTAAAACATATCCAGCATAACTTGTGAAGTGTAAACTATCTCTATAATCTTAAACAAGTAGGGGAAGCTAAAACATAACCGTTATAGCGGAGCTAGTTTTGCTTGTGAAGCCACTTATTAAGTTGTCGTAAGTTATGTTGAAAAGAAAACAGCTTTTAAGTTCGAAAACTGTCGGGAAACGGAAGTTCTCCCAAAGTTAAGCTCATTACATCTAAGCAACCTATTAAAGACGTTAATTTAATTCACCTTCCAAAGTTTGTGATTTTGGTATAATAGTCTCATCGTCGATTCCTATCTCCGTTATTTGTAGCTTAATTTGTTGCGTATAATGGTAGTTGCAACAATGGATGCAGAGCGTTTGAAATTATCAGTTTGCATTCATATTAGTGAAATATGTCTACCGATCAATAAAGTCCCACCATGCAAGGCTTTAGTTTCCGATGTGCCCTCGTACATTACTCATGAGTATTGCGATGGCATTTCCAAACATCTGTAATATGCATAAATTAATATATCGGATCGTCGTGCTGACACGTTAATTACCAGATTACGGGGATCTTAACGTTACTCAACACCTGGTTGGTCGCGTCCATGATACGCTACGCAAGGCCTAGCGAACGTCCGCAGGAGGTCCGCGTTCGTTAAAAGTTAAAAGGCAAGACGCCAGTATACGTGAATATATTTGTTAAGCTCGAAATTTTATTTCGCGGGAAGCGTGTAACTTCCTTAACTTCATTATACTCTTACCTGTCGGCGTCGTACTTAATAAGGCAAATTATGCGCGTATTCCGTAACATGTTCGCCTCTTTTTATTGCGTAATTTTGTTCTCGAGAGGGAGGCAAATTTACGCCGAAAATAAGGGAAGGTGATATTTTTGTTTGCTTTACGGATCCTTTTTAATGCAGGACATATAAACTGATTTGGAATTTTATGGAAGTATCTCTGCGAAAATATGCAATCAACCGAGAGGATGCTTAATAATGACCTGTCGTTTCTGTTGCAATGCTACACATTAGATTAGAAGTTGCTCTCTTCTGTTTTACTTAATTTTCAGATCCCGTTTATTTTTCTTCGGCTAATCATCAAGCACATCCGATTTATTAGAATAGACACAGTGGTACCTTTATATGACGAAGATCGACTTAACAAAATTCTATATTTTACAAATTCTCTTAAAGAACACTGCATGTAATTAAAGTTTACATGTACCTTTGTCTTGTTCACAGGTATAGCAGTAAACTCCACTCACACAAATTAATTAATTATGCGGAACGCAGCGTTTCGAGAGCACTTGGGCTCACATTGTCAACCGTGTTACCGACTGCTATAGCTGTGAATTGTACATCCACACAGTCCTTGCAATCGTCATTACCTTTGTCTTGATTTAACAAAATAGATCTTGATACAACGAACTTTCTTCAGGTATTAAACGGAAAGTATAAAGTCACTAAATTATATTGAGTAATGTTCTACTTCGATATCTTCACTTTTTTGAATTTATATGTAACTTCTCACTGTTGGACAATACTTGCTATGTATTAAAGCAATAGTTTTCAACTTCTTTCTATTTGCGACACACCTAGAAAACATTTTTTTTTTACAACACCCCAACGAAATTTCTTCTGTTATTTGTCAACTATGGCTTAGGTTTAAGGTATGTAGGTAAGAATTGTGATCCCCTAAAGCTGTCTCGTACTGTCATTTCTAAAATCACCATTGATATACACAGAAAAACAAAGACATAAGAAATGCATCGGTGGAGGTAACAAATCTATTGGTAAAATATGTATATTCCGTTTCAATTTATAGTGCCCAATTATAAACAAACCCAAACTGATTTACTGTGATAATTTTTTCATCAACCCTTGATGGTAAACACAAACCTTGAAAGTTTCTGTACCAGACTAAGAATATTCTGAAGTGTAAGTGTAGATGTAACGATGTTTGTAGATATATCGTAATATCTCAGCAGATACAACATTATTAAAGGAAATTTCCTTCTAATTAAACACATCCAGGCATTAAAAACGATTTCAACTCACATTCGATCTCGTGGTACAGTTGGCAGCATATAGTGCCGGTAACGCAGAGGTCGTGGGTTCAAATCTTACCGTGACTGATGTTTCTTCAGGAATTTAAAGCGTTCATAAAATGTAAGGTATAGACCAGTAAAGAAAAAATATCAAAGATGACAGAAATTAGCAAGGCAGTATTGTTCCACTATCGAAACACCGTCTCTATTTTAATTACCTCAAATTATTCACAATCTGTCTTAGAATTGATATGATCAAATATCCTACTCCAAAACTACGTTCCTTAATAAGTAAATAAATTCCATTAAAGTTTAAACTATTTAGATTGAGAAAAATTTTCGAAGCGGTCAATTTTATTTTTATTGCTGTCTTTTAATTTTTTCAATTTACGTAAGTTTCATAATTTTTGCATCCCATACAGTTTGACAGAAGTTCAAAAACCAGGACAAGTGAAATGATGCAAGGAAATGATTAATAAATTCAATAGAGGGAGTGCAACATTCTTTCTGACGATTAAATTTGCCCGTGTTAACCTAATTTATCATTTTTGCTATTTTCTTATTTCCATACGTCAAAAATAAAATACGTAATAACCTATTTTCATTTGGCTTCTGAAATATTGCTGTAGAATATAAAAAATGCTTCGCAAATTTATTCGAGCGTATATAAAAGAGAATACTTCTAAAGCATTTACTTCATTTTATGTGGTTCATTAACTTTTTCGGAAATATACCTAATCCCCCTCGCGTAAATTCCTTTCTTAGCAATTACATAGCCACTATTGTACTGCACCGTATTTACTGTTATTGCACAATTGCAAATAGCTTAAAATTCATTAGACCAACCAAACCGCAATACACAAACGAAACGAGCAAGACAGCCCTACTATTCACCACCTCGTTAGAGCTACTAGTCAACCTATAAAATATTACACGTCCTGTGTTAAATTTCGTTATATTTATCGCTCTTGCACTATAGAGAAATGGTCGAGAAGAAACGCGCGCGATAAATGGAAAAAATAAATTGAAATCGTAATAGAAAAACTGTCACGATGAAAGAGTAATCTCTCCGTATGAAGTGAAAAAAAAAGAAAGAAAAGATGGAGAACGCTACCATCGCCATTGGGTATCTTGATAAAGAGCGGACGTTTGCTAATATTTTGTACCTAACTGTAAAAGCGATGGTATCAATGAGACAGTTCCGATCGTAAATTATAATACGTGACGTCAAGAAATATATTTATAATATTTACTTTGACGTGGATTCTATTTTCGATTCTATGCCAATTTTTATTTTACTTTGCTATCTGTTTTAATAGCAATGTTTACAGATTAGAAAATTTCACTTTCAATACACTAAAGTTTGTTAAAATTTATAACAGTGTTATACGTTTTTTACTCTAATATCGACAAAATTTACTTAAACTAGATGAGGCCGCTAGATGCGAAAGTGTTTATAAAACATGAACCTAATTTCAAGATATTTGCATAAATCTGTTTAGGAGTATGATAAATAGAATCTTATAACTCACTTTTCATTAATAGATGAAATTGATCTCTTTGAACCAAGAGATAAAATATTCTCTACATTTATCGAGTAAAATAGCAATAATTTCTAGCAAAAAAAATTGTATATACACAGTTTTGCAACCTATTTTTAAACGGTTCATCTGATAATTCAGGCAATAAATATTTTCATATTCGACAAACGTAGGTAAACCAAAGATACATTTGATTGCATGCCAGCATAAATTGCGCTGTACTTCATTTCTTCAATTAGGTAGAATCAACTTTGCTTCTTATCTGTAGTGGTCACGATAGTCACCTTATTTAATAATGGGTCTATGGTGAATTTATTTCTCCAAAGCTCCTTTTGAATAAGTAGTAGTTTTGTCTTGAATTGAACTTCTTGTTTTCTTCGCAAAATAAACTTGCTCTCGTATAGATTGAAGTCATAATTTATCTCATCTCTTAATTAAACCGAATCTTTACCTTTGGTAAATATAAATCTTTCCGAAGGACTAAATTTAAAATGCTGTTGAGCTAAACTGATATGTGGAAAAATTTCTTTAGCTATACAGTACTCCGCCATAAACATCATCGCGGAATTTTTATTCTGTCCATAATCGTCGTTGGACAATCATCAAGTTTTTACAGCTTTGAGAAGGTACAAATTGTTGAAAGGTTGTAGACAGCAGGGGCCTAAATTCCTCGAGGAATTTGTTTACACTCATAGGTACGAAGACACGTTGTTTGGAATAGGTTTAGTTTTGGAATTGTTTTTGACTACAGTTAAATTGCAATAGCTGATTTGTTCGGTAAAATGTGCCACTTGGTCTAAAAGCTTTCATGAACTTAAGATTTTTTAATACTCGACAGAAAAACATTCTATCGTATCTTCATTATTTTTGAATAAGTTATAAAAAGCATTAGCTTAAAGTGCATGGACTTTCTACTTTGAATGAGATCATTGCTTTGCATTCTTCATCAATTCTTCTGTGCGAAGACGTGTGGAGTATTCAGTCACCAATGCTCGACGTCCCAAAAACAATTGAAGAGTAATCCTGGAAGTCAATGAGGTTTTCGTCTTCATCAGAATATTTTTCAGATATTTTGCTGAAGTTGAAAGTCCACACCAGATATATTCGAGAAAAACCCTTGCTATTATGGAAGCTCAATGTAATTTATGGTTCCAACGAATTTTTTCGTTGCTTATTTTTAGTTACCATTGGCAACTTGCATTAAAATTTTTTACCACTCTTTCAACGGTGCCTAATTTAATATACCGAAAAAGATTTCTTACACACTACGATTAAGCTCCCATCTTCAGTAGAAATATGTTACGTAATACTAAGAGAATGATGTACGGTCTCGTTTCGTGTGAGTTTACAGCCGACCCAACACTAAAATACGAATATCTTGTTTCATTTTATCAGCTGTTTGAGAATAGTCGATAAACGAACCCACAACCTGTTTAGAGTTGTTGTTTGAGGTATTTCTATCGTTTGTGGAACTTACATAGTCCGACGTTTCGGAAATAGCCCAAACAACAGCTCTAATTATAACCCATTGTCAACATCACGCCAAGAGCCGCAACGTGGCGGTTCCACTTCACTTTTTCAAGAGTCCTCTTTTAGAAAGCGGCCATTTTCACAATTAAATCTCTTCACGAAATCAAAAAGGTATCAGTGTAATTATCATAAGGATATGCAATGCCCTGTGATAAGGTACGCCCCTATAATAATCAATAAATAATTTTTCGAAGCCATGGTGAAACATGTTTCTGTCAATACTGACTCATATTAGATTCATTTGTTTCTTTCAGTTGATGTCATTTGGATTTCATTATGACGACTGACTAACTATGCATGAAACATAACAAACTCTTCTTTGCACGTAGCTTAAGACTTCGATGTCTGTATTATGTTCTGCTTCTGCTAAATATGCGTTTTTAGATTTAAAACAAGTAAATTAAATTTTTTACCAAAAAACTAACACAAGTTTGAGCAGTTCCAACATATATAATCTTAATATATTTCATGGTGACACGTTAGCCCAATAGCGTTAAAATTACATCCAGAATGACTGTAAACGCGCCATTTCAATCTTAAGTTATACGCATCGAGCTTATATTGGAAAGCCTAACTCTCCACTAATACAAACTTCATTTAATCTAATACGGTCTCGTCCTTTCAGCTATCTACGTCTTCACGTATGCTATTACAACCACCACGGCGTCCTGGTCACGCATCCGAAAGCAACCGCCTTCCATTACTTATGTGGCAGCTTCTTAATTGACTTTCTAGGCTGCCTGCCCACCGATTACTTTCTGACGTTCTTCTGGAAAAACAACTTCGAGGACACGGCCGCCTACGAGAGGATGTGTGCGATACTGAGATTGAATCGGATTGTCCAGGTCTATCGGATACCGGACGCCTTTGCCCTTTTTACGAGGGATATAATGCAATCCAAGCACAACTTGGTGTAGGTATTTTAAGCTTGGGATCGTTTTAGATAAGAATCGAAGTCGAAACTACGTACAAATGTTGAATTTCGTTTGCCCGAGCACGTATTTGAACAGCTAGCGAAATAAAATAATTTCTAAACGAAATAATACCACAAGAAATGGGTTTTGTCGTTTGCAATTTGTTTTTCTCGATATACTTCTATACAGGATGTCTTTCAAATAAAATAAAAAAGTACGGAAAATGAAAAGATGTAATCATATAGAAGTTAGAATTTAGGTTTCGGGGTCAAAATAGTGTCATAATTGCATAAGGCAGCCTACGTTTCATTCTTAGTTGAAGAACGAAACATCAACAGACTCACGCAATTTCGACGTGGAAACCTAAATTCTTAAAAAAAAATCAACCACCGCGGAAGTCTACAACAATAAGTAGAATAGGTTCTCCTTCTATACGATGTCAAATTGAAACCACATTTTTCTGAGGTGTTCAAATGAGCTTTATAGTCGTCCAAATTTATATGTAATACTAAAGTTAGAGCGACTTCGGCATCATATAAACGTAATCACCGCCGTTTTACTTTTGATGTAAGAAATCATATAAGTATCGGTCACAGTATTTAAGATGGCAGCGAAGTTGCCCAGCTTATATGTTTCGAACTCTAATGTAAGTACCTTCATGAATTTCAATTTTTATTGCATATTATTTTCAGATTATTCACGAAATTGATTAGCTTAAGTATAGGACTACAGAGTTTACTATGCGGCATATTTATGATTTTCTCATGCACGCTAACGGAATACACCTCAGCCATAGTGCCAGAACCTGGATCCTGGATTAAGTTCCTGAACTATCGTAATAAATGCCAAACCACAACGCTTAGTTTTATTGTCATAATATCGTTATCTGTTACAGCCTTGAATTTCAGCAGTCCTTACCATATTTACCTAATAACATACTATTTCGTCTGCTCCCATAGTATGGGAATGGGTTACGAGGATATATTCACCATCAAAAGGCACGAAATTATCCTGGATATAATCATAATTATAGCAGGTAATGCTGTTGGCATTATATTCTTTGCATAATACATCCCGTATAAGCCTGTAGATACGAGTGTGCACTCATTGGCGGCTATACCTGAAGTCTGCATTCATACGCGTATGGTTAGTATGTGTATGAATGCCGGATTAGATCGATGATAGCACATTGGCGACGTTGTTTGTTATATTCGACGAGTGTTAATAGATTTTCTAATCGATTTCCCACATTAGAAAACATTGGCACCATTATTAAATGCTTTGTTTGTAATATCAACATTTTACTGTTATTGTGCAGCATGTACCGTATTTTTGTGCATAAAAACCATGTTAATAGCAAACAACACTGGTTAAATGTGCAACATGATTTACTTATATGTGAAGTGTGTGCAACTTTTCACAAAATGTTGTAGACAATGGGGAATTTTTAGGGGAAATAGGTTCTGAAATGGAGATTGCCAACAATAGGTCAATTACAGTATAATTCTCATCGACTGAAATACACGGTTATGGACCAAATAAAGGTAGAGTTACAAGATCAAAAAGTATGACTGATGGTAGATGAAACAACGGATGCAAGAAAAAATTATATTTTAAATGTGGCAGTGCGCACTTTTAAAAGCGCTGGAGTGTTCTTGTCTCTTCTTTTACGTAGTAGAATATTACAGGAGAAAAACGTTGAAAGGATAGTAGAAACTATAGAAAATACCTTTGGGAAGTTCAATATATCGGCAACCCAGCATGTAATGTTGGCTACGGATGGGGGTTCTAACATGGTTAAAGCTGGACAGTTACTAAAACAATCTTATCCTCAAATGCGTCATGTATCTTGTTAGCTCCATGTATGTCATCTTGTAGCTGAATTTATTAGAATCAGTTATACAAATGTAGATCAACTGACGATTGCAAGGACTGTGTGGATATACAATTCACAGGTATAGCAGTAAACTCCACTCACACAAATTAATTAATTATGCGGAACGCGGCGTTTCGAGAGCACGTGGGCTCCCATTGTCGGTAACACGATTGACAATGGGAGCCCACGTGCTCCCGAAACGCTGCGTTCCGCATAATTAATTAATTTCTGTGAGTGGAGTTTACTGCTATACCTGTGAAATGTAGATCAATTTATAGTTTCTACCAAAAAAGTTTTTATGAAATCTCCAAAACCCATTCTTCAGTTTAAACAGACTTGCCCATCACAATCGTTATTGACAAGATGAGTTTTATATTACGAGAAATTTTTACATATTAATAAACCTTGTACCTTAAATTTAAATCCGTAAGAAGCCCAAGCAATTTCAGTAAGCCAGCGGCTGGTTTCAGATACCAAAATGCGTAGAGGATATTTCCGAAAATTCTTTTATATACCATTTTCGAATTAGGAAACACCAAGCTACCATTACATAAAGCACTAAATATAATGGATTACCTCAAAATCTCGTTAGGAAATCTAGCAGATAGTATAGCAAAATTAACAACCGATAAATTGCATGCAGTTATAAAAAAGAATCCCGATTTTCAAAATATAGCGCGTACAGGCAAAAGTTTAACTGAAAACCAAAAGTACAAATATGATGCGAACGACTTTCTTAAATTCGACACACTACATCATTTGACGCAAAAACGCCCCTTCTTCAAATACACCAACATATTTTCACGTCGATGTAGGAGTGTGACTGAGTCAACACTGAAAAGCGTGTTAATGACATGATACTACAGCGAATTTTTGCGTCACTTTACGTCAACAGCGCAATGAAACTAAAATAGTAAGCAATTACATTAATTAGTTCTAATATTTATAGTAACCGAGCCGTACGCTACTGTAAAAGCACTCCTTTCTGCAGCTTCAATCCCGTAAGAAATAAAGGCAGATATTTTCGTTAATAAACGAAGAGAATTCCGGGAAGGAAGTACAGTTTCCTTTTAACAAAGAAGGAAAGAACACTTTCTGGAAAATCGATCATAAATTTTGCATTTTGCATTCCTTGTATGCAGGTTTAGATACCTCGTATATTCTCATTTCTGTCGTGTTACCGCAATAAATACAATTTAAGCGTATTCGCTTCAAAACATCTCAGACACTGATGGAATGCACTAGACTAGTCATAAATGCTTAAAGCAACGCTGTCGACTTGACTTTTTAGGTTATCTGTGGTTTACTTACGTCCTCGTTATCATATCCAATAACAAAGCGGTAATAAATGTGAATTTGACTCTGTATCAGAACCACATGAAGCAGTTCATAAGTTTTATGAAGCGGGAAAAGATAAATAAGGAACTTCAAAGGTAAGTACTTAAAAATATATACATTGTATACAAACAATTTAAATGTACTACTTTTTTCAATAGTTTTTCTTGTATATTTTTCAGGTTAAATATTTTTATTTGAATGAATATAATATTTTTTTTATTAAAATATAGCGAACATTTCTAAGGTATCAGAAAAAAATATTTGGTTTAATCGGAATATCCTGTGTAAAATAATCCAAATAATCAAATGCTATTCGAAAGAATTTTTTATCCAAACGCAGAAATTAATTTACTGTATTATTTTAAACTGATGTACATAAATCACACACAACAGTTGCTTAAGCTTTACTTTAACTTCTGAATACCTCATTGAAATAATACACATTTTCTTTCACAATATGTGAAGATGTCGCAATGTTTCATAAAAAATATTTTTGTCTCAACAACAAACCAATCCCTTTTTTTATTAAATCGACTACCTAATTCCTAGGATAAATAAAATCGGCAATGGTAGCTAAATATATTAATTTGGACATCTATTTCACTTGTCACAATGCGTTCCAGGTCGTATCAAATGATTATTATATGGGTAATACACCAACATGTCTAAAGGTACTCTGTATCTTTCGCAAAACAAAACCCCATAGGGGCTTAATTGCACTCAAAAAATTCGGGGCACCAAAATGTGTATTGGCCAGTGTTATAGGCAATATCCATCGTACATCCTTAAACATTCTGTTCTTAAAAAAATGTATAACACTGAAAATTTTTGCACCAACTAACCTTCACAATAGAAAATTTTGCTTGAAATTGTATAAGCAAACAATCTCGAAGTCACTGACTGATGTATCTCATGATTGATACATTTTCTTCATAAGGAATTAATGAAGTTGTCTTGTACTATCATTTCTAAAATCACCATCAACATACACAAAAAATAAAGACATGCTAAATGCATCGGTGGAGGTAGCAAATCGATTGGTAGGACATGTATAGCAAAAGATATCAGCCAAGGCAAGATTTGAACCCACGACCTCTGTACTACTGACGCAACATGCCACCAACTGCGTCATGAGACGGAATGGGAGTTCAAATCGCTTTTAATATATAGATGTCGCAATGTCTGTAGATCCATTGTAATATCTCAACAGGTACAACATTATTAAATTCAAGTTCCTACTAATAAAACTCATCTAGGCATCACATTTGATTTCACGGTGCAATTGTTATCACGTGGCACCGGTAACGCAGAAGTCGTGGGTTCAAATCCTACCGCTTTGTTTTTAATAGTTTAAATTTTCGAAGAGGGCTGTATCCTGAAATCGAGCCATTCGACCGTTAAAAAAATACGTATTGTTCTTATACCGAGGTACTCTTTTAGTCTTCAAAGTTTTGTCGAAAATTTAATTTTCTAGTTGTCAATGGTCGCATGTAATCTATAATTCCTGTCTAAAGCACTTCTATCACTGATTCATTCTTAATATGATTATTATGTAATGCAACACGAAAATATTGCATTCAAAGTATTAAATAGACGAAAATGAAAAATTTTCACATATATTACACCATTACTCCATAAATATTTCCCCTCTAGTAAATCAAATAAAAAAGAACTAACCGCAAATTTTCCGAATAAACCTCGTAGCAATCCGTATTATCAAATAGCGTTTCCCGTTCGTTGCAGAGAAGCCATAAATCACTTCGAGTACGTTTGGCAACGTTGTCACGGACTTCGCGCCAGTAAGATCTTAAAGCAATGCCATTTAGCATTGAGCAAGGATTGTGCGCTGCATTTGTACGAGGAGACGCTGAAAGAGGTGCCGATATTTAAGGACATGGTAACGTCGTTTTATAGGGTGGTCGGAACGAACCTAGACGAACAGTATTTCCTGAGAAATTACAGGATCATCTCGTTGAACGATATAATTAACAAGATATATATCGTGCACAAAGGGCAGGTGAAGATTACCGGACCCGATGGAGGACAGTATACTATTTTAACGAAGGGAGGGTATACTTTCGTTTAAAATGAATGAGAATTTTAAATGATCGTTGTATTCGTAGTGTTTTTGGAAACATAGATGATGTAACTTTTACAAGGAGTATGATCCGTGCAACAGCTTTATCGATGGTAGATTTGCTAGTTGCGCACACAGATGATCTTTATTCTTTGATAAGTGGTTATCCGGTAGTAGTCAACCGTCTAAAGAAACACATTCTGCTAGAAAACTTGGTAAATTTACGAACTATTTTTTGCTGTATAAAAAGCACACCTTGAAACTTTTTTTTAATTCTATGTCCTTTGTACCTTACGGTTTCAGACTACCATTCTCTTAGCTTTGTCTTCCACAGTTTCCTATTCAAAGCCAGTTGTTTGGCTTCAATCCATTCCATACTTCTTTTTTCTAATGTTCTATACATTTGTCCTCTGTTTTGGCTTCAAAAATCCTCTTTGTTAGTCGATCTTCTTCCATTCTGTGTATATGTCGAAGCTATCCCAGCTGTCTCTCCTCTATGATTATTTCTATTTGCTTGATATTTAGAGCATTAATGATTGTCGTGTTTCTGATTTTGTGTCTCCTTGTTATTCCTTCTATTCTTCCTACGAATCTCATTTCCATAGCTGTGACTTTTTTTGATTCTGTTCGTGGTTGCCCATGACTCGCTGCCACATGTTAGTGTTGGTCTCATCATTCTTTTATACACTTCTTCCTTTATTTGTTTTGGTATTTGTTTCTTATCTAAAAATTTATTTCTCAATTACCCTATTCTCTCATTTATTTCTTTCTCTATTCTACCGCTGTCTTCAATGGTTGTTCCTAAGTAATTATAACTTTTAACTTGTTCCGATGCTGTTCTTTCGATTTTGATGTTGTTTTTTTTCTTCTGCCGTTGTTATCATGGTGTTTGGTTTCATCATGTTTAGCTTTTTTAATGCTTCTTGGTATATCTTCATGGCTTGCTGCAATGTCTTTTCTGAGTCTGCTATCAATACCATACTAATGTTTGCAGATTATAGCAAATATTAGTTCCTGTACATTAATTGCATTCATATTTTTTCCTTACTCCTGGTCTTTTTGTAATAGCGTCATCTATTAATATAGAGAATAACGATGGATATAATACGCCTCCATGCTTTAATCCAATTTGTATTTAGAATTCAACTGATTCTGCGTTGGAGGTTCTGACTTTATTCTTGTTATTCTTATACAATGCCTTAATCATCTCTATCATTCCTCTCTCTTGCCCTTCCCTTTCCAGGCTCTACAATACATCTTACCGTATCAAAAGCTTTTTTAAGATCTATAAAACATACATGTATTTTCTTTCCTTTTCTCTTCAAATTGTCTGATTACACATATTAAGTCTTGGTGCTTCTTTCTTTTCTAAATTCATGTTGTGAATCTTGCAATGTTGCTTCCAGATTCTCTCGAATTCTTTTTTACTAGTATTCTTGTCAGCACTTTTCCTAGGACGCTTGTTAACGTTATTCCTCTGTAGTTTGAGCATTCTTTTGCGTCTCCCTTTTTGTATATGGGCATAGTTTTCCCATATTCCATTCCTTAGGTATTCCTTTTTTTATAATGATGTTGTTTAAGAGGTCAAGTAGATCTTTCTTACCTTTGTCTTCCATATACTTTATCATTTCAGCCGTGATTCCATCCTCCCCGGCCACCCTTCCTAGTTTTAGTTTGGTAACAGCTTCTCTGATTTCTTCATCGCCTATTGGTGTGATACGTTCTTCGTCGTTTTTTTGCTATTTGGTCTTTTTCTCTTATATATCTATCTTGTTTTATTTTTGTGAGTTCTTCCCAAGTACTGTTCCCATCTTTCCTCAGAATATTTCCTTCATCACCTGTTATATTTTTCATTCTTGGGGTCTTCTCCTGTCTCAATTGTTTTATTGTTCCGTAGAATAATTTTTGGTTTTCTCTATAGTTATCCCTCAGTTTTAGTCCGTACTCTATCCAAGAATTTTGTTTAGCCCACTTGATATTCTCTTTAGCTTCTTTCCTTGCCATTTTGTACATCTTATAATCCTCCTCTGTTGCTATGCTGTTGCTATATATGCTATGCATATATCTGTTCCACTTATTTTTCTTATCTTTAACTTTGAATTGTATTTCTGCTGTCCACCATCTGCTTCTTTTTCATGATGTACTTGCTAATTTTGTTATTCCATAGCTTTCTTGTGTAGCCTTTAGTATGTTATTTTTGAATCTTTTCCATTTGTCCTCTATTTCGTTTGTGATCTCTTGCTCAATCAGTTCATTGGTCTTGTATTGGTATTTCTTTTGAATTTCTTTATCTTTTAATTAATAGCATTTTATTTTTTCTTTGACTACCTTTTCTCGTGTCTTGTTTGTACTTTTGATAATCTCCATTCGTAGCAGATAATGGTCGCTTCCTATTTCCGCATTTGTTTGAGCTTTAACATTTTTTATCTTTATCCAGTTTCCTGAATTTATTAAAAAATAGTCAATCATTGAATTTTCTCTCCTACTAGAACTTCTTTTGTGTATTTGTGGATGTCTTTATCTGTAAATTTTGTATTTGTTAGAGTCATGTCGTTTTCAATGCACTTTATGCTATTTTATGTTTTTACCTGCGTCATTGTTTTGTCGTGTAAGTTAAGACAATCTATTCACTTGAAGATCTTTCTCTAGTACTGTTGCTGAAAAAGGATGCAAGATTTTGCTAGTGAATAGATTGTCTTAACTTATACGACAACACAATGACGTAGATAAAAACATAAAATAGACGAAGTGTATCTATTATTCTTCTCCCATTGTAATTTATGGCCTCTTCACATTCCCTTCCCATATGTCTCTCCACTCCATCATTGTCTCTTCCGACTCGTCCGTTCATATCTCTCATTACTATAATGCCTATTTCGGCAACGTCTATATCAGTTTTGTAAACACCCAAAAACTTTCTAATAAATCTAGCTATTTTTACTTTCAGTCGTACATTGAAAGCCACTATCCCCTCGATGAGCAAGACACCGAAATTAAGAAAACGTAAGTAAAAAATCAAAATTTAATCTCTACACACACATATTTCCACCATTCCATATCAAACATGCCATTACTTGATGAGAAATGCGGTTCACTGAGCTATGAATACATGAACAGCTATTATACCTAGAATGTACTCATAATTTATGCGATTAACAACTACGTTAATGGACTCGAACATAGGTACAATGTACTTAATTCGGAATTAATCTTTGAACCATAGCAGTCGGGCATAATTAATGGAACCCGATTCAACTTAATTCTCGACACTCGACACATCGCTGAAAACCGACTAGATATTAGTTGTAGATTCACTTGTTGTTGCTTAAAATCTATCACGATACATACACTACCGTCCATAAGTTTGGAAACAAGGTGAAATATCTTTAGAATAATACAACTGATTGGCATATCGTGAAATCGTTAATCCCTGGTATAAATCATTGTATGCAAATATAAAATTGTTTCGCATATTCCGTAAAGTCCAAACATTTGGGTACAAATTTCAGCCGAATACATGTTATTGCTTTAGATGGGGGAGGATACCTAGAGTAATTACTTTCGGTCAAACGGTTTAGTACTACGTCGGTAATCGTTTACTGCATGTGTTAAAGGTATCAATCCCCAATGTCTTATCACCTTCGTGTACGGAATTAGTTTTTTGAAATCAGTGCGCAATTGTAACAATTTAGTAAAGTACTAAACGTAAAAATGCCAAAACTCAGACAGTTGACTGGAGAACAACGTGCTAATATTTGTACTATTCGCGACGAAGGCTATACCGCAAGAGAAATTGCTCTACGTTAAGGGATTTGACTGAAAGGTGTGCATTACACATGGGCCCGAAGAAGACAAAATCTTTATAAAAAAGATTCGACAGGTGATGGAAGTGAAGATAGACTTATAGTAACGAGTTCGAACCGAGATCGACGTCTAACGGCACCGAATATCGCAACGCGCGTTAATACACAATGACAAACAGATGTTTCTTTTACCACCTTCAACAGGCGATTATTAGCAGCGGGTTTATGGGGATGCATCGACCGCAAGAAACGGCTTTTAGAAGGCGTGCATAAAGAGAAACGATTACCAAAGGCGAGAGAGCATGCAAACTGGTCACTGGACGATTGGAACGTAGTTTCATGGACCAACGACTGCAAATTTCAATTATTTGGTACGCAGCGGAGGGTTTTTGTTCGTCGACGACCAGGGAAAAGAGCTAGTGAGGCCTACCTACTGACGTTCGTCAAACACGGAGGTGGTTTGGGG
The DNA here is from genome assembly GCA_023509865.1 of Trypoxylus dichotomus. Taxonomy (NCBI): domain Eukaryota; kingdom Metazoa; phylum Arthropoda; class Insecta; order Coleoptera; family Scarabaeidae; genus Trypoxylus; species Trypoxylus dichotomus. The sequence goes on from CM042078.1 coordinate 51,156,917, forward strand.
TTGTTTCGCTAGAACAACTGTGAGTGAGTTTTAGTTCGCTGACGACCAAGTAAAAGATCGAGCGAGGTCTGTGTAGTACCGACCGTGAAAGGTGGAGGTGGCAGTATTATGGCTGGCTGTTGTTTTGCGCCACTACGGATGATTTAGTGAAAATTAGTGGTACAATGCCGAAAGAAAAGTTATTTGAGATTTTGCAAAATCATGCTAGCCCGTGTGGAAGCCGTCTTGTTGATGAGTTGTTTGTGTTCCAGCAAGACGATGACCCTAAACACACAGCTTGGATCTGTAAAAACTTTCTAGAGGAGAAAGCAGCAAGATATGAACTAAAATTAATGGTTTGACCTCCTCAAGGTCCGGATTTATCACAGACCTCTTATGGGATGAGCTTGATCGAACGGCTAGACAGCAACAACCTCAGGATACCCAACACATATGGAAATATTTACAGAACGCATGGGAGCAAATTGACGCGGACTGTCTCGAAAAATTCTTTCGCTAAAATTTGCAGCTGTTATCAAAGCCAAAGGAGGTCATATACACGAAAATAAACTTACGAGCTAAATAATACCTAAATATTGTTGTTTGAATTAATTTACTTTCATTTGACGACAGTCAATTATGTTGTATAAATTCATAAATAATCACAATAAAATTTTACTGTATCTGTGACGTTATAAAATCTGTTGCTGATTACAAACTTTTGGTCGGTAGTGTATATGGACAAGTGGTTTAATTAAGGCACTTAATTATCTCAATGAGATGATTTTTTTCAAATCTACACTGCTGCTCATAAATTTAAGACCACCTAGAAAAACAGCAAAATGTTTAAGAATTAGTATCGTGGTAACAAAGATATGGTTATAACATATGGCGTTACAGCACTTCTAACACTATTAAAGCTGTAAATGCGTCATAACCAACTTAAACATATAAGTTCTAACGAGAGCGCTTACTTGACTCTCGATTAGTCGACAATATATGTTGTAAGATGAGCACCAGATTACAATCCAATACTTCAATTTACTTCTGGAAGTAATTCCATGGAACTAGTCAGTGTTCTCATAGGTCTTTTCATAAAAATTGATATTCAATAGTATCTACGACAGGAGACATATTTCTGACAAGGAAAAATTCCAGGGTAATAATCACCGATTGGATTGAAACTTGGTAGATTTGTAGAAACTCATTCTCACATTTAGGAGATGAAAGATGTCCCTGAAATTTCGAGGATTTTCAAATTTTCGCAATATTTTCTAGGTATATGTCGAAGTTGATGAAGATTCTATGCTCCGGGGAGCTGAAATTGGCCTTCATGCTTGCCGCTTTGTTGTCTATTCTCAGCGTCTCCTACCAGGTCTCCTTTAAGGACTACTCACTACATCACTTTGGCATTACGTATTTCCTGGATGCGGTGCACATCGTAAAAATCTACTTCGGTTTCATGACGCCATACGAGAATCATATGGGTGATCTTGTGGTGGATAAAAAGCTAATTATGAAAGCGTAATAAAATCGAAATATTTTTTTTAATATTCTAACTGTAAATACGACTATTAATTCAGTTCTATTTTAAATAGAAAAATAACCTGTGTGTATACGTACATATGTATCTATAATTATAACCCGCAGGTACTTGAAATTTAGCAAGTTCTATATCGAATTGATCGGTACCTTCCCAACCGAGTTGTTATACTTCGCTCTTCCTATGTTTAAACTTCGCGGATTGACGATATTCAGATTGAATCGATTGGTCCGAATCGTAAGCCTGTACCGCAATCAATTTGAGACCAGCTATCTTAACTGTAAACCGTTTCCTTTGCCGTTTCAGACTTGTGTCTATAATTACTTCAACATCAAGCACGACTATTTGAACATAAACGTGCTCCTTATTAAGCTATCGTCGATTTTCATTTACCTGACCGTACTTATACATGCTCAGGCGTGTATTTGGTACTTGATGGCGTGCCCTGATCAATGTGCAGCAGCTTCTTGGGTGTATTGTAAGTAAGATTTCAGATTATTTACTCTTATTGGTTGGAGAAGATAGTACGTTACTCCAACAAAATTGATCTAACTTGAAGAAATATATAGTAAAAGGGATAGATATTGAAACTGCTATATGTTACTCATTTTAAATTCGCTATGAATGCAATAGAAAAGTTTAAAGAAGAATCAACCATATATTTACAAACACAAAGATAGGGGCCACTGTTCACATGTCACAAACGAACTTGCTTAACTGGGCCCTTATTTTAACTAATCCAGAGTTCATAGTAATGGTAACAATTATTTCTCAATGCTTATAATAATATTTATATCATAAAAAACCGCAATAAAGTTGTGCATGTAATGCGAAACTATTGCTTATAGCAATAACTCTTCAGCCAAACAAACATACGCAAGTAGCACAGGCACTCCAAAAGTAACTGTGAATCACTGGAAGATAATGTTATAAGAGAAATACCTTCAATTTTGAACACTGATTTAAAAATCACTCGAAATACGTAGATGGAAAAGTTGGAGAACAGCATTGCTATGTGTCGAAAAAACTTAGAAAGTGCAGAAGAAGTAAAAGAAGTTGGGGTAAAACAGGCTGCTCGGGGTTAATACTGCGGGGCAATTGCTCAACCGAAAGAAACAGGGATGCTAAAAAATCATATTTCATCGTTACACTTAGCGCAACACCTACTATTTATTTATATTGCTCTGAATACTTTACTGGTACGACATGTCCGGTGGAATCTGTAAAGGTAAGTTGTATTGGTGTGTTAACAATTTTCTATAGTTGGTTAATTATTTGTTACTTATAGTACTGACATTTCATAATAACTAAAGTTGTTGTTTGGTCTGTTTCCATCTTTCGTTGAACTTGTATAGTCCAACGTTTCGGCAGTCGGCAGCCTACTGTCGTCCTCAGGGGCGCCCTGAGAAGGGCTGTTACATGATTGCTCTGGCAAGCACATCCGTTGTAAATGACACCGATTTAATCTTTTAGGATATTATTCAAGGTCTTCATCTATTCTAACACAAATTAACACATGGGCTGAAAAGTCCCTGGCCTAACAAAGAAAACACGGTTTTTTTTGGTTCAAAATTAGCTTTATTCATCAACGTAATCTCGATCAAGAGCAACGCAATCATTCCAGCGCTGCACTAACATTTCAATACCACTTTTGTAGAACAATTTATCTTTTGCCTCAAAATAGGCCTCAGTTTCAGCGATAACCTCTTCATTCGTGCGAAATTTCTTACCGGCGAGCATTTTTTTGAGGTCTGCGAACAGCCAGTAGTCGCTGGGAGCCAAATCTGGCGAATACGGTGTGGGAGCAATTCGAAGTTCAATTCATGTAGTTTTGCCATTGTTTTGATTGACTTGTGACACGGTGCGTTGTCTTAATGAAACAAATTTTTTTTCTTTGCCATATGCGGTCATTTCTTTGTAATTTCGGCCTTCAAACGCTCCAATAACGCTATATAATATTCACTGTTGATGGTACTTCCTTTCTCAAGATAGTCGATGAATATTACACCACGCACATCCCAAAATACCGAGGCTATAACCTTTCCAGCCGATTGTTGTGCTTTCGGGCGCTTTGAACGAGGTTCACCAGTTGCTGTCCACTCAGATGACGATCGTTTTAATTCCGGAGTGAAGTGATGGATCCATGTTTCATCCATTGTCACATATCGCCGCGAAAAATTCCGGTTTATTACGTTTAAACATGGCCAAACACTGCTCAGAATCATCAACACGTTCTTGTTTTTGGTCAACAGTGAGCAAACGCGGCACCCACTTTAAACAGAGCTTTCTCATAGTCAAATGCTCATGCAATATAAAGCCAATACGTTCTTTTGATATCTTTACGATGTCAGCTAACTCACGCAACTTCACTTTTCGATCATTCAAAACGATTTTGTGGATTTTTTTGACGTTTTCTGGTGTTACCGCCTCATTTGGACGTTCACTGCGTTCTGCATCATCGGTGTCTCTACGACCACGTTTGAAGTCAGCAAACCAACAATTCTAGATAAATGATAATTTCTTTGATAAATAAATAAATATGTTCTACTTGAAATATATTTGCCTTTAAGTCTTTGACATCGTTTGATATTTCTTAGTCGCAAATTTGCTTAAAGAAATATTTTTTTTTAATAAAATAAGTATTTCGTCGATTAATTCAGAAGTTGGTTACTTTTTAGTTAACATTTTTTAACCTACAAATCATGTTTGATAATAAAAAAATTAGTTCAAGTTGTTTGAATGATAGAATAGATGTATGTACAACGCTTTTACAGCACAACTTGAATAATTGTTACTCTTACAAAATGAAATACAATTGATTTATTGTCAAAATACTGATATTTTCTCTTCTTTTATGTATAAATGACCTAACTCCCTCTACAGGTGAAAAATTTTCTCTTGGCAAGTGAACTAAATTTTTCCATAGCATTTAGATACACCACGTACAACAAGCTGACACGTTAACCTTTCGGAGTAGCTTACTTATCTATACCGTGATATCTGACTCTTTTTCCTATATAAATCGTTTCGCAAAGATCCCCTTACAAAGATGCAATATAGAACCGACTAGGTATATCCAGATTTACTTCTTCCCTTGCAACTTACAGCGAACGACACCTCGGTGTGCGATAAGGAATATCTATGCTCTCTGTATGCGGCCACTAACCTGGCCACCTTCACCGGGTTTAGTCCGCCACACGCTCGCACCGAAATGGAACTGCTAGTGGCGACCGTATTGATGATATTCGACAAATTCGCGCTCGGCATTTTCATCGGGTACATGACGTCGATAGTGCACAACGTCAGTTCGACCCTGGTGCGATACGATCACGGCATCAAAAAGCTGAAGGTATTAAACTGCATCAGTTTCTTTACGTTGGAAATAAATTGCTACTGAAGAATTTATATTAGATATGTTATGTAGTTCGCCGGTAGCACTATATCGGGATACTTTACTTCGCTTGAATTTAACGAAAAAATTATTGCACCATTATAAAAATTTATTCAAAAAGTAGCGTTTAAACGTATCTATACTACCGTTCATGAGTTTTGATCGCACTGTATATAATAACAAAGTAAACTAGACAGATGTTTGCGAGAAACTTGTTAAAGAAACAAACTTTACTCATTACGTCAACAGTACGTTTTACTAAGATATATAGTGTTATACTGTTTCTTCAAAGTAACCCTTGCGATATCTTTACAATTCATCGCTCCAAATACGACTCGTCTATAGCATTCCACACTTCATGTACACCATTCTAGAATGCGACTTTGCCTGTCGGAGACTTTTTCCGGGCCTCACAATCCGAGTGACCCCACAATAGGTCAATAAGCTTGCAACCAGGGCTCCCTAACTCCATTAAGGCGAAAGATTTGTCTTGAAAATAAGCGTTAACAACCTTTACGATGTATTTGCCGTCATTATCTTGCTGCTAAATGAACCTCTCCCCAATTAATTCACGCATCCTTTTCCAGGATCCTCAAATACATATATTTTGTCATTCTTCCTTCTATTTTAACTAATTTCCTAACCGTTTCATCTCCAATGCAACCCCATAACATGGTGTTTCCTCCTCCATGTTTCACTGCTATTGAAACACACTCATCTAACGTTCTTTCTCGAAGGCAGTGACAGACAAAAGCGTGAGCTTTTGCTCAATTTAGTCTTTTCGGTTTGTGTATAGAACTTAACCGTGGTTTTCACAGTATCTTCGATGTCTTCGGCGTTTTAAGTGGACCATTAGTACAAGTGTCTTGTAGCCGATATGAGGAGCGTACACCATGGTGATCCACTTTATTAGTAACTGTTTTGTGAGTATGAAGACTGTCAACTTAGAAAAAGATAATGAGATGATCTCTTGCAGGTGTTGATTTTATCTCTGTAACTGAGTAATCAATTTTTAGCGTGGATGTCTTTCACATTCCCAACATTTTTTTTATGAAATATGATAATCTTGAAGCTTGATGAAGCATGCTTTCCTAGACAAAAAATCAGGCTCTTGGTGTAACATTTCATGATACAGAACAACTTTAATGTTCCAACTGATCTTTTTCTTTCTTCAAATTTTGAACTAATTTTTTTCCTAATCCTTTAATTGTCCAGTCTACGCGTATCATGAGCTAGAACTAGAACATAATCTTTGAAATTAATAAAAATTAAATGATTGTACCTCATAAAGCGTCAAGAACTTAACTCTTTTTCGCTAGAACCCAAAAATTCTACATTGGTTTTTTATAATTATATTTTAAGGAATTTTTAAAACACAGTAAGATCTCAGTAGCCTTGGGAGAGATCGTCCTAACTTACACATACCAATTATGGAACAGGAACAAAGGTCGTCAAGTGCCGACGTATCTAACCGTTTGCCCGGCGTTTATTCAGGAAAACATTAAAATTGCGGCTTTCGGTTACCACATCTACGAGGTACGTTTTTGACCTTTTACAAGGGCCATTCGGAGAGCAAAGAACGTTTTTTCTATAGAAATTTTTATTAGATGTGATTAAACGAAACTGTATTTTACATAAAATTAGATACTCAAGCTATTTTTCTACGCGGTCACGTGTGAAGACAAAATGTGATTTACTTTCCATATGGCCCTCGTAGATTATGTATTCTAAGCGTTTCTCAAAACGAAAACTCGATTCCCGCAGAACGAGATCTTCATGAAATGCCACAGCGACTTTCTGAGACTGCTGATCGGCCGTTTAAAGGTCACCACCTTCTTTAACGGCAACATCATCTGTCAGCAGGGTGACGTCAACCATACGATGTATTTTATCCATCAAGGCGGCGTTAATGTCTATAAGGTCAACGATGCCGAAGAAATATTGATAGATCAATTGCAAGAGTTAGACTCTTTCGGAATTGTAAGATAATATAATCTTTTTATCGTTGGTTTATTCCGCTCCATAATGGAACGAAGCTGTAAATTACAGTGGTAATTTTTTTTTAATATGTCTTTGTATTTAGTTACAGGGTTTGATCGAATATACACCTCACACCTACACCTATGTAGCTCGCAACGTCACTATAATTCTGACGTTACTGCAATCGGACTGGAAGTATTTACTTACCTTCTTTCCAGCTTCAGCTTTCACAATTTATAACAAAGTGACGGAGATGTGGAATAAAGAAAGATATACTGTGGAGCTATGTAGAGATAGCATGATCGGTTAGGTTGTGAGTAAAATATAGTAGTAAATAACTATTACATGAAAAGTGGAATGATTAGCCGGATACAAACCAATTTTTCGTCTTCTTCTTTTAAAACCTGTTTTTCATTCATAGCACGGTATGCGGTAAAATAAACAGTACTGAAATGTGTATGTGTCATGTGCTGAAACGTACCGAGTGGTTTCCGAACGTGGTTACAACGTATGTGAATGTCCTTTTTAATGTTAGTTGCTTCAGGATGGTTCTCACTGTTGCAGAAGAAGTTGTTATCGTGGAGCACTATTTTGAGTCATATGGAAAAGCTTAAAAGAAGTTGCCGACGCATTTAGGCCTAAATTTATGAAACAGGCTCCGTGCAACGCCGTTATGTTAGCAGTTGTTGACAAGTTTCTTCGCACGGGAACTGTGTTTTGCCAACGGAAAGATCACGCGGATCGCCCAGTGACATTCACAACCAATACGAATCACGCGCGTGTTTTCAATCAGGTGCTGCAAATACCGAAACGAAGCATTCGAAGATCATCATTAAAATTGAATATCAGTGATCGATCGATTCTTCAAATGTTCAAGAATATTGGTGGGTTTGCATACAAAATACAGACCGGACAGTGTTTGACTGGAGCTGATAAGCGTGTAAGAGCCGAATACCACGCACGTGTATTGGCTACGGATTATGAGGACGCATCGATCTTGTCGAATGTTTGGTTTTCTGATGAAAGCCATATTCATTTAAACGGATACATTAACAAGCAGACAACACGATTTGTTGGATTCGAACGCGGGGATATAATCGTCGAGCAACCCATTCATAATGACAGCGTTACCATTTAGTGTGGTGTATCCGCACATGGCAAATCACGTCCGTATGTAATTGAAGCAGAAAATGGAACGCCGTTAACCGTGAATCAGGAGCGCTACAGAGAACAGATTATCACACCATTTCTGCATGATCCTCAGCGATGTTGTCGTGCCAGGAACCTATCAATTATTTTGGGGATCGCCTTATTTCGCGTGGCACTGATTTCCCATCGCAGTCACCACACCTAACACCACCTGATGCGTACATATGGGGAATCCTGGAGGACGCTGTTTTCCGTACCGATTCACCGGCTGACATTCCGGGATTGCGGATTAAAATTTAAGGTTTTTTTCGTGCCATGCAACAACCTGTGTTCGCAGACATGTTTGTGAGCCTTCGCGAATGCTACGAATGCTCCATAAAACTGAACGGAGGCCATCTTAAATATCTGTTTTATCAGGAACGTCGTCGTGAATGTTTGCAACGCTACATAATGTTAAAGTATCGCTATATAATGTAAAGTAAATACATGAATAATAAATAACACACATTTCATAATTTTAGTACTGTTTATTTTACCGTATCCTGTAGACTGTTACCAACCTGACATTAGAAATATATGGTGCCCATCAACAAATTCGCATCAAATAGAAAACCTTTTTTCAATTTTAAATTAAAAGAAGTTATGACAATAATCAATACTTATTTGCAAACCCACAAATGGCGTATTAGATGTACTGAATAAATTTTACTTATTTAGGAAATTAGATTTTTCTGAACTTCCAAAATCGCGAAACAACTAACTGTCAATTTGTCACTTCTTACTGTGGTTTACTTTTCAATTAGGAGGAACGTTTTAAAAGTCCACCGTTTAAAAGTAGCATCGTAGGGTAGAATAACGTTAGCAATCCGCCATATTGCGTGATGAGCGAGTCGGTGTTGGACCTTAACATTTTTTACCAAAGAAAACCGCATGAACTTATTTAGTTACCTCATAGTTCATGTTCTAACTTAACAGTTAAATATCTCCATTTATAATTTAGTAATCCGTGGAGCAATGTTACCAACTTAAAATTTCAGATCACGTAACGATACTTCAATCTATTTATACGGCGCATATACATGTACAACATTTGTACATAATAGAATCCGGTTGTTCGTAGTGCATACTTCACGCCAACCAGCATCATTTCTCTAGTTCTAAATCTACATTACTTTCTACAATGTTGTATTCTTCCAGACAAAGCCCGCTATGCATCTAAAGTTATACACTGATAATGAGGAGCAAGTACGACGTACGGAACTATCCGCAACGATATATATACTGCTGCAGCGGGGGTTTAAAAAGATAATCGCACAATGCTTTATTACCACCATGGGAACGGCAGCGACGCTCCCCAGTACTTATCTTAGTTGCTTACTACTTCTACGTTAATAGAAACTTCTATCGGGGATGTTCTCGTTTGTAAGATACATTTCCCCGTTGAATTTTTCATGTTTTCAGCATCTTTTATTCATGTTTATCATTCTAAGCGTACGTTTGTACTCCTGTAAGTTGTGTTTGAATTATAGATTTTTATTACATTTTTGCACGTTATTCTCATTTAAAAAGTATTACAGATTTGGATTTAAAGTGACATATTTTAAATTATAATTTACAATAGTTATTCGCACAAAACTCTGAATTGTATCTTACAAGGTAAGCAATTCCATTTTCTCATTGTATTAAGTACTATTTATTAAAAACTAACTTTCTTATGCAAAATGCAAAAGTATATATTGACCATATTTTTTATAGAAAAAAGTACATTAAGTTCTTTTATGTGAATTTACCATTTTGTACAAAACAATGTGCCAACCAATCATATATTTTTTTATTGGGTAATACTTGAACATATCAAAAGAATTTAGAGAACGAATTTATTTAGACTCCTTCAGCTTTGGTTTTATGCACCAACCATTTATTAGTACACTGATTTAATTGCTTAATAAAACTTTAGTTTTGCGTATAGCATGGCTCACATGTCAAGTTACCTTGCTATTCCGGTTTCCCTCTCTTTTTTGTGAGGAAACCCCTTTTGTCAAAAACATAAAAACACTGCCTTCTTTTCTCGGTTTTACCTTGTATTCTTATTTTTCATTTTCTTGTATATTTTCACTATGATATCGTTCAATGCCGGAAGCAGTTCATTTACTCTCTCTCGTGTCGTAGAATCTTACGATAGCGACCTGAAATGTTTCCGGAATCGGCAAGAGATGGCACACGAAGGTTGAAGTCGATTCATTGGTCGGCAAAGGCAACCTTTTCAACTTGATGACAGATGTACTTCATCATTTTCGACCATCAGTTTCTGAATGAGCGAGTTAAAACGTGGCTGCACAAGCACAAGTGACGAACCAAGCAGTGGACGCCCAAAAATCGCTACCAACGATGAAATGGTAGACAAGATTCATGATGCATGTTAGTCGATAACCGATTGAAGCTGAAGGAGATACCAGAGACAGCAGGTATCTCAAAAGAACGCGTTTGCCATACCCTACACGGAATTTTGGGTATGAAAAAGCTTTCGGCGCGATGGGTAACGGGTTTGCTCACACGGGAGCAAGAACGAAATCGGTGACTATTTCAGAGCAGTGCCTGGCCAGGATCCAACACAATCCAAGCGATTTCTTCATGCGTTTCGTAACCGTGGATGAGATTTGGATCCAGCACTACATATCGGAGACCAAGGAACAAGCAAAGCAGTGAACTTTTCCTGGTGAATCGGCTCCGAAGAGAGCAAAGACCGTTCCATCGGCCGGAAAGGTCATGGGGACCATTTTTTGGAATTTCCAAGGTGTGATTCTCATCGACTATCTGTAGAAGGGAAGGACGGTCACGTAGCAATACTACAGCGATTTTTTAACCCAATTTGATGTAATATTGAAGGAGAAACTGTCTCGTTTGCAGCGGAAAAAAATGCTTTTCCACCACAACACCGGTTCATTCATCCCTCATCGTCGTGTCAAAATTGAATTAGTCTCTCATCCTCCATATTCACTGGACCTAGCTCCCAGCGACTTGCATCAAATGAAGAGATCATCGCCGCTACAGATAGTTATTTTGCAGACTTCGAAACATCCTACTTTCCTGATGGCTTGAGAAAACTGGAGCACCGTTTGAAAAATTGTATTGATCTCCGAGAAGACTAAATCGAAAAATAAAAATAAAAACCGCACCAATACCGTGTTTTTCTTGTCGATTCTGGAAACACTTCAGTTTGCCGTCGTACATATTCATCTCAAGTCTATATCTTTGTATACTTTTGGAACGCATTTAAATATTAGGAAGCTTTATCGTCAGTTTGATTCACAGCCTAGTACCCATAGATTTTAATTGAAGTTTGTTACATTAAAAGCTTAAGATATAATTTGTAATATTTTTGTCTGCAACATAATGTATCTTTTCGCCAGCATCATCGATCTAATCTATACAAAACAGATGAATAAGATGTATCGTACTAGTTTAGGTATATACATTTGTCCGTAACTGTTTTTCTCCTCCCGGGGGGCAGAATAGTTCTAGTGTTTTGGGCATTTACCGTTAAATTCAGCTCTACTAAAGCACGTAAACAGCAAATGATATGGGTCCGAAACAGAACTGAATTATTATGTTGTCAGGCCCTACTTCCTGCTCCGGACAATTTATCTTCCTTTTCACGAATTGTTTAATATATTTACCTGCTCAAATCCCTACAGCGAAAGAGGGGAAGAGTTAGTAGTGATATAGTCCTTAATAGGAGCCTAATAGAATTCAGCTACCACGGAAATTGTGGAACAATTTATTTTTATAGAAATAGATTTCTAAATCTTATTTGGATATATCTGGAAAGTTTAAATTGAATGAAATAAAATTGCATTGCATATACAGAAGCCAAAATATTTGGAGAATTGGTTATAAAATTGAATTTAATATCTATTCACATTTCAATATCTATATGCCGTAAAATTAAAGAAATACATATATCTAGAAATTACAATTTTTAGGTTAGGATTATATATAAATTTTAATTGACATTTAAACGCACAATTTCCTAAAATTTTAACTTGCTCCGAAGAAAGCAAAGAGCGTTCCATTGGCCGGAATTTCTTGGGATTTCCAAGATGTGATCCTCATCGACGATCTGCAGAAGGGAAGGACGATCACGGGGTAATACTACAGCAATTTATTGACTCAATTCGATGCAGTATTAAAAGAGAAAGTGCCTTTCCACAACGATAATACACCTTCTCATTCATCCCGCATCTTCGTATCCAAATTGAATGAGTTGCGATACAAATTAGTTTCTCATCCTCCCTATTCATAGCACCTAGCCTTCAGCGACTTTTTCCAATTCCCAAACCTAAAAAAATCACCGGGAGGAAAGAGATTTGCCTCAAATGAGAAGGTCATCGTCGCTGTAGATGGCTATGTTGCAGACGTCGAAACATCCTACCTTTCCTACGGCTTGAAGAGACTGGAGCACCGTTTGAAAACGAGTATTGATCTTCGAAGAGAGTGCATCGAAAAATAAAAATAAGGAACGACAACAATACCGTGTTTTTCTTGTCGATTCAGGAAACATTTCAGGTCGTCCACGTAATAGTGATGAAAGACGTTACATCATTGTCCATGCTGCCGGTAACGATGGTTCCGTAGAGGATGCGGCCTTAATCCTTGCAACCAATTCAAAAAATTAAGATAACCAAGTTTAAATACTCCCGACGTTATTGTAGTTCTTCTTTTATTAATTCACAATCTACACTTCATATAAAAAAGGCAAATATATAAAATAATAAATTTAGTTTGTCATATTTTCCTTTTTTTTTATTTTAATGTTTCATATTCTTTTTAGTATTTCATTTTTCTTTCCGGTATTTTTTTTTCTTGGTTTGTTTTTAATGCATTACATGTATTTAATTTTATTTAATATTGTGTCCATTTTCAGATGTTTAGCTGTTGGGCATTTAATTAATTATTATTGTTATTATTAAATACACAAGTGGTTAATAGAACAAAAAGCTAAAACATGACCTTTACAAACTTCTATAACCACCATTATTTATCAAAAGTGAACCTTTTTTTTTCCCCCGGTTAAAACAACATAAACTAAGAAACACGTACCCTTTAAATCAATTAGCTCCCTCCTCATGTACGCACCGAGCAATTAACCCGGCGTAAATCAATTCCAAACCAACAACAACATACGACTTTCGTGCGTTTGTTCGTTCGTTTTAATATTGGAGAGATTTTTTTCCATAACCACACATCGAACGGTAGCGAGGGTACGGCCGCAAATTAAAAGTCTTTTCCGTTGGGTGCTCGTCAAAATGTCAAAAATGGAACGGAAAATAGAAGCCATTGTACATCGTATAGAAAAACGTGTACAGGTTTGCGATGCCGGGTGTTAAGCCCTTGATAATCAATCATCAGGACTTCTAACTCGTAACGTTTTTTTTGAATAATGAACTTGAGTTGAATGCAAAGGAAGAGCGCGTATAGCCACTGTACGAATGAGGCTCCGCTCTTCAATTAAAATGGGGGATATTCGAAAGCTGAAGTTTTTATTTTCACCAATTGGCTTAGTCATAAGCGATTTCTCTCAACTAAATTGGTGTTACAAGTTAATTTTGAACGTTTTGAACACAATTGGAGCTTTATTTACCAATACCGAGTACCATTCTTCACTCGACATCTGTCAAAATTTCGGAGAAATTCATCTATAGACAATATCACCCGGGTTTCGAAGTACTATATAATTAAAATTAAACTTTGCATTTAGAGACTTAATTGCTTCAAATCTTTAATTCAATTTAATGAAGGATGCGTTATAAATTAAAAATTGTTTCATTTTTCTAAGTTAGTTGTTATATTTTGTCCATTCCGTATTATGTCGTGTTTGTTGACTGTCCAGTTGACTTCTTGAACGTCCTATCCAGAACAGTTAACAAACGTGGAGAATCGGAAATAAAAGAAACAACACATAGTATATATGTTGTAATGATATACATTGTTGTCCTTTATTTACCAATGATTTTCTTTTGTTTTTACTAGTTCACCTATTGCAGATATATCTTTTGTCACTGTTTGGTGCACGCCGTTAATTTTTCTTTTGGTTGATGTTGCAGATATCTATTTTGGGTATCCTTTAATAACTAATTATTCACAATTTTCCGTGTTTACAAAAAAAAAAGAGTCCCTTCAACAATTCTTGCAGAGGAGACGTAAACTTTACTATCGTTCATCTTATATATCGCTTTTCGTAAATATATTTCTTATGTAAATAAATTTTTCTAAATTCCATCTTTAAAAGACGTTTAATATACAGTACTCACACATTTCAAATATATTGTATGAATATGCATTATTCCGAAATTGTACTCATAATCTTCGAAATATCTCGTACAACGAAAGGATGGCACGACTGGCAGCAATTTCCTTCATAATGTCACACATATCGAGAATGTTTGGTGTGTAGCCTACAATACAGGCGTACAGGCGAACCAATGTGTTGCCCTGGATATAAAACAAAGAACAGACAGATGAAAATCGGGAACAAAAGTGAGATGTTGGCATTTTTTTCTCCTAAGAAAGAATAAGTCGTTATTTTTCTCATATAACTCCGTAAAATTATAAATATCTTTGTATTATATTCAATAATAAAGTGTATCAGCTGATGCTACAGCCGAAGGCCAGTGTATCGTAAAGCCGAGCCAGTGAGTACGATTTCAAAGGTTATAGACGTCGAATCTTCTTAATTTCTTCAAAATTAATTCTGTTTTTCGATCTCATATTTAGTTTCGTAAATTAATTAGAATATTTCAAGTTTAGCTAGTCATGGATTGCCTTAGGTTTTCTGTAGAAACATTTTCTTTTGTAAAAGAGCGGTATATATACATATATATATATTTTTTTATTTTTCAATATATTTGTTTTTTTTTTCAACTTTACATATGGTATTTTAATTTAGAAAACATTTTCACTTAATTCAAAACAAATAAGTCAAAATTTTAATTCAAAGAACCCGGTTAAAAAACTTTAACCAGCCTGAGATTTTCCGCCACAATATATACGTATACATACATATATGTATGTATTATAGTGAGGTTTTTAATAGTACATCTCCTTATGAACATGTTCGGCTTTATTTTAATTTGCTGCGTACTATTTTCGATTTGCGAGGGACGACGTTTCTTCTCAGTATTACTTGTAAAATTTAAAAAGTAGGTCCAACAACTCTGAGACAAGAAACTGCTAGCCAAACATCAAATTTCGCAGTATTCACAAGAATACGAGGATTTTTCCTAATCCACGTGCGAGTATTTTGGAATTGACGAACCCCGAAAGAAGAAACCACGCTTCATCAGAGAAAAATGTCAAATTTAGCAGGTTATCATCCTGCATTTAATTATTGGTAAACCACTGGCACTAACCAAGACCGTCTATGGTAGTCTACTGGCAAAATAGTTTAATATGGTTACATCTTATACGGAGGCATGTGAAAGTTTTTCTTTACAATTTTCTGGAATGGTCCATAAGAAACTCCAGTCTCATGAAAAAGATGTTCCTAAGGTTTTGTGGATTCATTTCTCATCAGTTGACGAACATCATTTGTAATTTCTTTCGAATAAACAGTTGGTCTACCAGTACGTGATTTATGGAAAACAGGAGCAGTCTTACGAAATACGCCAACACAATTGGAAAGGCAATTATAACTTATTTTGGGATTACAGCTAACTCTGGGAAGTGATCTCTAAAATCATCCAAACATCCACGTTGGCTGTACATTCAAATTCCATCAATTCGCATTCCAGTTCGAAAATATTCAACTTGATGTTCAAGCTTGCTTTCAAGAGTTCTAACACATTAATTAATGACAGTTAAGTTATAATATCTGGCTTAAGTTTAGATATATTATTTAAATGTAATGTTCGTCCTAGAAACTTTATGATATTACTGTACAATAATAATTGACAAGTTGTAGTAAACAAAAATTCAGGTTGTTGACGATTTCAGCTTTATTCGCTGATGTGGATGTAAATCGGGTTTCGTAAAGGCCAATCCACATGTTTTCTTTTATCCTCGAATAACTCGAATCACTTCCTGCGCCGCCAACAATGTATTTCTTCTATAGCTTATATTGAATGTAAAATATGATGAAAAAAACACGTCGATAATAACAGTAACAACGTAATCTATTTGCCGAAATATGAGCCGTATCCATCTATTGTACAGAACGTGAACGCAAGATCAGAAAGTTCGGCCGGGAATCGGATGTACTGGCACCACTGTTAACAAGGCTTTTACTCTCAATGCGCACGTACGACACAATGTTATAGCTCAAAATGTCTTTTCCGTCCTACTTCCGTTTTCCGCTCGCATATTCCGCAGCCGCCCGCGTTATTTCGCAGGGAAATAACGGCTCACTTGTCAGAATGTCTTACGTCAGCCCTCGCACACACAAACGCGCGCTCAGACAAACGACGTTGCCGTCCGTTCCCCGTCCTCTTAGCCTAGGCGAACAAGCGAAAGTATAGTTGTCCGCGGTGGCGTTACGCACTGGACCTCCGAGCAGCGCTTTTTACGAGCCCGCCCGTGGGACGCAAAAACGCGTTATGGGTAAAGTTGGCCGCTCTATACGTAATTGTATTAAAAAGGACCGGCTCGTTGACCGAAACCGTGATATTTCGCGTTGAAGAGTCTATGATTTTGAAGGGCCAATTCGCCTTAATGTGTTTTATTACGGAAACACCGTAGGCGATTTCGTAGCGTAGAACGTTAGCTTGAATGAGTTAAGGTCATAAATAAAATGGCTTCGCATTTCCGTATAGCAATACACCTAATTTCTATATAACAAGTTGCTATGGTTATAGTCGGATCGTAAAGTTTAATTATAGAATACAATTTCTATTGTATCCGGCATTTTACGAAGAATTGCTTTATTTAATCGTGACGAATATACAGGGGTTATTTTTAAAGTAAGGTTCGTTTTGCAATAAAAATTATACAAATAGAAATTTTTCGAAAACATTCATCTCACAGAAGCGATACAACATGCAACAAACCAGGAGAAGCTCCATGCAATTGAGAGCGGAACGACATGCAATTACGATGCGGTGTCAACCCAGAAACCTAAATTCTTTAAAAGAAAATGCCCACGGAAGTCTACAACAACATACACTACCGCTCAAAAGTGTTCACTGACAGCAAAGATGTATAAAAACACAGTAAAAATGTTAATAATATTTATTTTTTATGTACAGATACACGTACATGAATAAAAATATGTTAAATAAATGTGAAAATTAAAACGTTTAATTGAAATTTTGTTTTCATCTATGTGACCTCCTCTTGATTTAATAATTGCAGCACACAATCGAGGCATTCTTGCAATAAGTTTTGCCAGAGTTTCTTGTGTTATTGAGGTCCAACTCGATTGCAATTTGTTCCACACGTCAGTAGCTGATGTTGGAGTCGATTTCCGTACTTCCCGATCTAGTTCTTCTCATAGTAACTCGATTGGATTCAAGTCGGGGCTCTGGGGAGGCCATTCCATAATTTTAAGAGTACCTTCCTCTTCCAAATGACGTAAATAGTCTTTACATAATTTAGAGGAATGTTTTGGGTCATTATCTTGCTGGAAGATAAAATTTTGACCAAAAAGTCGAATTCCGGAAGGTATTGCGTGGTTCCACCATGCTTCACGGTAGCAGCAATACACTCTTCTCTGGCACGTTCACCCACAGATCTTCTTACGAATATGCGTCTTCGGGTTCCCAACAGCTCAAATTTGGACTCATCCGTTCATAGGACGTTGTTCCACTCTTCTATGGTCCAGTGTTGGTGTTCACGAGCCCATTTAAGTCGCTTTTGTTTGTTTTGTTTGCGTAGTAATGGCTTTTTCATCGCAATACGTCCATGGAGCTCGGCTTTCTGTAGACAACGTTTGACTGTAGAAACACTGACTAGTTTTTGGCGACCAACATTTAATTCTGCGGTGATTTCCGGGGCTGTTTTGCGTCTATTTAACTTGCTGGTAACCACTATTCTGCGACCATCTGCAGATGTTGTCGCTTTTGGCCTTCCACTCCGTCTTTTATTAAGAAAACTGCCAGTTTCCCTATATTTTTCTACGTTATAGTCAACCGTAGCGTGGTGTATTTTCATTTTTTTGGCAATTTGTCGATTATTTATGCCACTTTTATGGTAAGCTACTATAAGCGCACGTGTTTCCAATTTCTCTTCGCGGAGGCATTTTAAAAAATTGTCACACGATATTTCGCTCGCGACGAGAATAGACTAAATACCACACTGCAACTGACCATAGGTTACAGATTTCACTATAATGTTCTAGGAAGGTAATTTAAACATTATTACCTACAATCTAATAGATGACTAAATTTGCAGTAAATTCAGAGGATTATTATTGCAATTGCACCGCAATAAACAGTTTATGGTAATCCGACCAAGTGCAGGTAAATGATAGTAAACCTTATGCGATATAATGGGTGTTTATCTTACTAAACTACATTTTAAATACGTATTTCATTTTATTATAATGTTTTTTTGGTAAACATAATACTATATGAATAATCCATGAAAACAGGGGTGCCTAAACATTTTTGAGCGGTAGTGTATATCCGAAAACAGGTTTATTTTGTGCATACACATCCAAGTACATTGGTCAGAAGTACGTTTGCTACAAAAAAAATTATTCGTATGGTAAGCTTCAAATCAGTTTGCTTCATCGGTCTTAGTTTGCTTATGAGATGTCACTCTATTTTACCAGAATTTCTTGAAAACCCTAAATATTGTTTCTTCTGTAATAACTGATTTAGGTGTTCGATATGACGACATTGATGATGAGTCATGCCCGAACACGCAGTATCGTGTTGGTGACTGTAGCTCCTTACGTCGCAGCATTGTGGCTGCTATGAATTCTGATAACATAGGACGTGATTGTTCTTATTTCTCTCGAATCGTGTCTTGTATTGCGTTAATCATATAGAAAGAAACATGACTCACGCTTATACAGGATTCACTCTAAAATCGCAAAAATAGTCGAAAAGATACAGAAGACGATGAAGAAACTCTTGATCCCGATCCAACATTTCAAAAGCTTTATTCAGCAAAGGAGCCGCTTTTATAGCAAGACGATCTCCAACTTCTTTTGCGTGATTTGATGTCTAAAAAACAGTTTGAGCTTTTAGGTTCTCGATTAAAAGGATAGAATCTTTTACATCATGATACGAATCCACAATCTATTGAATGCATTTCACAAAGGTGACAGTTTTTTTTGTAACGCTATTAATATAGAAACTCTTGACCAAAAATACTATCTAAATGAAAGGTTACTTTAAAGGTAGTGCTTCTGCACAATTGAGACGAATTGCTACCTGCACCGATTGCTCATGCTGTTAACCTGAGGAAAACATATGAAAGCTTGAAAGTCCTTTTAACGCTTACTTGTTGAGACCTTAAAGTGCTGAAATTCTTCTTGGCATGCAGCTCGGGTACACAAAGTATTAATGTTTTCGATGTAAGTGAGACAACAGGGACGGGAAAAAACACCATTCTCGAAAAACTCACTGACCGGTAATATTAACCTGAAAATGTGTATCTACCTACAATGCACATAAAATTCGAACAAAACTATCCAGCGTGGGGAAGCATATGGTACAGTTCGTATAATAATATTGAACTAAAAAATCTTAAGCTACTTAAAAATGCAAATTCGTGTATTAGACGCGTACGAAACGATATTTCTGAAACAGAACAAAAACTTGCTGAATTGAGAACTTCCTTCAATTGC
Organism: Trypoxylus dichotomus; assembly: GCA_023509865.1. Lineage (NCBI taxonomy): Eukaryota > Metazoa > Arthropoda > Insecta > Coleoptera > Scarabaeidae > Trypoxylus > Trypoxylus dichotomus. The sequence continues at coordinate 51,176,747 of CM042078.1, forward strand.
TCACTCGATTCTGCTTGGTTTATTACCTTAATGCCCTGTTAAAGATACGGTTCGTGTTCGTTCTTTCCTTCCCGAAAAGATAGAAGATACCCAGAACTATACATAGATTGTAAAAAGTAATGTATTTTAAGAACTTTTACAGCCTGCGCACGAAATATTGCATGCGCGATACATTTTTATATTTGGTCTGTAACACGGTTGACAATGTGAGTCCACGTGCTCTCGAAACGCTGCGTTCCGAATAATTATTAATTTGTGGGGAGTGGAGTTTTGAACCCACGACCTCTAGATTATCGGCGCAAATCCTACCGTGACTGATATCTTTCAGAAATTTAAAAAACGTTGGTTAATTGCAAGAAAATCGTAATTTTATCATACGAACGAGGATTTAATATTAATAGTAATTTAAGTGGTAAGAACTTGCCCTTAATAATATTGTGACACTGCTGAGATATTACGATATATCTACAAATATTGTGACATCTAGGCATTAAAAGCGATTTAAACTCACATTCACTCGCGCCAGTAAGGCAGAGGTCGTGGGTTCGAATCCTACCGTGACCGATTTTTGAGGAATTTAAGAAATATCGGTTAATTGCAAGAAAATTTTATTATCATTACTAATACCAACGATGGTTTAATATTAATATTAACTTAAGTTAGGAGAACCCCACAAAACTAGTCTCTTCCAGCCCGGTGTGAGTTCACATTAAAATTGAACTACTGAGTATGCAGTTCTTATTGACTTGTCCGTTTTGACATTTTAACTGCTCTATTGTCCTGTTTCGTCCTTATAGAAGTTTAATGTGTTGGTCTTTAATATGATCTTGCTGCCATTGTACTGATATGCTATTCTTTGCAACTGTTTTAGGTTTATTGTTCTTTTCTGGAGTGTCTTGCCCTGAGGATGTACAAATTTGCAAGAAACTGGTAGTCGTTATTTAATAAAATTTGAGATAGTGAGAGATTGGCCTCGATTTTGATTTTCCTATATTTTACCCATATATTTTTTTTATTATAGCCTATTTATTTTATCTTCTGCGACAAGAGAATATTGACCTCTTCAATCGTTCCTTGATTAAATTTTCATAATTTTCTTTATTAATTGATTCATAGTCTCTCAAACTTTAAGTTATTTATAATATTATTTATTTATCATATTTTTTAGTGCAAAACATGTTTACTTATAGCTAATATCCCCTCTTGATGTAGTATGTATGCATATATAATGTGATGTGAATTCACTGAATTTTTCCTTTCTTAATTTTCCGAATTACTAATTTCTGAATTGATCAAATTCAATCAATATCTCACGAAAAGTAATACTAATAAAAGGATACAGCCAATCTTAAAAACTCATCAATTTTGATCAAAGGTAACAATCGCGTCTACGTAATAGCTTTTGTGCCGTTGAAGAAATTTACCTGATAGTAATTGAATTCGTTCGGAGGTTCATCGAATTTTGTCATCGAAAGTCCTACACACAGAAATATAAAACTCGGCGAAAGTATCGGGGTCGCGTTTGTCGAACAATAACCACAAAACTTAATAGTATTGCTAGACGGAAGTAGTTATCGGATTTAAAACTTTCTCCAAGTTATTCTATACTTCCTCAGTATTTCGGGAGAATTACTATGCGAAGTAGAAGATAACCATCAACGTTTAACTAAATGAGGTAAACAAATTCTTTCTTCTGCGAATTACAGCGGAGATGATTTCCCAAGATAATTGTGGAGCTGTGTTTGCGTAGAAGCGGGAAGATGTCTCTTCGGCAACTTCGATTAATTAGCAGACGTTTTAATGAAATGGCTTTGTGTGTACATGGAGACTACATGCATTTATGGCTGGATGGTATCCATTAACTTTAAACGTTTATTACGCTACACGGAGAAAATGAATTATATGTTACGCTAATATCCTGAGGAAAGACGTTGAGTACTGCTTATTAAAAATGTATAACTTGATTGCACACATACTGTAGGGTATTACAGTATCGCTATATTTAAACACACATAACACATGGGCTGGAAAGTCCCAGGCTTATTACATAGATGACGCTAGTTTTATTGCAGTCTCCTTTCTCTCAGTTAGTACTAACCTTCAAAAGACAGCTGTTAAAATTTCATGATATTCTATTCATTAGTTTGAGTTATTGTGCTAAGAGTCACGCTACTTTTGTTATTTTCAAAACAATGGATCAAAAACAATTTCGTGTTTTAATTTTACACTGCTTCTTGATGGGAAAAAATACCGTTCAAGCGAAGCAATGGCTTGAAAAGTGTTATGGGGACTCCGCTCCATCACAAACAACAATAAAACGGTGGTTTGCTGACTTCAAACGTGGTCGTAGAGACACCGATGATGCAGAACGCAGTGGACGTCCAAATGAGGCGGTAACACCAGAAAACATCAAAAAAATCCACAAAATCGTTTTGAATGATCGAAAAGTGAAGTTGCGTGAGTTAGCTGACATCGTAAAGATATCAAAAGAACGTATTGGCTTTATATTGCATGGGCATTTGACTATGAGAAAGCTCTATTCAAAGTGGGTGCCGCGTTTGCTCACTGTTGACCAAAAACAAGAACGTGTTGATGATTCTGAGCAGTGTTTGGCCATGTTTAAACGTAACAAACCGGAATTTTTGCGTCGATATGTGACAATGGATGAAACATGGACCCATCACTTCACTCCGGAATCAAAACGATCGTCATCTGACTGGACAGCAATTGGTGAATCTCGTCCAAAGCGCCCGAAAGCACAACAATCGGCTGGAAAGGTTATGGCCTCGGTATTTTGGGATGTGCGTGGTGTAATATTCATTGACTACCTTGAGAAAGGAAATACCATCAACAGTGAATATTATATAGCGCTATTGGAGCGTTTGAAGGCCGAAATTGCAAAGAAACGACCGCATATGGCACAGAAAAAAATGTTGTTTCACCAAGACAACGCACCTTGTCACAAGTCAATCAAAACAATGGCAAAACTACATGAATTGAACTTAGAATTGCTCCCACATCCACCGTATTCGCCAGATTTGGCTCCCAGCGACTACTGGCTGTTCGCAGACCTCAAAAAAATGCTCGCCGGTAAGAAATTTCGCAAGAATGAGGAGGTTATCGCTGAAACTGAGGCCTATTTTGAGGCAAAAGATAAATCGTTCTACAAAGGTGGTATTGAAATGTTAGAGCGGCGCTGGAATGATTGCGTTGCTCTTGATCGAGATTACGTTGATGAATAAAGCTAATTTTGAACCAAAAAAACCGTGTTTTCTTTGTTAGGCCCGGGACTTTTCAGCCCATGTGTTAAATTGTAGTGAAAAATCTTAAGGGATATTTTCTAATGCGAAGTTTCTATTATCTAAAGAAGGTGTGACTATGTTTTCTTTTTTGAAGAAAAGATTATTAAGAAACACAGTACATCCTTTTTCACAATTTTATATTTTAAATAAGAAAATACCATCCCTGACTAGCTACTAATATATACATATGTATATATATATATATATATATATATATATATACATATATATAATAATGGAATTTTTTGAGGCCCATGTCCTCCTCAAGAACATGCCCATTTTTTTTATTGTATTTGCTAGACTTACCTTCCATTAAGCTCATTTGCTGTAATTATAGTTTTCTTTAATGTAATAGTATTGTTAGGGAAAGTGCAAGGTTGGACTCCCTCTAAGATCGGATAGCACTTTAATAAAATATTTAATTACTAAATATTTTAACGTATTCGCAAATTACAGTTTTCTTGTGATATATTTTGCATTTAAATACAATTTTCCAAAATTCCCTTTGTCCTTATTATGAAAAAAGTCCCTTTCTTTTCAAAATAAAGGAGTCCCTTAAATAACAGGAGATGAGAATAATTAAATTATCCTATCAAAAGTTTATTTCACAAAGTCAGTTAGCTATAAAATTATACCTACTACTTTGAGTGTCTATGCTGTGTTTATAATAAACATAAGTATGTTTCAACCATCTCACAGTGTTTCAGAAGGAGCCGACCTGAAATGATAAAACGACCTATTTTCTTTATTAATGTAGTGTAGACGTGGTTCATGACTCAATAAATCATTGAAATGTATATCCATAAGCGAATTAGTCCTATAAAATATTTCAGACAGTCTTACTGCATTGTTATGTAACGCTTGTAGTGACTGACATATCTTGGAAAGCGATCGTATTTGATTTTAATTAACACAGCCGAAAAAGTATCGAACTATGAAAATTTCTTCGAACCGATCTAAAACTGCGTATTATACATTAAACCCATTGATACAACGTTTCAAACAATTCCTTGTTTTAATTATTTTTAATGATGAGAATAGACATCCGCGCCGTACCCCTAACCTCCTCATACTAAAACTGCAGTGGCATGATATTTTTCGACATAGTCTCCCTCTACACTAAAGCAGTTGGTCCAACGATGCTCCGACATCTCAGCAACCTCCTGGAAAAGTTTTTGTCCGATCTCTGCAAACCACCCCTCTACAGCTTGCTTGGATCACTTCATAATTACTGGAACATTTTGGAGAACACCCTGTAATCACTAACGGCCAGATCTGACGAATATGGCGGGTGCTCCACTAATTCAAAGCCTACTTGGTATATAGCAGCCGTAGCAATACCGGATGTATGGCTGGGAGCACACCGTGCCTTGACTTTTCTCGGCGTTTCTCTTTAATAGCGTCTCGAACCATAGCAATCAATTGTGCTTAGTAGTCCCCTGTAATACTCTATTCTTTTTGCAAATAGTCAATCAAGATGATTCTTTGAGCATCCCAGAACATGGCAAAGCCTTTACAGCAGATGACACGACCATAGATTTGCGTGGTGGAGGAGAATCGTGTTGTTTCCGTTCTCTACTTTACACTTTGGTCTCGGAATCATAGTCGCGCACCCATGGCTCAACCATGATCATATGCTGACTAAGAAAGTTCCTTTTGTTTGCTTAGTACCTTTCCAAAAGACGATTACAAATCAACACCCATTTTTTTTCTTGATCAATGGTTAACATTCGGGGCAGCCATCTTACACTCATCTTTTTCATATCTAATTCTTTAGTCAGTATGTTGTATATCAGATGATATGATAATCCAGTATCTTCCTCAATGTCTCTAATGCTTTGTCTGTTATTACCGTTATAGGAGGTTATAGGAGTACCATGTTGGTTTTCACAGGATGTTCTACCGCATTTAAAATCTCGACACTAGCGTTTGACTATATCACAAGAAACTGCAGACACACCAATAATTGCATAATGTCTTTATGAATTGGAGTTGAAGCCTTGCCCTTTTTCTGGAGGTATTTTATTACGGTCCTTTGTTATACGGGATCCATTTTTATGAACAATCACGGCGCACAATTCAAGAATTAGCCACAGCACAACAACACTTTTTAGTAAGTCATTTTCAATTTTCCTTGTTTGATCTAATGTCATTAGCTACATTTATTTTTTGCAATGAATTCTTTCACACTTTACATTTCGATTGCTAGGAATAATTTATCTAAATTATATAGATTGAATAAAATTCATTGCGTTCAATCTAGTTAACCCTGTGGAAAAGTGGCTTACTACTTTACTCCTCCCATATTGAAAGATTTGCATAGTTTGATTACCACCGCATGCATCAGGTTTCCTGTTAACTTTGTGGCAGTATTTCTACCGCAGTTCACAAAGAGATACGAAAATTATAGGCATTACGAACGTGTCTCTAAAGCTAAAAACTTTCCAATTTACTTACTTGTATAGCTATAACAAGCAAATGTACATCCTTACATAATTTAAGAAAATATTACTTCACTCGCTGCACTAGCATCTCCTACAAGATATTAAATTCATCTTCAATCCAATTTAATCCGTTTGTAATAATTCAAAGTGGAGCTAACAAGGTCGGATGAATAAATTATATCTCTCGAAGAGACAGAAATGTTTATTTGTTTCCCCGAGAGTTTAACATTTACGGAAACGGAACGAAGTAGAGACGACAACGAAAAAAGAAATCGAAATAATGCCGTTCTTATTTGGTCGGAGAGTCCCGACACTAACGACGCTTGGATTTGTACCGGCAATTTATCATTTAAATTCACTTAGCTTTTGCGTAACATCAAAACGAAGAACGCTTCTCTTCTGGTCTAAGAATTCGATTGCATCACCTAACTTTGTCGAAACGTATATCTTACCGATATATTTACTTAGAGTTTCCAACAGAGTGGCTCTTCTAGATGGTGTAGTGAGCGAGAATTGAATAGGAGAAATCCTCATTTCTCGGTAAGTTTAAAGTCAATAGGAGAGTTGGTGAACACGCGAACAAAGGCAAGAGTATACAATAATCCTACAGAATTAGGATCGTAGAATAGGAAGTTAGGCGTAATATCTACCTAGTTTCGTTAGTGTTTACACGTTAGTTTGTCATAGATACAACCGGATGAGAAGCAAGTCTATTGACAACAGTGTAAGCTTACGTGTTTACTATGCCATGTATGTACGTAAGTACACATGTATGTGGAAATGTCGTTCGCACCTCATACGGGAACTATAAATGCTACTAGATCAACATTGTAGTATTAACTTATCACCTGTATGAATAATTCGCGGACACTAAATAATTATGGATTTATCGAAAAAAAAAAGCAGCAAAGGCAAAACAATAGTGAAATACCCTCCAGTAATATAATTTCCATTTCAATTTTCAGGTCGATGTCAATTTTTCATGAATTGCATTAATGTTAAATATTCAAAGGGAATCAACTTCTCAACATCACAAAAAGCTACTACACTCTCTCTTATCCATCTTCGAAAATTAAATTATAGGTGACACTGATTGACAGGAAAAGTGACAAATACTCCACAGTACGTTATGTAATGATCTAATCTGCTTCAATTGGAACTAACTTAATATCTTCCAAATTTTCTATATTTTCTCCCTGACTTTGCTCAATTACGTGTGCGTGCCTGTGTGTATGTGTGTGTGTGTGTGTATGGGCACAGAGTACTTTGATTTTCATACAATAAATTGTAAGTAACGCAGCCCATTACTCTTTCTTTATATATCGTAGGATGAAACTGCTTATAACCATGAGCACAAGCTGTGACAGGAACATACACACATAATTCCTACTCTTTATTACCTTCCTTATTTGTCTCTAACTGACTTTAATCTCTACTTTGAATTACTAAGTCGTTTAATTTTGCGGTGGTACCGAAGATGTTGTTTTTCTTGAGACCGCTTTTCTCTTTCCCTAGAACATCTACGAGGGTTCTCTTTCCCCCGCCTCGTGACAGGCTTTCTTTAAACAGGTGGCGCGTCCTATAATAACATTTAATTTATGGAAATTTAAAGATATACATATACTTAACCCACTCTCTCGCCGACGAGCAAGCTGGCAACCCGAATCATTGGGATCTCAAAATATATTAAGGGGTAGAGGATTACGCTCTCGATTTTGGAAATCTTAATTTTGTAATTTTATTTCTCTCTCTTGGTAACCAGTGTGGCGCTCTAGGCTGTTACATCATACACATATACCGTGTTAAATGTTTCATGTTTGATTTTCCGATCATAAAATTGTTTATAAACATATCATTACTGCATGTTCCATGTTCCATCAGCCATGTTCCAATATTAAAATTATTTATAAATATATAATAACTCCATGTTCCATGTTCCATGTCCCACGTTCCATGTTCCGTATTCAATTTCAAACCATTATTAATGTAAATTATACTCGGTGTTCCATGTTCCATATTTCGAGTTCCATATTCCATTTCTAACTATTACTAATATAAGTTATACTCCATGTTCCATTTCAAACTATTATCAATACAAATTATATTCCATGTTCCATTTCAAACTATTATCAATACAAATTATATTCCATGTTCCATTTCAAACTATTATTAATAAAAATTAGATTGCGTGTTCCATATTCCATTTCAAACTGTTATTAATATGAATTATATTCCATAAATAGTATATCAGACTTTCACTGCCGTTTGACATAATCGTAATTATATTCGATGTTCCGTATTCCGTGCTCCGTGTTCCATGTTCCATTTCAAACTATTATTAATATAAATTATATTCCATGTTCCATGTTTTGTATTCCATATTCCATTTCAAACTATTATTAATTTAAATTATATTCCATGTTCTATATTCCGTGTTCCATTTTACACTATTATTAATGTAAATTATATTCCGCGTTCTATGTTCTATGTGACATGTTCCATTTCAAGCTATTATTAGTATAAATTATATTCCATGTTCCCTGATCCATGATCCGTGATACATGTTTCACATTCCATGTTCCCTTTCAAACTATTATTAATATAAATTATATTCCATGTTCCATGTTGCGAGTTCAATGTTCCATGTTGCGAGTTCCATGTTGCGAGTTCCATGTTCCGTGTTCCGTGTTCCATTTCAAACTAATATTAATATAAATTATATTCCGTGTTCCATGCTCCATGTTTTGTATTCCATATTCCATTTCAAACTGTTATTAATATAAACGGTGTTCCGTGTGCCGTGTTCTGTGTTCCGTGTCCATGCTTCGTATTTCGTGTTTTATGTTGTATTAATGTGGTATAAATTCATTCATAGCTACAGTAAAATTTTGGCGTATCAGTGACTTTCTGTAAAATCTGTAGTGTATATAGGATTTGGAATATACAATTTTTATATTTAATTTTCTAGTCATGAAATATTTTAACCACTTAATCAAGTAAAATATGTAAACTTACCACCGTTACCTTTAGTCTAAACTAATTCAACACCGACAGCAAAGACGTTTACTAACGATTCGTTTCTTGTTACAGAACCATTAACATAACTTCGAACGTACGTACATTTATCAACTTACAAACGTGCTATATAAGCTTTGCTTTATTTATATATGCCAATTGTAAATGACTGAGACTATAAATTCAAAATTAACAATTACTACGGTTTAAAGAAATCGAAAATTTGATAATGAACAAAGTGCCATTAAACGGCTAAATTATTACCTAACTTAATGCTAGAAATATACATATATGACAAGTGTTAGACTCAATACGGATATTGAATGTGAAACAATGTTATAATTCATAAGTTGCCGAAGCCAACAAACGAATTTAAACTCAGTGGTTGCCCGACAGCGTTAAACGAAATTTTAAAATTTACGCGAATTAATTACAGATAGCAAATCACATAATACACGCAACTAGATACAGATGCACGTAACTTATTTTGCACTAGCTGAAGTTTAATTAAAACCTAAACGAATTGGATAGCGATTATCCTAGACGAAGGAAAATACAATTTGCATCTGCATCCCGAGTACAACGTAAAACTACTGCAGTATATCGCCAGGCATATGGGTAAAATTGTCAAGCGGAGCGGCCGCGTTTTTGAGCGGGTCGAATTTATGAAATATTTAAACTTTTCCATCTGCACAGTTCCGAATCTAATACAAACTTTAATAACAAACATAATAAGAATGGAACCAATTTTCGGCGGGCTTGCTTTCCCTTGGCTATGTAAGACGTGAAACTTCACGTACTGTTTCATTGTTCTCTTTTTTTTTTTGAGTCGCTTCTATACGTACAACGAAAATCTGGGAGTGGAAAACATTTTGCATGCAAGTTGTGTAAAGTAATTTGCAAGTATGCCGGCGTTAACTTCATTAAGTGTAAAACGTAAAAGAATAGAGATGTATGCCTTGCTTAATACGAACAAGTGTTTCTTCTTTTCATTGAGTTCATCCTTTTATACCTGAATATAGATACTAAATAAAATTCTAAAATAGGAAGGTTGTTTTTTTTTTAGAGAATCCAGGGGAAAAGGTTTTTACTAGATGACATACATAAACTGGCTGTAGAAGATCTAACAGATGGATATTGGACGTCCAAGAAATCTCCACCTCTGATTGACTCGTATAGAACCTTAACGCAGTATGATAAAAAAAACTACTATATATAAATACCAAATTTTGTTGGGTTAAAGATCATGAAAAAATTCAGCCAAATATTGTTGCAGAGCATCTAGCAAAAGAATCCATTCATTTACATAGCCCTTAGAATGGCAGAACCTTTTTTGGTGTAGGACACACAAGACATATGAGACAGTATGTCAAAATTCATCCTTATTTGTATCAAAATAACTGGTATGAACAACAGCCAATTATCAAGACTTTACTACACAACGATTACCAGATTAAAATTCAATCACGGCCAATTCCTAGCCCATTTACGTAAATTAAGATTACTTGGTTCACCTTCGTGTTCATGTGGAGAGTCACTAGGAGACTTGTTCTTGGAATGCCCCAAATGTTCTCAACCCAGAAAGTTCCTTCTGGAAGAGCTTATTCATGCCAGAGTTAGTATGTTTACTAATGTAATCCGTATTCTTCAAAAAAATCGTGTATGACGTGATCATGAAATTTATAAAAAAGCACAAAAATTATTATCGAGTTTAGAGAGATTAGTTGTTAGATATCCTTGCATGATTGTCCTTTTTACCGTTGGTCGTTTTCTGTTAGGCCATAGGATGTGAAGCCCGTCTCTTCCCTGTTCCTTCCTATCAGTTAGAGTTAAAATGTAATGTGGCGAAATGGGCTTTGATACCCAATCCCAAAAAAAGGTTCTTTCATTAAAAGAATATAAATGCTTTTGCCACATTTAATAAAGCGAATTGTTATGGTCTGCCCGTCCAATATGTGGATATATACATATACTGCAAAAAAATAACGCAAACGCCTTTTAATGGGTAATATTATTCGTATTTAATGTCGAACATTGCTGAATTGTACGGTAAACAGGAAATGCCCATTAATTGTGTTAGCAATACCCGTAAGTTGTATTAAAAATTACATCCTGAGGTAAAATTATACTTAAAATGTGAAATTTGGTAACATTGGTCTTATGCAAATATAAAATTCAGCTCTTTAGTACCCCAAAGTGTAACGTATAACTTAATAATAGGAAAATCCTGCACACCAAGAAGAATGCAACATGACAGGTATTTCCCAGGTGCTGTTTTTCATTTGTGTTGGTTATGAGAATATCCAGTAGCCTTGTTCTTAAAAGATTATACCGTGATATCATAAAGTTTCTAGGACGTAGATGGCATTGCAATAGAAAACATGTCTGAACTTGAGCTAGGTATTGTTACTTAACAGTTTTGACAATTATTCTAACAGTGATATTGACTATCATCAATTAATCAATTAATGTGCTAGAACTGCTGAGAGCAAGCTTGAATATCGCGTTTGAATGAATTCAAATATGGTTTACAATACAATGTAAAAATGTGCATGATTGAAACCTATTTTCGAACTGGAGCGCGAATTGACGGAATTTCATATCGTTGATATTTTCTTTCTCCCATCCGTCAGATACTCTACAAATCCTTCGTGGTTGAACGTTTAGCCTTCTATTGACAATATACCACCACCTTCTTTTTCCAATTTCACTTGCGTTGTTTATAGTGGGTGTCTGTTTCAATAGAGCAGCTTCAGCAGCCGGAAAACAAAATCGATCTGGATCGGCAAGTTTGCACTAACCCCGGTCATTCTTCCTACGGCACGAAAAGAGTTGCAGTCAGCGTTCTCTTAACCCTATTTATTTTACGAAATTAACTCGCCTGAAACTTGAAAAAATATTTATTGAAGAGGGATCGAGCTTTGTCGAGGTCACAGGACGATTTCATTAACTAGTGCGTTTAGCTTGCCCTAAATACGTCGTTCAGGATATATCTATGGATACGAAATAATAGTTCTATGTCATTTGAATCTTCATACTCAACTTGTATTTATGCTTTTTACTCGGTACAGTTTCAGAGTTAATGTAATATTAAGAGAGATTAAAAAAAGACCAATGAAATTCTAGTTAATCATTATAAAACAGGCAAGATTTACTTATTTTTGTTTACAATTTAAACGTATTTATTAGTGATAAACTGAATGCATATACATACTAATTTTTAAAACAAAATTATTTTAGAATCGATATTTTAATATGTTCTGGCAGCAACGTGCTTGCTCTGTAACATTAGACACGTTCCAAATATATGAGGGAAAGTCAATAAGTATGTCACGAAATGCTAATATAAAAATAATTATACAAATAGTTACCCCAAAACAAGTTTTATTTTTTCAATAAAGTCTCCATCGGTTTATCAATGCCCCAATGACTGCTGCATCAAAGTGTTTGGGTTGCCGTCTGAACCACGTGTTGTTAAACATCGTTACCACCCTCGAAATATTTGCCACCAAGATGCTTCTTGCGTGGACCAAACAGATGATAGTCGCTTAGAGCTAGGTCGGTGCTGTAATCCAAGAAGTTCCCACCCTAATCCTGCAATTGTCGTCTAGGTCAAGCGGGCCGGAACTATCGTGATGCAGCAATATTACTATCGTCAGCAGGCCTAGACGTTTTCGACGAATTGCATAACGAAGCGACAACATACTCTACAATATGATTCAGCAGTGACGTTCTCATTTCTATTCTAGAAATGGTCTAGGGACACTCCTTGAGAATTCCAAAACACAGTAAGTATAATCCTACTAGCTGAAGACACAACCTTGAATTTCTTTATTGACGGTGGAGAAGGATGTTTCCATTGCATTGAAGCGCGTTAGATTTCGGGTTGGTAATAGTGCACCCATATCTCAACATCAGCAATAATTCTGTTAAGCATGGCCTGCTCTTCTTCTGTTTTTTCTGTGGGGTGAGGGAGAGGGGGGTTTGGAAGGACAAAATCATTAAAATCCTGTTTCCCTCGGTCAGTTGTCTAGGTATCAACCGTGAACAAACTTTGAGGAAATTCAAACGATCGTGCATCACTTCGTAGGCTGAACCATGAGAACACCCTATTAGAGTTGCTATCCTGTCTATTCTTACCCAACGAATCATCTCTTTCATCCATCGCATTGTTGCATCTGTCGCAATCTGAACGGGACCGCCACTTCGCTCATCGTCAACAACTTTCGAACACAATTGAGAGAATTTTTCAACCGAGTTATACGGGGCTTTACGCGACAAACCCTTTTCACCGTATACAAGAGCTTGATTATGGATATCTTCAGCAAGAAGTCTTTTTGCCCATAAAAACGCGTATCAGCACGCTACTCTTCTATAGTACACTTTTCGAGCACAGTCGCCATTTTCACACTTACTATCACTTGAGTATCATAAAGCTGGATTGTGCTGACACTTAGTGACAGATATAGAAATAGATCACTGCTACTTTCAACTTTCCCACAGCAGTTTGTAATTTAATGAGTTTCCTTCCTAGTTCTAGCCATAAATTGAATAAAGCTGTTGTACATATGGTAGCATATTTTATTAATTCAGTACCGACGTTATTTTCTATAACTCAAAAATAATTGTACACATATATAGCAATATAGCGAGTCTTATATAAAGTGATTCACGGTTGACAATGAGAGCTCACGTGCTCTCGAAACGCTGCGTTCCGCATAATTAATAAATTTGTGTGAGTGGAGTTTACTGCTATACCTGTGAATTGTACTTCCACACAGTCTTTGCAATCGTCATTTATATAAAGTGTCTTAAAATTTTACGTAGCATTCAAAAACGTAATGATATACAAACCGTTTTATTTAAAACAAGCAAAATATTTTACGCGAGTTAGCTCCATTGACCTTAATAAGGAAAACTAGAATTTTTGCAATTTCCAACACGATATCTTACATAGAACAGGAGTTCTGAATCGGTGTGATGCGAAAGAGCACTAGGAATGTCGCATAATTTATAACCTCCTTTTGTTACAGCTAACTGGATTGTAACCGTTATTACGTATTGGAAATTAGAGAGCTGCACCTGAGTCTGAAATATTCAATTCCCATTGAAAGCGAATTTTCTAAATTCTGTTTTAAATTTTAGAAGTAATATTAAACTGAAACACTTTTAGCAGGATACTAATCCAATTGATTATTTAGTGCTACACCCTTAATATTATAGTAAATGTATTTCATCAGCAAGCATCTAACCAGATTGAAAGATAATGCAGATGTTCGTCTTCTTGCCCTTGAGAAATTAATTTTTCTGCATTTCAATAGGAAATTATATGATTACCTCATGAGGTATAACGCTAAATTTAATCATTCTGCTTTACTACAATCAATTTTAAATCAGTCGAAACAACCATACTAATTCCCCGAATACAGTCAACATCCACCCAGATACACACGGTTCAAATGCATTTCAAGCAAATCGGACGGTATCAGTCCTGCTAGCAGTGAGTTGCAAGTTGTAATTTAGGAGAGCATTTTCACGGTACAATAGCAGATTTGTAGGTATATACACATTCCGTAGCGCTTGCGAACCTAAAATACGTTTGCGGTATTGCATCGCACGTTAACGTCAACAAGATTGATACAGAGCCCGGAATTTATTTTAGAGGAGATTTTATTGCCACGATCCTGGTCAACATTTTGATTTCAACGGAACAAATTTGACGTTCCGACAAGTTCGAACTACTAAACGAAAATGCGGTAGCGCGCAAGCTGTGTCGTGATCCCCGTAGCGTTTGTTGAAGTGTATTACTAGTTTTTGTTTAAATATCGCTGGTGTTAGTCATTGACGTTTGCAGGCGAGATACAATTTTTGGTATTCCTGTTTAGAAGAAACAGATGAAATACAGTGAAAAGTGAAAAATTACCAACTACACACTTACCTTCTTCTTACAAATTTGTAAACGATAACTATTGAAATATCTCGATACTCTACCTAATTAATAATTAAAAATAATAGTAACTATGATCATAATGATAACAACAATACAATAAATATAATGAAAATAATATAACAGTCACAATAATATAACAAATATAATAATAATAATATATAAAAAATGCTAAGTACAATATTAGGTGTTAGCACACAGATTATATTTAGTATAACTACCAATAATGTTAAACATTTCTTGATTCTGTAACTTGAATTTCGTTTTAGAAACATTTCGATTGTAGAAATAAATATGCTGTAATTTAACTCTTGCCAACAGTTACGCAATGTATTGTAACATTTTATTGATTTATACCGGAATAAATTAATATTCCTCAATAAACGGAAATGCTCGCATATTGTATAATGTTTGTTTACTATTTGTCGCTGAATTATTTCTCGCATACATAAGGCATTGTAGTAGAAGTTAATATTTTTAATCTTTTAAATGAGGATTTGTAAAAATCCACTGTTTACAGAACACATAAGCCGAAAAGTCCCGGGCCTAACAAAGAAAACAGGTTTTTTTTTGGTTCAAAATTAGCTTTGTTCATCAACGTAATCTCCATCAAGGGCAATGCAATCATTGCAGCGCCGCTCTAACATTTCAATACCACTTTTGTAGAACGATTTATCTTTCGCCTCAAAATAGGCCTCAGTTTCAACGATAACCTCTTCATTCGTGCGAAATTTCTTACCGGCGAGCATTTTTTTGAGGTCTGCGAACAGCCAGTAGTCGCTGGGAGCCAAATCTGGCGAATACGATGGATGTGGGAGCAATTCGAATTTCAATTCATGTAGTTTTGCCATTGTTTTGATTGACTTGTGACGCGGTGCGTTGTCTTGATGAAACAAAATTTTTTTCTTTGCCATATGCGGTCGTTTCTTTGCAATTTTGGCTTTGAAACGCTCCAATAACGCTATATAATATTCACTGTTGATGATATTTCCTCTCTCAAGATAGTCGATGAATATTACACTACGCACATCCCAAAATACTGAGGCCATAACCTTTCCAGCCGATTGTTGTGCTTTCGGGCGGTTTGGATGAGGTTCACCAGTTGCTGTCCACTCAGATGACGATCGTTTTGACTCTGGAGTGAAGTGATGGATCCATGTTTCATCCATTGACACATATCGACGCAAAAATTCCGGTTTGTTACGTTTAAACATGGCCAAACACTGCTCAGAATCATCAACACGTTCTTGTTTTTGGTCAACAGTGAGCAAACGCGGCACCCACTTAGAACAGAGCTTTCTCATAGTCAAGTGCTCATGCAATATAAAGCCAATACGTTCTTTTGATATCTTTACGGTGTCAGCTAACTCATGCAACTTCACTTTTCGATCATTCAAAATGATTTTGCGGATTTTTTTGATGTTCTCTGGTGTTACAGCCTCATTTGGACATCGACTGCGTTCTGCATCATCGGTGTCTCTACGACCACGTTTGAAGTCAGCAAACCAACATTTTATTAACACTTTTCAAGCTATTGCTTCGCTTGAGCGGTATTTTTTCCCATCAAAAAGCAGTGTAAAATTAAAACACGAAATTGTTTTTGATTCATTGTTTTGAATATAACAAAAGTAGCGTGACGTAGCACAATAACTCACAAACTAATGAATAGAATATCATGAAATTTTAACAGCTGTCTTTTGAAGGGTATTACTAACTGAGAGAAAGGTGACTGCAATAAAACTAGCGTCATCTATGTGTTAGGGCCGGGACTTTTCAGCCCATGTGTTACTTTGACAACTCTTTCTTGTAATATCAGAATTTTACCAGCATGTGTAGAACACCATGTTAACATTTTATAGCTCTTTACGCTATGAGATGCCGTCAATAGTGCAGATGGATGCATTAACAGTTTCAAATTCGTCAACATTTATATACACGTTAATAATCGACTTGACAATATGAACGTTAATCTCAAATACCTTACAGGTTTATTATTATAGAAGTTTACACGAGGACTCAAATAAATTCTGTTTTTTTCGAGAATCGGATCCTTTTAAAGTAATTCTTAGCTTGATAGAATGTCTCTCACAACATATTGTCCAGCACAAGGAGAATTTTATTTCTTAGTAACAGCGTGGTATTACCTGGATGTTATTTTTATATCTAATAGAGGACATTTCAGATCCCATTCGAATCGTCTGATGCCTAAGTGTTAAAATTTCCTTTACGAACTGTAAGATAGCTTCACTTATTCCAATTATTAAAGCAATTTCTAAACAATATGCTGTGCGAGAGAATCAAAAGCCTCAGTTTTCTTGGTGGTGTGCAGTCCAAGGAGGTTATAGGCTATTTTAGCTTGTTATTATAATCTCAAGAGCCTTAAATTTTAGGAATAGTATGTATAAAGTGTTTCATGACCTTATTACTACACTCCGCCGAAAAGGTGAAGCGTCGTTAATTATTTTCCTAACGGCAAATGGTGACTTGGAAGCATACCGAACACACCCGAAAAAAAGCACTTGACGGACGTTAGCTTCGAACACACAACACCCGACAAAATTACAATTCTCTTGCAATTTCCAACCTATTAAATTTCCGAAAAAATATCGGTCTCGGAGGGGACTTGAACCTAACATCTCTAGATTCACCTGAGTTGCCAAATTCAAGTACAGGACTTCTTACCACTGGATCACCCAGCTGTCAAATTGAAAATCTACCCGCAACCACAAAAAATTCTTTCCGAATTCTTCGGTGATAAGAATGTACTACTCAGTTAAACCATTTAGTTTACTTTCACCAATTCCATAAACATCCCGAACTGTACGCTACTGCGAAAACACTGATTTCTGCAACCTTACTTGTTACCGCAGCACAGTATATAAAGTTCTATATATTAACTAATCTTCCTGCATAGCATTCTATGAATACGTACTACTACAATCAGATGCAATAGGGCAACGCAATTTCCTTTGATAGAATATCTGAACGCTTGTGAATAGTGTATTAGTATAGTTAGGATCTGAAACTTATTTCACTATACTATTCGAGTGCCAACAAACAAATGTATCATAGTTGATATACTTAAGCAACTTGTAAACCACTAGGAAAACTTTACTTTTCATTGTATTTTTAATGAATACAATTCAGGAAGGTTTTTGCTGCAAAATGTATAGCAATTAATTCTCTGTATAGCTTTTATGACCTACCATGAACGACAACGCCGTTGTAATTATATATAACGATCTACAGAAGAAGATGTTTTCTTGCTGAAAATAATTATTCATAAAACAGGAATGTTAATTGCACACATCTCATATTTAATATGTTAATCATTCCTAGCAATATCATAGATAATCTACCACGCTTCATCTAAACAACTAATTACTAAAAATCATTTCAAATATTTGACGTACACCATTACTCAATCATTCAACCATCTGCAGCAAATTAAGTAATCTATAAAACTTCAAAGGTTCTTTTAGGAAGCATCTCAAGATGCATATGTACATATATAATCCTTTTTATATTCGAAATTAGTACGGTACGCCTGTACAATTTAAATAGTGTTACAGCAAACATTCTATATATAATTTACTCTAAATCAAGGAGATTAGTATGACCCCTCCTAGACTTTCGTTGGTCAAAAAGTCCTTGGAGAAAGCTTTTACGATCCATCTCGTAGGGTTTATAATATTAATAGAACCACAGCAAATTAGATAAAATAACCCTTCCAAACGCAATCTTCCCTAACATTTATTTAATCAACCCGTGAAATTCTCTCCGACAAGTGAAAGAAACTTTACTGCGTACGTAGGGATTCACGCGACGACGATGACGTTAAGGGTGAGGAAAGGAAGAAAAAACTTTTGCTCGGAATTAGGATCGTAGTGCTCTCGCTTCACCTTACTTTTTCTGAAGGCGGCTAATGAAAAGATAAAGACGCATTTTACGAGCGCTGTTCCGTGTGAATGCATCTCGTACAGACGTGTTCGACCATTAATAATCTCGTCCGGCTGAAGGTTATAAACTACCTAACGTCCCTAAGACACGTAGGAATTAGAAAACTCCAGATAAACAACCTTTTTCTTGTTTTCAAATGGAAAGGAAAGAAATAATTTGTTGTTCGTAATTGTAACTAGTTTCAAGACTTTTTATATAGCCTTGGCCATATGTATTGAGCACCCTGGTTAACTTTGGGTTTTCTAAAGAATACCATATCAAAATAAATTTAATCAACTTGTATAGGTTTATAATGTTTACTATTAAAAGAAATAAATATTTAACGAGTCGATCTTTTGCCTTAATTGCAGCTGAAATTTTCTAGAAAGACCCCACAAGCTTTTTACCGCCTTCGGGATTAGCGTTCCAGGAGCAAGCGATGCTTTAACTGCTCTCTTGAAAACCCCATAGTTGTTCTATAAGGTTTAGATTCGGTGATTGGATAGGCCAGTACAGCAGCTCAATATCATTTTCCTACAACCAAGCCATTGTGCAGACAGCTTTGTGGAACTTTGAGTTATCCTGCTGGAACTTATACAGTCCATGTTTGTATTGCCATAAAATGATCTAAAGGAGTACAGTAATGCAGATTCTAGGACGTTTACGTAGTACGAGGCCGCACAAGCACAAGTGACGAACCAGGCAGTGGACGCCCAAAAACCGCTACCTACGATGAAATGGTCAACAAGATTCATGATGTCGTGTTAGCCGATCGCCGATTGAAGCTAAAAGAGATAGCAGACACAACAGGCATCTAAGAAGAACGCGTTGGCCATATCCTACACGAAATTTTGGGTATAAAAAAGCCTTCGGCGCGATGGGTACCGCGTTTGCTTACACCGGAGCAAAAACGAAATCGAGTTACCGTTTCGGAGGAGTATCTGGCCAGGATCCGATGCAATCCAAGGGATTTCTTCATGCGTTTCGTAACAGTGGATAACACTTGGATCCACCACTACATACCGGGGACTAAGGAATAGTCGAAGCAGTGGACTTTTCCGGGCGAATCGGCTCCGAAGAAGGTCACGGCGACCACTTTTTGGAATTTCCAAGGTGTGATCCTTATCGCCTATCTGCAGAAGGGAAGAACGATCACGGGGCAATACTACAGCGATTCGTTGACCCGATTCGATGCAGTATTGAAGGAGAAACGGCCACGTTTGTAGCGGAAAAGTGCTTTTCTACCACAACGAAACGACACTCCTAGCACACTATAGTAGCGTAATTTGTACTATACTTAAACTACTTACACTTACTTCCGCACAATGAAATTGCCATGTTTAATTCCCCAGAAACCGTTGAATAGTATACTTAATTCTTTTTTTTTTCGTATATCCTCTGCAGCCTATGCATTAAAGGTAATATTAACTACAAACGGATATATAGCTACCTTTCCTTTTAGTTTAAAAGTGTCTGAAGTAATCTGCACCATAGGTTTAGTTATGTAATGAAATATCTAATAACTACGAGTTCACAAATTGAAACTTTTACAATTTTCTTCAGAAACTGGGCTTTAGTTACCCCATCTCAATTTATTTCTACCATTTATCAATCGCGATATTGAGAAGGTAATACCTCTATCATTTAAGGGTGCTCAGAACTTCGAGCTTAAGTAATTTCCAACTTTTAGCATCGATAAACATTTATGAGACAAAACTATGCACAACTATAGAAACTGCGAAATATAGTAAACGATATGGAAACATCGACATTAGCATCAAATATAAATCTTCCAAAGTTATCTAGCAGCATGCTTTGAATTATGCTCAATTACAAACTGGTACAGAGTTTAGATCTCGAGTAAATTACTCGTTAACAGTTCCACGAATACCTTCCCTCCGTTCTAAAGAGTCTTAGAATACATAAAATGTGCATAGCGCTTCGAAACGTTTACAAATAGTTTGCCAAGCAACGTATACTAATAATTAGTAGTTTGCTGATAAATCATTGAAATAAACAGCCGCACAACAATTCTCCCGAAGGCGATAAATAACAGTATAATAGCGCATAAAATAGGAAACCAGTATTTCTACTTAAGCCAATCGTATTTCATGCTGGTCATTTAGCTATTTAATGCAGTAACTCTAGCGTTAAAAAAATCCCTTTTAAAAATAAACTTCTGAAAGTAAAGACATTAAATGTATTTAGGAACAACTTGGTGTAGATCATTCACGTTGACAGTTTAGGTTCATCATCACCAGAGAATAGATTTTAAAATGGCACAAGACAGTGGCTCGCATATCAATTTACAAGAAAAAAGGAGAATTTATGTCTATTTATTGTAAAGTATTAAGCATAGCGATTCAAATGCGTATAATAATGTAACACATGGGCTGAAAAGTCCCAGGCCTAACACATAGATGACGCTAGTTTTATTGCAGCCACCTTTCTCTCAGTTAGTACCTTCAAAAGACAGCTGTTAAAATTTCATGATATTCTATTCATTAGTTTGTGAGTTATTGTGCTAAGAGTCACGCTACTTTTATTATTTTCAAAGCAATGGATTAAAAGCAATTTCCAGAAAAATGGTTTACCATTTGCGGCAAGCCATTCGCCGAGCCATTTACCAACTTGCTCGAAATTGCTGAAGTGCTGCTCTGCGAATGCGTGCCCTATTGATACGGAGAGCTGAGTAATGGCGCCAGATCTGTGGAATACGGCGAGTGCGGAAGGGTGTCTCATCCAAGCGATTTCAATGTGTCTTTCACCGGTTTTGCTGTGTGAAACAGCGCATTGTCGCGTAACAGAATCACTGTACCACGTCTTCTGGCCGATTCTTCGTCATTCCTCGTCGCCCGTCACAATTCGATAGAAAAATAATTTCCTTTTGTGGCGTTGAAGCACCATCCCACAAATGACTGCGATTTTCTATTTGACATTTATTCAAATCGTGTGGGATCCATTTACCGTGTTTATTGATCTTCCCAATTTCTCGTAAACGTCTGCTGATTATTTCTTGTGACACATGTAATCCTTCTGCTAATTGCCGTGGAGTTTGAGTTGGGTCATCATCCAATAACTACTGCAATTGCTCGCATTCGACTTTTTGTGGTCTACCAAAGCGCTCACTGTTTTTCACATTGAAATAACCACTTTTATATTGTCTCAACCATGTCCCACAGGTTCTAATCGATGGAGCGTGTTCACCATATGTTTCTATCAGCAAACGATGACATTCAACAGCTTTTTTCTTTTAATTAAATAAGATATACAATACGTGCCACAAATGTTCTTTTTCAGGCATAAAACTCGACATGGTCAGTAAACCGATAAAGCAAAGACGGACTCAACTTGTGTGGTTTAAATGTTAGACGGACAAAATGACGCCATCTCTTAGTTAAACTTATGCATGCACCTGGTATATATGCAGTTTTATCTATCACTATCCAAACAATAAAATAGAATAATCTACATTAAGTATAAATCTATACTCTACTAAGAAGTGTAAAGTTCGCATAAGCTCATTTTCTTTCGGAAATTCGGAACATGGTTATGATGTCATAATAACATTAATATTCTGAATAATACAATAAAGGAATGAATGAGTTTCCTATATTGCGTCTTTAAAAAGTTGTTCTCTCAAGTTTTAGTTTTTCGAAGTTAAGTACTGCGTTCTATTTCTAAGACATCCCATAAAAAAGGGGGTTATTTTGCCCACTATATTTATATCACTAATAAACGCGTGCCTTTATAGATGACAATATAGTCGTTCGTTGTCGTTGTTATCAACACGAACGTTAAGTTATGAGATGAGGATCTAGCGGACTTGCCCCCACAGCAACGTCTTTCGAAAGAAATATAAAGACGACCACGAAACGTACTCCAAAGATATACTCCCGGAAAAAGCTATATTAAAAATGAAAATGTCGTGTAACATTTATATATACATTCCCTTGCTCTGACCTCGTAAAAAATAATAGGATACGACTACATAAAATATCATATAATAGATAGAGCTGATTAAATTTATTCTGGACATAAATACTGTATAATGTTGGACGTTATTAAGTAGTGATATACAGATCCTTTATACTCAAGTTCCGTCCCTAAAAAAGATGTAGAAAGCTGACCATGCACTTCCCGAGATATAAATATATTATATAACGTGTTGAAACACTTACTGAAGTTTCCTCGAACTTACAAACTGGGTGGCATCCATCAAATATTACAATCGTTAAATATGTTTCCACACTTGTTTCACTCAAATGAGTACGGCGTACGGAATAAATATTTTTAATTATTTAAACTTAATGGATCTTTCGACGCACCTTCGCAAATTTGTCTTTGTATGAGAAAATCGGAATACTTGTCAATAGCATTTTCAAGTTTTCCTGTAACACTTTCATTTTCTTGCTTTCCGCCGTACATAGGTGTGAGTGAACATCATCCACAATTTGTTCAGAATCCACAAACGACAGCGAATCATTTTGTAATTTTTCAATTCCTTCCACTAGTCCATAGTAGTTCTTGCGAATACTTTCTAAATAGCATTTTACTTGGCTATCCTCAAACATATTCTGGCTTTTCTTGATAGCAAGGTTTAAAGCGTGGATTTTACATGTTACATGTAATAGATTGCCACTCTCTTCTTTAAGAGATCAGCCTAAGAAAAGCATGTAACGGCACCGCCACTCAAAAATATTGAAAGTTGGGTTGTTGAAACTTGAAATTTGTTCATGCCCTAAACACCACTTTTAAAATTTCATCGCTAGTACATTTTGCAAATCTTTTGGAAGCAATTAAGATAGGGGATGACTGTTCAAACTCTTCCATTGTACATACCGACACATTCACTACAGAATGTTTTTGCCGATAGGTTGTTTCGATACATTACATAGAGTAAAACAAACACCTATATCAAGTATTAATGGTTTGCTGTATCATTTTCGCCAGTGTCTTATACCTTCTAGATTGCGTTGACACTTCCATCCACTGGTACACGTCAAACAGTTGTCGCATTTAATTGTATTGATTTTTCTCTAATAACAAAAACGGTATAAATAGTTTAACATTCAGAAATATTTAAATTGGGGCTATATATAATAACAAAATGACAGCAAACTAATACATTATTTCAACAGTATAAATCAGTCTCGCGTCATCCACGTTTGACAGGTGATATCATCATTTTATTACTGTCATTAACTACGTGGTTTCCCTTCTTTTCCTTGTTGCTGTTCTTTTTAGTAATGCTTAAAACTTTTCAATGCTCTGACTTGTCCCCAATAGAAACAATTTACTGTCGCTCGCAATAAAACCTTCGAGGTTATGTTTCATAACCTCGAAGTGAGTTTGACAGCTGAATCTATTACAAAGCTACTATGATTACGACATCACAGTTTACTGAAATGTACCCCAATAAAATATTTACGGTGAAACAAGGAACAAAGTTTCACGTTTTTAATTTTGCAGCTTATAAAAAAAAAATCAGTTAAATGCAAACAAAGCAAACTTTGAATGATCCATAACAATCACAAGATATACCGTCTTTATTCTCTCATAAATCAGCCGTCTACTAAGCATATTCCCATAAGAACTCGCTATGCAATATACTAAAAGAAATGCAGAGCGACAAACAAACATTAGATCACGTCAGTACACAGAACACGCTACAGGTATTTAATTTTCGTCTACACTGGCTGGAAAGAAAAGGTAGTATTTTCTTTTCAACAACCCTAACATCCATACATCTTAATTTCTTTTATTGCAGCCTGGAACAAATGAATTAAATAACATAAATCTATTTGTCGAAAAGAAGAAGTAAATATTGTGTTACATTCTAATGTTTGTATGGTTTAAATAAAGAAGCTTGAAAATTAAGTTCTTTAAGAGAATAAAGTCAAAAACATGATTGTAGAAGGGGATTGTGTCTGAAATTAATAAGTGAGATAATAATTAAGCGAACTAGTTGATAGAAAGATGTAAATGTAAATTCCACAGATAAAATAGCTAAAAGGAAATGAAAATTAAGGAAATAAAAAAGAAAGACGGCTAAAGTAACTATGAACTAACCACAACACAACACCTATAGATTGAAAGGTTGTAGCGGGAACAGCTAAGTAATTAACAAACTAGAGATAAACGTGTACTGTTAGCAGTAGAATCTAACGTTCAAAGTACATACACTTTATTTGTTCGCGGAAAGGTTCTGCTAAAACTATTACCCGATTATTAGCAAAGCTCAAGTTGTCTCAAGACATAAAACAACGAACAAATTACGCAGATACCTAACTATGAGCGGTATGTGTAATAGCAGGCATTTCTATACACGTATCTTAAGTCCGTGTATTCGTGCATTTATTACAGTTCTGATTGCCTGGTGTCTAATTATATTAAAAGGCAATAAAAATACACGTTACAAAGGAACAAGTTGACGACGATAGTAAGATGAGGAATAGCATCGAGAACTAATGGAAAGTGAAGACGATATAGAAAAGGGGATAGAAGGTGAATGGGAAGAAGAAACGAACCAAAGCAAACGGAGAAAAGCTAAGACGAAAAAGAATGAGAAGCAGAGGAAGAAAATGAAGAAAAGGAAGAAAAGATAGAGAAGGTACAAGCGAAAGTTGGGGAAGAAGAGAACGAAGAGGAAAAAAGGGAGAAAATAAAGAACAAGAGAAGAAAGTGGGGAGAAGGAAAAACAGAACGATAATAAAAGAAGACGAAGGAAAAAGGAAAATGAAATGAAGAAATGGAGGAAGAAAAATGTTTGACTATGAGATGAAAAAGTTGAAAATAATGAAGAATAAAATAAAAAATGAAGAAGAGAAAATAAAAGAAGAAAAGTAGAAATAGGAGAAGTAGAAGAGGAAGCAAAAGAAGAAGATGACACACGAGAAGAAGGAAAAAAGTAGTACATTAGAAGAAGAAAGAAAGAAGAGGAAGAAGAAGAAAATGGGCAGAGAGAAAAAGCGGAGCAATAAGAAGATAAAGAATGAAGAAAGAAGAAGTAGAAGAAGCTGTAGAAGAAAAAAAAAGAAGGAAAAACGGAAGGAAAAAAGAAAGAATGATAAAAGATGACGGAGAAAAAGGGGAAACGAAAGAGAACAAAACAGAAGGGAAAAAGATGTTTGACTGATAAGATGAAGAAGCAGGGGATAAGGAAAACAAGGAGTGAAAAAGAGGAAAATGAAGAAGAGTAAAAGACAACACGTAGAGGAAAAGGAAGGAGAAGAGGAAAAGGAATAACGAGAAAGGGAGGTGGAAGAGGAGCGAAAAGAAAAAGGTAATACATAATACAACGAAGAAAAAAAATGATAAATGAGAAAAAGAAGAGAAAGATGGTAAATGAAAAGAAGAAAAAAAGAACCATGAAAGAGATGACGATGGGAAAGGAAAAAAAATGGAAAACAGGAAGTAGGAGAAGTAAACAACTGAAATAATTCCAGCTCGCGTTTTTCTAAACACTATGAGCAGTAAGGAAGATATAGTATCAATATGCGTATATTTTAAAACTCTTTCTAAAACCACAGCTCTACTAGAAACCACGACAACATTTGAAAGTATCTCATCTGTACATATACGTGAGATCATAGAACATATAAATATTTATATGGCTTACCACATAACAATTTAACACAAAATACTAGAAGTCTCAACACTTTTAATTTAGTGAATTTAACTTTACAGCAAATAGTAAGTCTTACGTTCTAGTTTTTATAAAGCAAGATTACATTCGATTCATCTTCACCAATAAATACCAATTTTCTTTAATTATCCTAAAACGAAACTCATCTAAATAATTAGCTCAGTTAGTTAACTTGATGTCAGTTACTAATATTACACATAAATGATAACCTCGTCGCATTTACAAGCTACAAACGTTTCAGTGTATAATTTATAACTTCCTTCTATTTTTTTCAAAATTTAAGACTTAGCTCACCTAATGATAAGGGTGACGCTAAATTATGTATCGCTCAACCATTCGCCAACTTCACAGAAGTAAATAATCGCGTTAACTATTTCCATGTAATTACACATAATTTGCGTCACCTGTTCTTCGCATTTACACGAGACTCCGAACTATTAAGCTTCAGCGGTAAGCAGGGTATAAATCTGTCCGAATAGGGTGCTTAACGCTGGATGAGAGGAATTTTACTGAGACGGGTGAATTGACGGGTCATAGCGAAGTAGTTTTAAAACTGACAGCTTGAAGAATCTCTACGGATGTACGGATTCTTTAGTTTGCAATTTCGTCGCAACGATATGCATTACCATCCTCGCAAAAGAAACGTCACCTTATTTGTAGGCGTTAATATTACTGCAAGAAGACACTTTACGCGGAGACGCTAGTTCGGATAATGCTTTTAAGACAAGACGTTTAACGGAATTATCGGTTGAAGGATGACACCGGTAGTAGTAGTAACAGGTAAATTATTCTGTGATTAATAGGGTGTAGTCTGAATTGTGTTCCAGTTTATTGAAAGTGCACAAGTAATTCTCATGAGTGGAATTTCGTTCCTAAGAGATTTCTTAATTAATCGATTCAACTTTTAGGTACTTTTCTGGAAATTAATAGTAAATTAGTACGTTACGTAATTTACGAGTATAAAATGCAGTAGTAATTGTAATGCATCAAAAAAAATACCAGACTGACAAGAAAAATCAACTTAGAGTGCTGCAAATCAGTAGCAACGTTCTGTAACCCCCTCAACTGAAGCTTTAGCTCAACTAAAATAAAATGGAAAAATAAACAAGAAATATATAGTTCTATCCACTTCTTAATAACAAGTGTTCGGCCCTTTCTTCGAAGTAATTTCAAACGTTCCTTTCTCAATAGTATACACCAACTTGGTTAATATCGCAATAGCAATCCACTCCAAAACCCCTTTACCGCAGATTTCAGTTCATTGACGTTATTGTATGACTTATTATTGCCACATGCTCCTATTGTCAATACTTCCCAAAGACTTTCAATCAGATCAACAAGTCAACCGTTTGTTCATCTGGAAGTATTAAATAAGAGGAGCTTTGTTTTGCTAGAATATCCACTCTTCCTATGGAACTTGTTCAGAGTAAGCCTATTAAATCTGTTCCCAAAAGAACACATGCGTCGGAGCCCCCTAAACCACAACAGCATCGCCACCAAAATTTCAACTCACTGCAACTTCTGCAAATTTCAATCTTGTTCCTCCAACAAGTGTAGTTATGACTATTTTTGTAAATATAACTTTAAACTTTAGATGAGGATAGCAGAGCGATAGATAGCGTACAGCGCTAACCGCCTCACATAATATTCGCCAGCAGAAACAGAAAGAACTTACTTTCCAGCAGATTAGATTTATATGATTTTCCCTTTAGCCGTCATCGACAATCAAATCCAAAAGACGAACTGAATGTTGCACATTGTAGACATGATTCTTGAATAGCAAATCGCTAGGATAATGATTTGCTTTAGTTTTGAAAAGAAACATGTTGATTTTGCTATAATTATTACTTAAACTATTGCAAACTAAAATAATTAGAGCCATTGTCGATGATATTCATTTATTTGACATTTGGGTTTTCGTCTCGCAATTTTATTTTTTATATAAAGAGACAATCAATCTGTATAGAACTAGCAATTCTATAGTCGTCGCCATATATATGGCGGGTAGTGTACGTTCTGTGCTAGAAAGTTGCGTTTTACCACTGAAACTTTACCACTAACATATTCAGGAAAGAAATTATCTACTGTAGCGCAGGGTAAGGATATCCAACAGAGTTTTATTATAACTTTTATTTTCTTTTTCCGCTACTGCTTTTTTGTTTTCCATACCTATAAGAAGATTCAGCATAAATTTACATATTATCTTTAGCTTATCACTTTTTCGCTTGATTTAATTTTGTTTTCCCTCCGAAAATAGGAAGTTTTGGTAGTTGTCTTTCCTTCGCCCTTCTGCGTGATATAATAACATTGGAGAACGAAGTGCACACTTTAATTTTTATCAGATTGATACAACTTTTACAAAAATCTCGTTGTCTTGTTTTCGAAGGAAATATCTGCCAAAAAATTGCACCATATATTTGACGGGGATGATAGTTTGATAATAAGGAAAACAGACAATGGTTTCTCTACTTAAAAAATACATCCAAATATTATTACGTAGATGAAGCCTAAGACATTATTTCTTAACTTTATACTATACTAGCAAACCAGTAAATATTTTTTTAAATGTAGAAAAAAAACCTGACCTTTAAAATCGTAGTAATTCTTATTGACTTTCCCCCATTTTTTCTGGCGTTTTGAACTTGTTGTGTACGTTCTTATACAATTTTAAGTTTATTTCCTAACGTTAATTTTACTGCCTTGATGTTGTTAATGGTGTTTGCAGTCTATTTTGATTTTATAGTCCTCTTCTGGAGTATCTCGGCCTGATTAGCAAATTTGCACGAAACCTCTAGTAATTATTTAATAAAATGATTTGAGATACTATGAGATTGATTCCGTTGCTTCCTTTTTTTCCTACATTTTGATCAGAACTCATACCAAGTCAACGTTCCTTTAAATATTCCTTCGTTTCTATTATTTTAAGTATGCGTTGACAATATATTCATATTTTGTTACTCGGTGAGCGTTAGTCACTCTCCACCATGGATTTATAGATATGTACTGTGGCCTTATTACTTCATTCTCTCGCTATAACGGTCAAATTGCTGTTAAGTACTTTCTAACAGCAAATGGTATCATCACATCGTCAGCAGCGCTCAAATTCACGCTGTCTGACCATGCTACATTTAGAACCAAATCCCCTTATCGCTGAACCATCAGACGGTTTAATAGGAATTTAATAGGAATAATTCATAAAGTCTGAAAAGAAATTTTCTACTACTCTTCTCACTTATCATTTTATCAATTCAGGCTGAAACTTAAAAATCCAATCAATGTTTATATCTAATTGTATAATAATTGATGGAGTTTGTAACCAACTTTAACCTGAAGTAGATCTCCTCTACTAAGAGTACAGTACCTCAGTGAATGTTTAATTGAGATGAAATGAAACGTAGTACACTCTGGAATGTCAAGAAATGGAGAGGGGAATAGTAGAGTAATCTTTATGTAGAGTTATATATGAGTTTATGTAGAGTTATAGAAACTTCGACGAGTATAGATGTTTATCTGTATATGCAAATATGTACGTTACGTCTGACACTTTATATATTTACATTACGAGCAATGTGTACTCAAATATTCTAAGCGTAAAAGTTGCAGGAGTGACGTGTACGTGTTGCTACTTCAAAATATGGCTTCGTTGGTAATCTACTGGGAGGAAATGTATTTACATTTTCCTGAGAATATCTTCACAGTTCATCCATTATAGTTAAATGTTAATTATTTTCTACTTTAATTTTTCTTTATCCAAAATGTAATTGAAGTAGGTCTCTTTTACGCATAGTATCGAACAAGAAATTGATCATCTTAATATAGGATTAATGACTGAAAGAATAGGCAAACTATTATCCAAATCTAATTTAGCGATAACCTACAAAAGACCAATAATTCATTAGGAAAATTCATAAAAAACAATAAATCAAAAATAAACAAAGGAAAAAAATCGGGAATTTATAAACTAACTTGTTTGGATTGCCCAAAAACGGATATCGGCCAAACAGGTAGGAGTTATGAAAAAAGAATACATGAACACTTCATAAGCTATGTGCATAAAAATAAAGATTCCAATTACGCTCGCCATTTACTGGAAAACAACCACGCAAGACAATTGAATTTTTAACGCAACAAAAAGTCGAACTTGGACCATCCTTCTTACAGTCCGGACCTCAGTCTCAACGATTTCTTTACCTTTCCGAAAATCAAGTGAACGGACGGCGTGGTCAAAGCTTTCAGTCGTCACAAGGAGCAATCGATGCCTTCAAAACCACAATTTTGATAATACCAACAAACGAGTCGAATAACTGCTTCCAGAGTTGGTTCAACCGCATGCAAAAGTGCATTAATCTTGGTGGAAAGTACTTCGAAAAACAATAAAGTCTACAGTTATTTACTGTTTTATTCCAGCTCTATAGAAATTATATATAATTTTGTCAAAATACGACGCCAAATTAGACAAGCGAACACATAACTCTCTACTTTCCGCACGAATTCTTCTAACACCTTGTAAACTAAACGACAAGGATTTTAGACTAGTACTAAACTTTATTAAAGGCCTTGAACTATTCCATCTTTATTAAGGCCGTTGTTACTATTGATCGTAGTGACTACACACAGTAATAACTATAACAAATTACTCCAAATTCACAAATTCACTAATATTACACGTTTTAATGAACTGCTGTTGTATGTGTATTCTCGACATATTGTTCCAGAACATGCTTGAACTTTGTGAATGTTCTCGCAGATCTTTGATTCCGAAACTACCGCACGGCGCTGTACAGATGTAGGATCTGAAAACGATATGTAGGAAGTGAAATACATAGTTTTATGTGCGAGAGATGGCAAGAACATGCATCAATAATTATCGATCCTCAAGAACAACAGTAAATTACAAAATTTGAAACAGAATATAACAAACAATTTTCATGTTTTATATATTTTTTCTCATATATAAAGTACTAAACTAATTACAACCAATGCAAAACATTATAGTAGCATCGCGAAATATCTACAGTGCCTTATTTTTTTATTAGATAGTTAAAAATACATGAAATTGGTGGCAACGTGAGAAATATATTGGCCGTTAAACTATCGTACCAAATTTATTATTGAAGCTGCATGTATCCGAATTTTTTACGAAATCGTTTCCAAGTTTGCATAGATACACAAAATGTAGCCACAAGTAACGTATTGCATAGGTGAAGAATAAATGAATAAGCAGAGGTAGGTGTAACTAAATACGAAGGTGGTATGGAAAATACACGTGTTTAGAGACAGGTGGCGATTTGTGTTGAAATCTGCATTGCCAAGTGTAAGTACTATTCTTTAGTTGATGGCTGTCGAAATTTCGGAAGGATTCATAGAGTAGTGTTGCTTTGAGAGGTGTTGTAAGTGAGTAAATTTGTGAGTATTTGTGGAATCATGGAAAAATAATCATGCCAGTCAATGATTCCATTCTTTTTCTTTTTGGTAGGGGAAACTTGTATAGTAATTATGGGGAAGTTAGATGCATCTTATAAGGACCATACATCTTCGATGGCTACTATCTAGTACTGGTTTAATGAACTTAAGTGTGTCCAAACACCCGGCTTTGATGAGGTGACTTCGTGCGATCAATAGAGTTTATAATATTCTACTAGCAGACTACAAGATTAAGATTGGAAAGATTGATAGGGTAAGCATCTCACCTGAACGTATGCAAAAGATCTTGCACTAAAAATGAGGTGGCAAAATCTACTGGAGAGATCAGTACCGCATCTTCTGATGAATGACGTGATAACTTCAAACCAACGTTTGGACATGTTTAAGCATAATACCATTGAGTTTCTGCGAAGTTATGCGATTGTATAGGAGACGTGGATACATCACTGCACGTCGAAAACCAAAACTCTGTTGGTAGAATGGATTTTCCCCAATGAACGTGAGCAAAAGAATCGTAGACAATTCCATCGCTCGGAAAAATTATGGCAACAATTTCGTGGTGTGCGCAAGACCCTAATCTTAACTAATCACTTGGAAAAGGAAAGGATAATCGCAGGGGCAGTTGACATTGATTTATTTTACAGATTTGACCCTAAACTAAAGAGAAAAGGGCTCCTCTTAGCGAAGAAGAAAAATCTTTACCATCATGCTAACGCCCCAGCGTACTCATCGGTAAAATTTCGGCAGCAAAACTAGTATAATTACAATACAATCTTATTCTTCATCCACCATATTAGTGGGACTTGGCCCCACGTGACTTCTTTCTTTTCCCATATTTGGGAAAATCGCTTGACTAAAAGCGTGAAATAACACGTGAAATGAAGAAATCATTTGCCAAAATAAGGCGAAAATTAAACAAATCCTAGTATTTGGATGGCCTAAGAAAGTTGGACCATTGCTGGAATAAGCGCACAATAAGTATGATACAGAGATTTTAATCTGATGACATTCTACGTGCATAACAATACTTAAGTTTCGAATCAAATAATCTTTTCCCATTTAGTAGACTATTATTGAGACAACTTTCTAAATTAAAATAGACATCTAGCGCAGTTGATTGCTAATTCGAGATCCTCGTTAAAATGCAAGGAAGAAGCCAACTTCTATTGTTTTCCTTTTTCCAATCATATCTTAAATACCCGCGAGATTATAATTAATGATCAAAGAGGCGAGACGTAGCGTCCAGGAGCCACCATAACACCAGAGGAATGCACTCGGCGAGCGTCATTTTATTAATGGCGGCTACTGCAGCTGACTTTCAATGCGACGAAATGTTGTCAGATGCCCGGACACTTTCTTAAGGATAATAAATGTAGCGGCAGAAAACTTTTGCGAAAGACAATAAACTGACGGAATTACGGTTTCATAATAACGTAATTCTTCTCTTCAGTTAGCGAACGTAATAATTCAGCTGTAAAGTAGAAAAGAGTATTTAAGAAGGTGTTGAAATTCAATAAAAATAAATGGGCATAACTTATTTGGTGCGCAAATATGAACTGACACGTTCCGATATTTGAGAATTGAGCAGTTACAATCATTCGCCATCACGTAAAGTTGACCCTTTATTAATCAGCTTACCAAGCAGCGTCGTTATAGTGGTAAGCAGTCTTTCATTTACCGATTTGATGCAACAGAGTACTTATATCAAGTTCTATTTTAAACTCGGTAAAATTGTAAGAGGAACACGCAAAATATTAAATGAGAAATTCGATGATGAAGCTTTGGATCAAACACAAACTTAGGGCTGGTTGAAATGTTTCAAAATTGTTACAACGTCAGCTAACGACAATGAACGTTCCAGATCGTATGGCACATCCTAGCATGGCGCTTTCACCATACAGCAGCTTTTGGCGAAAATCAACATAACGGTGTATCTCCATCCGGCGTGTTCACTTTTTCTCTTTCCAAAAATGAAAATCAAGTTGAAAGACAAAGGAGATTGATGCTGAATCGCCACGCTCCTGAACACATTAACAAAATAAATCTTCCAAACACCAGTCCTTTCGTTGCAGAGGCGTTGGGACCGGTGTTTGTCACTCCGAAGGGGACTACTTTGAAGGTAACGGAAGTGAATGAAATAATGATATTTTGCTACTTTATTTACCACTACATTATGAAAATAATTTCATTGTTGATTCGGGAGTTGCTCCTGGTGTGCCTGATCATACTATGATCTACTACACTTTCTCTGTAAGAAGCAATAGAGTTGAACCTGTTGAACAGATTCTAAGAGATTCAAAATATTTCATTCGCGATGAATTTTAGGCTGATTTACAATCTGTAGATTGGTATTTAATGTATGGCATCACGGACAATATTAAGTTTCTTATTAGATTGCGTAATTGTGTGTTTGACAGATTTAAGAGAACGGGTAGCCAAATTCGCATGAATATTATCGTCTACACAAATTAATGGCACTCCTGCTACTGTTGCACGAAAAACTGTGGATCTCAGAATCTTTTCCAATTATTTCTGGAAGTAATGGTCGACGTGCCCTTGAGTGCTTATATTTGCTTATGCACTCTATTAACGCCTTTCCCAAAAGAAAACAGTGCATTGATTTTTATTTATTACTTTGATCGAGTTCATGACAAATCAATCAATCAATACGTCTATTGCCTAACTGCCTAAATCTAGATTCGCAATTGAATAATACTCGCTCCAATTAGTTAATACCACAATTAGCCGTTTATGCTTTGCGGTAAGATGAATACAAGTAATTGATTTTAGAGCTCACAAACATGTTTGCATTAATAGCAGTAATAGCAGTGAACTCACTGCGAAATATTTTGGTTTCAATAAGATAATGATCCCAAACATACAGCCAAAAAAACTCAAGAATAGTTGCTTATAGTGTACAATGTATGAATCCGATTGATAATATGTAGCATATCTTAGACATGCCCTTTCGGAAGCACAAAATAATACATAAATAAAACAGTCCTGAAAAATATTATCGCCCAAGAATGGACATAAATCCCTATCACTACCAGGTGTATGCATAAGTTTTCAAGGGAAATTAATTTTATTTTATTGAAGATATTGGCCATTGGCTTCTACACATTTCACCCATATCTAAGGTAATTTTTCAACTTCCTTGAATTGCTGAAGTGTTGCTCTGCGAACGCGTGCAATTCATTTATGCGAAGAGCTGATAGTCAGATGGTGATTTCAAGGTGTCTCTCACTGGTTTGCTGTGTCAGACGTCAGTTGTGTAACAAAATCACTTTGCCGTATTTTCTGGCCTATTACGGTCGTCTTTCGATTAATGCGTGATTTAAATTAATAATTTGTTGGTGATAGCGTTGTCTATTAACGGTTTCGCCGGGCTTCAAGTGTCCATAACACGCAATATCGCCCTGGTCCCAGCAGACGCAGAATATGATCTTCTTACCGGAGCTATTTAGCCGTGGTGTTGAAGGACCGGCTTCGCCAGCTGAAAGTCACGACCTTTTCCGGGTTTTCAAAATAAATCAATTTTTTGTCACCCAATAATTTCCTTTAGTGGTGTTGAAACAACATTTCACAGATGATTGCGATTTTCTATTTGACGTTTATTCAAATCGTGTGGGACCCATTTACCGAGTTTATTGATCTACTCCATTGGTCGTAAACATCTGCTGATTGTTTCGTGTGACACATGTAACGCTTCTGCTGAATGCCGTTGAGTTTGAGTTGGGTCATTATCCAATCAATTGCTCGCCTTCGCATTTTTTTGGTCTACAAAAGCGCTCACTGTGTTTTACATTGAAATCACCACTTTTAAATTATAGAAATCATGTGTCACATGTTCTAAGCGATGGAGCGTGTTCACCACATGTTTCTACCAGCAAACGATGACTTTCAACAGCCTTTTTCTTTTGATTAAATAAGAAAAGTCATTGATACCTCAAATGTTCTTTTTCAAGCAGAAAACTCGACATGATCACTGAACGATAAAGCAAAGACGCTAGTCTTTGGCGGACTCAACTTGTGTGTGTTTGTAGTTTGAATGTCGGACGCACAAAATGCCGTATGTGTCAAATTAATGCACTGCGTACTTTTCGCTGACGCCATCTCTTAGTTAAACCGGAAAAACTTATGCATACATCTGGTATTACGAATAAGTTAGTGGAATCTATGCCTAGGAGCCTCTGTCAATGCAAATGGTCTATATACTAGATATTAAGTATCTCTTTGTCTGCATTGGCAATTACTTTTCATAGATGTAACCAAGTGTCCAAATACTTTTTTGAGTATAAAATTTGTAGTTTTCTTAGTTTATAAAATGTTTATTAATTTGTTCTCTTTTGTGTGACTATATATTAATTTTATTTATTAATAAAGAATATTTTGACAAGTTTACGAAAGCAAGTTTTTGTAATTTTATCAAATTATTGAAGATATTAGGCGTGCAAATACTTTTTTTACCCACTGTAAAAGAAAACAATCGATAACATCACAAATAGCGTGTCCAGCATTTTCCATCGATAAAAGAATAACCGATATGTGATGCCTGCCTTATGGACAACGTTACACGTAAAAAAAAGATTCATGTTTTCACCAATAAAACCCGTAATTGCAATGCGAAACTACGACCCAAACTATACGTATCTGCTTGCCTACAATACCGGTACCGTGCATACGTAAAAACATTACGCGCTGCAAACTCTATTAGTCATAAATAAGATTTACAACCGAGCGAAGCTCTCAATTTTAAATGACACAAGCGAACTCGTCCGTTGCTTCTCGACTGCCTCGATTTATCGCGCCTACAAACGCCCTATACCACCCCACCAACAATGGTCTGTGCTTATGTTGCGGCGTCGGAAAAAGTCAGGAAAGATAGTGGTCCCTTAGCATTGTTTGTTTACGTGGTTGCATTACATAAAACGCGTCACGAACATGCATATACCAGGAGCCTATACGAAATCGTGTACATAGCTGTAGATATTTATGGCTTGCACGGATGTATAAAAGAAGACTACATAAGCAATACCACGCGCTATAAAATTTAAAAAACATGGAATCTAGACGGGTTGTCTTGCAGGAAATCGCAGCTATCGATATCTGGAAAAGCATAAATCACAAAAATCTGACGTTTTAGTAGGTTGCTAATGTCCTTTTCAGCTGAAACATTTCACATATTTCTCTGCATTACATCGCAACTCGTCGCTCATTTTAAATAGGACGCTCCGGATATTATCATGCTTACCTTTACGTGTTAGGTAAAATATTAGGAAAAGAACTTTTCAGCAAGCATACCAACTTCTTCATTTTTCATCAAAAAATCGTCATTTTAAGGATTGGAAACCTTGTATAGTATAAGACTAATCGCCTAAAAGTGACGTTCTATAGAGTAATTCCTAAGAACATCGCTCTATTTGCCAACCAGTTATTATTTAGGTTATTTTTTTCGTTATCTTTTGGTAAGCTACTAGCATTGATACTTCTAACATAAATATGGTTCATGTATCGCAATTACTATCTGAAATTCGATCTATATCTGCTACACAAATAATTAATTCACATTAATTGCAATGTGATATCATAAAGTTTCTAAGAGGAAGATGGCATTGAGATAGAAAATATATATCTGAACTTAAGTGAAGTATTATAACTTCACGGTTATGAAAATTATTTTGACCGTAACATTAACTGTCATCAATTGATATGTTAGAACTGTTCAAAGCAAGTTTGAACATCGAGTTTGGATAAATTCAAATATGGTTTACAAGGCAGTGCCAAAAAAACGTACATGATTGAAGCCTATGTTCGAACTCATGTGCGAATTGATCGAATTTGAGTGTACAACCAGCGTCCATGTTTGTATGATTTTCAAGAGCAGTTCCCAGAGTTAGCTGTAGTTGTCAAAAATGTTTATAATTGGCTTTCCAATTATGTTGGTGTATTTCGTGAGACTGATTCTGGGGGCCATAAATCACACTGGTAGACCAATTGTTCGTTCGAAAGAAGTTATAAATGATGTTCGTCTGGAAAATGAATCCACAACCCGATGAAATGTCCTCCTCAAGAGATTTAGTTTCTTATGGAACATGCCAGAAAATTGTGAAGATGCATTCACATCAGGCTATTTTGTCGATAGACTACCCTAGACGTGTTGCGTACTGCCAATGGTTTGCAAATAGTTTGGTGCACTTTTCTCTGATGAAGCATGGTTTCTTCTTTCTGGGTACGTCAATTCTCAAAATACTCCGATGTATAGTAGTGAAAATTCTCATATTTTTATTGAATCGTTTCTGCTTACTGCGATACTCAGTGTGTGGCGAGCAGTTTACCGGCGCAAAATTACCATTTTTTTTTTAATTTTACAATTAACGCTGAGAAGTATAAAAACAACTTCAATGAATTTTTGAACAACTGCATGAAGGTGTAAACACTTGGTTATAACTGGTGACTTCAACTGCCCTGACTTCGTCATGAGCAATAGCTCTGATCGTAAATATGTATCTTTGTTGTCTTTTATGAATTTATTGAACTTACAGCAGTATAATAACGTTGTAAATCATAATGGAAAACTATTGGACTTGTTGCTGACTAACTTAAGCTGTGATGCCCATGTAGTACACGATTCGGATCCATTGGTGGCTGAGGATGTTCATCATCCCGCTCTCAATATTACATTTAGGCTATGTTATGCGAATCTGTCACTAAACAGTTTCCATCAAACACCAACTTGAAATTTAATTTTCGCAAGGCAAACTTTCCGACCTTGTACAGTTATATAGCTGAAATTGACTGGACTTTTTGGAGAATCTTAATTGCGTTAACGAAGCAGTATCAGCTTTTTATAATTGCTTAGACATTGTCATCCGTCGTTCTGTACCTTTGTCCAAACACCCTTCTCGAAGATACCTGCCTTGGTATAATTTCTGAAATAATCAAGCTTCTTCAAATAAAGAATTATTACCTTCGTAGGTGGAACAATAGTGGACGCGAGATTTACCACATTGAATTTGGGCGTTTGAGGAAATTAGTTAAAGACAAAATTAGAGTTGTATATGTGGGAATATCAGACGGCGGCTGCAGAAGATATAGCACAAAATCCAAAGCTAATCTGGCAGTACATAAACGCGCGTCGTAATGCATCAAGAATACCTGGATGTCTCACTTTGAACGGCTCCACTGTTGATGATCCCAGCAACATTGTTCAGACCTTCGCAGATGAATTCCTCTAGAGTGTTTGTGTCTGGTTCACAAGCATTACTGGGGCCCTGGCCTCTTGATAGGATCTCATTAGTGGTAGTTCTTTGATTGGATCTTTACAGCACACGATATCTTAAAAGCATCTAAGAAGTTAAAATCTAATTTTACTGCTGGTCATGACAGCCTCCCGCATTTTTTGCACGTGATTGTTGTGTAGTACTATGCGAACCTCTAGCTAGAATATTTAACTTGGCCGTAAGTTCTTCTACCTTTCCTGACGCTTGGAAGATTAGCAGAATTACACCCGTGTTTAAGAAAGGTAATCGTTCTGACTTCCAAAATTATAGACCAATAAATATTTTATCCAACTTTGCAAAAATTTTTGAATATCTTCCGTCTCACAGAATTTACGTTAGTGTCAAGCTTTACTTATCTTCGCGACAACATGGTTTCATTCCAGGAAGGTCTACTACAACCAACCTTGCTGAGTTAGCACAGCATATTGCCGAATCCATGGAACGACGTCAACAAGTAGACGTATTATACACCGATTTTAGTAAAGCATTTGACACTATCAATCATTCCCTTATGGTATCTAAGCTGAGTAGTTTTGGTTTTCCGCCAAGTGTAACAGAATTGATCCGCTCGTATTTAACTGATCGTTCATGCTATGTTCACTACAATGGTTATACATCCTTAACATTTTGTTTAATATTTATTTGGATGATCTCCTACAGGAGCTGGACTGCAATGTACTGGCTTACGCGGACGATCTTAAGATCTACAATACCATAACCTCCCCAGCAGATTGTCTGTTTCTCCAGAACAGTCTGGATACAATTGTTAGATGGTGTACACAGAATGGAATTCATTTGAATCTGGATAAGTGTGCTGCTGTGTTACCCAGATGTCATAGACTATACAATTTTCACTATGCTGTAAGTCAGGCTATTGTTCCTAGGCACTCGTCTGTGATGGACCTGGGCGTGCAGTTTGATGCAAATTTGTCGTTTGCAGACCACATATTATCCATACGAAATTCTGCGATGAAATCCTGAAGATTTCTCATACGATCCTGTAGATCATTCAATAATCCTGCCTCGCTAAAAGCATTATACTATTCGCTTGTCCGCACTGGGTTGGAGTATGCCTCCATAATTTGGTATCCTCACTATCTCCATCTGCAAGTACTACTTGAAAGAGTGCAAAAACGATTTTTGAAATACCTGTCCTTCAAAATTGATGGCACTTACCCTGGACGCGATGTTGATTATGCTGGTCTGCTGAGGAGACACGGCTTTGTATCGTTATCGGATCGAAGGAAGGAATTTAGCAGTCAATTTCTACTTAAACCAATTAATCACGCTATTGACGCTCCATCCCTTCTCTCCAAAATTAATTTTGTGGTACCTCAGTACGATACCAGGTCCTTCCCTAATTTTAAGGTCCCGTCATGCAAAACTAATGTTCTGCTTAAAGCACCCTTTACGCATATGATTAGAAATGCCAATGAATTACTTCACGATCCTTTTTGTTGAAGAGTCTACATGGATTTACATTGTCGTCCTATTTTGTTCTTGCATTCTGATGTCACCGAGCCATTATTATATTTATGATTCAGTTGTATCTTTTTCGACTAATTTTAATTTATTACTGCGCTGTATATTGTT
Organism: Trypoxylus dichotomus; assembly: GCA_023509865.1. Taxonomy (NCBI): domain Eukaryota; kingdom Metazoa; phylum Arthropoda; class Insecta; order Coleoptera; family Scarabaeidae; genus Trypoxylus; species Trypoxylus dichotomus. Next base: position 51,217,342 of record CM042078.1, read on the forward strand.
ACTACATATATATGCTAGGTTACATTATTCTCGCATTGTCCTATAAATGGAATTATTTTCTGTTGGGCAATAAAGATATTATTATTATTATTATTATTAAAGCACCCATTACGCATATGATTAGGAATGCCAATGAATTACTCGATGATCCTTTTTGTTGAAGTGTCTACATGGATTTACAATGTCGTCCTACTTTGTTCTTGCATTCTGGTGTCACCGAGCTATTTTTATGTTCATGATTCAGTTGTATCATTTTTGTAATTTAAGTTTATTACTGCACTGTATATATTATATCATTACTACATTATGCTGTATTATACTATTTTATGTTATTGTCACATTATCCTGTAAATGGAATTATTTTCTGTTGGGTAATAAAGATTATTATTATTATTATTATTATTATTATTATTATTATCATTATTATTACAATATGGTGATTCCCAGCAATATGGTGTAACGGCACGCACAACACAAGAAATTGTTGGTTTTCTTCGGGAGTTTTTTAACGATCGAATTAGAAACTTACATACCGAAGTTGAATTTCCACCACGATCACCTTGATTGATAATTATGGACTCTCTCCTGTTTTCACACGTTAAGAATAGCAACAAGCCATGCTGCAATACAAGTAGTGCGAATTTCTTTACCGGTACTATTTTTGTACCTGCTGAAATAGACTTCCAAATTCCCTCTTGCTTTTTTATTCTACGGAATTTACATTTGTCAGTATAGATTTGAGTAGTAAAATTACACGATTATTTTAATGTTCCTACTGAAGATTACATGCTCATTAAATTTACCTCTGAAAATTACATATGCATTATTTTTACCCATGAAAATTACATACACGTTAAGTATTATAGTGAATTTCCTGAGGACCATTAATTTTACATGACAAACTGTTGGTAACAAAGTTGCCATCGTACCAGTACGTAAAGAACTTATTTTGCTAGAAATATCAGTCTTTTATAGAACTATCCAAGCACGAAAAACGTATATTATTGAACAGAAAGCTTATTATTAATTAAAACTTCCTGCAACGAACCAAAAAGATTAATTTATACTTTAACCTCCTTTCGATATTATAACGTTAAACAATCAATCACTCTACTTTAATAGAATATTAACCCCACGTCAATTTACAACGATCACTTCTTTAATAGTTTATCCTAGAACCGATCACAAGGAGTAAATTACACAGCTTACAGCGCACTTGCGCTGCATCTTACAAGTTGACGTACGTAATTGAGAAAATCCTCCTTGATCAAATTCGGATATAGGATTGACGAATGCGGTAGCAAGCTGTCTAGTTAGCGCATGACTTTCTTATTACGAACGTAGTGCGAGACGTTACTGAATTTCAACTTTAACGTAAATTAATTAAGAAACAACACTCAGCATTCTGTCCGTTTCATTAGATATCTTCTACCGTAAGAACCAATATTACGCTTTAGAATCCGCCATCTTGTTATTGTCAAAACGGTAACCATAACCGCTTTATATATTTGCTATTGATTTAACTGTACGCTTCGTTATACTTCTATTGTACCCGTTCAGGTTGTATAGAGCTGCTTGAAACGTCTGTCCGTTATTTTCTCTTATTTATTTATATACCATGGCAGGATTAAATTAACCAACGCTTGGTACGACAATGCAGACAAATAAATTAAATTATAAAGGAGCAGCTCATTATCCGTATAAACCAATTAGAGGAGAATCACTCTGTAAATATTTTTATGTAATCTCCTTTCGGGAAAGTTTATGTTTCTCATTTAGAATTAATTCTCGTTAGTACAAAGCGTAATGTAATTACAAGAAATATATTTGAAAGGAAGATTGTTCTAAGCTAGTGTATAAAGAAATACAACACCGAAACAAAATTAAATTTCATGTATTCTCATATAATAACATTGCCGCAGCCGTTTTAAACCAAGGGTACTAAAAACCTACAAAAGTGTACGTCTTCTAATCAATAAGCGTAGTGCTAAACGTTTAAAATTGGCACAATTGTCCTCATAAAGAACGTTAATTTAGCAGTAGTATTTACCTGTCATATATGTTCAAATATTTGCCTGTATACAGGGTGTCATTAAAAGTCATATATTTACTCTAATAGATCATGTTACTCCACAGAACAAAAATCATTTTTAGAAAAATTTGTTGCGTATTTTTTTACATAAAGCACACTTTTTGAGAACTGCTGACATAACTACAGCATCATCGCCATTCATCACAATTAAAATAGCATGGCTCTATAGGTAAGCCTGCAGAAACAAGTGCACACTGATTGGCGCCGATGATATGTTTCGAAAGCGATCGGACAGTCCCGAAGTCGGGATTTATACTCATATGGTTAGTATATGTATGAGTGCCAAATTGCATTTATGATGGCGAATCGACGGCGTTCTTTGTTATGTTCGACGGGTGTGAATAGATTTCTTAATCGAAATTAGACGATAGTATGAGAGGATTAACAACCGATATATTGAGTGCGATTATAAATAAGAATCCCGATTTTCAAACTATAGTGCGTATAAACAAGAGTTTAACTGAAAACTAAGAGTACGAATATGATACTAGTGACCAGTTTAAATTCGCACGTCATTAGACGTAAAATGCTCTTTTTTCAAATACACCAATATATTTTCACCTTGCTTTGCATCATTCTACGTCAACAACGCAATCAAACCAAAAAAGTAAGTAATTGTATTAATTACGTTTACTATTGATGGTAACCCAGACCTACGCTACTGCGAAAGTACTCGTTTCTGCAGGCATATTCATCACTTTTACGATAGCATAGCTCTATACGTAAGCCATAATCAATGTGACTCATTTTTCTATTTTTACCATTCTAGGTTTTACAATTCCACAGCGGATAAAATCAAGGCTGTTATTCAAAACAATGGAGACCCAACTGAATATTAAATAGAGTTATTATATTATTATTGTTATCAATACATAGAAATAAATTATATTTTAAACTTGAAGTGATGTTTCTGTTTAATCAGGAATTATGTTCTTCTACAAACATTTGTATTAGTTACGTACACTAGAAACAATGATCTGTTAATTGTATTTGACAATTGTTGTGTTTATTCGCGGATGATATTATGCATGCTCGCTATATATTTACGCAGAATTACCTTCGCAACGTTGTGTATTTGAATCGCTACGATTCATTATGTTAATACTGTATATTTGCTTTTACAATTGTTAGAATTAACAAATTATTAGATCGAATCACAATTCGGTAATCTACGAGGCTTGTCCGGAAACTAAATACCGATTCGTTCTACCGCCACTGGAACGCTGTTGTCGTAGTTCCGCGCATGCACACGTATCCCTGGTTTACATTGATTTCGCTGACACCTTTACAGTCGGATTGTGTTGTGTTTACATTTGTTAGTGATCGTTCAAAATGCTTAAGACAATTTCTGTGCCCGCCCGCTGTCAGGTGCATTATGTATTATAGTTTTTGAACTCAAGGAATATTAAGCCAGCTGAAATTCATTATCAACTTATACAGATTTATGGTGAAAATATAATGACAGATGGAATGGTGAAGAAAGTGGGTTAAACAGTTTAATGATGGACGAACCAATGTTCATGATGAAGCACAAAATGGGTCGCCTTCTGTTGTCAATGATAGTGTGATTGATGATTTGGTTGAAGAAGGTAATGCGAAAATTCGTGAAAACAACCGATTCACAATAAAAATGCTTAGTGATAAGTTTCCACAAATTTCAAAAACTGTTTTGCATGAAATTGTTTCAGATCGCTTAAATTATCAGAAAATGGATTCTCGATTTGGCAGTGCTTTGACATTTCTTACCCGCTACGGTGTTGAGGGAGATGAATTCTTATACAATATTGTGACCAGTGATGACGCTTGGATTTGTCATATCACTCCAGAATCAAAACAACAATCGTTGGAGTGAAGGCATTCACAATCCCCCAAAAGAAAAAAAAATAAAAACAACGTTGTCAGCACGAAAAATCATGTGCAGCGTGTTCTGGGTAGACAGGGCATTCTGGTTACTGGGATCCTTTCCAGAGGTAGAACCATCAATGCGGAACGATACGGAACAAAAGACGTGGAAGGTTCAGTGAAAGCGTTCTGTTGTTTCATGACAACGCACCTCGATCACCGCTCGTATAGCTCCGATGTCATACCTTCTGACTATCACTTATTCTTAAACTAAAAGCGTAACTTTTGAGGAAGGCGCTTTACCAACGATAACGACGTAAAAGACGGTGTCCTGCAGTGGCTGCTTTCACTGTTTTCCGCTATATCAAGTGTCTGAGTAATGATGGCAACTGTATACAAAAAAAATTTAGTTCTCTTTCATGTAGAAATAAATTTTGTTTTGAATAAAATATTTTTAAGATTTTCTTTCTAAAACGGTACTTACTTTTCGGACAAGCCTCGTACTACGCAACTCCCTCGAAGGATATGTCCCCGTGTCTACCGTACTGAGAATCTAATATATAGCCGTATACAATATGAATTACGAGTGAAAATAGGAAGGGGTCGACGAGATGACATATTTGACGGCACAATGAAATAATCACGCCCGGTGCATATGCAGGTAATACCCGGTCGTGCGGACATGCGACCCTGGACCGAGTAGTTATTGATGAACGACCGGGGGAAAGAAATTTGTTCTTGACAGGTGACGGAGATACATTTTCGGGAAGGAAAAGCGGCGAGTGTTTTATGATATATTGATTTTGAATCGCGTAGGTTTCTGTCGCCTTTCTTTTCGTTCAAGCTAAACGGCATATACGGCTGCTGTACAAATGCGATGTTAGGAATCTCGTAGACATCGTATTCACTCGAAACGCGTTATACACTTTCACGAAGAGAGAATACACTCCCATGCTCACTGAGATTCATAGATATAATATTAGAAATTCGAAATATCTTGGCCTTGATTTGCTTAAATCTGAAAGGTTCAAAAAGTAGTCCTTATACGAGGGTAGACCTCTATGCTGTACGCTTGACCAACTTACAGTAAAACTACAGTGGCATTATGTTATTTATCTTTCGACATAGTCTCCCTCTACACTAATGCTCTTGGTCCATCTCAACAGCCTCCTGGAAAAGTTTTTTTCCTACATCTGCAAACCACTTCTCTACAGCTTGCATCACTTAATAATTACTGGAAAATTTTGCTTCACGTAAGATTTCTTTTAATTTGGGGAACAGCCTGTAATCACTAGGGGCCAGATCCGGCGAATATGGTGGGTGCTGCAGTAATTCAAAGCCTGCTTGGTGTGTAGCAGCCACAACAGTACCAGATGTATGGCTGGGAGCATTATCCTGATGGAACAGCATACCGTGCCTTAACTTTTCTCGGCGTTTCTCTTTAATAGCGTCTAGTAATTTAGAAATGAAATGTGCGTAGTAGGCCTCTGCAATGCTCTGTCCCTTCTGCAAATAGTCAGTCACGATGATTCTTTGAGCATCCCAGAACACTGATGGCAAAACCTTTCCAGCAGACGGCACGACCTTAAATTTCCGTTGAGGAGAAGAACCGTGATGTTTCCACTCTCTATTTTGCACTTTGGTCTGGGGATCATAATGATGCAGCCATGACTCATCCATGGTCACATACCGACTAAGAAAGTTGTCTTTATTTGCTTGGTACCTCTCCAAAAGGCGCATACAAATCAACACCCGATTTCTTTTTTGATTAATGGTTAACATTCGGGGCACACATCTTGCACCTGTCTTTTTCATATCTAATTCTTTAGTCAGTCTGTTGTGCACTACATTATATAATAAGCCTTTACCTTCCACAATGTCCCTGATGCGTACTCATCGGTTTTGCAGTACGATATCCTGTACCGTTTTAATGTTTTTGTCTGCTGTTACCGTTATGGGAGGACCACCGCCACGTTGGTTTTCACAAGATATTCTTCCGCATTTAAAATCTCTACACCAGCGTTTGACTATATCATAAGAACAATTACGACACACAATTCAACAACACTTTGCGATACAAACTTGATATTATGTGGATATGATCTACAAATGTCAAAAACATGAATCAAGCACCCAATTAGAAGTGGGTGAGCGGTGGGGCATGAGGATCCGCTTTCGTATATGAATTCAATGTTTATACCATTTAGTTTGTGTAATGCAACTTAAACGCAACAGAGACTAATGGAACCTACGTTAGATGATTCGGTATTTGTATATCTAGATGACAGTATGATAGCTGCCCTCAACTTTTTAAGAAATTTGTTAAACTAAAGCAATAGGAACTAAAATAATTTTACCATGAAAACTAAACCAATTGAATGAAATGTTGAAAGGAATGTTAACTAAATGTAGTTCCTTTTGATATGCACTCGTTCGTACCCAAAAGTTTCGTACGTTACGTACTTTAGACCTATGGTGTGTAATCCTGTTGAATTTGTCTTTAAATTAGCTAACTATAGAATCTGTCATATACGTCGTCGTTTAAGTTTTGGATATAGAGTTGGAATAAAACAGTAGATGGCTTTTAAAAACTTTAATGTTTTTCGAAGTATTCTCCACGAAATTGATGCACTTTTGCATGCGCTCGAACACACTCTGGAAGCAGTTATTCTACTCGCTTGTTGATATAATCAAATCTGCGTCTTTGAAAGCATCAATCGCTCCTTCTCACGACTGGAATATTTGGCAAAGTAAAGGATGGTCTTACAATTCGATGGTTTGTTACGTTAAGAAGTCATGTGTCTTGCGTGCTGCGCACGAATCTGCTTTGTCTTGGTGGAGGATGATTCGTCCTTTGGGGTTGGGTTTTCGAAGCTCAGCGATGACTTGCGGCAAACAAATTGTTGTATCCCATCGGTACTAACAGTTCTTTGATCTTATAAAGGAAATGTTGCTAGATGACTTGCCTTCGAGACAAATGTCGCGACCACAATTTTAGCATAAAATTTAAATTTTGGATATGAGCGCTAATGTGGACGCTACCCGACCGATGTTTTTCGAACAGCTAATATTCAGCTTGGTGTATTCCTAACGCAGCAGATCTACGCCTATGTAAAAAATTATTGATAAAAGTTGGTTTTATGCCGTTATTCAATAGTAGTATTCATTTCTAAGTGATATAGAAGGACATTCCTGTTATTGCCTACTTTTTATAGCTGCTTTGTTTGAAAAATAATAAATTATAAGTATTGAATTATAACTAGTTACCTAGTATGTCGTTAATTCATCGACAACAAAAAATAACCCAGTATTTACGTATAAAGCATGTCAAAGTATTATTATTATATGTTATCATGAGTATAATTTTTTTTTATTCTATTCAGAAAGAAAACATTCCTTCTACCATTTTATCGTTCACATTTGTTCAGGAAATTAACGTACATAATATCAACTATCATCACATCTCGCGCAATCGTAAATTATTCACTGCTTATTTCTTCCTATATTCTGTTTCCTTGCCCGTTCTTTTTCTTTCTTTTTTACATTAGATTTGTCATTCGAAATACGCGCTCAATAACACGTAAATTCCTTTTCATTACACCAGCACGAACTCCGTATGCTACGTACACATACATACATACATACTTATACATATAATAGGCTTCTTCCAGGGGCTCAGCGCGCTTCTTATTTTCACGCCTTGCGCTTTCGACTGCCGTAACATATGGAGAAATATTCCCTCGCGTATATTTTTTAATAATAATCTACGCGACTTCCGCTATGTTTCTCGGAAATTGAATTCGCTCGGATGCATGTCGCAATATGGACAAGAAAGGGAATATTTTTAAGCAGTATTAAGTAGTTGGTAGTTATTTTATCTCTTTCGACGTACGATAGTAATGGATCGAAGTCTGCGTTATACAAAATATTTCTCGCAATATCGAAAATAGTTTGAAGGCAAGTTCAATAACACCACGCATCACAAATCTAAAGAGTTTCAATCTTGGAAAATCCATTTTTTTCTAGAAATTTTGACAGATACATAGCTTTCTTATCGGAAACATCTAATAATAATACTAAGAATAATAATAATCAATGCCTTCGCATCCCCCAACAGCTTTTGCCGATTACAGAGGTTATCTACGGGCCATAAGATATTTTTGCACCTGCGCTGTGGTGTGTCTTGAGATATTGGTCCTCAGCATTCGCCACGGAGTGAGGAAAACCACAGAGAACTTCAGCCCCTGGGATCAAAACCCGGAACCCCGAGACTTATACCCAAGCACCCAAGGTACTGAACTACCAGTCTTCACATAGTCTCCTCCTTTTACGGTATATTGCTCCCACAATTTTCATAGTTTTCTCATTCTATTCTCCTAGAATGATGCTGGGCAGATGCCTAACCAGTTGCGCACCAACAGTTTCGCTTGACCTTTGGTCTCAAATCTCTCACCCCCAAGCGCTTTATTGAAGGGGCCGAAAATGTGAGAACAACATGGCGATTATTTTGGGCTATAAAGTAGATGATCAAGCGTCTCCTAGTGCATTAACACCTGTTTCTGATATGTAGCAACTAGCGTAGAGAAGCAGCATCTAGCGGATTAGACAATTTCGTCTTTTGCATCGATAGGATCCAGACGGCCGCAGTAGTAAGCTATAGTAGTCCAGTAGTACTCCCCTCCAGTTCTAAAATAGCGTAACCAACCCCAGACAATCGAATTTTGGCTTTCCCTTTTCCCTATACACACATCACAGACGACGATTCCATACAAAAAAGCCTCCACTTCTCCTTCAAAAGAAATCTGAAGCGATTGAGAAATACAAACTCGTGCAGTTTTTTGGTCATTATTTAGCAACTTTGAAACCCAACGAGCTGAGATTTTTGTGAAGTGCAACTACTTTCTGAAAACTGACAAGGCTGACACCAAATCCCCCCGATCCCATGCGATAAGCTCACGAACACGTACTGGTGCGAAGACAACGTGATGAGCTTGATGTGCAACACGTACGAGGCCTTGCTTGAATTCGTTACACCAAACCTTCACTATCGGGCATGAAAGGATATTGTTTCACGTTTTCACGAACAAGAAACATTCTAATTAACCATTACTCAATAGAGACGGTCACACTCTTCTCATTCATTACATAGGCTACTAAACGAAGCATAACACAAGTCGGTTGGTCTGATTCTCCCACTTTAATAATTCCAACCCAATGACTTAAGTTGACAAATTGCACCAAAATGTACCTCCCAACACGACATTCAGTCAATAAAGATTCGTTCATATTTGATTGAGCCTCGTAACTATTACTGGATACTACTCGCCTAAATCAGTTTTAAGATAGTTAAGTAAAATATGTTTTATTTCTATTTTTTCATGTAGAATATGTAAAAACAATCAAAAAAAAATACGGAATGCTATTTTAGAAAATTTCGATTTTTGATGCTAACAACATTGAACCGGATTTTCGAAACACTCAGTATAACATTTTTGATACAAAAAACCACATCGAAAAAATGCCTAGGAAACAATACCATGACTAGCTGTATTTAAGCAGCATTATATTATTTATTTTTGATATGTATTTATAGCAACAAATTGGCCCTCATGTTGAAATGAATACGTAGGCTTCCACGACCATAGTTAGTAATAAACGAAGTACTTCCGGAATTGGACCGAGGCAGAAGTTCTCGCCCCTAGCGCGGTCAACACGCCGAATCACCGTAACCTTCTGCCAAAGTGGTTTCGCCTTTAGCGTGGTTTACACGTCAAGTTACCGTGCCACTTTGGTTTCCCCTATTCTCCTGAAGAAGCCTCCTACGACGGCGGCGAAACGTCGACATCCCGCCTTTCTCTGTTGGTCTCTTTCTTTTTCCTTTTTCTTTTTTTCTCTCGAATGCCCCCCTCCCGCCCCTCTGTATCTATTTCTTTCTCTTATTCTTTTCACCTTCCTTTCTATTTCACGCCCCCTCCCCCTCACCACTTATCATTTCTTCTTATTTTTCTTTCTCCTCTTACTCTTATTTCTTTCTTATACTTTCTCATCATGGCACAGTCCAATTCCGGAAGTAGTTCGTTTATTGGCCCTTATGTTGTCAATAAATATCTTCAAAATGATTTAGTTGACTAATATTCAATAAAAAAAATACGAGAGTTTAAACAATGTATAAAGAAGAAAATCCATCCTTCAAAATCGGGGCATACTAACAAAATTGACACAAGAAACACAAAGCTCCTAAAGCAACATCCCATATCCCCCTATGTGCTTGAACATCTTTATAAGGAACTGGATTAAATGTTGCAACTAGGAGTTATGAAACCTACGAAAACCCTTGGTCAAGTTTGGTATTATTAATGAGAAAGGTCGATGGTAAATATATGTCATGCACTGATAATCGATTCATAAACTCGTTAACTAAGCGAGACACTAATGATCGTTATTTGTTAGGCATAGACATGAAAAGTGTATTTTGGCAGATAAAACTTTCTAAGAAGTCTTATGAAATATATACCTTTACTATTCCAAGACGAGGCCTATATGATTTATTCTTAAGCTATTCAATTTGTGTAGTGCAACTCAAACATAGCTGAGGCTAATGGATTCTGTTCTGAAATCTATGTTAAATGACTCAGTAGTTGTATATCTAGATGACACTACCGAACTTTTTAGAAATTCATAGAAGAACAATTTAACTAGAGCAATATCAACTAAAATGATTTTACCATGATTATCAGCTCCAAAATAAAACGAATTAAAAACCTGATAAAACAGCACATGAACCAAATTTTGAAAATGACTATACTTAAGAAAGATAAGTAAATATGGAAAGTTAACTGAATGTAGTTCCTGGAACGTTACACGCTATGGCATGCAATACTGTTGAATATGTCTTTAAATTAGCTATCTAGAGAATCAAGAGATCTATTTGAAATAAGAAAGCTCATATATACTTCCAGTTTAACCGATCGTCCATATAATTAAACATATTTTTAGAAGAAACATCCCTATTCACAACATCGTTCACCAAAACTTCAAAATAATTGCTTCCTTACTTTTAGATATATATCTTAATGACCCTGTATATGTATGAATTTGATCGGATGTAAAATCAGTCTTTGTCAAAAACACAATGATTTAATATTTTTCTTACCGGTATAGCGAACGACAATGTCAGCTACTTGAAATTGCGTTGTCTAAACTTCCGATCCAAACGATGTTCTATGAAATATTATTTCAATATTCCGAAAGTTGAAAGACAAAGTACCACCAACGATAACATCGTTTAAAGTACACCTGGAGAAATAACGAATAGGGGCCATAAAGAATCCCTGGAAGTCATCCACAATATTTCTGTGTGGAATACGTAAAACGCTCTATACTGCTATATCATTACTTTTGTTTTGATTGTCATAAATTTGTAATCACTTACATTTGAATATTACTTGATATAACCATACATCTTTACTAAATAAATCTGAATTTTTTTAGAACTGTCATGTGTCCTTGTACTAACTAAAACTAACTTAAAATTGGTTTTCTTGCTATTGTTTTATTATGGAAACTCTAGTTACTGAATTGATTTTTAGAGCAATTGTAAATTCATTAAAATAAGGACTTAATAGACCCAATTAAACTACAAATTGCTGAGATAAAAGTTTCCAATCTTACCATTTTACATGGAAGACCTTCAGCTCCTGAGCACGTCTCTTTGTTTTATCAAGATTTCTAACCACTTTCGAAATATTGTCATTCAAAGTTTTGAAACGTAAAAATCGACCCATTATCCATATATTTACTCACCTCCCCTCGAAAGTGCTAAACAAAGAGTGTACCCAGTCTTAAATTAAATTCAAAAGAAATAACACCTCTCTAGCCGACTGAAGTTTCAAAATTGGAACGTCCTAGCACCCAAAATTGTTGAGAATACTATTTCTAGATGTAGCAAATTTTGAGGAAGATGCATTTAGCGCAGAATAACAACCAGTTCTATGAGAAACACCAATAGGACGTGCTTAACAACATAAAGTGTACAAAAACATATCACGTGAAGTCTTTTCTCCCCTAATCTCACTATATGCCACAGCTGCAGTTGAGACCTACATCTTTTTAACCAAAATGGTATTTAAAAGTGGTTCCTGGTTCACATCAGCAAATTTATCATCATACTTTTAACACTTTACACAATTACGTCACCAACTTACCTACTTCTTAACATCTCGTCAGCACGTAGGAAACAAGGCGAAGTTTGCACAAAATCTTCCACTTCAATGCAACTCAATTCTCTAAACCGACAGCGGACGATAGAGCAGCACTGCTGCTCGACTCCTGCAGAAAGTTCGTGTAACTACGACGAAGTTGTGTGCCATTTCATATGCTGGCAACGTCTGAAGTTCCACGATTAGAGAATCTACCGGAGTCGAGTGATATAGTTGGATAAGTATTAACTAATGGATAAGTTCCCATCCTGGTAGTATCCACCTAGGCAAACACTCGGAATATTCTGTCTATCTTAAACGTGCAAGGTAACGTTGAGTTGGATGCAGGATAGGTTAATTAGTTTACGTTACTGTAAAATCTTTAACGATGATATACACAAAACATTTAAACTATTCTGGAACTAATTGTTTTACTAACACAAATTGTGTTCCATCTACGTTGCGCAAATAGAATTATTTAGCTTGTAACTTGTTCTAATTAATTCGCTACAAATCGCCACAACCTCTACACGTAGTACACTGGTTTTATAAGAATTAACTATACATGCACAATTGTGCTCAAACATTCATCATATAACATTTCAAATTCTGTACTCATCAGAAGTTAATCTTTACGAAGATTTTGTGACAATTAAAATTTACAAAAATTATAATTACAGGAATGTAGAGAATTAAATTGCATAAAAGTTACTAGAGATTTGACTGACTTAGAGTATATCTCCAGTGTAGCCGTACTCTAAGTCAGAGGTGTGGCGCTACGCTATTGCGATGTGTGTGCGTGCGACGGAACAGCTTTCAACAGATAATGGGAAAGTAAGAAACAGGTATGGAACAGATATTGACAGGTATGGAAGAGGTATTAACGGATGTGGAACAGGTATTAACATTGGTTGCCGTTTCTTTTTTTCTCCTAATTTAAGCAATAAACAAGAATAATATATGCTGTTGACTTTTGCATTCCAATCGTAAAAGTCAAACAGCAAATTGCTCCTGCAATTCCAAAATATTGTGCCCGAAATCTTCCAAGTTTGGACAGAGGACTATAGTACAGAACCACTTTTTTTATCTTCTGTAACAATTGACGAGCGCAAATATTCAATACGACGTTAACGTTGAGGAGCAAAGAAAAGTCACGGTACTCGTCTTGTAATAACCAATAGAGAATAGTCATGCAGAGTTTTACATACAGTTTCAGAAGCGTTAGGCATCGCTAACGAGAATCCCCCAGGGAAATTCTTACTGGATTAATATTTTATACCGTCGAGTGGAAGCGCTGTCAGTTGAGTGAGCATCCTCTAAACAAGTTTGGATTGATTCCGCTAATATGCTTCCTGATTTGAGAAGAAGCGAACTGTAGAAGCGTTAGAAGAGGTTAAAAGTTTTCTGATCTATGTCGTATATTTAAATAGGGTCCTCCTTAAAGTAGTCAACAAAATTTTAAGGATGATAGACTATTATACAACATTTTTTCATTGAAAGTTCTTTTCAAAAATGTTTCATTACAAAATTGTGATACAGACGTACTCTTCCTTGCAATGGTTTCTAAAATTAGTTTAGAAATAATTTAATTGCACTTCCATGCTAGCATACGTAACTTTCTGCAAACTTTAAAGGATTTCAACGAAAAGAATTAAGGCAATTGATGTATGAATGAAGGCATTTTCGAGAAAAAAAATGGATAAGCAACAAACTTCAAAATATAATATCATACTGTTACCTTAAAGTTTATCAATAATCTTAGAGTTTTACAAGAATAAACTGAATCTATGTTAAATAACAGAACTGATGAAATGTCAGTGCACAGCCCTCCTTCGACATGTGGCACTGGCAATTAGTAGATAGCAAAAAATGAAAACGTGTTAAACATGAACAGAAACCCTTTGGTGATAGATCAGGTATGTTGTGCATTTTCACTGTGCTCCGAATAAACTTAACCAGAGCTGGTGGCTCAGTACCTTACGCGCCTGGTTATCGGTCTTGGGATCCCGATTAGAGTTTTCTACGATTTTCCTCGCTCCATGATAAATGCTGGGAACGAATATTTTAAGACGCACCACAAGGCGTAATAATAACTCATGGCCGGCGAATGGCCCCTGTAGTAGGCAAAAGCTGTTGGAAAATTTGAGGGCATGGATTATTATTACGTTATATTGGCTGGGCCTTGACTGGGGTTTGACATGCTTAACACATGGGCTGAAAAGTCCCGGGCCTAACAAAGAAAACACGGTTTTTTTGCTTCAAAATTAGCTTTATCCATCAACATAATCTCCATCAAGAGCAACGCAATCATTCCAGCGCCGCTCTAACATTTCAATACCACTTTTGTAGAACGATTTATCTTTTGCATCAAAATAGGCCTCAATTTCAGCGATAACCTCTTCATTCGTGCGAAATTTCTTACCGGCGAGCATTTTTTTGAGGTCTGCGAAGAGCCAGTAGTCGCTGGGAGCCAAATCTGGCGAATACGATGGACGTGGGAGCAATTCGAAGTTCAATTCATGTAGTTTTGCCATTGTTTTGATTGACTTGTGACACGGTGCGTTGTCTTGATGAAACAAATTTTTTTTCTTCGCGATATGCGGTCGTTTCTTTGCAATTTCGGCCTTCAAACACTCCAGTAACGCTATATAATATTCACTGTTGATGGTATTTCCCAAAATACCGAGGCATAACCATATCAGCCATTTCAGCCGATTGTTGTGCTTTCGGGCGCTTTCGACGAGGTTCACCAGTTGTTGTCCAGTCAGACGACGATCGCTTTGATTCCGGAGTGAAGTGATGGATCCATGTTTCATCCATTGTCACATATCGACGCAAAAATTCCGATTTGTTGCGTTTAAACATGGCTAAACACTGCTCAGAATCATCAACACGTTCTCGTTTTTGGTCAACAGTGAGCAAACGCGGCACCCACTTTAAACAGAGGTTTCTCATAGTCAAATGCTCATTCAATATAAAGCCAATACGTTCTTTTGATATCCTTACGATGTCAGCTAACTCATGCAACTTCACTTTTCAATCATTCAAAACGATTTTGTGGATTTTTTTGATGTTTTCTGGTGTTACCGCCTCATTTGGACGTCCACTGCGTTCTGCATCATCGGTGTCTCTACGACCACGTTTGAAGTCAGCAAACCAACGTTTTATTGTTGTTTCTGATGGAGCGGAGTCCCCATAACACTTTTCAAGCCATTGCTTCGCTTGAACGGTATTTTTTCCCATCAAAAAGCAGTGTAAAATTAAAATACGAAATTGTTTTCGATCCGTTGTTTTGAAAATGACAAAAGTAGCGTGACTCTTAGCACAATAACTCACAAACTAATGAATAGAATATCATGAAATTTTAACAACTGTCTTTTGAAGGTTAGTACCAACTGAGAGAAAGGTGACTGCAATAAAACTAGCGTCATCTATGTGTTAGGCCCGGGACTTTTCAGCCCATGTGTTAGTTTACGTGTTTGTAATATATACTATACATGTGAAGCCTTCGACTTGTAATACAAATCCATCGATTCATCAAAACAAATTTAAACATTGAATGGTGAAAGTTAGTTGCATTACAAAGCAATAGCTCATATGCCCTGAATAGTCCAGAATTCACCAGAATTGAGTAAAGCGTCATTTTGGAGAAATTTGGGAAGACTATCAGCTACAATATCTCTCTTTTCTTAATACAAAATTTTAAATCTGCAAACCATTGAAAAGGCATATGTATCTAACAAGAGAACCTCCAAATTTACTAAATATAAAGAAGTTCTGTGTGCCACAAACTTTATGTATCTCTCTTTGTTTAAAAAATGGAACTATGAGGAAGTATATAACTGCACTACTGTCAATAAGTTCGGAAGTAAGGTGAAAAATTGTTTAGTATATCGTGAAATCGTTAAAATGACGATAGATTCATAGTAACAACTTCGAAACGAGATCGACGTCTAATGCCGCCGGATATCGCAGAAGCCAAGAGGCGATTATTGCCAGCAGTTTTAAGGGGATGTATCGACCGCAAAAAATCGTTTTTAAAACTCGTACATAAAGAGAAACGATTAACATGGACAAGAGAACATGGAAACTGGTCACTGGGTGATTGGAACGCAGTCTTATGGACTGTCGAGTCCAAATTTCAGTTATTTGGTACGTAACGGAGAGTTTTTGTTTGTCGATGACCAGGGGAAAGAGCTAGTGAAGCCTGCTTAGTGTCATCCGTTAAATAGAGAAGTGGTAGTATTATGGTTTAGGGTTGTTTTGCTGGAACAACTACGGGTGATTTAATGAAAATTAGTGGTACAATACAAAAAGATAGATATTTTGCAAAATCTTGTTATTCCGTGTTGAAGCATCTTGTTGGTGGGCCATTTGCGTTTCCGCAAGATACTGTCGCCGAACATGGCTTGAATCTGTAAAAACTGTTTAAAGGAAAAAGTAGCAAGAAATGAATTTGGTTTGGCCTTCTCAAAGTCCAGATTTATCGCCATAGCGCTTTTATGGAATGGGTTTCATCGAAAGGCTAGACAGCGATAATCTCAGAATACTCAACACCTATGGGAATATTTACAGAACGCATAGCAACAAATTGACGCGGACGGTCCCGAAAAATTCCTTCGACGAATGCTTACAATTTGTGCAGCGGTTATCAAACCCAAAGAAGGTCATATCGACGAAAATTAACTTACGAGCTAAACAATGCATAAATATTATTAGGTTTGAATTAATTTACTTTTATTTAACGTCAGCCACTTATGTTGTATAAATTCATTAATAATCACAATAAAATTTGACTGTATCTATAACTTTTCGTAAAATCCATTGCTGCCTCCAAACTTTTGGACGATAGTTTACGTGCTATATGTGTGTCTACGTATATTTCTTGCTAGGGGCACTTAGAGTGCGGGTGTTGTCCCTAACCACATGCCAGAGATATAATATCCACTGCGATTGTAGTATAGTGTCAAAATAAATGAGTATAAAATAGTTGAGTGTTTCAATTTAATCAACAAACATAGCTGTAACCATAGCACTACTATTCTTAGATCTGAACATTTGAAATAAATTCAACTCTTGTATGCTGCATTAATATTCAAATGTATCCAATAAATTTAATTGGTGACATTAAAAAGCGTATAATAACAGAATATTAAAATCTTTTGTTATTGTTAAGTTAGTAGCTATTAGTACCTATAATAAAATTTAGAAATTTGGGACACATAAATTCATATTAATTACTTAAATTTTGGAATTCCATTAATCCGGCCCAAATGCTTTAAAGGTACTTCAAATTTTGTGTGCACCGTTAGCGGTTTATGAAGAAACTAATGCAAGTATCGAATAAACGTACTTAAAAAGTTACGATTCTTTTTAATGTAGGCAGTATATTTCAAAAAGTATTAAAATAAGGATAGTTTTATTGAATTTCCAATTTATTCATGTTATTGGTCACGGTTGTAGGTTTATGTGTGCTATTAAAATATACAATGCAATCTTTTGAACAATTCAACCATATTCAACTGCAATGTTTTATTGTAGCTTAATATAATATATTAAGTTAAAAATAATTGTTATTCTATAAATTGATTATTTTTTTTCATTGCTTCAAGCCCGTTTCACGTCGAAATTAATTTGAAATAAACTTCATTATAAATGCAATAGCTTCCATTTTGTTTATTTGATACGAATAAAATTAATTATTAACTTCATTCGTCATTATTCATTTATATCGTTTAATAAAGGTATTTGCTGAACTTTCTATTAAATTACAACTTTTACGTTACATATTGGTGGAATTTAATTTACCACATTGATTGGCAAATTCGCTGTAACAAAGATGCTAAATTAACTATAACAAATCATTGAATGCGCGCTGAATTCACAGAACTCCTAGATCCCCTTTGTAGCGTCAATAGATAAGCACTTGAACGTAAAGCTGTCCTAATTTATTCGTTCATTTATTTAGTTCGAAAAGCACGTCGACGCTCGGATGTTATTTTAACTTAAGGCTAAGTACTCCACGTCGACTTTGCGAGCAACTTTCAATGATGGATGAAGTCATTTAGCGAATGGAGGCAGCCGAAAACTATTTTGTAAGCGTCTTTGCGCAAAGTAAGTAATCAAGAGCGATTTCATGCGTATTTAATATAATCACACGCTTTATGGTTACCCTTAGCGTTCGTTTGAGTAGTGCATTCGTGTAAGAAATTCCTGGGAACGGAGGAGTTCATTCGATGCACTTTTAGTAATCCACGAAGCGGTACCGTTTTAACCTTTGATGTGGTGAATTGCTAGCGACAGATCAAACGTTATCAAAATAATAAGCGAAAGCATATGTATACAATGCATTATGCTATCAACTATAAACTACGTAACAACCTACTCATTGTGTATTCTGGTTAGAGGGTATGTTTAAACAAATAATACTCATGTAGTGATTAAGTCGATAATTAATAATAAAGCTAATAGATACTAAATATCGACGCTTCAGTCATTGCTGCAAGGGACAGTTCCCACTTTATAATTTAATTATAATTTAAATATCTTGTGTGTATTGACGTTTTAAGGGCAAAAGTCATGATAAATATGGCGAATTTTCTTTAAATACTATTTGAATATTCACAAATTCAAAAAATATTGCAATAATACGGATATATGAACCTTATTCTGTTTGTTGCTAGAGTAACGTAATACTCAAATGAGGGTAATATATTACGGTGATATCTGGGTGGTAGAAAACTCTTTTATTTGAAAATTTGGCAACCATGGCCAAGTCATGTATATATATATGTCATATATCTTATGCTACGTACTACTTATAATAATAATAATAATAATAATAATAATAATAATAATAATAATAATAATAATAATATTTAATGCCCAACAGATACAAATATCCAATTACAAGGCAATGTTAAATAATGTACACATGCAAATATAAATAACATAAAATTAAAGTATGTCAAATTAGAAAACTTAGTAACTAGTTGCATTAATTTAAATTAAAAAAAAAAAAGTAGTTTACCAGTGGTTAGCAAAAAAGAGAGAACGGAAAAAGTATTCAACTAAGTGTAACGCACCCGCGGTCTACATACCGTCAAAAGGGACGGTAAAGTGCAGGTATGTATATCCAACTCGGCAAACTCCATAGAGTTGAAATTGCTACACAATCTGTGTATTGGGGACCTGATGGCGATGTTTGTTCTAGGTGCGAAACAGTAAAAAGTATTTGTTTGCCTAGATCCTGAACGTGGTACAATGAAGTTGATTCTACTCAACAACTCAGGGACATCGAGACCATTATGAAGTAAAGTAAATAGGAATTTACACTCAGCCTGTTTTCGACGTAGTTCTAATGAATCAATATTAAATGCGTCTAGCAGAGCACTGTGGCTAAATCCTTGTATCAGGTAAGTATTAAATTTTTTTAAAGTACAAGAACTTCAAACATCTTCTCTGAATCTGCTCTAGAAGATGTATCTGATAGATGTACATAGGTGACCAGACCAAGGACGCATACTCCAGTCGAGACCGAACAAAAGCGAAATAAAGAGGAAGAATTGCTGTTATAGAAGCAAATGGTCGTGTAACACGTATAATGAATCCTAACATACTCAACGCTGATGTACAAATACTGGATATGTGCTCCATAAAGGTCAGTCTTGAGTCAAAGACGACGCCCAAGTCTCTCATAGAGGTCTCCCTAGGTAAAGAAGATCCAGCCAAGTGGTAGGTATATATAATTGGAGTCGTCTTACGAGTGTAGGTGACAATTTTGCATTTGTTTACATTAACTGTTAGTCTGTTGTTGACACACCACGTGTTGAATATATCGAGTTGGCTTTGCAAATGATTGCAATCCTGAGAATTATAAATTGTTGAGTACAACTTCAAGTCATCTGCGTATAACAACTTTGGACAGTTCAGTTGATAGCACAAATCATTTATATATATGAGGAACAGAAGTGGACCCAAGTTACTCCCCTGAGGAACTCCAGAGCTCGGCGCGAAGTAATCAGACTCAAATCCCATGTATGTCACAAATTGCTTTCTATCAAGAAGATACGATTGGAATAAAGACAAAAGAGAAGACGAAAATCCAATATTGTCCAATTTATTAATAAGCACGGTGTGGTCGATTCGATCAAAAGCTTTTGTTAGGTCAGTATACACAACATCTACCTGTCCACCGGCATCAATACTATCAGATAGGTATTGTGTAATTGTAACAAGATTAGTTACCGTAGATCGTTGAGCAACGAAACCGTGTTGGTCATTTGAAATCCAGGGTCTAACTTGAGCATAAATATACTTGTACAAACATTTCTCAAAAACTTTAGCAAAATTATTTAATAACGATATGGGACGATAGTTGGAAATAACACACTTCTCACCATTTTTAAAAACAGGCACCAATTTGGCAATCTTCCACACAGACGGGAAGGTGGATGTTTTGAGAGCGAGATTGAACAAGTAGCAAAGAGGAGAAGCAAATATATTTGCACAATCCCTAACAAAAAAGGCCGGAATGTCATCACTACCCGCCGTGCAATTATTCTTTAAGGATTTCATAGCACACACCACATCCATCTCAGTTACAGAACCTAGGTCAACCATAGTAGCGCACGAAGCAATTGGAGCAATAGGCGTTGGAGCAAATGAAGGAAGGTACACCGATTGGAAAAACTCCCGCAAGGCGCTCACTATGGAAGGTGGGTCGTTATACGTATTGCCGTAGTCGTCCTTCATAGTTCTAGGAATACCTCCCCCATCCCTCCGAGATCGCACAAACTGCCAAATATGTCTAGGATCGGTTGAAATGGAGAATTCAGAATACTTATGCATACAACGGAAAAGGGAAACAGTTACAGAAGTACATAACTGTAATCACCAAAATCGGCGTCAAATTAAACTATTGTTAGTTTAACTGGAGACAAATAAAACACGACAAAATTGACCCATTTGCGTGTGCGCTTATTTATTATCGTAAATATTCAAAAATATCACATTTCTTAACAATGATCGAAGAAGTAAAACTCAAATATTTTAGAAAATTTTCCAATATATTTATCACAATGTTATTATAACATGTTTCATCATATCTGATGAAGCTACAGTGATAGCGAAACATGTTATAATAACATTGTGATAAATATATTGGAAATTTTTCTAAAATATTTGAGTTTTACTTCTCCGACCATTGCCTAATATAGATTTCCAACAAGTATCGGCCGACTCAATCGACATTTCTTTAAAAAGAAATATTTACAAACCAGATCCTATTATTTGAAAGCTCATAGTTAAAGTACGAATTTTAAGGATATATGTATGTACATATTTTAATATTGGCTTTGTGTGTTCGATATTTTGATAATATACCACAAAATTGTTTTGCTAAGGCATAGAAAGACAAATATATAATAGAGATAACGTTGTGGTTTTATAATACAACATTTATATACCTACTCGACGAGTTCAAAAACAAGAAGAAATCATATATAGGGGCGGTGTCCCAAGGCCATTTAACAGACTCCTGTAATATGTAATATAATAATATCTGGTAAATTTATACCACTTATACTTTCCACTCCTAATAGTACTAAAAGAATCTTGATGGCAAGTTTAGGCCCCAAGAACAACAAACCCTATTTCGACCTGCAAACGTTGTTATTCAAGCCTCAACTTCAGGTAAATTAACCAATGATTTATTTAACAGCTGGTTTCTTAATATTTACTTATCAAGCATTGGGCAAAAGAGTCATGGACAGGTCACTGTCCAGAGTCTTTCAAGAAAGAGGTCGCATCCAATAAAGCTGTTTAAATTCTAACAATACCAAAGAATACAACAGGTATGATTCAACCATTGAACATCTAGGGATTTCGAATATGGAAATAATTTAATCCACGATTTTATGACCTGGTTCTTATCTCAAATTATGATGTTAATCTCCATTTGCGAAATAATTTCATTAAAATTATAATCATTAATACACAATCAATTGTCGTCCTGTAAATATATCAATTTGTTTGCTTATGCCTGGTACAAATCCAATTATATAGAGAATCGATCTGGGCCATTCGAACATCCCATGAATTTTGCCGTTTCAAACGAAGATTTTCCGTTTCCTCCACGTTGCTTTCAATGTGATGTTTTTGCATTCATTCCCTGTTTTTGGTGCGAAAACATTGTATGCTCTAAGCATTTTTTACGACTTTCATTATCATACCAAATCATAAATACATAATTTAAATACGCATTAAAATAATTTTTTCTACCTATTGCCGTCAAAAATGACATCAAGAAAACTGAAAATCTGTGACTCTTCGAAAGAGTGTTTCACCCCCTCAGACTGAATTTCAACACAAACAAAAAAAGTTTATTTTCAAGTCTCAACATGCTCTACTTACCTACCAAGTGTCATTAAGATCTGAATTTAACACCCGGGAACCTTTCTTTGTCAGTGAAATTTTGATAAATATTTAAAAGAATTCTCTTCGCTTTTTTTCTGCAAAAAATAAAGATTGTTGAAAATACGTTGAAATATATACTACGAGAGCCAAAAATATTAATTATTAATATTAATTGAGGTTAATGCAGGTTCGAATGATAATACCTAACATTGACAATTGATTATTCGCAACTTGTCAGTGGCGTTCCAGTTTCGAGTTTATTAGTTTTGAATTATCTGAATTCTAAAATTCGGAGTTAATGCTAATAAACTAGCAAGTGGCTGTTTTTGGCAGGAAGGGGTACAGCACATACATTATAAAGAACACTGGAATACTTAAAGCAATTCTATTCTATGATCATTAAAGTCTCCTGGCCTTACCAGCTGCGATATCTTTTTATGTGCCTGTTTAAATAACAAAATATACCGCAATGCTCTATATACTTTAGAAAAATTAGAAAACGCCATTCAAAAATGAATCAACGGCTTAAACAAAAATCTTCATATCCTTCACAATGTGAGTGAGAATTTCAAACAAATAATTAATCTTTGCATAAATCTCTATGGGCAACAACTTGAACTTTCATACACTTTCATTTGTAATACAAATAAATACATATATACTATTAATTTAAGTATTTTCATTAATTTATGTTTATAACGTTTTATTCATTCAGTCTTTATATTTCTACAGTAATACGAAGATTTAACCCATGGCCACTGTGACCTTGACCTCTTTTCATAACATTAAATTCGAATTCCATTTAAGTCAGATGTACTGTGTCAATTTCGATTTTAAAATCACATTCCACATGGTCGGAAATATCATCTCTCATCAGCTTTCTAACGAGAATCGACGCGTGCTATTTCTCATAGAATTTTGATCAGTTCGGGAAAGTTAAGTTTTGATAAAGGAAAAGCAGCATCTGTCATTGCGTTGCCAAAAATGTAATGCGCGGATATAAAAAGATACACAAATTCAATCAAAATAACTGTATTTTAGTTTCTACAAAAAATTAAAGTGTAAATCATTACTGCAAGGCACATTTTATATTCTGTGAAACGCCTAATTTTTTGTAAGCGTTCAATAAAAAGAAGAATTATGGACATAATAGCTCATTTATAAAAACCATTTAAAGAAATTTTACCTTTAGTAGTCCATTCCAATACAAACTTATGTCCTAACTTGTACCATTTTCAGTTGCCTTAGTTGTCAATTTGAGAGAGTATTCGTTCAGACGCATAATTGATAGGAATTTGTTAAAAATTCTTAAAATTGATTTTACAACGTAGGCGCCATAAAATCGCGACTTCACAGGCTATAAATATGAGGTTCGAAGTATAGTGGTTTTTAGTAACCAGACAACCAACTTGACTAGCGCATGGAAATGTCTAGAATAAAAATGCGTACCGCGCGGTCATCAAATTTTTAACAAAAGAAACGCATACGCCTAATCACATAAAACAGCGTTTCGACGGAATTTACGGTGATTCATCTCCTTCCTATTCCACTGTAAAAAAGTGGGCAAAATGTTTCAGTTTGGAGCAAGAATCCCAGGAAGATGCTGAACGGAAGCGTGGATCGATTAAAACGTTAACGCCTCAACAAATTTCAATTATTGAAGATTTAATGCTAGAAGATCGCCGTTTGAAAGCGAAGGAATTAGCAGTGATACCAAACATACCCGCAACAAGTATTCGCCGAATTCTCCTTGGCCATTTGGGTATGAATAAAATTAGTGCAAGATGGTTACCGCGACTTTCTTTTGCTCTCTAACATGAGCGCTGAGTCGAATGTACGCGGTCGTTCTTAAACATGTGTGGAGACGAACCAAAACCGATTTTCGAGTCCATTGTCACAGGGGATGAAACAATGATTATATTTTACGATCCTCTATCCAAAAGAGAGTTCATGCAATGGCGGCGACCTGATAAGCTGCGTCCCAGAAAGGCGAGTCGTTCAATCGAAAAAGGTGATGGTCACAATATTCCGGGATTGTGAGGGCATGTTACAAATTGACTTTAAGGAGCGCCATACAACTGTGAACGGCACATATTATGCGCGATTATTGCATAAATTAAAGGAAAGTGTTCGTGTAAAACGTCGTGGAAAATTGGCAAAAACTATGCGATTATTGCACGACAATGCTCCCGTTCATACTGCCGACAAGCTGACATCCGCGCATGGGGTTTCCAAGAATTGGAACATCCACCGTGTAGTCCGGATGTGGCTCCTTGTAATTTTTATTTATTTTCTAATTTCAAGAAAGACCTTAGGGGACGTCATTTTAAGGACGACATTGAGTTCAACATCTTGACGGAAAAACTTCAGATTATTTTTACAAAGTTAACGAATTATTAATCAATCGTTAATAAATGTTTAGAGGCTAAGGAAGATTACATTGAAAAATAAAATTTCTTATATTATTCCAAGTTTCTTTTTTCTATCTAGCCGAGAACTTCTGGCGCCTACCACGTAAATTTTTCTTACTAAATAGCACAAATCATTCATGGTCGGACCTTATTTTTACTTATTTGTTGCAAATAAACAAATTTCATTCAGTTAAAAATTTTCATTTTATGGGTTTGTCATGTCATTCAAATAGCTTATGCCAAACAAAATTCGTATTAAGAGTTTCAGTAACAAGGTGAGGCATAATTATAATTTCAAGGGCTACTTTGAGATAAAATTTATTTGATAGCATGTCATAAAGTATGGTATTAATGATACCAAAAATAATAGTACCTACTATAATACAACACCATCACTTAAAGATCTATATATACGAATCAGAAATATTTTTGGCATCCACATTTTTTTTTTTCAAATAATTACTAACCATGAACCTAGAAGGTTCATTGAATCAAACAGAATAGAAGTACGTATATTATTATTATTATTATTTCTATTTATCAAATCAATGTATTTAAAAATCTATACACAATGAAAACATTCGTAGTTTACGTGTAGCAAAAGGAATTTTAAAAAGTTACCACCTTCTACCATTGAAATTACATGTTAAAGTATGAATAGGGTGCATTGTATTAGTAGCTAGAGGCCAAATAGATACGATCTTGGCGCTGTATTGTTCTGGCGGCTCCATTTCCTGTGACAAAAGTTTTACACCAACAAAAGAAGGTGTACAACAGAAATCCTACAGCGCATTTCAAAATATTAGAAACAACTTATTCACGACTATTCTTTGTAATGGAATAATAAATTATTTTTAGTTATAAAAAAGTCTGTTATAATATTTCTACGTACCAAAATTTTAAGCGGAGTTTGCGGGAATTTCAAAGTTCTTTTACTATGTACGCACTGCTACGTATACGTGGAACAAACTCAGTTAATATACACTCAATATTAATTAAAAGGAGTGTACATATATCTACATCAAGTGGAACGCTAAAATCTCAAACGCGTGAAAAGCGGGTAAATTTGCCGGGGAAAGTTTCCTCCGATATTCGAGGACGCACAAGATTCGAGTCTACGGTTTACGCGTCACCGGAAAGCTTTCGTATCGCGGAACACTGTGGAAACAACGCGGGCACTAGGGAGACAGCGCGCACGACCTCGGCCGCGTTACGTCGAAAACTACCGTGGTCCAGGTCCAGAGCTTTCGGAAGCAGACTTGCGTGATGTGGCTACGGTTAGAATATCCTAACAACTTTGCGCCACCATATCGCATCGGGGCATCCTATTTTATTCGTGCAGACAATGGAAGCGGCCGCTAAGAAATCAAAATTTGCAGCCGCTATACGGCAAAATTATTATAGGAGGTTATAATTTGGCAAGTAAGCGAGCTCTCAATTATTCGTCGAGATTTCATGAGCTGCGTGATGGTGGGTTGAAATATTCGCGCGAAAATTAAGACATCATTTCCTCTTAACTCTACAATGCTTTAAAACAGTTATAGAATTTTAAAATATGGTCGTTCCCCAACACTCTCCGTTTTATTTATTCGTGGTTCCGCATATGTATTCGATAGCACCCGAAACTACCGACTTACCTACATACTAAACATGTTAAAACGAGCTTCGTCCGTCATCAGCGTTAATGTACTTAAATTAGTGCAATTGTTAATTTTTTTTAGTCCTATCAAGGCACGTCCACATTATGTAACAAAACACGTTATGTAGCGAAGTTGTACAATAGCTTTGTTGCGTAACTTAGGTTTCTTTCGGCTTAACTAAGAGATGGCGCCCGCAAAACTAGCGTCTTTGCTTTATCGGCCCGGATTACTTTTGTTATTTAATCAAAGGAGAAAGGCTGTTGAAAGTCATCGCTTGTTGGTGGAAACATATGGTGAACACGCTCAATCGGTTAGAACATGTCAGACATGACTTCAACAATTTAAAAGTGGTGATTTCAATGCGAAAGACGGTGACCGCTTTGGTAAAACACAAAAATGCGAAGTCGATCAATTGCAGGAGTTATTGGATGATAACCCAATTCAAGCTCAACAGCAATTAAAACACGCCTAAAAGAATGCCTAGAAAATAACATCAAAGATAATTACGCTGTAAATATAGTTTTTCTCATGGTATTGGTGAAATCATTCACGGGAAAAACAATGTGAAAAGACAAAAGACCCTAACACACTTCAGCGTGGTTTCGAGCGGTATTTTGCTCGACACACTGCAATTCTCTCTCTGCCACTATCACCATATCTAACCCTACAATTCGAGTGATTATTCTTGGCGCTAACTAGTGCCAAAGGAATGAACCACTTGTCTGCAAAGGTCAGACATAGCGAAAAAGAACGGGTATTGCTTCACACCCTTCTCTCGAACAATCAGAATCCAGAAACGACATCATTTTGTAATTTTTCAATTCCGTCCGCTAGTCAAGTAGTTCTTGGAAATACTTTTTGGCTTTTCTTGATAGCTAAAACTACCTTCTTCACATCATCAAAATGTTCGCAGTGGTAAAACGCAGCCATGTTCCCTAACGCGTAGCGATCGGCTGTGGTGGTTCAGGCACTTTGGGGACACAGTTCGTGAAATCTTTTTGTACGTTTTGGGAACTTTAGAAATACTACCTTCATATAAGCTATTAAAGCATTTACTGGTGGATAACATTTAAAGATCAATTACGCCACAAGGTTTAAAAACCATAAATAAAAATTATATATTCATAAAAACAAACTTATATATGCTTAAGGGCATTGTATTAGTTTCAGATGCTAGAACAAATCCAAAATCTTCATAAAACAAATCTATAACAATAACCTGTTATTTACCAATAATTATAATCAAATTTGCTACGTCAAACAAGCAAATATCATAATTTCATCATTGCACGACGTGCGATGGATCTCTGTAATATACCCAGTTTTAAGACTAACTAAAGATGAAGCTGAATACCTTCGAATTAATGTGTAATTAGTCTCCATCTAACATCGGCCTATTTCTTTCATAAATTAATACAAATACCTCTATATTATAATTTAATTTCAATGATAGAGTGAACACTTAACATCAATGTAAGTCTTCCCTTTAAATTAAGATAGTAATTTTATATTTCCACATCTACCAGGTAATCTAATACCATCAGTCATCGGTTGTTATAACATGTTATCGATATAATCACCGAACAATGAACGCTCATTAACATTTCAGACATCTTCGGCGACTCATCCCGGTGAAAAGTTTTTAATTTACCTGCGTATTATTCGCATTATCCGGGTATAAGCTCGAGAAGCTTTCAATTATATCTCCTTTTGTATTCTACGCCTACTTAATATAAGCGAAAGTACAACATTTAGAGCGTTCTACTTGTTTCCGTAATAAGGGGAGCGATTTACGCATATAATATGCGTACAGCTTTGCAACTTACAACGGAAATCGTAAACAAAGAGGAGAAAAGTTCGATGTAGCCCCGCTCGTATTAGCTATTATTATTCGCGACAGGTGCCTAGAAGGGGGCGCTTTCGCTTCTTTCGCACGTCTTAGTTTTCACTCGTTCTCGTTATTTTGAACTTCGCTCAGGCAGGAAACTTGAACGTACTCGTAGAACGCTGGCAACAATTTGTCTAATGCGCTACTATGAAAGAAGATCTAGTAAATTGCATATTTTAAAGTTTAGGTGTAAAATTTAATTTTATTGTAGATAGAATGGTATGATCCTTCCTTAAGATAATTTTTTATAATCCTCGGGGACTTTAAAAAAAAATAGTTTAGTTCACTGCGTTACCTTCTTCATTCCGTATACTTGCACTCTGTGTTATTATTGCTGATTAATTAAAGGAAGGTGGCGTAGGAAACTGACAATGCACATTGTTAACACATGGGCTGAAAAGTCCCGGGCCTAACACATAGATGACGCTAGTTTTATTGCAGTCACCTTTCTCTCAGTTAGTACTAACCTTCAAAAGGCAGCTGTTAAAATTTCATGATATTCTATTCATTAGTTTGTGAGTTATTGTGCTAAGAGTCACGCTACTTTTGTTATTTTCAAAACAATGGATCAAAAACAATTTCGTGTTTTAATTTTACACTGCTTCTTGATGGGAAAAATACCGTTCAAGCCAAGCAATGGCTTGAAAAGTGTTATGGGGACTCCGCTCCATCAGAAACAACAATACAACGTTGGTTTGCTGACTTCAAACGTGGTCGTAGACACACCGATAATGCAGAACGCAGTGGACGTCCAAATGAGGCGGTAACACCAGAAAACATCAAAAAAATCCACAAAATCGTTTTGAATGATCGGAAAGTGAAGTTGCGTGAGTTAGCTGACATCGTAAAGATATCAAAAGAACGTATTGGCTTTATATTGCATGAGCATTTGACTATGAGAAAGCTCTGTTCAAAGTGGGTGTCGCGTTTGCTCACTGTTGACCAAAAACAAGAACGTGTTGATGATTCTAAGCAGTGTTTGGCCATGTTTAAACGTAACAAACCGGAATTTTTGCGTCGATATGTGAGAATGGATGAAACATGGATCAATCACTTCACTCCGGAATCAAAACGATCGTCATCTGAGTGGACAGCAACTGGTGAACCTCGTCCAAAGCGCCCGAAAGCACAACAATCGGCTGGAAAGGTTATGGCCTCGGTATTTTGGGGTGTGCGTGGTGTAATATTCATCGACTATCTTGAGAAAGGAAATACCATCAACAGTGAATATTATATAGCGTTATTGGAGCGTTTGAAGGCCGAAATTGCAAAGAAACGACCGCATATGGCAAAGAAAAAATTTTGTTTCATCAAGATAACGCACCGTGTCACAAGTCAATCAAAACAATGGCAAAACTACATGAATTGAACGTCGAATTGCTCCCACATCCACCGTATTCGCCAGATTTGGCTCCCAGCGACTACTGGCTGTTCGCAAACCTCAAAAAAATGCTCGCCGGTAAGAAATTTCGCACGAATGAAGAGGTTATCTCTGAAACTGAGGCCTATTTTGAGGCAAAAGATCGTTCTACAAAAGTGGTATTGAAATGTTAGAGCGGCGCTGGAATGATTGCGTTGCTCTTGATGGAGATTACGTTGATGAATAAAGCTAATTTTGAACCAAAAAAAACGTCTTTTCTTTGTTAGGCCCGGGACTTTTCAGCCCATGTGTTACATTACATTCTCGCCCTCTGGCTTATACAGCCGTAAACGTGTTTAAACTGCGTCACGGCATGCATCCACATACGCGAGGTCTATGCTATTAATTTGACGGTTCGAAGAGTAGTAGTTTTTAGTAGCCAACCAACCAACGTGATTAGAGCATGAAAATGTCTGAAGTAACGAAAATTCAGTACCACATGCTCAGCAAATTTTGAACAAAAGAAAGGCATACGCCTAAGCACATAAAATAACGTTCAGACGGTGTTTACGGTGATTCATCTCCTTCGTATTCCACTGTAGAAACGTGGGCAAAATGTTTCCGTTTGGGGCAACGGTCCTGGAGGATGCTAAATGGTCGGGTTGGCCAATTGAAGTGATAACGCTTCAACAAATTTCGATTATTGAAGATTTAGTGCTAAAAGATCGCCGTTTGACAGTGAACGAATTAGAAGTGATAACAAACATATCCCAAACAAGTATTGGCCAATTTCTCCATGACCATTTGGGTATAAATAAAATTAGTGCAAGATGGGTACCGCGACTTTTTCCTGCCCTCCACCGTGAACGTCTAGCCGAATGTGCACGGTCGTTTTTAAACATGTGTGAAGACGATCCAAAACCGATTTTGAAGTCCACTGTCACAAGAGATAAAACAATGGTTTTGATTCTCTATCGAAAAGGAAGTCTATGAAATGGCGGCGACCTGATAAACTTTGTCCCAGAAAGGTGACAGTTGTTCAATCAACCGTACAGGGTGTTGCATTTAAGCGCCACCCCCTTATGTTGGAGCTAAATATGGTAATACGGAAAAGCAATTAACGCAAGTTGTTGATCTACAGCACCTTTATTGATTTTAAATCATTTTCAATTACACAGGGTATTCCAAATGTGATATTAAGATGAGAACTTATAACTTATGATACGCACATACTACATATACATACATCAGAAAAGGGCAACAGTTACTCTATATAATCTCCACTTCATACAGTAATTGAATTAGCTTCGCATTAATTAAGTTAAACTAATTAATTAAATTATATTGAAGTATATAACTGCAATTGCCAATTGATATGGTATCAGATGAAACTGTTGTTAGTCTAACTGGATATAAGTAAAATCCATTTGCAGGTCCTTACCGAACAAATACGCAGTCAACTTAGTGGAAAGTCTGCTTCGAAGTTGCCATGCAATTATGAATGCTGATAGTGACTAGACGCATTATTGGCATACCATCTTTCTTCTCATCGAGTACATCAAATCTGTAATTAAAAATTATTAAAAATATCTTTTTCTACACATTAACCCGTACACATTCTTACTTTGAAGAGTGTATGTCTTTAATAGATTTCAGTGCATATCCAGACCTAAAATAATACATACCTACGGCGAGCTGTAGGGCTATTATTTTAGATTACTAATCTACATATATCTTAATCTAAATATACAATATTATTAAATAAGAACCTACAATGTACATAATTATTACTTTATTTAACTACATTTCGTCGAATATTTCAAGGTTAATAATATTGCACTGTATCCTCCTTTAGAAGTTTTAGAGAAGTTCCCCCACAGGTCTTACAGTGATTTGGGAAATCTGCAAAGGAAACATAAACGCATTACATTTGCAAAACCTTATTTAATTATGCATATTGCGACAGTTGAATGAGAATGTACTCCTTTTGCAGAAACTTCTTCCGAACTTTAGTTGTTATAAGCTATTTTTATGGATTTGTTTTTATTTCAAAGTTAACCATTTTTCTAGAACATAGTTTTTCATTTTTTTGCTGTTTTTAAGGATAAATACAATGTTACGAACTCTAATAATGCAATCATAAAGAATGTTTTTACTTTTATACATATTTACATTTTTTATCTATTAAGTATGTATATCCTTTAGTTCGATACTTTTTAATATGTATTATTTGCTGACTTCGTTACATTAACTTATATTGTACATTTTTGTATATTGCTTTCAAGTGAATCTATTTCTATCTATATATATATATATATATACAGTGAAATTCTCCTTCGCGGACATCCCTCTCACACGGGCACCTCCCTTAAACGGACAGTTTCCATTGTATTAACTCTTTCTTGGACGGATTATTCTTAAACGGACGCGGACACGAGAAAATGTTCTCTTAACCGGACAATTTTAAAGAAGGTTTTTTTGTATTAATGCGTTGATTTTCTTTTCATATTAAATTCTAAAATAGATAAAAAAAGTGAGATTACCAATAGGTTTGTCGTGACAAAAATGCAAAAAAGATTTTTTTTTAGGTCCGCTAATACGATGTAAAGCAAGAGAAATAGCCGCTTCTTTGGGACATTCTACATTCAGTGCTTCTTCTGGTTGGCTCAATAAACTTAGAATCCGCCACAATATAAGTTTTAAAGCGATTTCGGGAGAAGGAGCTTCGGTTAATGCTGAAATTGTTTCATCGTTTTTAAAAAAATGTCCTTCTTTGATTAAGGGATATTTACCGATAGACATCTATAATGCCGATGAGACAGGCCTGTATTTTAGGGCTCTACCCGACAAAACGCTCACATTAAAGAAGGAAAAATGTGTTAGGGGTAAGTATCCCAAAGAGAGGCTTACAATTTTGCATTGTGCAACTATGGCGGGTGAAAAAGAAAAACCCCTAGTCATTGGTAGGGCAGCTAAACCCAGAGCTTTTAAAAAGATTAATATAGATAACCTGCCTGTATCTTGGAAATACAATAAGAAAGCTTGGATGACAGGACAAATTATGACAGAGTGGTTGCAAGACCTAGAGTGGAAAATGGCTAAAGAAAAAAGAAACATTTTGTTATTTTTAGACATATACATATACATATTGGCACACATGCAAAGAAAAATCTACAGACAAATATTATACACACATAGATGCCTAGGGAAAGAATAGGCATAGGCAACCGAATCAAAATTCTAAAGAGAATAGAATTACGAAACTTCCGACGGATGCAAACATAAATATACGAGGGCATATCCTCATGCCCCACCCCTCTCCTACTTGTAATTGGTTGTTTGTTTAATGTTTTTGACATTTAGTTAACTGACATTTGTAGATCATATCTACATAATATCAAGTTTGTATCTCAAAGTATTGTTGCGCTGTGGCTAATTCTTGAATTAAGTGTCGTAATTGTTCATAAAGATGGATCCTCTAGAACAAAGAGCCGTAATGAAATACTTCCAGAAAGAGGACATGACACCAATTCAAATTCATAAAGATACTACGGCAACTATTGGTGAGTCTGCAGTTTCTTATAGATATAGTGAAATGCTGGTGTCGAGATTTTAAATACAGAAGAACGTCATGTGAAAACCAATTCTGGTGGTCCTCCCACAATGGTAACAATAGACAAAAACATTAAAACGATACACGATATCGTACTGCAAATCCGACGAGGGCGCATCAGGGACATTGTGGAAGATATTTGCTTATCATATCATGTGGTGCACAACATACTGACTAAAGAATTAGTTATGGAAAAGATGAGCGCAAAATGGGTGACCCGAATGTTAACCATTGATCAAAAAAGAAGTCCGGTATTGATTAGTAAGCATCCTTTGGAAAGATACCATGCAAACAAAGAGAAATTTCTCAGTCAGCATGTGACAATGAATGAGTCATAGCATGCAAGGTAGAGAGTGGAAACATCACGGTTCTCCTCATACACGCAAATTTAAGGTAGTGCCGTCTGCTGGAAAGATCTTGCTATCTGCGTTCTGCGGTGCTCGAGGAATTATCCTAACTAGTTATTTGCAAAAGGAACAGAGCATTACAGGGGCTTACTACGCACAATTAATTTCTAAATTGCGATACGCTATTAAAGAGCAACGTCAAGAAAAATTAAAGCACGGTGTGCTGTTCCATCAGGATAGTGCTCCCAGCCATACATCTAGTATTGGTATGGCTGCTATACATCAAGCAGGCTTTGAATTCGTGGACCACCCGCCATATTCGCCGGATCTGGCCCCTACTGATTACAAGCTGTTCCCCAAATTAAAAGAAATCTTACGTGTTGCAAAATATTCCAGTAATCATGAAGTGATACAAGCTGTAGAAAGATGGGTTGTAAAGCTCGAACAAAATGTTTTCCAGGAGGCTTTTGAGATTGATCACCAATGGACCAAGTGCATTAGTGTAAAGGGACACTATGTCGAAAAGTAAAAAGTATATACTCTTACTGTAAGGAGGTCAGGGGTACAGCATAGAGATCCACCCTCGTATATACAGAGTAGTGGTAATAGCAGATTGTTTTATTTTATTTTATATACACAAAATAAATTGTATTTCTTTTTATGAGGTTTTTTAATATATGCATTAAACAGGCGGCGAGTTTAATTTACGAAACCTGCCAAGCATTGTATCTCCATCAACGTGTTACATAATCATGTTTTCAGTACATTTGTTTTACCCAAAGAAATCACGTTACCCATTGTAAAGAAAAAACTTACATTTACATTCTCAGGTTGTGAAACCACGAATTTTACAGAAGCTGCAATATCTTCAGCCCTTATATATTTACTATCCTTAGTAAATGCTTCTACCATTTCTGTCCCAACTAGACCAGGACTTAAGTTCTGAAACGCAGAAAAAGGAACACATGTTATAATTAGCTAAATACCAAATACCGATAAGGATGGATACAAATATACAATCCTTGTTAATAAATACAGCAAAGTATTGCTTCCTCATAACGCATATATTGTTAAAAGCATTGGATTTCAATCGAGAATGTAAATGCCTTGTCGTCAATTGGTTAAAGCTAGAAACTTTTGATTTAAAGGTTTTATTTGTTGTCAAGCAATACGTTCGTTTACTGATTAAATAAAATGCTTTAATAAGTGGCATCAATTAGTTTATTAACGCATGCAAAAGAGCTAATATTTTGTAATACACTCTATCTACTTTTCTATATTTTGTTGTAACTTTTGATCCTAACAGTACGCTAATCTATAAAAAATTCGAAAGAACAAATCCGGTGTAATATTGTTACCTGCGTAAATATTTCTTTATCGAAAAAAGACTGACAGAGACTTAAAGACCTTACACAGTCTGACAATTAAATAACGGAACTTTAGTTTAAATCATAGAATGTCACGTGTTTGGTCGTAGTCAATTAGATGCCGAAAAATTTGTTTTCATACGATTTATGACTTGAAATGAAATACATATTAATTCTACAACCTCTTACTTAAACCACTATAAACGTAAAAATACATAATCCTTACTGTTATCCTAATTTTGCTTCCTGACAATGCCAGTTCCCTCCGAACGTACCCATTAAAACCTCGAAGTCCGAATTTAGAAGCGGTATAAATCGATGATAATGGCAGATCGCATATAGCATCGCCGGTTATGCTGTTGATATTTATTATAAGGCCTGAGATATCTTGAGCTTTCATTATTCTTATCGCTTCTCTGGTGCACAGCATAGCACCGAACAGATTGGTATCCAAAGTTGATTTAAACTCTTCAATTTCTGCATTTTCAATCGGATTTGTAAGGAGAACTCCGGCATTATTAATGAGAATATCAAGTGGTCCGACGTTTTCTAACGTCCATGCGAAGGCGTTGAGGATATCCTTCTCGTTGGTCAAGTCGGCTTTCAATACAAACAAGCGATTTTCGTAACCCTTCCCGAGCTCCTCGACTTTCTCTTTGCGTCTGGCTAAACCAACAACCTGTAAATGTGGAGCAACGGAAAAAATATCACAAAAATCGAATTTATTCATCAGTGATTGTATGGAAAGTTTAACCTTACTGCACCATCTTCACAAGGAAAGGTTCCCGGATGTCAAATTTAGATCATAATGAGACTTGGTGGGTAAGCAGCGTATGTTAAGACTCGAAAATATATTTTTTTTTGTTTGTGCTGAAATTCACTCTGAAAGGGTGAAACGTCCCTTCGAAAATTAATTACAAAATTACAAATTAACAGATTTTCTGTTTTCTTGATTTAATTCTTTAACGGAAATAGACAGAACAAAAATTTAAATGCAAATGTTGTAGCTTATCGAGAGGTCTTTAAGGACACGTGAATATGGTATATACAGGGTGTTGCATTTAGGCGCCACCCCCTTATGTTAGAGATGATCATGATAATGCGGAAAAGTAATTAACACCCAGGATCCTCTCCTTGTCCTTTCCTTGTCAGTTAAACCTGCCAGTTAATTAAAAATTTCTATTGAATTGTGGGTTTAACTCTTAACTAGAGAGCTCGATTGCTGGATGATAGACATCTACAAATTTGTGTTTAATTTAAGAAGTTTTAGCAAGATTTCGTTTAATATACGTAAGTGTTTATTAAACCATTGATAAAAATAATCGTTTTTCAAAAAAAGGATTGCATTGATTTAATACTTTCCTCATGTTATTTAGTTATTTTGATAGCTTGATCTAATGGTCGTGGTTCCTTGGGGTATACAGAAGATAACATCCGATCTATTTTTTAATATAAATTTTGTTCACATTATTGCAATAAAGATAAAAGTGAATAGTGTAAAAAATCATGTGAAGTGTAGTTCCAGAATTGGTGTTAAGTTGATGAATGTAAAATGTTCTCAGGAAAATGTTTGTTGATTAACCGACAACCTCCAGAAGATGAAAAAGTTTTCATTAAAACATCGCCGCATTACACCACCACAATACATGCAACAATGGTCTAGTTACTGAAAGTTTATAATTGATATTTATATTTTATAATTGATCGTCGTGCAAAGACCCAGGATGACCATAATAGACATCCCGGAAAACTTTACGACAATCATACTCTCTTGCTTTCATTTTACTCAGGAACACCAAAAATTCAGATTTCGATATAATTCTAGGAGCTGAAAGAGTACCTTAGTAGAAGAACAACACATTTCTTTATGAGTTGAATCTCTTGATTTCAGAGTACAGGTTCCTCCAAAAATGTTACACATTTTTTTAATTTTCGTAAATGTATTGGAAACTATAACAGAAATAGATTCTTAAAGGATAATTTGGACTTTATGAACTTCAGTTTCTAGAGTTTCATCAAAATCTGAATCTTTAGGTTGCTGGAGTTCCAGTGTGCCCATATAAAAGACATCTAGAGTGCTGTGAATTCACAAGAAGGTTTTTTTTTACAGGGTATCCGATTATAGTGATAATTTAAATTCAAATGTCAAACTTACTTTTATTCCAGACGCTAAGAGTTCTTTCACAATCGCCGCTCCAATTCCAGCACTGGCACCTGTTACTATCGCGATTTTGTCGGTTAAATCGGTCATGCCGGCTTTCAATTTCAAACACAATTGTAAAATAGTTCGCAGGCAACTATGATTCCTAATCGAACGTATTTATTTATAAACCTAATTAAAATGTACTAATATGATAAAAGAGAATGGTAGGGAGAAGTCATATCTATTGCACTATTACGTCCACGTCAATAACTTATTGTGACCGCGTGAGAGCTTTTGATTATGCAAATTATTATATGGCCTTGTACAAACGAGGTGTGATCAAAAATTTGTGACACCGACGTTCTGTAGTAACAACTAGATTTTGGTATTGATATAAAACAGTATCCAACGCTTTGGCGTAATTTAATAATATTATAGTGGTTACTAAGCCCTGTTGATAATGAACTGATGCTCTAAGAATGTTGCAACCAAACCAGGGCAAGCTAATTTGATAAATACTATTTGATCGTAGACCACACGGCCAAAACCTTTGACAGTCTCTATATTATGTGGTTTAATTTTGGGTATTGGAAAAATAATAGATGTCTTCCAACGGTCAGAGAAACCAGCTAATACATAATTTACAATTTCTTTATAAAACTAATATCTATGTTATAATAATAATAATAATAATAATAATAATAATAATAATAATAATAATAATAATAATAATAA
Organism: Trypoxylus dichotomus; assembly: GCA_023509865.1. Lineage (NCBI taxonomy): Eukaryota > Metazoa > Arthropoda > Insecta > Coleoptera > Scarabaeidae > Trypoxylus > Trypoxylus dichotomus. The sequence continues at coordinate 51,255,394 of CM042078.1, forward strand.
TAATAATAATAATAATAATAATAATATTTAATGCCCAACAGATACAAATATCCAATTACAAGGCAATGTTAAATAATGTACACATGCAAATATAAATAACATAAAATTAAAGTATGTCAAATTAAAAAACTTAGTAACTAGTTGCTTTAATTTAAATTAAAAAAAAGTAGTTTACCAGTGGTTAGCAAAAAGAGAGAACGGAAAAAGTATTCAACTAAGTGTAACGCACTGGTCTACATACCGTCAAAAGGGACGGTAAAGTGCAGGTATGTATATCCAACTCGGCAACTCCATAGAGTTGAAATTGCTACACAATCTGTGTATTGGGGACCTGATGGCAATATTTGTTCTAGGTGCGAAACAGTAAAAAGTATTTGTTTGCCTAGATCCTGAACGTGGTACAATGAAGTTGATTCTACTCAACAACTCAGGGACATCAAGACCATTATGAAGTAAAGTAAATAGGAATTTACACTCAGCCTGTTTTCGACGTAGTTCTAATGAATCAATATTAAATGCCTCTAGCAGAGCACTGTGGCTAAATCCTTGTATCGGGTAAGTATTAAATTTTTAAAGTACAAGAACTTCAAACATCTTCTCTGAATCTGCTCTAGAAGATGTATCTGATAGATGTACATAGGTGACCAGACCAAGGACGCATACTCCAGTCGAGACCGAACAAAAGCGAAATAAAGAGGAAGAATTGCTGTTATAGAAGCAAATGGTCGTGTAACACGTATAATGAATCCTAACATACTCAACGCTGACGCACAAATACTGGATATGTGCTCCATAAAGGTCAGTCTTGAGTCAAAGACGACGCCCAAGTCTCTCATAGAGGTCTCCCTAGGTAAAGAAGATCCAGCCAAGTGGTAGGTATATATAATTGGAGTCGTCTTACGAGTGTAGGTGACAATTTTGCATTTGTTTACATTAACTGTTAGTCTGTTGTTGACACACCACGTGTGGAATATATCGAGTTGGCTTTGCAAATGATTGCAATCCTGAGAATTATAAATTGTTGAGTACAACTTCAAGTCATCTGCGTATAACAACTTTGGACAGTTCAGTTGATAGCACAAATCATTTATATATATGAGGAACAGAAGTGGACACAAGTTACTCCCCTGAGGAACTCCAGAGCTCGGCGCGAAGTAATCAGACTCAAATCCCATGTATGTCACAAATTGCTTTCTATCAAGAAGATACGATTGGAATAAAGACAAAAGAGAAGACGAAAATCCAATATTGTCCAATTTATTAATAAGCACGGTGTGGTCGATTCGATCAAAAGCTTTTGTTAGGTCAGTATCCGAAACTGTAGCAGAACTTTTAATATTATTTATTGCATTGTTAGTCTGAACTTCATCAATACATGAAACAATTAAATTGTTTTCTGTACTTCGTATAGAGAGGCTGGTGGCTCAATGCCTTGCGAGCTTGGCTATCATTCCCGATGTTCCAGGTTCGAGCCTCGAAGCTTTTTCTCAGGGTTGAGATTTTCTGTGGTTTTCCTCAGTCCATGGCGAATGCTGAGAACGAATATTTTAAGAGGCGCCACAGACATAGACGTAATAATAACTCATGGCCTGCCGATGCCCCTGTAATTAACAAAAGCTGTTAGGGGTTGCGAAGGCATAAATTATTATTATTCCGGCCAAGTATGTACCCTTAACATGTGCTGTTATGTTAAGATGTACATATTACGTACCAATATATTTTAGAAGTATGTATCCCATACCATGTTGATTTAACAGACTTGTTATGATTTGTATGTTAAAATTTAGTTCACACTGCCGGTAAACTTGTTGAAAGTAATAGCTATATTGCGAAAATAAGGTGTAGGAAAGTTATCAGTTGATTAGTCTTTTACTTCTAATCAATTTGGACGTTCGAATATTTCACTGATTTGTTTATTCTTAAAAATGGGCGGCTTAGTTAATTTATTTATTTTAAATGAAATTGGAGAAATAGAGCAGAGGTTTGTTCTAAATATATGTACGTTATCATCCATATTAGTTCGGACGCGCAAATAAATTAAAAAAGCGATCCATTTCGACGGCGATTTCTGGTGCTGTCAGTCTTATTTTAGATGATTTCGATTTTTCGCAAAAAACATAATACAACATAACATCGCTTGTAATAACTCTTTTTTGACGCTAGAACTTTTGTATTTTTGGCTTTGATCCTGTGATTCGGCTCCAAATGGATATGTTCGGCAATAGTCGACTTATTTCAAAGTACATTCCTCTCGTCTTCTTTCTTTCTAATGTTGGTTCTGTTATGCCGATGTACACTTTGTCGAATGATCACGGCATGTACCATACCCCTGGTGTTGATAAGGGATTCCTTTTTTCTTTGTCGGAGTAGGGTGGTCAATTTTCACCTGGAAGTAAAAACGGATGCTGAAACGCTCAAACATTCGCCTTATCCCATTAGTCATGCTGTTGTTTGTGCACGGTAAATGCGCTGTATCTAACGTTTCTACCGAGGTTTACTCATAATAGCGCGATTGATGATGTTGTCAGAGTGTATCGCTCGAATCAAGCGGTCCAGTTCCTTCTGTAACTATTCTTCGCTGCATACTCTTCGTGGTAGTTCGATCAACGTGCAAACTACTGTATTCTTCTGACTTAAGCCACCAAGAACTTCCATGAAGCACTGTACTTTAGAGAATGCCAACCGCTATTATTTGCGAAACCCTATACTGACGCGGCAAAACCCGAGAACCGTTACGACAATTTTAATAGCTTCTCAAAATTTTGAGTCAATGACCATTGCTAAATCCTTCTTTAATTTTAGAAGTATAAGTAAGTATTTCGCCATGGCGGATAATTTTCCTGCAATGTAGTTATCAACACCTTCAGTTGCATGTGCATTTTGACGTATTTTAGATAATTTTTGGAAAATAATTTTTTCATCTTGTATTTAATTCAAGCCTCACCGAATGCTATCTCCGATCATACAAAATACTATTCCAAAACCAAAATTGGCACAAAAGGACTAATCTAAAGGATATTCGTTTCTAAAGATTAGAAAATATTTATGTGAAAAGTGTAATAATTATTGCCAAATCCTTCTCTAATTTTAGAATATTAAGTATTTCGCTCTGATGGATAATTTTCCTACAATCTAATCATCAAAATCTTCAGTTGCATACGCATTTTGACATATTTTAGATGAGTTCGATTTTTCGCAAAAAACATAAGGGCTAGAGCTGAAGTTTGTTGTAAGTATATGTACTTAAGTAGAAACCATGAACGATTGTACGATTTTCTTCTATAAAATTTAATAAACATCCGTAGTGCTGCATGTTATTCTATGTAACAGAAAGGATACATACTTGGCCCGATTATTGTATAATAATTTGAAGCAGCTACTGTTATTCATGTCATTTACATCCGACACATTCTGAGGCTACGCCAGTGATTTCCTATTTAAGCCTCGATGTGTTCTTGAAATTGCTTTATTAGAACTTGTTCAGTATCACAGTACGCTTTCTATTCTCTTTTAGAACTAGCATTGGTGAAGTTGCGTAATGTTTTATGGTATTCCCACTTAGCTGGAGATTTTGTTGCTCGATATTCAGTTTTTGCTTTGTCCTTTAGTTTCATCAATAACTTTAAATTACCAGTTAGCTAAGGTGTATACGATTTGGTAATATCAAAAAAAAATGTGAAAGTAGTGAAAACAATAGAATAATAAGCAGGATGCACGCTATAAAAGCGAGAATGCAAGTGTTTCAATTAATGTAGCAATAGTTACAAAAACTTTTAAACAACTTTTAAAAGTATTTTGCAAAAACTTATTTCTGAATTGTGTTCAAAATATTATTCAATGTATGTCCCATATGTCCGGAATAATTTTAAATTTTAAAATAAATCTCCAAAAATTACGTGTACTCAATGTTCCTCTTAGGCATCACTAACGTGTGAAATGGCACGTTAAATAATCTTAAGAATACTTTTGATTTACTCCTGGCTAAATATAAGACATTTACAGCCTTCTAAACGAGCAACTGATTTGCTAAACCAGCGGAGGATAAATTAGGGAAGATTGTGAAGACACAACACAGTACCTTGATATTACTAGACATTATAGAAATTTTAAATGGTGAAGAAATAATGCAAATCTATTTTTTTTTTGAGACTATCAACTACAATTCACCATGTACCGTTTCAGAACCATATTACTGACATGACATAGACGCAGCGCAATATAATTGCAATAGCATCTTGAGCGAAGTGGACGTTGATATATCACAATTTCGTAGAATATATTGGGATTGTCTACTTTTGGTGTCAAGTCCTTTTAACAAATGTTTACTTGTAGAATTTCAAATTTATTCAAGTCTTATTTCCTAGACCTTGTTAAATATTTCTGATCTTTTTCTTCAAGATGCCTAAAGTACTCCATAATCTAATAATATACGTTGCCACATATTTACTTATTAAAAGTGTAGTTACAGGAAATTAAAAGTTTAGGGTAAATAGTTTATCTAACTAGTTATCACATAAACACGCAGCGATGTTATGAAAAGCCGCTCATAATTAACGTATATTAAGAATAATCTGTAGAATATACTCTTTATTCTGCTCGAAACTGTAAATATTTAATTCTTCGTTCTGATAAAAAACTTAAATACTAGAAACAACTCGATGGAAAATAAGGTTTATTTCATAATCCAACATGATTTCATAAGATTATTTGAGTGTTGGTAGTGGATGTACGTGATAATAATGTTAATAAACAATGGTTTATCGCAAACTAAATATACTATTTCCACATCGTTGCATTTTAAGTTAGCAAATTCCCCTATAAACTTGAAATGAATACGTAGGCTTCTACGGCCAGAGTTAGTAATAAACGAACTACTTCGGGAATTGCACCGTGTCGTGATGATATATAATAAGAGTAAGCGGAGAAAAAAAGAAAAATAAGAAGAAAGGGAGATAAAAAAGAGATAGAAAAGGAAAGAAAAATGATAAGCAAGGGGGGCCGTGAAATAGAAAGAAAGGTAAAAAGAATAAGAGACAGAAAAATGGGTGGGGGAAAAAACGAGAGAAAAAGGAGAATAGGGGAAACCAAAGTGGCAGGTAGCTCGACGTGTTGTCGACCCCCTATTCTCCTGAAGAAGCCTCCTACGACGGAGGCGAAACGTCTCTTTCGGGCTCTTTTTCTCTTTTGGTCTCTCTTTTTCACTTTTTTTCTCGTTTTTCCCTCACCCCTTTTTCTGTTTTCAATTCAAGAATTAGCCACAGCATAGCAACACTTTGAGACACAAACTTGATATTATGTAGATATGAGCTAAAAATGTCACTTAACTAAATGTCAAAAACATTAACCAAAGAATCAATTAGAAGTAGGTGGGGAGTGGGGCATGAGGAACCGCCCTCATAAATTATATATATTAAAATAGTGCAGTTATTCTTTCCAATATACAAAGGATGATTGGAGTCTAAATTTGCACTGACATTTGTTAACACTTTAGGTACCTGGTAGTCAAACCATAACAACACTTAATCAACTATCTTTCTTTTAACTTTTTCATTGACTCTAAAGCCATCCGAAATAATTCTTTAGACATTGACGTTCTCGAAGATCCTTTAATAATACAATGCAAATTTAAAATTTTATTCAAATGCACAATGTTTTCACATATATACATATATGGTTGTATATACATATTAACGTATACGACACCATCTGCGAAATTCTGGGTTCAAATATGTAGGTATATGCACTTGCTAATAATGCCATAATCATTCTTGAAAAGCTTCAAATAACTTCTGCCACAGGCCTTATGGTAATTTGGGTAATCTGAAAAAAAAAGACCAAATTCCTAAAAGCTTAAGTATATTGTAATTCTATTTGTTCAATACAAACTATGAACGTACTGAAAATATCTTAGTTCATTTCAGTTAGCTGCACCAACTAAACTAATTCACAACAAAATGTGCTGTCGTTTTTTAAGCTTTCAAACAAGTGTTCGAATATTGTTCACAATTTTATTGTAGTTATTAGAAAATACGTTATAACTCCTTAAATATTGCCATTATAAAAGCCTTCGTAACATAATCTTTTGAAAATCTGTATTCTTTTTAAATTCATGTAGAAAGGAATGAAATCTCTCCCCTTAATCTAACAATCATAAAATGCCATAAATTTAATTGTAGGTATCAGAAATAACCAAGTCAAAGCCCTAAGGCCGCATAGAAAAATATATAAATAATGCCGGACTAAGTATATTGAGAGTTTGTCGACAGTGAATACTATTCTCTAGTCGATCTCTATCTAAATTTCGGAGAGATTCATCGAATAGTGTTATTTTGAAAGTTGTTCGAGGTAAATAAGTTTATGTATTGATGGGATCATGGAAAGAGAACAAAAATAATGCAATTCACGTCAAATAGAGTTGTCCTGGCTGAAACAGACGCCTACTTTGAGTTCACCAAATCCTATTATCTGAATGATTTTAAAACGTTGGAATATCGCCGGAGTAAATACAGAAAGCTGCAATGAGATTATGTTGGGGAATAAATTTACTAAATAATTTCATTGTCTCGTTTAACACAGGTATTTATCACAATATTTCTGCGTTCTTTATAAAAAAAATAATACTTATGATATTAAGATATTCCCGAATTAGTTTATTTTCTTTCAAAGGCCTCAGTGACTCAGCAACAGCCAATTTGCCATTTTCAACGTAGATACATAATTAGATCTGTAAGAATTACATGTGCGCACTACAGTGTGACTAAATGAAATTTTAAAAAACCTGTTAAGAAATCATAAGCAAAGACACGGAATGGCTTTTAGTTGGCTACCTCCTACCTATATAACTACAAAAATGGCATTAACAAGATCTGAGAGAGATTCCATAATTTTTTTAGAAAACTTTAGGGAAAGGGTTTATAAAAAATGCAGATCTCCAAAACTCTTTCTGCTTCTTTAATGGCAACATCTCAAAGAAAATAAGTAGTAATTTATTTCATAATATTAGCATCAAAATATTGCTAATTTTGCAGCAGTGTATTGATTAAAATTTTGAAAATTTCATCCAGCAACATTTCGATGGGATCTTCATCTTCTGCAAGTTTCATATAAAGAACCTCAAGACAATGATCTCATTAAAACATAAACCAATTTTAAAATAAATTAGTAAAATTCTTCCCAATTTGAATTGAACGAAATGATGACAATATTCTAGATACGGTTCATACTTACTGAAAAATCGCATTTCAAAGATTCAACTTTGAAGTGTATGTAACATAGATAACCTTATAATGAATCATTTTGTATTACTTAGCAATTGCAATTGTTTCCGACTAGTTTGTATAATGTTATCGAAGCTAAATAAACTTATAATGCGTAAACATTCTTTAATAGTCACAACTACTTCAAATTAAGACAGCACAATCAACAGTGAACTTTGGTGTAGATAAAGATGTTATGCAACTACGTCTACCGCGATACTTAACCTTGTCTAAGTAAAAGAGAAATGCTTACATTTACATTCTCAGGCTGTGAAACTATGAATTTTACGGCGCCTGCAATATCTTCAGCTCTTATGGAATTATATTTTTCTATGTACGATCCTCCCATTTCTGTATCAACTAATCCAGGGCTCAAATTCTGGAATATAAAAAGGGAGTACATATGCCGTATCCGGCATAAATATGAAAACAAGTACTGAAAATAAGAAAATGAGCAAATACTATTTAGAAAGGATTGAAATATATGTACATATATATATTCAACAAAGGCTACGATGTAATTATTTATTATTATTTAACACGTCTGACTACATTTTGGACTATCTAGACTATTTTATTAAACTTTACGTTATTAAAAAGAAAATACATCTGAATTAAAATGAGCACAAATAAGGTATGGATAAAATACGTACTACTGAAAACCAAATAAACCACCACCAATGGCGTTCTTAATAAAACTTTCAGCATTTTCCAGATAGATTTCCGATATATTTTCTCACAGCTGGTGAAGCAGTGCTTAATATTTTTCCTAAACCATGTATTTAACGCATCTTTGATAAATGTTCGAAATAAAAAACGTACAGCTGGCTAACATGATTATTTCACTACGCTGTTGTTTGATTATCGTGCATTCTCAAAGATGTCCTTTCGGGATCTTATAAGCTAGCAATCCTCTTAAACAAAATAAGACTAAACTTTCTCAACGCTTCTTCCAAAATATGAGGTGCGTTCGTACTAGGAAATATAATCAAAAATTATTTTAGATACTTGGTCACAATACAAGAAGACGAGTCTTGAAAGCCGATTTTCATTCAAAAACTGACCTGCATCAGTGATGTTTGTCGAGGCAAGAGGTGGACAATTCTTACTACAATATTGCACATGGATTATTAAAAGACCAAAAGGGACAATATGTAATCGGACAAAATGATAGTTGTTCATTGCTTTATTAGCTGAATTAGAACGAAAATGTTGTAAAAAGGAAGAGGATGATAACGTGCTGATAGAAACGAATTTATCATACCTTCTGTCGTTAGAAGCGATGGAACTGATAAAAGATCAATAACTTTTCTGCAGTCTAATTTCACCTATCTTACCCTACCATTAGACATAATAAAATAATAAGAAAGAGAGTTGAAAAACAAAATTTCTTTTCAGGAATATAATAAAAAGTTCATAAAAGCACAGCGTGATTTTCTCCCCGTTTAGGAACAGAAAAAGAGGAAGAAGAAAGAGAAGAAGAAAAAGAAGAAGAAAAAGAAGAAGAAAGAGAAGGAGAAAGAGAAGAAGAAAGAGAAGAAGAGAAGAAGAAAGAGAAGAAGAGAAGAAGACAGACAAGAAGAAGAAGGAGCAGGCAGAGAAGGAGAAAGAGAAGAAGAAGAAGAAGAAGAAGAAGAAGAAGAAGAAGAAGAAGAAGAAGAAGAAAGAGAAGAAGAAAAAGAAGAAAAAGAAGAAAAAGAAGAAGAAAAAGAAGATGAAAGAGAAGAAGAAAGAGAAGAAGATAAGAAGAAAGAGAAGAAGAGAAGAATAAAGAGAAGAAGAAGAAGAAGAAGAAAGAGAAGAAGAAAAAGAAGAAGAAAAAGAAGAAGAAAAAGAAGAAGAAAGAGAAGAAGAGAAGAAGAAAGAGAAGAAGAAGAAGAAGAAAGAGAAGAAGAGAAGAAGAAAGAGAAGAAGACAGACAAGAAGAAGAAGGAGCAGGCAGAGAAGGAGAAAGAGAAGAAGAAGAAGATGAAAAAAAGTAAAGAAGAGAAAAGAAGAATGACAAGGAAGGGGGAAGGAAAAAGAGTTGGATGAGAAGAAAGGAAAGCAAGAGAAAAAGAAAGATGAAAAGAAAGAGGGAAAGAAAGGGAAAAGAAAAAGAAGATGACAGTGACGGTGAATAAAAAAACAAGAACGAAGAACAAGAAAGTGCAGAAGAAAAAAAAACACAAGAAAATGGAGAAAAAGGGGATAAAAAAATAAGTAAGAAAAGAAAAAGAAGAAAACAGAGATGAGGAAAGAGACAGAGAAAATGAAGAAGGGAAGAAATGAAGAGAAGAAGAAGAAAGAGATAATGGAGGAGGAAAAGAATAAGAAGATGAAACAGGAAAATAAGAAGGAAAAGGAGAAGAAACTCAAGCAAAGAAGAAGAAGAAGAATAATGAAAAACTGAATTATGTAGTAGCACCCATATTTTTAATTTGCTTTTTGTAATTGACAATTGCATTTCATCGTATCACTTCAATTTTGATTAAAATATTATGCTATTTACTCTATTATACAGTTTTCTAGAAGCCCTTTACGCAGATTATAACGGTTTTTCGTGAATCATTATAAACGTAACTAGTGAAGGATAAATAGTCCTTTACTGTCATGATAAAATTTCGATTTCCTTGCATTTAACCAACGTATTAAATTCCTAACAAGATATCAGTCCCGGTAGGATTTGAACTCACGCTCTCTGTGTTATCGGCGCAACGTACTACCAACTGCACTACGAGACTGAAGTCGTGGGTTCAAATTCTACATTGACTGATATTTTTTCAGGAATTTAAAATACTAGTTAAATGGAAAGAAATTGTAATTTTATCACTACTAATACCAGCAGTAGTTTAATATTAATATTCATTTGATCCTTACTGTCATTCTGATTTTACTGCCTGCTACTGCCAATTCCTTCCGTACGTAATCATTGAAGCCCCGAAGCCCGTATTTGGAAGCGGTATAAAGCGAGAGTAACGGTGAATCGCATACAAAATCGCCGGCTGTGCTGTTGATGTTTATTATAGTCCCGGCGACGTCACGGGCTTTCATTATTTTGATCGCTTCTTTCGTACACAACATAGCACCCAGAAGATTGGTGTCTACGACGGATTTAAACTCGTCGACTTCTGTATCTTCGACTGGTTTTATGACGATAATTCCGGCGCTATTAACGAGAACATCGGGCGGTCCCACGTTTTCTAGCGTCCATGCGAACGCACTAGGGATATTTTCCACGTTGCTTATATCTGCTTTCAATGCGAAGAGGCGATCTTCGTAACCTTTACCGAGTTCCTCAATTTTTTCTTTGCGTCTTGCTAAACCCACCACCTAAAAGGAGGGGAGATAGGATGAAAAACAATAATTTGTTTCAACGTGTTCATACTAAACCATTAATTATATTAATAATTATTAATGTCAATTATTTCAATTTGCAGAATGTTGAAATCATTTGTTCTTAGAACCATGAAACCAATCAACTGATTCTCTTGTGACAAACAGATAATAATTGCTTAAATTAGAGCAAAAACATGGAACTAATTTAATATTTGAAAAATTATTTTACGTGAAACTTCAACTGTTTTGATCTTAGGATACAAGGTCAAATTGTTTTTGTGTGACAATAAGTTATTCTCTTTTAAGCAGCCATACAAGAAAGACAACATTTTTTGGGGAAAAATAATTGATTCTGCCTCTACAAGGATGATATGGTAAGCATCTGTGCTATGGAAAACAATACAATTGTTTTAAAATAGATCTCCACCAAACCAGTTCTTCATGTTTGGAGAGAGAGAGAAGACACATCAAACCAAAATCTTGCGAATATGATGGATGAGGCATCAATTCGTACCATAACTGGACTAGTCTTGCCGTAGTAGTTACCGATGAGTGAGCTGGGATGTTATCACGATGATAAAGAATCTTCGTCTTCGCTAAGTAGCATCCTTCTCTCATTAGTTCAGCGTCGACTCGCTCTAATAAATCAGCTTAGTACAGTCCTGTGATTATCCTTCCCTTCTCCAAATAGGCAATAAAGATTATGTCTTGCGAATTCCAAAAAATGCCATAAACTTCCAACTGATAGAATTGTCTTCGCCTTCTATGATACATATTTGCCAGGAAAAAGACCCTTTCCCCGACTGACTTTTGGTTTCTGGCGTGTAGTAATGTATCTATGTGTCATCTAGAATCACCGCAAAAACTCTCTTGTATTGCGCTTAAACATGTTCAAACATTGCTTTGAAGTTATTATGGGATTCTGTTTTAGATCAATCGCCAACGAACGCAGTTAACTTTCATGCTCATTTTTTTTCGTAAAAGATGTTTTGCACAAGTTTATTTGAGATGTTAACCGTATCAGCAATTTCTCTAATCTTCACTCGGGGGTCTTGACTGACACGATATTTTTAACTTTGTTGATCATATTGTCCATACGTCATTTCATTGAAATGACCTGGCCGCTTCTGATCAAAAACCGATGTCCAGCTACGCTTAAATTCATTAAACTAGTGCCTGATGGTGGTTATCGAAGATATGCAGGGCGGCGCAGGGGAACGGAAAGTTTTGAACGTTGCAGTTGTCAGCACTGTAGAGCCGGCAGTTGTTCGTAACGTCGCACAATTGTTGTGAACGCATTGCCAATTAGTAATCATGGATCGTTGGACTGGTGCGGAACGTGCAGTAGCTGTGGGAGCGTTTTATAAAAATGGTGATAGTGCGACTGCCGCGCAGAGAATATTTCGACAGCATTACCAGCTTGGACGTCATGGTCGTGTCCCATCTGCGCATGCGATTACAACGTGGGTGCGTAATTTTGAAGAAACATAATCAGATTTTGAGGAAACAAGAATGGTACGTGCCCCAGAGAACATTGAGGCTGTTAGAGCTGCAATCAAGAGAAGTCCTCGCCGCTTCGTTCGACAGTATGCATCTACGCTAGGGATTAAGCGACGAAGCTTACAAAGAATACTGCACGAATTACATTTCCAAGTTGCAGATTGTGCAACAATTACATGAAGGAGACCCAGCGTCACGTATGGAGTTTAATAGGCAGATATTGGCTAAAATTAACGAGGACGCGAATTTCGTTGGTAACATATGGATATCAGACGAAGCCCATTTCCACCTGAACGGTTTCGTAAACAAACAGAATTTTCGTTATTGGGACCAGGACAATCCTTGTGAGTTACACCAGCGACCACAACATAGCGACAAGGTCACAATATGATGTGCTGTATCATGTCATGGTGTTATTGGCCCTTATTTTTTTGCACGTGAGGATGGTAGTGCAGCGACAGTAACATCCGGTCGATATGTTGAAATACTTCAAACATTCTTTACACCGAGACTGTACGAGCTTAATCTTAACATGGAAAACATGTGGTTTCAGCAGGACGAAGCCACGTCACATACTGCTCGACATTCGATGGCAGCAGTTCGTCAATTGTTTGGAAGACGCATGTTTTCACGTAACGGTGACATTGAATGGCCTGCGAGATCCCCTGATCTTAGTGTGTGCGACTTCTTCCTGTGGGGGTATCTTAAAGGCAAGGTGTACCGTACACGACCTGCGGCAATCCATGAACTGAAGGAGAACATTCAACAAGAAATCACTGCCATTCCCCAAGATTTGCTACACCGCGCATTCCAGAGTTTTCATAACAGGCTGTTAGAGTGTGAACGCCGAATGGCAGGACATCTTTCCGATGTCATCTTTAAAAAGTAAAGAGACACTTTTGGACATTTTGATTGTAAAAAGATAAATGGCATGCTGCATACATGCACTTTCGTTAATAAATTATTAGTTTTATGAATTTATTCGTGAAAATGACGTTATTTCAAAATTTCCCGTTCCTCTGCGTCACCCTGTACCTTCGTTATAAACTGCATTCAATTCCTCTTTGATTTTACACGTGTTTTCAATCCCAAAAAAAAGGAAACCGCGAAACTGGCCAATATTGTTCGAATACACTTTCAACAGCTCTCAAAACAACACTACTCAATGAGCCTTTCCGAAATTTTGGTCAACTAAAGAATGGTATTCACCGTTAATAACACAGATATTAATACAAACCGCCATCTATCTTCAAACACATGCACTTCTCATGCCATCCTTGTACGTCTTTGCCACAAATTTATCAGAATTCTATACAACCATGATATTAATAATGATTTATTATGCAAATCTTTGTTATGCAAGGTGTATCTGAAATATGTAGCTAAAATATAGAAGCGTCTTGTAGACCTCAAAATAAAACTTTTTTATACAAACATGTGTTCTCTCACACTAGAAAACTTTGAATAGTTCAGGAAAATCCAGACATTTTTACTACCTTTTTTCCTTCAGTTTTCTCTATAGAAAATGTTTGAAATACACGCTATTTGAGGCAATGCATACTTCCATTCTTCGCCCCATTGATTCTCGTAACCTTTGAAAAATGTTGAACGCATTATGAATGATTGTGGAAGCGTTTTCAATTGGTTGAGGTATGTAAAATGTCGATGTACAGAAATCGTGCAGAGTGAACTAAACTTTTAAGATTACCCCATAAATAAAAATCGAGTGGTTTGCAGTCCAAAAATTAGGCTGGTCTTGGCACTAATACACTACCTTCAACCAACGTTCTGAATAAGAATTATTTGAAAATTCGCAAACAATCACGCGCTATCATGCATAAAAAAGTTGCCTTCTAATAACACTGGCAAATTGTTGAGCAGAAAATGTAGATAAATTTGAAACATCTACTATAAAAAGTGGTTCCAATAAATGATCCCCAGCGAAAAAGTTACCTAATACCTAGATTTAAAAATTGCATATAGATTTATTTTTATCCTATTTTGGATTAAAATCGAATCACTATAAACAAAAAGGAAAATGATTTAAGAGGACGATATAAAAAAGCAAGCAATAAATTCACTTTATGATCGCAGGTAACGTTAATCTACGATACCTAACCTATAAAATTTAATTAAATATATTGAATTAATAATAATCTTCTTCAAACACATATGACTTACAAACAAACTATATTGTTACAGTTACAATTTAAACTTTCAAACATACCTTCATTCCAGACGCTAAGAATTCTTTAACAATCGCCGCCCCAATTCCAGAACTGGCACCTGTCACTATCGCAATTTTACCGATTAAGTCGATCATTCTCTTCGAAATTTTGAATACGATTGGAGGATAGATTGTACGTTACAGTGATTCCGAATTAAATGAAATTGTTTATAAACGTAATAAAAATCCGCTGACACGATAAAGAATACTAGAGATAGGCCGACTTTTTACGACGTTATTTCATCATATATTCATAAAATTTAGCGAGTACAGCGTTTTGTCAACTTTTAGATTATGTCGTTCAAATTCGCGTATTCGACTATTACAGCCGGTTTGAAGGTTACGTTGTTATTTCATTCTGGAGCATCAAGGAGTACGATAATAAAGAAGTCTTATGTTACTTCAGCCTTCTCTTTCAAGATGCATTGCGTTTATTAATAAAGTAGAAGATAATGACGCAAAAATTTCCGATATCACAGCTTCAGGAGACTGTTAAAGACTATCTCCTTTAGTGGACTGATTGCATGTGAAGTGCTATACTTCAATGAAAGTTAGTCCTTTTTTCTTTAAGTAAAATATCTCTAGATGCATGCAGCAAACTTATTAATATTTTAATGATAATATTGTTTACTATCCAACAGTGCAAATAGAAGTACTAATTTAAAGATAATGTTACAATGTCATTTTACATATGTACAGAAATACAACGTACAATTGTAAAATACAAACAAATGTTACACGTGTAAATACACCAGCAACACTATAAATATGTATATTTAAAATTTCTACGAATATCCTAAGCAAATGACGATTGCAAGGACTGTGTGGATGTACAATTCACAGGTATACTGTGTTACAGTCGGTAACACGATTGACAATGGGAGCCCACGTGCTCTCGAAATGCTGCGTTCCGCATAATTAATTAATTTTTGTGAGTGGAGTTTACTGCTATACATGTGAATATCCTAAGCATCAACCCCAAACAAACACGAGTGCATTAACCAAGGCCGCCAATGTTAACATCCAACAATCGCCTCAAAGAAATATTAAATATGTCACAATTAGGGCATATGCGATTATAGTTGTCCCACATTCGGATCACAGGCGACCTGCACATTAAGTTAGCATGTGTCGACAATATATAGAATGTTGGAAGACATCTCAGAAGCGGTCGTGGAACCAAAAAACTTAGCTTGCTCAACAAGAAGGAGGAATCAGATTTGTTATTGAGCAATTTGTATAAAAAATGACAGGTGGGCGTTACTACGTCTAACTTCTAAAAATGCCACTGAAGCGGAGTCAAGAATGTTTTATATGAAAAACCTCTGCAAGGGTAGATGTTATTTTGTTTAAACCATAAGCCTTTAAAAAAAACGCCTTTGCACATATTAAATGGCTTTTATATGAACATCATAATACGGACACCATACTATTATGCCATGCTCAGGTTTAGTACGCTCAAAAGAAAAAATAACGCTTTTAATGAGGATACACTAGAAAATATCCTGGTGTTGCGCAATATAAAACCAATGGTTTTTGTGGAAGAAGAAACAATTTCTGTAACATTGTCAACGAAATAAAGTCGAGCATCAAATGTTACCCCAAGGTCTTTAATCCTACTGCAACGAGTTAGTACCCTAGTATCGATTTAATAATTGAACAAAAATATCATTTTTTCCTAGTGAAAGTAAGTACTTTCCACTTCAATATTTTTAAAATTAATCTATTTGAGACCCACCAACCAGACACCAATTCCAAGCTCTTCTGCAATTTTAGACCATCATTATGTGGGGGGTTATATCAGAGAAAATCTGAATATCATTAGCGAAAATTACAATTTCGCAATCCACAATATGAGTGATATCGATGAATAAAAGAAACAGTAGAGGATCCAAATTAGAACACTGAAACATGCCCGTTTTTGTTATAGTAGACTTTTTCAATTAATTACACATTGATTTCAACCAATGCCCTAAAATTGCTAAATTTGACAATATCCAGTTGTCCAAAGTTTAACTTAATTGTACTACATTGAACGATGATTGTATACTGCAGTATTTGTGGTAACCAGGACCCTAAAATTATTAGAAGATCATTCCTTTATCATTACTTTATTTAATTACATATACATATTACATCTTTACTACCAAATACAAAGCACGACACAACATTTATACGTAACTCAAGGAGATACTGTTATTAGCTTATATTATACGTTCAAAAATATTACGTCTTTCGTCTATGTCTAAAATAGACATGTAAATATAGTTGAAATAGTTTATCTACTTGCGTATCATTTTTAGTACTAAACATTGGAGCAAACCTAATATACCTTTACTAAATTGAATGTTACAATGAATACTCCGCCAATGTATTTTAGTTCGTCCTGGTTTCACACCGGCACAAAAGATTCTCCTATCCCCTCCATTGCAATTTCCTCTTTATATTTGTCTTCTCTATAGGGGACACTTTCCTTAGAGAATCGCGAAACCATTACATTGTGTTGTATGTCATGCGCGAATAAGATACTCGTACAGAAAATGCAACAATACCTTGCACGTAGAGAAAAATTGTTTTGAGACATACCATTCACAATGAATGCATATCTTCCCATATTCAATCGGGCACATACATTTTTGTTTGAGTTTTTATAAAAAGTGCAAATTTACGATTATACAATACGGGGGTCATCTTTTAAGTTTTGCTTACAGAGCTGGAATAAAACAGTAGATAGCTTTTAAAGACTTGATTGTTTTTCAA
Source organism: Trypoxylus dichotomus (assembly GCA_023509865.1). Lineage (NCBI taxonomy): Eukaryota > Metazoa > Arthropoda > Insecta > Coleoptera > Scarabaeidae > Trypoxylus > Trypoxylus dichotomus. The sequence goes on from CM042078.1 coordinate 51,272,455, forward strand.
AGTATTCTCCACGAAGATTAACGTACTTTTGCAACTCTGGAAGCAGTTATTCCACCATTTTGTTGGTACTGTCAAAATTGCTTTTTTGAAGGCATAGACTTCTGAAGATTGAAACCTCTGACTACGCATTTCGCTCTTTATTTTCGGAATGATAAAGAAATCGTTAGGACTTAGGTCCAGACTGTACGGAAGATAGTCTAACAATTCGACGTTTTGTTGCTTTAAAAATTTAATTGTCTTGCGTGCTATGTGTAAACGTGCATGGTCTTGGTGGAGGATGGAGGAAATTATAAAAACATTACTGCGCGAAAATGTTCTCGGTTTAATTCCATTTTTCAACTAAGTTGCCAACTTTAACAGTTCATTGTAACTACAACATCACGCATCGCACTGAAACTTTGGATTTGGGTTAACTAAAGATGGAGGTCAATTAGCAAGACTTAAAAAACATCCCTCACACACTTCGAAATATGGTACGTGAATACTGTGTATTTATTCGAAAAATTCTAATAGCGTCTTATAACTATTTGTTAAAATGCAGCTAACTGAACTTTTATTTAAAAGTCACCCTTAAATTACAGTTTTAATTTAAAAAGTCATTTTCGTCGATAAACAATTCAATTTGAAAGAGACAATACTCGTTTTCCGGAGACGCAAAGTAAATCCCACTCAATAAAAGATTCTCTGAGAAGAAAATTACGATATCTAGTTTCTCAGATTGGGTCGTCAACTTCCCACTTAATTAGAAAAGTTATGATTACTTCAGTAGTCAGTAGTAGCGAATAAAATAGATCCAAGGAGTGCAAAGCAAATTACTCATTTTTGATTTGACTTTTCTCAACTACTTCACTCGCTGCTTGTGGGCATAAACAATCTGATCGACAAGTTTTTCATTACGACTCTTCAAGATTACGTAATGTAAATAGTAGCGCATTTCATCCTTGTAATTCACATATGAGTCCGCGTGTTCACCTACATATGTGTACATTTATGAGTTAAAATGAAAGTTCAATAGTCTTTTGCTGTTGTTTATCAAACGTTAACAATAAAAGTGAGCCTGTAGAATAATTGTGTGTAGATAACGACAAATAAATATGTAAGCATTTAGTTCATTTATTAAGTATCCTTTGAAATGAAGAAAATCAATACATCCCGCTCGATTCCTTTCTATCAATCCACTTCCATTGCATCCAAAATAATTAGTTTTCCTTCCACCCAAGAGGTTTGCTATTAGAGAGAGCCGTTTAGTTATATTGTTTTACAGACAATCTTTATTTCGACTTCGCATTGCGAAGATAAAACGAGACAGTCGCGTGAACAAACAGTGAGCCAGACAAATGATGTAATGTTCGGTTTTTGTTCTATTTGCGCAGCATTTTGGACGACAACGGAAATAAGGTGTTTTATTTATTAATGGAATGGAGTAAATCAACTAACTAAGCATTGGATTACTTTAAGTGATATTAATTATTGATGTGTTCAATATTTTTAGTTTATGCAGTGTATTATATGATAATTAACTTATTAAAACTTTATTAGAGTTGGTACGTCAAAGAAAGTATAAACTATGATATTCTTTTACAAACATTAGACAATATCGACCATACTATTGAAATCAGCAAACATAATCCTCAGCTTAATGTACCAAGTTGCCAGATGTAAATGTCTGTATTCTTGAAGAAGTAAAGAAACATACATTAACAAAAAAAGGAAATATTTTAGTTCGGGGCTTATCTCCGATCACTAGTGGAACAAGATTGTCCAGAGCAAATAATATGTTCAAGAGAAGAAGGGATATGCAATGGAAAAAGATTGCAAGCGTATTTTGCGACAATCATGAACGTGCGGACACACTAATAGAAAATGGCGAGATAATAGATTTTTGTATGTGCATGATTAATTATATAACATAGAAATATCAACTTTCCTGGTGTAGTAACTTCATGTTATATAACTAACCATGCACAAAATTACAAGTATATATTAGAATAAAACACAGAGTTGCCAAGATAAAAGAGGCTCGGTATGAATACGAGGGCGACCTGAAATGTTTCCTGAATCGACAACATAAACACGGTATTGCTGTGGTTTTTTATTTTTATTTTTCGATGTAGTCTCCTCCAAGATCAATACACTTTTTCAAACGGTGCTCCATTCTCTTAAAACCGTCGGAAAAGTAGGATGTTTTGAGGTGTGCAAAATATCCATCTGTAGCGGCAACGACCACATTTAAGGCAAATCTTTTTCCTCCCAGTGATTTCTCCAGGTTTGCGGATAGGAAAGAGTCTCGGAGGGCTACGTCCGGTGAATATGGAGAATGAGAGACTAATTCGTAGCGCAACTCATTCAATTTGGACACGACGATGCGGCATGAATGAGCCGGTGCATTGTCGTGGTGGAAAATCACTTTTTTTCCGCTGCAAACGTTTCTCCTTCAATACTGTATCGAATCGTCCTTCCCTTCAGCAGATATTCTATGAGGATCACACTTTGGGAATTCCAAAAAAATGGTCGCCATGACCTGTCCGAAGTAACGATCTATGCTCTTTTCGGAACCGATCCGCCCGAAAACGTCCACTGCTTCGATTGTTCCTTGGTTTTCGATATGTAGAAATTTTGGGTACGAAAAAGCCGAAAGCTTTTTCATACTCAAAATTTAGTGTTCTTCGGAGATGCTTGTTGTCTCTACTATTTCGTTCAGCTTCAATCGACGATCGGCTAACACGACATCATGAATCTTGTTCACCATTTCATCGTTGATAATGGTTTTTGGGCATCCACTGCCTGGTTCGTCACTTTTACTTGTATAGCCACGTTTGAACTCGCTCACCCAGAAGCTGATGGTCGAAAATGATAAAGTATATTGGCCATGAACCTCTAGCAAAATATTTCGAATTTCCGTGGCCGTTTTCCCAGCCACCCAGAAGTGTTTTATCACTGCACGAAATTCGATTTTATCCATTTTTACGAAGCCGCCTGACTTGATACACAAAACAATTCTTAAACAACAACTATTGACAGTAAACGTCTGAAATTTTGACAGTTGTCATAAAGAAGGTTGCCGTAGCCGACCAATGAATTCACTTCAACTTTCGTGCGCCCTCTATTTCCGATTCCGGAAACATTTCAGGTCGCCTTCGTATCCAACAAGCAGCGACCTGGACGGCCAAAGATAACAATACCAGCAGATAATCCCAAAATTACAATCACGAGCAAATGAAAAGGACGAAAAACAACGCCAGAAATTGCTGCCGGAGTCAATATTCTACATCCAAAACCAGTTAGCGTCACAACGGTTAGAATGGTTAGATGTTGGAAGATTGCAAGACAGTGCTTTGGAGTGACGAATCTAAATCGTATCTTTGATTCAAACAGAAGAACATTTGTGTGTAGATAAAAACATTTCAGGTCGCCCTCGTACAGTAGTACAAATGTTTACGAAAAAGTGATTTACTAATATATTACGGGAGACCGGGAATGGTTGGTGCACTTTTTGAAAAGTTCATGTAGCCGCCAAGATGGAATCATGCTTCCATCAGTGACAAAAATATAGATTTGGATCAAAATAACTATCGGTGAGTGAATAACCATTCGCAATAATCTTATCAACTTGCATAGTGCGTAGGTTCTAATGTTTGCATTACTCTTACTTTGTACGCTCGCATATGCAACTCCTTCAACATGTTCTAGCTTGACGTTCACTTGATGTTAGAGGTAAATGAAGTAGTGGGGCTTAGGGTTGGGTTGGGTTAGACAAGTAGATTTTTCCACTAATGAGGAATACTGAGAATTATAATTATATTATCATTTTAATATCAGGTAAAAACAGACAGTTTAGGTCTCCTAAATATTTACTTAATTATTTTAATTTTGTTATGAGTCGTGGTGTATCTCATAAACTAGAGCTGCTGGGAAGAAATGCCAGTTATTTTTGCAACCAGCACATCAAATATTCCCTAAATCAGTTCGCATTTTACAGGCACCACAATAAAGAAATTATTTTGTAGGGCGGTATAATTTGTCTATGAAGACGTCTAAATGCTATAACCAACAAAACTCCAATTCACTTCCAAACGTAAACAATAACGAACCGGAATGTAATAGTTGTAAGCGAAGCACTCACAGACGATTCTTAGAGGCTTCCTTTGATGAAACAATGAAGATTCTTACAAGTTGTAAATAGTTTGCATGTGTACCCACCATGAATTTAACAATTAACTTGCATGTATAATATAAATTTCACTTTGATTTTCGAAATTAAAAAACATGCCATAGACTTATATGAGCTTATGCAAATTGCTACTGGAATCCAGACTATGACTGAAGAGGGAAAAGCGCAACTGACCTTGCAGAGATTGCTAATTTTGCAAGTTTTCTCGCTGTGGACGCACACAGATTATTTTCAACGCTAAATTTTAAATATTGCGCTTTCCAAGTTCGTACAAAAGCCGAACCTTCATCCGCGCATTACTGAAAGAGAGGTTTATTTTATTTAATTTTAAAGTTTCGGGTCGGCCCGTATATAAAACATAAACACAGAGGTGGGCAAACCGGAAAGTTTAATTTGCAATAAATAATAGCCGACCGCAACCCTCTTCATTCGCGGTTTGCCGCGGCCTCGAAATAAAAAGATTTTCCGCAAACTAACCGACCGCTGCTCCTATCCCCATAAACGGCGAAATGGTAAAGCAAATACGACGCGTTTATTCTAGTTTCGATTCTGAAGGTAGAATCGTAATGAACGGGTAAATTTGTGGGTTGGTTTTTAATTTTTTCCTCCTGTGTAACAGATCCATAAAATTTACGCTTACTTTTTTTGTACAGATTTACAGCGCCCTCTACATGAAAAACATCCGCAATTACAACTGGAGCGTATTGGATCGCGTTCAGAGTTTGTAATTGCCTATATGTTCCGATCGGTTAACTTATCTCGGTAATTAGTTACAATAGCGGAGAATGGTTCGGTAATTAAGTACTGATTTGTTTCTGAGTTTTTTTTTGTCTAAATTACTATGCTGGCGTTTCATTTAATGTATGGTATTTGTATATTATGGAATACAAATAAATTTAAGTTTGTTACCTCTCAAGGTACCGTGAGCAAAGAGATTGTTTTTACACAAGGATATAGCACAAAATGTTGTGAATTCTCATGGATATGCATACTTAAAAACGATTCAAATATACACGTCGTTTGTACAGTTACAGATTAAATCAAAGTAATACACACCTTGCAATATCCATATATTAATGTGGATACTACTAGTTCGTTATGAAGTTATCACTAACAGAAGACTACAAGTAAGTAGCAATAAAAGGTATAAGCTGACAAGAAAACAAACACAAGAACTTATAAAGGGGCATAAGTTAAAACACACCATTATTTGATAACAGCAACAATCAGAAGCTTAAGAATGCAAAAACACTGTAATAAAAACAGGACTATAATGATTATATATATATGTATATACATCTACATTCGAGCAATACTTGGATTGCTAGTCCAAGTATTCCTCGAGAGAAGGGTAGCTAGCTGTACCCGCTTTTTCTCGCTGTGTCTGACTTTGAGTGTTTCATTCTTTTGGCACCAGTTAGCGCCAAGAATAATCACTTGAATTGTAGGGTTACATATGGTGATAGTAGCAGACAGGGAATGACAATGTGTTGAGCATAAAACCGCTCGAAACCATGCTGATGACGCCGGATAGGCAGAAACATGTCCGTGTATTAGCGTTTTATATCTCTTCACATTGTCTTTCACTAATACCATGAGAAAAGCTCTATTTAACAGAGTCTTTATCTTTGGTGTTATTTTATATGTATTCCTTTAGACGTATCGTAATACAGGATCAGCATTTGACTCCGAAATCTCAGAAAGTAATTGGCAAACCTATTTCATCAAGAATTCTTTTATATTTTGAATAGCGACTTAAGCACGGTGCGGCAGACGAAGAAGTAATTAGAATTAGTGCCCGACGTTCCATTAAATTTACCGGTGCATTTCTGTGCACATGCTAAAGACTAATTAGGCACAAATTAAACACCTCTTGCAAATCGTTAAAATTTGAAGAAAGCCCCCTGAAATTCTATTAAATTTTGACGCAGCATCGTTTCGACGACGGCCTACAGCGCCTAATTTGTTCGGAAAGGCTAAAGGTAATAGTAGGTAAAACTTTCCATACGCGGCGCGGAAAAGTAAAGTATAATATGCAGCAATTAGCGACGTTTCCGCTAACGAGTAAATAACACAGCCGCCATTAAAGCGTACGCTGTATAATGCTGTGCTAGCTAGCATTCGAACGCAGATGTAAACACGCAACCATTCAAAATGTGTCGTAATTGATGCATGTATATTTAAACGCTATTTTACGTTCCGCCATATAATATGAACGACTCCATTTTCTACACATATGCCCGGTCCACTACTACACGTGCATTCAAACGCGCTGGTACAGAACGCGTAGGCATTCGACAACCTATTTATTCCGTTTTAGTTGTAAATTTCATCTACCTGCATTAGATTAAATTCAACGTATAGCGCTGCATTTCGTCCATGTACTCGTGTGATTTATATACCAAATAAAACATGCTTCCATATGTATATATTACGCATACCACGTAATATATATGCTGGTATGTGCATATATCATCTTCTTTGTTTCAGCTTTGTATTTCGTCTATCCGCATGTTGTGGAGGAATGTCGTGAGAATATAGGGATAGTAAACATCACTGGAATCTATTCACTGAAATTTGGCTCATTAAAACTTAAATTTCACAAACACCATGTATGCGTTGAGCATTATATGAACTAACATTGTTTAATTAAAATATGTGCTGTTCTACCTTTAACAGCACGTCATTATCTAACCGCACAAGTAGACATAGGCTATGTGTTCAGCTTCCGAACAAAGACTTACTCATTATTTATTAATAGGGTTAGCCAACTCTTCGGCGCGCCAGGTCCGAATCGACACGAAAATTGAATGCACAGCAGGGAAACTGAGACAGATTGGTTCAATTAACTCGGTCAAGCGTGCGGGAAAGTTCGGACCAGCCGCGCCGAAGATTTCACCAACTCTACTCCAGCGAAAAGTACTCAGCGTATTAATTTGACACATACGTCATTTTGTCCGTCTAACGTTTAAACTACAAACACACACAAGTTGAGTCCGCTAAAAACTAGCGTCTTTGTTGCCTTTTTCTTTTGTGCCTTTTTCTTTTGTTTAATTTGATAAAAAGAAAAAGGCTGTTGAAAGTCATCGTTTGCTGGTAGAAATATATGGTGAACACGCTTCATCAATTAGAACATGTGAGATATGGTATCGATAATTTAAAAGTAATGATATTGTGAAAGGCAGTGAGCGCTTTGGTAGACCACAAAAATGCGACGACGAGAAATTGCAGAAGTTATTGAATGATAACACAACTGGAACTCTACAGCAATTAGCAGAAGCATCACATGTGTCATAAGAAACAATCAGCAGACGTTTACTAGCAATGGGGAAGATCAAAGAACTCGGTAAACGGGTCCCTCATGATTTGAATCAACATCAAATAGAAAATCGGAAAGTCACCTGTGAAATACTGTTTCAACATCACGAAAGGAAAATAATGTTTGTATCTATGTATCGTTGAGTAATATGTTGTTGCGTGAATATACCTCTATTTAATATTTTTTCTTATAGTGAAAAATTACTAATTTTCAGCGTTGTCTGTCGACCCATGTTGAATTACTCTAAATTATAAGCTGCTTGCGATAAAATCTCACTTCACATTTGTAACAGATAGAGAGATAAAGTACACGTGCATCTAGGGACTTTCCTTATTCGTATAAAAATTGTGTACTGGGTTGCATCGTTTTCACTGTGATGTTGAATATGTAACCGCTGTAATGTTATCTGGTTAGAATTCGTAATACCTGTTCGAATTAATTTTGTTTTACCTTTGCAATGTATTTCAAGAATAGTACATGTAATACGTTTAATTTACTTTTCCTAACATTTTCAGCTTCTCAGCAAATTATATACCACTGCAGGTTATAGAATATAGTTATTATAATTTTAATGTTGTAGTAGTATTGCAATTTGTAGAGTGTGTCTTCCAATGCCGATTGTTACCTTGAAGAAAGGGTAATATAACCTCGAAACACGTCCTAAATAAAACGAAAATATGAGAAAAATAACAATAAATTACTTATAATTTCTTGTTTTATTTCGCTGTGTCAATAATTACAAGGATTTACGTGATTAAGATGGTAATTACAGCAATAGATACCCAGAAAACCGCAAATGACATGAAATAACATCAAATAACAAATAGCAACTCATCCTTATATCACGCGATTTTACGAACCAAGCACAAACAACCGACACAACGTAAAGATTTGGCTGTGTAGTTACAAGGTCAGTCTAATTATATCGTATGCGAGCTCGGATATACGACAACAGTATTACATATCATTTTTACCCGATAAGTTCGACACAACGAGTGCGGTTTACATTTAATACGAGAAACGATGTCATCGGTAGAGATACGAAATATCGAAGATCTTATCGCGCCGCTGTTAAAACCGGGACAGCAATTCGCGTCATGCGAGGTTGAGAATCTTTTACCCGCCGGTGAAAACTACGGCAGCGTTATGTTAAGGATCGAAGTGAAAGTACGTAATAGCAGTGGTGATCAGGAAATATTACATTGCGTTGCGAAAACGTGCCCGCCCTCGCCGCTTCTGTGGGAGATTTTCAACACTAAGGTGTCGTTCAAGAAAGAAATCGCTATTTACACAACTATAGTACCTACCCTCGACGACTTCGCCAAGGAGAAAGGAATCGATAACCTAATGAATTTCTTCGCAAAACCGATCGCCGCACGTATATCGTTAGATCCCGAATCAAAGGAGGTCGATAAGGACGCCGTAATTTTACTGGAAAACTTGAAGGTGCAAGGATACGATACGGGAGATAGATTCGTCGGGTTTGACGAGGAAACGACGAAATATCTTCTTCGTGACCTTGCGATAATGCACGCGACACCAATCGCTTACAGATCTGCGAATCCGGAAGGATTCAAATCCAAGATTCTACCGTATTTGTCTAAGAATTCCCACTTCAAACCTAGCGACGATGTTATCAACGATCTAATCAGACGTACTCAAAACGCAGTGTCTGGAAATCCTAAATGCGTACCGCATCTATCGAAAATCGAAACGGCCCTGCGTGAGATGTATGAGGTCATTAAAAATCCACCTGCAACTAACGACCTTTTCATAACAATCGCTCACAACGATTTCTGGGTTAACAACACCATGCTGAAGTACGAAGGCGTTAAACCGATCGGCAACAAAATCGTCGATTTTCAAATTATAGAATATAGTTCGTTAGCGAACGATGTACTCTTCTTTCTCTACACTAGCGTCGATCTGCGCGTATTAGAGGAGAAAGTGGATGAGTTGATAAAATTGTATTACGATCAATTTATAGGAACTCTAGTACGGCTTAAACACGACGTTAGCGCTTACAGTTTCAAAGCGATGCTAGAAGATTTCGCTGTCGTCGCGAGAAGCATGCAATTCACGCATGTCTCATTTATGTTAACGCCTATAATGATCTTGAAAGGGAAAGCTGTTGAACTCTCAGAGTTGAAACCGGATAATATATTAATGGATGAAAGTGCCCTACATGAAAACTATCATAAAAAGTTAGAATTTTTACTGTTAGATTTCGTAAAGAGAGGATGGATATAATCGTGAAATTAATCATAAGATTAATAGGCAATTTCTATGGTATAATTGATATTTTCTCGCCGAATTCGAACGTATGGAAGTTAATCATCGACGTCCAAGAATGTATAGGTAGCAAAAATGTGAACGTCGTAATATTATAAGTGTCGCAGTAAACTCGATACCATACATACATTATAAAACAACTAGAATATAGACAAACCATGCAAAATTGTATTTATTTTCTGTGTAAAACTATTAATACAAGAAGGAACAAGCGATTTTTTTAAACTATAAACACTTAGATGATAATGTAGAGACTGTAAAAATATTTATTAAAACAACTGCGTTTAGTCTATTAAAATACAAATTTATTGTATTGGGAGTATAAAATGTTACTTATGGACTTAAGGTCTGATTTAAAAATTATTGTTTATACTTTTTCATTCCTATTACTTCAAAACACATCCAAGTTCTTTCTATTGCCTTTTCTTTATAATTGTACATTTTGAATATCAAAGCGATGTCCTGTATTTCCGTAGTGTGAAGCTGTTACTGCTTTTCTTTAAGTTTTTGAAGTCTAATTTCCCCCTTTCTTCTAGTTTGTCATATATGAGATGCTGAATATCAACTACATTGTATTCTTAATGGCTTCCATTTTGTATCTTAAAGAGGTTTTTAGTGTTCGAAGAAGTAGAAATTAAATTATATTTTCAATAAAAGATTGGTAATGATGTCTATTGGTTTTTAATTGATACTTCGATTTCCTTGCTATTGCCAACATCATTTCTTTTTAATTTGAATCAGTTTATTTAGCCAAAATTCGCGAAATAGGATTTGAACTTCCAGCCCTACACCCCCGCCACGAAGACCGTTTTAACAAATCGCTATTTAAATCGCCACTTGAATCGCTAGATTTCAAATGACTGCTTTAAATACGTAGATTTAGACAGACACAATATTTAATATTAATGCCAAACAAGTGTATTATCAATTAAATTATTTTAAGTTAATTTCCGTTGGTTTTTAAATAATTTAATTTCTTTGGTATTGCCAACGTTAATTCCAATCCTACGGTGTAAATGGTGGAAATGTATACACACCAATCTATCAAATAGGAGCTCTAGGTTCAAATTTTACCTGCAACCGTGAATTTTTATTCACACACCAATTCAAATTAAGAAAATTAACGTTGGCAATACCAAAGAAATTAAATTATCATTATTGAAAATGAGTCTACAATATACCTTTTATTTTTATTAAGAGCTTCTTGAATTAGAATTCTGGATGATATTAATTTCTTTTTCTGGAGTATATTTTTCATTGTCATTACCACCTTTTTGTCAAAGCTATTTTTTGTGCTATTTAAAAAATTTACTCTATTTCTATATTAAAGTTTTCTTTAGAATGGAATTGTTAATGGTGTATTGATTATAAAAAAAATTAGTTTCTTTGTATTTATGAAACCGTGTATGACTCCTTCTTTATTTATGAATTTGTCTGTATATGTGTTTTTTCCTAAAAATACTAAAATTTAATTCTTCATTTTGGTTGTTTATATTTAAATCTAAAAATGATAATGCTCAATCGTATTCTAATTCAAAGGTAGATTTCGCGGGGGGGATCCAATTATTCTATGAACTCTAGAAAATACTGAATATTGAGTTATTTAGGTATCACTAGAATAATTATTTTTTAAGGAAAAATGTAAGCTAGCGAAGCCCTGCAAATACATGTTACACAAAACAAATGAAGGACAAGTCAAAAAATGTGAATTTCTACAATTTAATCCCAAATTAACCGAATTTCAAACAGTTTGCATTATGCATAAATCGTTTGATTCTATTCGATGTAGGCCCTTTAATCATCTTCCTTTATAGAAGGAGGGTTTAAATAATAATATAATAGGTTAAGCTTATTAATGATAAAGAGAGATATCAAAATATTCGAATCGAATTGGCCTTACTAGCATGCTTATGTGAATAAACCATAAAATTTTACGATTGACACGTTTCCACATGTCTGTAGTTAAAATTAACGATTCAGTAGTCTGTATTGTTTTTAATTTCTTAGTGAAATGCATTTTGTACGTGTATTTAATGGATTGTAAAGTATTAGTCTAAACAATTAAAAAGTATTACAATTTTGCGTTGCATGTAATTGTAGATGCATGTTTGTAGTATTATGTCACTTTTGTTTTTGCACGCAAAATAAAAAACAATTATAAAGATACCTGTTTTTATTTCCAGTTTATTTACTTACTCTCTCCAACTAAACCGTGATACCAACTAATTAGTTTATTTGTAACCATCTATTGGTAAAATAGGAAATAGTGGGCATGCTGTTTATAATTCAGATATATATCAAATATTAACTCATCTATATAGCAAGTTATTTCTGAATACATTTTTAAGATATTCCAGATAATTTGAATTTATTCAAAAAGGACATTTCTTGTTATTTACACATGGGCTGAAAAGTCCTGGACCTAACACATAGATGACGCTAGTTTTATTGCAGTCACCTTTCTCTCAGTTAGTATTAACCTTCAAAAGACAGCTGTTAAAATTTCATAATATTCTATTCATAAGTTTGTGAGTTATTGTGCTAAGAGTCACGCTATTTTCGTTATTTTCAAAACAATGGATCAAAAACAATTTCATGTTTTAATTTTACACTGCTTCTTAGTGGGAGAAAATACCGTACAAGCGAAGCAATGGCTTGAAAAGTATTATGGGGACTCCGCTCCATCAGAAACAACAATAAAACGTTGGTTTGCTGACTTCAAACGTGGTCGTAGAGACACCGATGATGCAGAACGCAGTGGACGTCGAAATGAGTCGGTAACACCAGAAAACATCAAAAAAATCCACAAAATCGTTTTGAATGATCGAAAAGTGAAGTTGCGTGAGTTAACTGATATCGTAAAGATATCAAAAGAACGTATTGGCTTTATACTGCATGAGCATTTGACTATGAGAAAGCTCTGTTCAAAGTGGGTGCCGCGTTTGCTCACTGTTGACCAAAAACAAGAACGTGTTGATGATTCTGAGTAGTGTTTGGCCATGTTTAAACCTAAGAAAACGGAATTTTTGCGTCGATATGTGACAATGGGTGAAACATGAATCCATCACTTCACTCCGGAATCAAAACGATCGTCATCTGAGTGGACAGCAACTGGTGAACCTCGTCCAAAGCGCCCGAAAGCACAACAATCGGCTGGAAAGGTTATGGCCTCGGTATTTTGGGATGTGCGTGTTGTAATATTCGTCGACTATCTTGAGAAAGGAAATACCATGAACAGTGAATATTATATAACGTTATGGGAGCGTTTGAAGACCGAAATTGCAACGAAACGACCGCATATGGCAAAGAAAAGAATTTTGTTTCATCAAGACAACGCACCGTGTCACAAGTCAATGAAAACAATGGCAAAACTGCATGAATTGAACTTCGAATTGCTCCCACATCCACCGTATTCGCCAGATTTGGCTCCCAGCGACTACTAGCTGTTCGCAGACCTCAAAAAAATGCTCGCCGGTAAGAAATTTCGCACGAATGAAGAGGTTATCGCTGAAACTGAGGCCTATTTTGAGACAAAAGATAAATCGTTCTACAAAAGTGGTATTGAAATGTTAGAGCGGCGCTGGAATGATTGCGTTGCTCTTGATGGAGATTACGTTGATGAATAAAGCTAATTTTGAATAAAAAAAAACGTGTTTTCTTTGTTAGGCCCGGGACTTTTCAGCCCATGTGTTAATAATATAAATCCAATATTTGGAATATGTCGAAACTACATTGAAATAACGACATTAACAATACAAAAAAGTTATATATTCTGTATAAAAATGTTCACCCATAATATTCACTACCATAGCAAACATTTTTAAACCTTTAGCATAATTTCCATATTCTTGTAAATCGAAGCGCTACTTGCACATAAAATATTTTTTTATTTTCTTTATATTGTTCAATAAGAAGAATTTGGCTCAAGATTGGCAAACTGACCACATGCATATAGCTTAAATCGGCAGTTTTGTCTCCTTAGTAATTATGTAACACCAATAGAAATAATCAACCTTCAACAATCTTAAATTACGTAATTGTAATTAACGTATAATAGAATTTAAGAGAAACAGAAACGTATTACATATGAAGCACGAGGTCGTGTACTAAAACCGCAGGATACAAAAAAAAGATCAGATATACGAGGTAGGCGCCATAAATTCTCGGCCTAACAGGCTTGTAGGGGTTGAATCGTATTCAGTCGAATGTGCGCTAACATGTGCGGAAACGACCCGAAACCGATTTTTCGAGCGAATTGTCGCAGGGAATGAAACAATGGTTCTGTTTTATGATCCTTTATCGAGGAGGGAGTCCATGGAATAGCGACGACCTAATGAACCTTTCGTCTCAGAAAGGCGAAAGCCGTTCAATCAACGAAAAAGGTGATGGGCACAATATTCTGGGATTGTGAGGGTATTTTGCTAATTGACTTTAAATAGCGCAATACAACTGTGACCGGCACACATTATGCGTCTTTATTGCATAAATTAAGGGACAGTATTCGTGCAATACGTTGTAGAGAATTGACAAAAGGTGTGCGATTATTGCACGAAAATGCTCCCCTCCATACTGCCGCTGTTTCACAAGCTGCCATCCGCGAATGTGGCTTTCAAGAATTGTCCACTGTATAGTCCGGATATGGCTCCTTGTGATTTTTATTTATTTTCTAATTTAATAGAAGACGTTAGGGGACGTCGTTTTAAAGACGACAGTGAGTTGCAATCAGTTATAGATCGTTTTAACGGAAAAACTTCAGATTATTTTTACAAGGGTATCGAATTAATTGATCGTTTTAATAAATATATAGAAGTTAGGGGAGATTACATTGAAAAATAAAATTTCTTATATTGTTCCAAGTTTCTCTTTTCTATATCAGGCCGAGTATTTATAGCGCCCACCTCGTAATCTCCTTAGCGAGACATGGACAAAATTTAAGCAATGGCAATGCCATTATTAATAATTGCAGATAGCAAAAACACTTACACCCACATAATGCCACTATATTATTATTCAATTATAGAATAACAATAATATTGCAAAATAATTTGCGGTTTGAAACACGAACATTGTCTATAGATTCTGTAAACAACACGCGAATTTCTTTCTTGCAAAGCTAATTTGGCATCCTATTTGCATCTTTATAAGCAAATGTAAAGACATACGTAGAATACTATATCCTAATAAGGGGCACTTTAGCACAGGATTTCATTTAGTAGTAGATTACTTTTAAGGTATTAATATAGTCACAATGATTGCAACGGCTGTATAGTTTTATAATTCACAAGTGACGTAGTAAACTTCACACCACACAATTGTGGATTAATATATTGTGCATACACTAGCATATACCATCTAAACGAAAATTGAATTAAAAATTGAAATCATGCTATATGCACTGAAGCTACAATTACTTTATATGTCACCAAAAAAATAAGTTATGTTGTTTTCTTTTCATCGAGATAATTATTTTTTGTATTAAATTGAAAAAGAAAGTATGAGAAAAGATTTCGTAAGAACATTTTGGAAGCAAGCAATAAAAATGAAGTGAAAACATGTTTTCATTACAGCTTTGGAATGCAATATATTTTGGGAGTAAACAAGCAATTTAATTTGAATTGACAAGGTAAATGGTGAAGGTCTTATACAAGTTTGCTCAATAAAAACGAAATTTCAAATTGAATTATATTCTACTATATGCCGTTCTGGATATGAATTTTCGTAATGTAAACAGTAAATCAATACAAGTTCCTTTTATACATGGAGCATTCAATTCGTTTTTTTTATGATACGCGATTTATCTAGATTATCCTAAAATACAAATTTGAATGTAGTACCTTTTGTTTGATGAGTACCGACAAAATAAACGTTACCAATGACTAAATTAATGACAATAAAGAAAGTTAATTTTAATCATGACCAAACTAGTTGACCAGTTAATTTCAATCAACTACTATGATATCATAAAGTTTCTAGGTCGAAGATGGCATTAAAATAGAAAATATATGTTTGAACTTAAGCCAGAAAATTTATTTTGACGGTGAAATTGACTGTCATCAATGAATGTGTTGGAACTGTTGAAAGCAAGTTTGAATAAATTCAAATATGGTTTGCGATGCAATGTAAAAAAACGTACATGATTGAAGCCTATTTTCGAACTGGAGTGCCAAGTGATGGAACTTGAATGTACAAGAGGTAGCTGTAATCTCTGTTTATAACTGCGTTTCCAATTGCATTGGTGTATTTCGTGAGAGTGGTTCTGTGACTCATAAATCACGTACTGGTAGACCAACTGTTCGTTCAAAAGAAGTTATAAATGATTTTCGTCAACTAATGAAAAAAAATACACAAAACCTTTGAAACGTCTGTCTCAAAAGATTGAACTTATGGAACATGCCAGAAAATTGTAAAGAAATATTCACACATGCATCCGTATAGGATGCAATTAACACATGGGCTGAAAAGTCCCGGGCCTAACACATAAATGACGCTAGTTTTATTGCAGTCACCTCTCCCTCAGTTAGAACTAACCTTCAAAAGACAGCTGTTAAAATTTCATGATATTCTATTCATTAGTTTGTGAGTTATTGTGCTAAATGTCACGCTACTTTTGTTATTTTCAAAACAATGCATCAAAAACAATTTCGTGTTTTCATTTTACACTGCTTCTTGATGGGAAAAAATACCGTTCAAGCGAAGCAATGGCTTGAAAAGTGTTATGGGGACTCCGCTCCATCAGAAACAACAATAAAACGTTGGTTTGCTGACTTCAAACGTGGTCGTAGAGACACCGATGATGCAGAACGCAGTGGACATCCAAATGAGGCGGTAACACCAGAAAACATCAAAAAAATCCACAAAATCGTTTTGAATGATCGAAAAGTGAAGTTGCGTGAGTTAGCTGAAGATATCAAAAGAACGTATTGGCTTTATATTGCATGAGCATTTGACTATCAGAAAGCTCTGTTCAAAGTTGGTGCCGCGTTTGCTCACTGTTGACCAAAAACAAGAACGTGTTGATGATTCTGAGCAGTGTTTGGCCATGTTTAAACGTAACAAACCGGAATTTTTGCGTCGATATGTGACAATGGATGAAACATGGATCCATCACTTCACTCCGGAATCAAAACGATCGTCATCTGAGTGGACAGCAACTGGTGAACCTCGTCCAAAGCGCCCGAAAGTACAACAATCGGCTGGAAAGGTTATGGCCTCGGTATTTTGGGATGTGCGTGGTGTAATATTCATCGACTATCTTGAGAAAGGAAATACCATCAACAGTGAATATTATACAGCGTTATTGGAGCGTTTGAAGGCCGAAATTGCAAAGAAACGACCGCATATGGCAAAGAAAAAAATTTTGTTTCATCAAGACAACGCACCGTGTCACAAGGCAATCAAAACAATGGCAAGACTACATGAATTGAACTTCAAATTGCTCCCACATCCACCGTATTCGCCAGATTTGGCTCCCAGCGACTACTGGCTGTTTGCAGACCTCAAAAAGATGCTCGCCGGTAAGAAATTTCGCACGAATGAAGAGGTTATCGCTGAAACTGAGGCCTATTTTGAGGCAAAAGATAAATCGTTCTACAAAAGTGGTATTGAAATGTTAGAGCGGCGCTGGAATGATTGCGTTGCTCTTGATGGAGATTACGTTGATGAATAAAACTAATTTTGAACCAAAAAAAACCGTGTTTTCTTTGTTAGGCCCGGGACTTTTCAGCCCATGTGTTACATCAGGCTATTTTCCCTATATGCTACCCTAGAAGTCTTGCTTACTGTCGGTGGTTTGCAAATAATTTAATGCAAGATGATAACCTGCTAAATTTGATAATTTTCTCTGATGAAGCCTGGTTTTATCTTTCTGGGTACGTCAATTTCCAAAATACTTGGATGTAAATCGTCATATTTTTATTGAATCGTTTCTGCATATTACTAGACTTAGTATTTGGCTAGCAGCTTTTCGCTGCAGAATTATTAGACCTATTTTCTTAAATTTTACAATTAATGCTCTTGCATTTTCTTTTTATTCCATCATATAGTTTTTAGACACTCCAGTAGGTGTTAAGCCTTGTCACATCATGCACATGAATGGAAAGTAATTATAAACGAAACATCGTACAATAATGTGACCAAATACATAAATCGTATTTCACATTTCTCACTTGCAGTATATCTTTTCCGAAGTAAATGAGATTAGCAAACAATTATCTGACAATTTCCCCGTAGAGTGTAAGTCATCCCATTCAGTCTCAAACTATACATTTAGATGTTACTCGTAGACGGGCGCCGTTTTGCAAGTCAAATTACCTTCTCCTAAACTTATAAGTCTTACAAAGCAAATATTCCATGAATGGTAAATATACCTGCTACGTAAGGTGAATTGTGTATTCGTTCTGAAATCCAATCAACATAACCCCGCACGGATTTCGCGATTCTTGTTGCTAAAAGCGGATATTGACTGCGCGACGCGCTACCTAGAGATTTGTCGTCTACCTATTTCGAATAACGTCAGCGTGAAATGACAGCGTCGCATGCAATGATAGTTAGCAAAGGAGTGAGCTGAAAACGTATTATGGGTCAAAGGAGCAAGTGCTCCGCAGCGAAATTAGCAAAAAACACTATTTAGTTACAAAATGAACGAACATAGTTTCAGACGTTTGCATACGCGATATGTGTGAGAGTTGCTGGAATTTCTTTCTGGTAATTATGTATGTGAAAGCAACACAGAAATTGAGGTTGACGATAAACTATTTGCTTTTAACATCTATACACTATATGCATATAAGTACTTGGACTACTTATAAACTAATTTTTCCATTTCGAAAACCAGTGCACAGAATCTTTCGACAGCTGCTTTAGGAGACGAAAATTTCTTACCATGCATTTTATTTTTGATCTTTGAAGATAAAAGGGAGTCACAAGAGTAATGAATCATTAATTTACCACATACAGTATGTCGAAAAATAACGCTTTTCAAATAAGAAAGAAACAACCAATTAAATAGTATACATCTAAAAGAATGTCTAGAAAATAACACCAAGATACGAAAACGCTGTAAATAGAGCTTTCTCATGGTATTAGTGAAATCAATCACGAGAAATACATGTGAAGAGACATAAAACGTTAACACACGGACATTTTTCTGCCTTCCGGCTTCATCAGCGTGGTTTGGAGCAGTTTTATGCTAACTTAACTCTACGACACAAATGAATATTCCTGGCGCTAACTAGTGCCAAAAGAAAGAAACGTTTGTCCGCCAAGTCAGACAGCGAAAAGAAGCGGGTACAGTTTCCCACCCTTCTCTCGTGCAATTCGAGGATTGCTCTCCCCCGAGAGCGCGTTTTTGCACCAAGGTAGTGCATAGGGAAACTGCACATGTGAATGATTTCTGAAGGCTTAGCATGACGTATTTAAAACACATCTAAAAGAATGCCTAGAAAATTAAATAGTATCTCAGACTTCCATAGTTGTAACGGTTGTCGGGTTCCATCCTGTCACTAGGTTGTTTGTCCCTGAGGTTTCACGAACAACTGCGGTTCGCATTTTCAAAGGCCAGGTATGTCGGTGTGCCTATAGCGCTCACTATTGGTCTAACTACTTATGAATTTTGGGTAAACCATATTACCTCGGCAATAGCACTTGTGTTACTGTGACATGTTTCTTCACACAATCCGGCAGTGGTAATACTAATCTGTTTGTTTCTCTTAAAATAACGATGATGATGGGTCTCGTTGACGTGTTACGTACATACATACATTGGAGGTTCGAGTAACATCTTGAGCCTCTGTTTGTACTCCTCAATATTTATTATAACCATGGAATTGCCCTTGTCTGCTTGTATGATCGCTTGGTGATTCATCCTGCTTCAGTTGTTTCAAGTCTTCTAGTTTAGATGCACCGCATCTCCGTCCGTCGGAGGCAGGCGTCTGATTACGGAATGGATTTCTGCGCAACGGCCAAGTTACCTCCTTTTTCAAGGATGTCGATGGCATCCCGCGGTAGATTTTTATCAATAAGATTCACTACCGTTCCAATTTGTATTATTTCGTGTTGTTGTCAATTCGTTGGAATTTTGTGGTTTGTTTCCCGACGAGGTGCTTCTTTAAGCTTTCTGCGGTGTTTTCCGTTATCGTGTCCACTTTTTGCCAATCGTGATAGGAAAGTGTCGCTGCTAGTCGTAAGTGCAGTCTGTATAAAGTACTGGCATTTTCGTTGAGTCGCTGACGGCTAGATTGAATTTGTTCTCTCAACAGTGCCTCCTCCGCGCGCTTATATATTCTTGCGGCTTTTGCAGCTCCGATGTTACGTTTCGATCGGAAATATTTAGAAGTTAGGAACGCTAAGTTAGTTAAGAGCTGTGCTTTGTTCTTCCGTAAATCACTGAAGCGGCGTACGAACATCGAAACTTCCTCCCCGTAGAGGTTGGTTAAATAGTATTTGAGTCTTTCACGGCCGCTTATCATAGTCGTAATGGCTGTCGGGTTCCGCCGTGTCACTAGATTTTTGACCCTGACGTTTCCTGAACATCTGCGGTTCGCGAAAATTTAGGAACACAAAACCTAGTGACACGGCGGAACTCCACAACCGTTACGACTACAAAACAACCAGTTATTTCGCCAAAATTATTTATTTTAATTAAAAACACATCCCTTCTACGTCAATACAACTCCGGGCACGTTCAACCAATGATAACATAGACTTTTTAAGTCATTTCTCTGCATCGCCTCAGAGACCCTCGTCGTGGCTTCTTGAACTTGTCCAACATTGTCGTAAAACGTTCCTGTCATAACCAGTTCCAGTTTTGGGAAGAGGAAATAGTCATAAGGTGATTAGTCTAGCGAATATGGAGGGTGTTGCAAGACACAGATTTGTTTCTTCGCCAGAAATTCGCAGACAACGACAGCGTCTTGTGTAGTGGTGCATTAGCGTGCAACAAAAACAACTTCCAGGCGCTCGATGTTCGAGCCTGACTAGCACGACAGACACTCTATAACCCCCAACTAATATTCCCCAGTTACTGTTTGACCCTGTGGAACGAATTCTCCATGTAGAATACCTTTAGAGTCGTAAGAACAAATCAATAATGCTTTATCTCGTGACTTCTAGAAAAGCAATTTTGATGATTTTTGAGAGCCTATGAACTTCCACGCAACACTTTGGTGTCTTTTAGGATTGTACTTGAAGCACCATTCTCATCACCAGTTACGATCGACTCTAGAAATGACTTCGTGTGACTGTTTTGATAAGATCCTTGCAATGACTAAGGCGAGCAATTTTTTGGTCCCCAGTTAAGGCATGAGGAATAAATCGAGCACATACTTTTCGTCAAAATTTCGTGAATCACGTCTTTGGTCGTATTTAATTCCCCCAATATTCATCTCACAGTCGAATTCGCATCGTATGCAATAATTTCATGCACTTTTTCGACTAGCTCCTTGCGATTTTTCTCGGATGGCCTGGCCGTCCTCCAAAGCATCACTACTCTCCTGAAATCGCTTATACTACTCGAACACACAGGTACAAGTTAAATAGTCATCACCGCTGTTTTCATTAATTCAAATGTTTCTGTAAAACGTTTACCGAGCTTGAAACAACATTTAATATTAGCTCGTTGGCACATCGTATATCTATAACGAACCGATATAAAGTGTTGCCACTTTAAGCACTGTAATTTAACTACTACTTGATCAATTTTAATCCTCATGGTCTCGTTTTGTAGGGAAGATATATAGCTTTCAGATTATATATTGTTTCCACACATTTTCAATTATTTCTTCTAATATCATTAATGATGTATCATATCCTAGCTTATTCTGATTCTATCTATTTCTTTGTTACCATATAAAATTTTCAGATTACTGTGTTCAAGTCTCAATAAATGAGATATATGTTCTTTGAAACGGAATTTAGTGTCAAAATGAATTCTAAATTAAACGCATAATCTGATACAGTAACAATTTCGTCATTAATTTTGATTTGAATATGCGGTATAGCAGCACAGAGTTTTAGTGCAGCCATAAAGCAAGACTGAAGTTTTCTTTGTACTAATAAGAATATTATTATTATTTTATTTTATTTCTACAAGTAGGCAGGTTTATGGAAAAAATACGAGGCCCACCTGAAATATTTCTGGAATCAGCAAGAGATGGCGCACGAAGGTTGAAGTAGATTCATGGGTCGGCAAGGGCAACCTTTTTTTAAACAACTGTCAAAATAGCAGACGTCTACTGTCAATAGTTGTTTAAAAGTCTGCATTGTGTAGCAAGTTAGGCTGCTTCGCAAAAATGGACAAAATCAAATTTCATGCAGTGATGAAGTACTTATGGATGGCTGGGAAAACAGCCACGGAAATTCGAAATATTTTGCTAGAGGTTTATGACGGGTGCACTCCTTTATTTTCGACCATCAGCTTATGGATGAGTGAGTTTAAAAGTGACCGCACAAGCACAAGTGACGAATCATGTAGTGGACGTCCAAAAACCGCTACCAACGATAAAATGGTCGACAAGATTCATGATGTCGTGTTAGCTAATCGCCGATTGAAGCCTGAAAGAGGTAGCAGGGAGAACAGGCTTCTCAAAAGAACGTTTTAGCTATATCCTACACGAAATTTTGGGTATGAAAAAGCTTTCGGCGCGATGGGTACCGCGCACACCGGAGCAAAAACGAAATCGGGTGACCATTTCAGAGGAGTGTCTGGCCAGAAACCAACGCAATCCAAGGGATTTCTCCGGGTGTTTCGTAGCCGTGAGTGAGATTTGGATCCACCGCTACACACCGTAGACCAAGAAACAGTCGAAACATTGGACTTTTTAGAGCGAATCGGCTCCGAAGAAAGCAAAGAGCGTTCCATCGGCCGGAAAGGTCACGTCGACCATTTTTTGGGAGTCCTAAGGTAGGATCCTCATCGACTATCTGCAGAGGGAAAGTACGATCATGGGGCTATACTACAGCGATTTATTGACGCGATTCGATGCAATATAAAAAGTGCTTTTCCTCCAAGACAATGCACCGGCTCATTCATCCTCCATCGTCGTGTTCAAATTGAATGAGTTGCGCTACGAATTAGTCTCTCATCCTTCATATTAACCGGACCTAGCCCCCAGAGACTTTTTCCTATTCCCAAACCTGAAGGAATCACTGGGAGGAAAGAGATTTGCCTCAAATGAGGAGGTCATCGCCGCTACAGATGGTTACTTTGCAGACCTCGAAACATCCTACTTTTCTGACCGTTTGAAGAGACTGGAGCACCGTTTGAAAAATTGTATTGATCTTCGAGAAGACTACATCGACCACACCAATATCGTGATTCCGGAAACATTTCAGGTCGCCCTCGCAAATAGTTCACGGGGCAAAAATTTAAGGAATCCATGATTTAGAGTAAATAAGCAAACAATTCTATATGACCATATCGGCACCAATTGCAACTGTAGATGAGAATAAAAATGGACATCAGTATTGTTCGGGCGAGTGGGAACAATGTGACAAAATTAAGAGTAATTAATGATTATTATCCGCAACTTGTGTTACCCCAGAATGCATACGATGTTTATCGCCCTATTTCATTTCTTGACCAATGTGCTAAAATTTTTTTCAAAGCTCTGATCTCATATACGTTTGCCCTATACAAATATTCCTTTATTATTCACAATCGTTCTTCTCGAAACGTTTTTAAAATCGCGCAATAACTACATTTATTGCGACGAATCAAAATATAATACCCCCTAGAAATGCTTTAAAACATTTAAAACGTCACTTAATCAAATATTCACGGGATCTAAAAATGATATTCGACGGCGGCGGAGATTTCCATCAGATCCGCTTTTTGCGGGAGTTTTTTTTTCCTTGTCGTCACCCTACCTCGTCTCGGTTACATTTTCGAAGCTCCTATTTATACGGCTGTTATCATTATTTCAGCAAAAGCACGTGTCAGTTCCGCATTGATTAATTAAATGTATATATAATTTATAATTCTATTTTTCAATTTCGACGTTCCCGATCGAGGTGAATCTCTCTTTATAAACTATCGGAGTCTGTTCGGTGCAAACGAGTTACCATTATCGCGGTACGCGTAAACAAAGTTCGTACTTCGAGTTAATTAGCTGTTCGGTTAAAATAACTAAATCAGCACTATTTTATTGCAATAACAATGTTCTATTGTTAGAAACTGCTGTTAAATTACACTCCTGGCTAACGTGGAATAAAAGGGTCGCGTTCAATTCCTTTATGTTTAGCCTTGCCTCACTGATTGTTGTATAATCAGTGAGGCAAGTATATACTAAAGAAATTAAATTAAGCAATCTCAGCTGATTTTTTGTGATTATATCGGCTATTAAAATTAATACAATTTTCAAAAAAGGAACGGCAATGCAAGCAGTGAGACTGTAATCCGTAAATTGGACACGTTCGGTTTTGTCCCATCCGCATTAAATGCTGAAATGTTATGTAGCCTATAATGGGCATCAGATAAATACACTCTGACATCGGGGGACATCCCGCAAGGTTCTAACCTAGGCCCACTCCTATTTGTATTATACAGGATGTCCATGAAATAAAATAAAACAGTATAGTAGTAAGAAATGGAAAGATCTAATTTTATTAGACTTAAATCCAAAATATTCAGGAAAAATTCCTTCGCAAACACGAGAAATAAAAATGATAAAGATATTTTTAATAAAAATTTTTATATTATTCACAGCCGTTTGAAAGCTAGACAGTGTTATCCTGCAATTTTTACTGCATAGCGCCATATATTGGATGGATGTATACTCTTTCTACATCCATAGGCGCCACATATTACAACTTCCCAGGGTCTTTTTAATTCTGACGTTCGCGTTGTAATTAACTCAAACATTTTTTGATTTATATTCTATATAATCACATCTTTTCATTTTCCGTACTTTTTAATTAATAATTCACTTCTTCAAATAAAATATCCTTTTCTTGCGTACGCTAATGACATAAAAATTTATTCAGAAATTTCAACAGCCTCTGATATCATCAAACTCCAGCGTAAATTGAACGTATTGGTGAAGTGTTGCAAAAGATCTGGATTAAGATGGAAAGTACCCAAAGTGGTTTGTTAAGAACATAAACCTTGCCTTTTTTATGTTTCTTGGTTATTTCTAAAATTTCACTCATATTCATTCTACTTTTATAGGTAATATTATTATTAATTAGCTGCGTAATAATGTTTCCTTTAGACCAAGTACGCGCAATTTTTGACATGTTGCGGGTCAAACTTTAGTGTGTAAATACGTTCGCGGGCCGCGTTTAAACCCCATATCGCTCGATTTTCCTCATTTGGAATGAGTATGGCTAAGTAGTGTAATATTCTTTTTAGTTGGGTTTTTCAAAATGTCTCGTGGGCCGGATCAAATCTTACAGCAGGCTGATGGCTGCTCACCTATGCTTTATACCAACTGACTGAAGATTTGGCGACTTCTCAAGTAAAACATCATGATACGGTGCATTGTCCATTAAAATTATTGATGGTTCTTCTAAATTAGGAATTAGTTGAGTTTCAGCCTACTTTGTAAATAAATCGCTATTCATATCACCATGGTAACCACCTATATTTGATTTTGAGGCAAATATCAAGTTTACATTTCGTAAAAATCCGCTTCTGGTACCTGCATTGAACAAATAAATCGATTTCTATCACAACCTTCGGGTTTTCTGCCACTTGTTACATGTTTTTCCATAAAAAATTATTAAACTAGAATTCAAATTTAATTGAGTAAATGAGCTGACTATCGTTGTGCATCTCATAAATTACTTTACGAACATCCATTTTCATCCACTCTGATATATCAAGTATTTTGGGCATCAATCTTGATTTGTACGGAGCTGTTAAGGTACTGGATGAAGAAACAGCGGATGTAGTTACTTTCACACTAGCTAAGAACAAACTAACAGTCGGCAACAAGAACAAATCGTCGACCGGGCATCATGAACTACAACCTTTAAGAAAAATGTTTCAAGTCTTTGTATAACTTTTTAACATCTCTAAACTTACCACAAACTGAACGATTTACTTCACTATAGCTCTGAAGAGAACTTTTAGCAAAGTAAATAGTGAAATTAAAAATAAACGTTCAAAAACTAAGAAAGCCCTAATAAACAGTAAAGAGCAGATGTTAAATTTCAACAGAGCAGTATTCTCTGTTGTAATTATTAAGGTTGCATGCACTGTAATAAACATTTTCAAAGCTCTTATATACGCATTACTCGATCGTATTATATCTCACTTCAGCTAGTTCATTGATACTGAATGAAATATGGACGTTTATCTTAACTTATATAATTCTATCTCGCTTGTGTATTCATATGCTTCTGACTTTTAGATATAGCGCTTGTCTTCACTTTATCGATGAAACAATGGTGTTACTCCAAACTTTCGTGCATAGCCTGCGTCCTTATCACGCTGGTAAAAGTATTTTCATAACGTGCTCCGTTGTTAGAAAACCACTTAGCCACGACTCAGATATTTCATCATTGAATTTTTACTCTACTTTTACTTTTTAATTTTATTATAGATTTATAGTATCTTCGCTTGCCAATTGAAGGTGCGTAAGAAAAGAAATTACTCACCTGGATGAGTTTTATTTATATATTTTTAGGCATTAAGGGCTTCTCAAAAGTAATAAGTATAAGTAGTTACTGCTAAAGAGTTGATTAAAATTATAAATATAAGTGCATACTAAAGCTTAATATTTCATCTTTTATCTTAAGCGTATCCGTGATCATCTATCCAACGCAATTATTAAACGGTTTCTTTAACTCCTCAGGCACATATGTGCCATTTTTCATCCGCGCCAAAAAAAAGCAAACATCAGACACCGAACGAGGAATCGTCTTCGTGCAGACGCTAAACATCTGTTATGCTGTAGCTATCAAATTTGGGGTTCGTCTCTTGATAAATATCAAACGCGCTGAAGAAACGCAGAAGTACGGAGAAACTTTGCCACTTAAACTTCTACGTCGTCGGCATCGCGGTCGACACCCTATAAATAATACACAAAGCGAATATTAAAATAGGCTGGAAGTTCGCCGCCGATCGACCGAATAAAGTACGGATTAAGGGAGGGAAAGACGTTACGTCGGGAAATCGATGTATTCTATTAAATGCGACAAGTTAATACCTGAGTTTGGATCTTGGAAGGAATCGGTTCTCATTTCGATTATCAAAAGTAAAGACTTTCCTATCTAATTAGGTTATCTCGATTCACAAAGGAGCGTAGGGGTGTTTTAAAATTATGGTAAAATCGAAGAGGAAATGAAGAAATGATCTAATTTTAGATATAGCGGAATTAATGCTGGTTTGCAATTTAGCTAGACAAATTTTCTATTGTCACTTCTAAATAATAAGGGTCTAGGCGGTAGTTACGACCAAAAGTGCCTGTATTGCTAGGGCTTCACGTAAATAACATTATCAATCCAGAACGGCATGAATTTATAAGCTGCAAATCAATCAGGATATATGAAAGGTAGGTCTATAAATAGGGTTGGCCAAATCTTCGGGACACCAAGTCTGGACCAGCCCGCACGCATGCCAAATTGACCAAATTCGTTGAAACAATCTGCATATACATGTGGTACATCATATTACGCGTTATAATGTATTGATGCTTCATTATATGAAAGAACATTTTAACAGTTTATCTGATGAACATCGTTATCACCCCCGAAATATTTGCCAAGTTGCTGTTTGAGTGGATCAAACAGATGATAGTCGCTTGAGGTTAGGTTAGGCTGGATGTTTAAGAAATTCCCACGCTAATTCTGCAATTCTCCCCTGGGTCAAGTGGGCCGAACGTGACCTGGCATTATCGTGATACAGCAATATTTCTCTCGCCAGTAGGCCTAGACGTTTCCGTCGAATTGCATTCCGAAGCAACAACAAAACTTTACAGCATGATTCAGCAGTCACGTTCTCATTTTTATTCTGGAAATGGGCTAGGAGCACTCCTTGAGAATTCCAGAACACGGTAAGCGTAACCTTACCATCTGAGGGCACAACCTTGTATTTCTTTGTTGACGCTGAAGAAAAATGTTTCAATTGCATTAAAGCACGCTCTGCTTCGAGTTGCTAGTGGTACATCACCAGTAACAGTCCTGATAAGCATGTTCTCCCCTTCCTCTGCGTACCAAGATAGGTGTTGCAAGGACAAGCCCATTCGAATCCTTGCCCACCGCGAGCAAACTTTTCGAAAATACAAACGATTGTGCATCAGTCCGCTAAACCATGAGAACATCCTATTACACTTGCTATGTTCCGCCAAAGTATTGCATCTGTCGCAATCTGAACGGGGCGACCACTTCGCTGATCATCAACAATTTTCGAACACCCTTGAGAGAATTTCTCGATCCAGTTATGCACGGTTTTACACGACATATACTTTTCGTCGTAAACAGGAGACATTCTTTTATGGATATCTTTTGCAGGAAGTCCTTTTGTCCAGAAAAAGACGTACAACCGCATGTTGCTTTTCGACAGTACACCTTTTAAGCACGGTCGCCATTTTAACACTCCCTACGTATACGCGCGCTAATTGGCACTTAAGTATCATAAAGTTAGATTATGCTGACATCTAGTGACAGATGGAAGAATAGCTCACTGCTCCCATAGCAGTTTATGACTTATTTGATGACTTTCCTCGTAATTGCAATCCATACTACATCATATTCAAACATATGGTTTCAAGTTGGTAATACCTGCAAAAATTTTAACTTTTCGAACTCAACACTATCGATTAAACACTTCAAACTCTTAACGGTTAATAATTCAGAAATTAGACATATGGGTTACGCAATTATCAAGGGAATTCCTAAAATTAGAATACATAATAGTGAATATTTCTCAGAAGAATCCTTGCTAACTACCGGTGTTCCACCGAGCTCTAACTTAGGTCCACCCCTATTGCTATTATTTATTAACGATTTGCTTTTCTCCAGGTAGATTATCCAGCTTTCGATTAAACTGATGACATGAAAATATATTTTAATTATGATTAAAACATATTTTTATTTTCAAAAGAAAAATTATCTTCCATAGAATTTCGATCATCCTTTTAAAAAATTATTGAAGTAGAACATTTGCTCATTCCTGCTCCACAGACGCTCATTAAAGAAGCAACAAACGACGAGTAGAAAAGTTTGATTATTCAAATTACTCTCGGACGAAATACCGTAAAGGGTATCTGCAAAAATTTATAAAAGTTTATTTCGCCCAGAATTTTCCGCCGCTACGCGTCCGACCGAATTTCCACCAACAACTTACGTTTGTGTACGTCTACCCTTCGCGAATAGTCTCCTCTCTTGCGCTTTTAAAGTTTTCCTTATCGCTAAATTAGAAGTTCACAACAATTTATCGGAAAAATTGGGGCATTTCGCGGAAACCACGCTTCAGTTTTTCTCTTTCTTATTTGCAAGGAATGCTAGTTAAAGTTGAGAGAATTCAGTTTCGTATCCGTTCTTGTACGGATGCATAAGGGCCTATTACGTTTTGGTAGCGAATACAGCACAAGGATCGACATTGCGAAGCAGTCTATGGCATCCTTTCAAACTTTCTGTGGATATTAAATTGCCAGAGCAAGATAATTGTAAAATGTTAGTCTAACTTTTTCGAAACTAATAGAAACTCGTGTTCAAATTATTCAAATTCAAAATTTGATACTAAAATAAGAAAAAGGAATTGGTTTATTATGAGGTAGCGCTCTCAATATTCTTATATACTAACAAAAGAATTCTGCAAATTTACACTGTAAAACGTTGGTTACTTAAAGTCACGATCAAACATGTAAAAACATGTTTGAAAATGTAAATGAATATATTGGAAAACTTCTCAAATGTAAAACTTACATTAATTGAATATGTTATTCCTACAGATTATATGCCAAGTGCATATATTTTATTTTTTGCATATCTTTAATTATAGTCTATATGTAGACGTATTACACTAATTGAAGTTAATTAGCGCTTATTAGTGATTGCATATTTACGCATTTCTATGCATATTTTTACGAAAGTTGCATATGTTGCATACTTAGGCTTTTTCTTATCCTTTCTATTAGGAAAAATTCCTAGTAATTCCTAATGTAGATCGACAGCAAACAATTCTCTGAACGATAAATCTTTTACATTGGTTTCTCTTATACCTTTTTCCAAGAACTGCACGTGTTTAATTTCGCCAAGCAGAAGGGATGTCGCAAATACGTTTTATTATTATTAATTCCCAAATAAACTATTCATTCATTGAATATCTTTGAGCGAAACAGCATGCACTTGTTACGTTTTTAAATATTGTGCGTACATACAATGAGTATAGCGAAAAAAATTTCTTTATGGATTAAGCCGTATCCTGAACTGGTAAAGGATGGCGACAAAATATTTTGTCGAGCCTGCAGTAAACTGGTAAGTTTAATTTTACTAGAAGCTTTACAGTTGTTTTTAAATTCTTTACCTTTGTAGGTGTCTTGTGAGGGAAAATACCTGATTGATCAACATGCTAAAACACCATCACATATTGGAAAATGTGAAAAACTTAAGCGATCCGCATGTGTGCAGCAATCTATATATCAATGTGTAGCATTAACTTCACGAAACTCAAAACAAGAGAAATATAATACGGATCTGTGTAACGCATTAATTTCGTCTAATATACCATTAGTAAGATTAAACATTGTTAATTTGAAATCATTTCTGCAAAAATATTGGAAACATAATATACCTCACGAAAGTACCTTACGAAAAAATTATGTCACATCTTGTTACCAGCAAACAATGGCAGAACTTCAACAATTGGTAGAGAATAATTTTATTTATATCATGGTAGATGAAAGTACCGTTAAGTGTGGCCGTTATAGTGCCCTTTTGTTAATAGGAATTCTTCATGAAGATATTATAGGTAAATCATATTTAATTTATTGTAAAGAACTTCAAAAAACAAATAATGTGACAATTGCCCAATTCGTTCAAGAAGGATTATCAAATTTCTTTTTACCTGGAAGTATACCTTGTGAAAAAATTTTACTAATGTTGTTCAACGCTGCACCATACATGATAAAAGCCGCGCAAAATTAAAAATTTTTTTATAGTAACATTATTCATATCACTTATTTAGCTCATAGGTTCGATCGTGTAGCCGAAGACATTAGGAATCAATTTCTTTTGATTCATGATTTAATTGGAAATGTAAAAAAGTATTTTTAAAAACACCTTTACGACGCCAATTTTATAAAGAGCGACTTCCCGGTGTTAAGTTGCCTTCTGAACCGATTATTACGAGATGGAGTACATGGTTAGACGTTGCAATTTTTTACGCCGATAATTTTGAAGGAATAAAAAATGTAATTCTTGAAATCACTGCTGACTGCATTGCTCTAGAAAACTGTAAAAAGATAGTAACATCAACAGAATTGTTACAAAACCTTCTGTATAATAAGTCAAAATAGGTTTATCTCAAGTTCCACTCCTAAACTAGAAACGCAAGGGATGTCGCTCGAAAATAGTAGACCAATTTGATATGCTATGTAGTAGACCAATTTGATATGCTATGTAAGAAGTTTAAGGACAGTGAAAGACAGATTTTGAATTAATTATTCTGACAGTGCTAAAACAATTTTAAATATTTTTAACAAATTCAAAGAAGATGGTTGTCTTCTAAATTCCCACAAAAAAAGAAATAGAACTAGCCACGTTTTAACAGAAAACATGAAGCTGAATATCCTATTTTATGTAGATGAACGGTCGGTTTTAGATGTAACCACGCATTTTGGAGTATCGTACGGTTCGGTGTAAAAAAACTCTGTTGAAATTTAAATATAAGCCGTATACTCCGAAAAAGTGTACAAAACTATCACCAATCGTAGAAACAACAGTGTATGTAACGATTCAAGCAACAATAACACTTACACATCTATGCGCTACCTGTGTCTACCTTTTACGATATTAATAACGGCTCTGCATCAACATCAGAACGTAGCCCAGGTATATACCCTCATCTCCATCAACTACAATATTGCAGTAATACATCAAGCTCACTGATAACGGCATAGCGCTGACTGCAGTATTAAATGAAGGGATATTACGAATGTATGTGCAGTATGTATATGCGCAGTATATATATATATATATATATATATATATATACGTATAACGCGTTCCAGTTGAGAAAGTACGTTATTCGTAAACTTTTCACGTGGAATAGGTTTTGAACGAATTCGAAAAAACGTCCTGCGCACGTTATTGAAGATATTTTCCCCTAAGTTGTCTCTATAGTTAAATTTACCGCATGTGTAACAGTCAATGTAATTAGAAAATTCCAATTTCTGCGATAGCTGAAGTCGAAACGTGAATAGTTGTTAAATTCTGTATCTGTCAACTGCTCAAGAGGATGTTACCGCACAGCAAAACTAATGGTTTTCGCTCGAGAAACTATTTGGGAAATTTATAACCCGATAGGTTCCAAATCTGCTTTCGTGCAATTCTAATGTTATTCAAACTATTTCCTGTAGCTACGTCACTTAATTAACTATTTAAAACTAAAGTGCTTCATCCGGTTTTTATAAATACTTTCTTAATTAATTTCCAATAACATGAATAACAGGGAGTATCACTTATTCACATGTTATTCGCTGTTCAGTTGAGTGAAACTATTAAATAAACTATTTATCTAATATGTAAAGGATTTGTTTAAAATAATGGAAACCCTGAATACTTTAGACCAGTATTTCCCATTGCCACTTCAATGTTTGATGTCTGTTACTAAAATGTTTGTGACTTTCATTAAAACTGACATCATGTATTTGCACAACAGCATTACATATGCAGATGTAGTACTATTTACCGAAGCCTGCTTAAACCATACTATAAACAGTGAAAAACAGCTTGTTCCTATCTTTATTATTGTTACGTTCTCCTGGTTTGAAGAACAACGCCGCTGTAGCCTGCTCGTAATTTCCTAAATTACTTGACCAATACTTACTTGTAGAGTATGTTCGCTTATTTACTAGAGGAGAGGTTGTACAGTGAAACTCAATGCGCATGCGCAAAAAAATATATTTAAAAATGAAATGGTTACACGGTTTCCACTCTTGCCTATGTACATGTACGATGTACGTAAGATATATAGATTTGCAATAATTGCAGTTATTCGAGCTCTCTTATACATGTAATGTACATTAGCATTTGTATATGTATTTTCATTGGTAGCAACATAAAGTAATGCCTCAGCATGTACGTTGCAACGCTATGTCTTAATTCTGTTTAAAAGGTTAAACTCTTATATGCTTCCGCTGAAGCATTGTTAGAGGCATATACTAATGCCTCTATCTGTTTGCATGCACCACTACCTTTTTATAGGGGAGCCAACCCTATTTATTTCTTAAATTTATAAGCGCACCTCGGTGCTATGCTTATTTATATGTGCCTTTCCGGGAGCCTAATATACTTTCCTTGTTTTAAATTTGCCTAAGGGACTTGGCCCTGTATTATTGGCATGTATTTGTACTTGACCAAATACGTTTGTTATATTCACATTTATAGGGGAACCCACCCTATCTCTTAGAGCTTGAACGCCTGGTTGAGGGCGACAGTAGCGATAATAGCCGATCTCAATACAAAAGTAATGTCACAGCTACCCAGGCGTTCTCGTTTGAAATATTACGCTATGTGCAATCTTTAGCTCTATACTACTGCGCCCCAAAGAAGGAAAAATCCAGTAACCAGCAAATGTGCGAACTGTGCACCGACAAGTAAAACGGAGCGATGATGCCGACATTACATAAGAAAACTGGTCCGGGACACTCGTCCGCTACGACGAGCAACTAAATGAAAAATTTCTAAGTCCCGATACGACAAGGACCGAACAAACGTACAAAAGACAACGGGCGCTGCGGCCGCAACGACCGTCAGCAAGAAGCGGAGTGATCGTACTTGTAGAGGAGGTCTATACATGCGCGCCGACAATCTCACCAAAATAATTTCCGACACAAACTTAACTGAAGACTAAAAATATGTATAGACGACAATGGACACAGTAGCCTCGACGTACGATGATAGAAAATCGAGAATTTATACTTATTAAAAAATCTATACGTGTGGTCCGACGACGTTACCAAATGACTCCGCCAGAAATAAATGTATAGACAACGTCCTCGACGATTCCCGCCAAAACTAGAAAAACTTAGAAATCTCTAATAATCTTACGACGACGTTACTGTACACGTTACGACGAGGCACGAAAGGTGACCGAGAGTGCACGATCGCTAATACCTCGACTGTCGCGCGGGAGACGACTGCCTATGCTTGTGTACCTTAATTTTCAAGAAAACTCCCATTACGTTTCCGACGACGTTGCAGTGAATGATTTCTAATTAGGCAGTTTTAGCTAGCGCAATGCGAATTGCTGACTTGCATACATATACAATTCGTAATGTACATAAATATTAAAATAAAATTGGATATAAGAGAGCAAAATAAATAAATATAAAAATGAAAATAAAATAATATTCTAAATGAAAATAATAATGCAAAGAAGATAAAATACATAATAGTAAAAAATTTAGAAAATACAAAAAACAATGTTAAGTCCTTAACAATTATTTATAGGAATTACAGGAACTTTACTTGAGCAGATAGTTATATCAACATTTATGGAAGACTTTAGAACAGTTTTGATTGAAATAGGTACATTTAACGAAATTAGTACCACTAATTAAAATTTTTTTGGTTGTTCTAGGACTTCTGCTATCTTACAAGCAACGTTTAATTGTTGGTAATTTCACTCCTTCTGGTTTTGATGGAGACAATGAATTTACGGTAGATTAACTGTGTTCTGCTGACAACGCAACGCTTTGGATTCGGTTTTCACGAATATGGACATGGATTTAATCACCATGCAGATAAATTACATTATTTTGCTCTGAACATTACTGTAAATCTACATTCAACAACCAGGATAACTAACTTCCCAAGTAATGACAACTATCGTTATAATTCCCAAAAGGTTAATATGCATAGTGTGTATATTGAATTGACTTTAGTGGATTGGAATGACGCTGGTATTGCAATACAGTTTTTCTGCGAGAAGCTTTACAGTATAATAGATGTTCCTAGATGCATCAAACAAAATCGTCACTATCCTGTATGGTTTAAGTCAGGTATTAAAACGCTTGTTAGTTTGATGCAGTATTACTTCAGGAAATGGAAGTATACAAAACATAATTACTATTGTAATGAACCTCAAACACTGCGATATCTGCTTAAACAAGCTGAATATAAGCATTACCAAACACAAGTAAAACTGATATCATAATTAACCAACTAAATGATATCGAGGATTCCTCGACAAATCTTTTACGACAACGAAAAGTTTTCGCAACCACAGGATACGGTTAACAGATTTGTAGATTACTTTTCTAAAGCATTGCCATCGACAACCTCTAATGTTTTTGGGGGTGTATACTATTGTCTAGTGTCTTGTAGCTCAAAGCTGAAACAGCAGCGCGGAATGACCTTGTGTCGGCCTATTTGATGTTGCAGTGTGCATATTGTTTTATGCGTCCTCTAACGTTGGTTTATAACTTAATCATCAAGTTTTCCTCATACGCAGAAATCAATGAGATAACACCAGTGTTTAAAGGTCATAATCGAGCCAGCATATATCTGATGATAGACCTATAAACTTTATATTAAATTCGGCGAAGGTGTTTGAACCAATCTTTTATTGTAATATTTATGTTAATGCTAAACAGTATATAACAATTTATCAGCATATGCTCACAATAAGTAGCTCTTTGTTAAATTGGATGATTTTGATTTTTCTCTTTCCTTAATCGAATTAATGACGTTTTACCTGGCCACCAGAAATAAGTATGTGCTCAACGATGGTTTCTATCATCTGGAGTACCACCGAGGTCATGTGTTGGTCATGTGCTGTTTGATTTGTACATAAACAACATTTATTGTGAATTTGTATTTATAATTTAAATGACTTTTGATCTGCATAATACAAAGCTTCATTTATTAGGATTGTTTAATGCTTATTTACTATTTTCCTTCTTTGATTTGTTTCACGCATGTACATTTACACCGATTTCTAATTTTTCGTTGAAATAAATGATATAATTGTTCCTATTATGATCATTATTGTTATTATTATTTTACCATCCTGTACAACGTAATCGAGACTTTATTATTAACTTGAAAGAGACTGCAATAATCGAAACGTATCCTTTGCGGTATTTTCTAAGAACTTCGTAAGTTAAATTTAATTAGATTTACACTTAATCAAACGTGTCGTTTGTAAAAGAACCGAGAATTTGATCCAATAAGCATGGAATTCTTTAGAGAAGCGCGGACATTTCCTCGTCAATGGAAGCTGCGTGCTTCTGATAATATGTTCAGTCCAAATGCATTCTTGTCGTCTATGTGACGCTTTAGATACGATCCCAAAGTGTTTTATCTATCCAGCAATCAAGGTAGCCCATAGATTCTAAGTAGAGACGCCATTCCATTTCTTTATTTGCTCAATGCCATATAGATGAAATTCTTATGTGCTTATGTGCATTATATAAAATGTTGCTTTTCTTATAAAAATTTGATTCAATCTTCATCAGTAATAACAACAAAATGCTAATGGATGTTAATAAGTCAATAAGAGAAATTTCTGGTAAATTCATTATTGCGATATAAAGTACTATCGATGGTTTATGACCGAAATGTAATTTTGTCGAAGTATTTTACGTGACAACTATATGTTTGGTATATCTATATTTGTATTTGAATACACGCGAAAAACAATCTGCTAAGAGTCCTGCGCGGATTCACCTAATCGAACTCTTACCCCGTGCGACTCAGGACAAAAATTCAGATTGCCGAATGTATCGAGTGAAAAGCTGGGAGCTGTTGATTGTATTCTGCAATTGGAAAATGAATCGAACACCGGACTCACTTCAAACGAATAACACATTTTAGCATAGATTAATAAATAATTTGTTAAATGCAGAGTGAATTTTATTATTTAGTATTTGAATTAATTTCACAAATGTTTAAAGTTTTAGTTATTTTAGTTACGCTGACATCCAACTAAAATTAATGTGCAGATCTCAACTTTTCGAAAATGGATGAATTGGTTCTGTTATTTCGTCATGAAGTTGAGAGATACAGAAAACTAATTTTGCTTACCTTCCTAAATCAATTAGATGAAGAAAAAATTTTGTATTGATACTCCCAAGTACTGCACATACAGCTGCATCTGCACTGGAATATTTAGAAAAATTCTTTTCGTATTAGTATTAAATGGAGCAAGATGGACCACTAGATCATCAGACTTTACACCATTAAACGTTTATTTATTTGAATTAATGAAAAATTAAATTTGCCATCGCCGCTTGAAGGAGAGTCTGTAATTAATAAAACTAGACAAACACTTTTTGCTTTTTGACAAAAAAATATTGTATTTTTCTACGAATTCTCCTTGTAATTCAATATATTTTATACACATATATTCAAGTCTTTTCATTCTTTCAGAAAAGTAAGCTGTATTACACTGTTGAACATTTTAAGCGAAACTTTCAGGTTGAGAGAAAGCAAAATGCGAGAGGTGGTAAAGTCTAGCGAATAAACTAGACAAGGAATGTAGCTCGTAAATGTTCTTTCTTCTTTAAGTGAGGCGTTTTGCACTGTATTACATCGTGTCATTAATCTAAAATGGATGCGTAGTATTAGCCTGTTATCGTGTTATCTTTTTGATAGTAATGAGTAGAAGGAACACACTCAAGTCGTAGAAGGCAGTAGTCATAATCTTTTCAGCCAAATGTGAAGCACCTGTCTCGATCCATTGTTTTGATTATGTAATAGTGTATTCAGGTTTCATAAAAATTATTATTATCACCAAAACTCCTTTGGACCATGTCTTAACTTCTCTAAATTACGGGTGAAGTACGCCCTCGTTCACGTTTATTACAGTAAACAAATACTGACACATATTTTTTTTTAATACTGAAATCATACAAAAGCGAAACCAGTGATCTAGATGAGATGTGTTATTTCGCGCACTATTATTCGATGGTCGTCTGACACCGTATTATTTATCTTCTCAGCCATTTTTAGAGTATCTTTTGGATGACCACTACAATGGTCCGAGGTCGTCTAAACTCACCTATCCATCATTTTATAATTGAAATCTTCTTCAGTCCAGCTATGGTTTCATTATTTATGTTGCGCTTTACAAATGAAAAGCTAATCACTGATTGAAACCCTACTTTTTCTATGTTTTAAAACAAACTGAAAACAATTCAGTTTCGACTCAAATAACTAAATATTCTCCTTGATGCTACCCTTTTTCGTTACTAATTAGTAATCCCGCCCTTTTATAAGAAATATAACAACACTGTTG
This sequence comes from Trypoxylus dichotomus, assembly GCA_023509865.1. NCBI lineage: Eukaryota > Metazoa > Arthropoda > Insecta > Coleoptera > Scarabaeidae > Trypoxylus > Trypoxylus dichotomus. Next base: position 51,310,642 of record CM042078.1, read on the forward strand.
CACAAGCGTCACTCTTTTGACAACATAAAATGAAGAGTAGTAACAAATCTATTTAGAAAGTGACGCAGTGGAGATTTTGATGGGATTAATTTAAGAATTACTATCAATTCTTCAGTTATGGAACTACTATCATTTATTTTATCACCGTATATTACAAAACGTCAAAATTTATCTCGTGCTTTCCAATTATCACCCAGCGTCTGCGTTCGGTCGAAAACCAAACAGGAGCCTTAAAAAGGACGAATATCGAAGCTAGTAGAGGTCAAATTGCGGTTACCTCGTTCGCAATACGCGCAAAATACCATATAAGCTGCGGTAGTTTAATGAAGCAAGAATTAACATACGTCAGGCTAGCTGGCAAGGGACGACGCTATGCGCATAGTCTTGTGTGTGTACAAACAAGATAAGACCGCCGCCGCACACTACTACAATATACGGTTTTATGGAACAACAAAACTAGGCACTCATTACGGAGTCAAACAAAAGCTTAAATAATCAAATTTACCAGAACTGACCCCATACACAGTCGTGTGTAAATTAATTTTCAGCAGTTATGCGGTACAGTACGGCAGACGAATAACAAACAGGCGGAAGACATATGTACGTATGTACGTGTGTTAACTGGCCGCATCCGTTTGCTATCTAAGTTTGTGTTCTATCTTCATGTCGGATAATTGGATTATCAATATTAATAATGGAATGAAAAGGATATATGCACCGCACACCTATTTAGTAACCGGGTTATGCATTCATTCACATGACATTACAATGATTATCGGGTATAGCTTTGTTCCGAACAAAAGAAGTCCTTTTTACACCACTCCACGTTACTTGTGTATTTGATTATGACATTCTTTTAGGGGACACTTAACAGACAGTTCCAATATTGGTTCAGAATTGATTTTTCCGCGTGACGTTTAAACACCCACCTAGACTAATTTTAAATCATGCATTTCCGTTTATAATGTCGAAGCAAACACAAATTCATTACAGATTTATCATAATAATTAGAGCTACCATATTTTCTTATATTGGGAAGTTTCATTGCATATCGTCTGCCGTGTTCAAGTTACTGTACACTATATCTTGAGACAAAGCATACTGAACAGTAATACCAAATTGATGAAATCGAAATTACCTAGACCCCACTGTAAAAATCACTAGCCTCATTCAATGTACAATTCAATAGTTTTTCCCAAATCTGTCTGACTTTTTCGTAAGATATTTATTTCACTATTGTATGCGGTAATGTTACATAAAATAATGAAAATATTAACTTATTACACAAAGTCATTTTATCAAATGAAATGTGGTGGTATCATGAAATTCCCAAGTTCACAGAGAATTTTTATGTTGAACAATAAGTCATTTCCACAACAATTGCAAGGATTGTATAATTCGCAGGTGTCGCAGTAAACTCCTCTGATTGTTAGCCAATTTACCGGCTACGGTAACTCGGTTGACAATGAGAGTCCATGTCCTCTCGAAACGCTGCGTTCCGAATAAATATCCGAAGTAATTATTAGGTAGTGAGGAGTTTATGGCAATACCTGTGAACAATCCATTTAATTGTCCTCCTTTGAGATCATTTTTGTAACTTTTCTTTTCGTTATGTTACTGTGTCTGGGCGTTTTTCGACGCATGTTTTCATAATATAACTGAATAATACTTAATCAATTTTTGATTTTTAACATTCGGAAAATCTGCGAAAATTATATTTACCAACATTAAATCGCGCTACTATTATCTCCCGTTCGCCAGTCACCCCAACTTAAAATTTTGACTGACATTGTCTTCAGTTGAAATTAATCACTATGTATATAAAAAGATGTCACAATTGTCTGACAAAGTTATATGTACCGTTAGTTATAAAAAAGAAGATTATTTTAGAGTGTTATACAGGATGTTCCATAAGTAAGTACTGCTCTAAAGTTATATTCTTTCCAGTTGAATAGCCTGTATATTTTATATATTTCTGTTTGAAGCTATATAAATATTAAAAGTTATTCCATAATTTACTACAACCTTCATTTCCTACAGATCCATCTTCGGACCATAATAAATTCGCAACAGTTAAATAAGTCAATTTTTAGAAAATAATAGTCAATGCTATTGATTCTAGATATCATCAGCGTCGTACCAACAATATTATCTCTCTAATCTCATCGATTTCAATGCTTTCTAGGATCAGTTTTTCAAATACAATGTTTTGCATATTAATGCCCCATTTAATTCATATTAATACCTTGAAATTTTCTTAAGCACATAGAATGTCTAATAACTATTTTCTGAGATACTACGATATATACATAAATACTTTTGGCATTCAACAATTTGGTGAAATTTTTAAAAAGAGCGGGGTCACATCCAAGTAGTAGAATGTTTTTACATAAATAAATGCCGTATTAATTCATGTTAGCTACGGTTTAAACACATTTTTTTTTCCTAAAGAGGGGTTGGTAAACATTTACGAACTTGATGCAAGGAATGAAAGTGGTTTACTTGCAGCAAGGTGTCATGAAGGAAAGTGTCCACAGGAAGAAGCAAGTAGGCAGTTAGGATACAAATGGGAAGATTGGGAGTAAATACAGATCTTTGACACAATACTAACACACAAAGAAAAAAAGTTTGCAGCAATCGAAAATCGCAAAGATCATTGGTGTACAAAATATAATAATAAGTTTCTTTTTTCGGTACTGCTCTCCAAATATGTATTGTCATATTGTGTGTACATTTATCTTATACAATCTAAATATAAATGGTCTTCTCATGGTTGAAACTACTCCAGTGAATTTTTCAACTGCTTTAGAACATGAATTATTGCCTAAAACTCTTCAGCACACCCTTTAATTTTACAAGTGTCTAGAAATAGAGGAATAATAAACTTATTCTTCTCTACAACGTTTAAGAATTAAGTTGATCTACTTTCCAGTTAGATTAGAAGACCTTTGCTTCATATTTCTTTTAGCTCCTCTAACAATGCGCTTACAGCTTTAAATGACACGATCAAAGTATTCTTCGATATCTTGACTATAGTTCTCACCGATTCTTAGTAGTATTACTTAAACTCTAAGCATTACTTACACCTGCAATAGTCGCGTCAGGTGGATGGCTTAAGCAACTCCTCTCCGTCAACCAATAAGACCTATTGCTGCCATTTACTGTTTGTACGTCTATTGAGTATACTCAAGCTTTTGGCCAACTTTAAAAGTTCTCTAAAAAGAGATAATCTAAATCTTCAGTTGGCAGTACAATTGCAAAAAATCTAATCAAGTTTCTCTTCTCTCGCCAGGAACAAACGACACACAAGCATTGCAGTTAGAACCCCGATAAATTTCTAGACGTGCTCCATCGCTTCCTACATCTATCTCAGCTGGACAGCATGCGATAGCCTTCAGGATTCACCCCAAATACGAGAGTCCATCAGATAAAATGTAATTTGACAGTATTACATTATTTATCGACCTACACGTTCCAGAGCTGATACCAACGCCTACTAAATACAATTTTGTAACGAATTATTTTTTATTTTTGGTGGAAGCGCCGGTACAAAATTTAAACAACAACCGTAAAATATATTTAATCACTTTATTGAAGATAATACTAACATTAATTTTGTAAACTGCGTCTTTTACAAGTAAACTTTCCATCATTTTGATCTACCTACGAATACATAAATTCGTAGATAGCCGTATCCCGCATTCAAAACGAGGTGTTACTTTTATATACGAGCTCATAAATTTTTAAGTAAGTTATTCCGTTTGTTGACGTCTGAGTCCGAATTTATCGCGTTACATGTGTGTATATGCGAATTCTTGGTGTCGCGGTGGCCTTCTGTAATCGTACTTGTCACGCAAACCGCCGTAAAAAAGAAATTTAGAGTAGTTATTCGCAAAATTCTCGAATATCAACTAGACGTACGGGTTGAAAGGGAGGCGAATAACGTTTTTATAGACCGAGGCAACTGCAGGAGCGTGTACCGTACTGTGCGGCGTGTTCCTCGAGTTGTTGCTTGAATTTTTAATCTAACAGCAGAAACAGCACATATCTATGCAAATCTAAGTGACTTTATTCGCGTAATGCGTTCGTTTTTTTTTTTTTCGGTTTAACTACAACGTCGGGAGCCGGAAGATACGAATAAATGGTATTATGAGTTTACTATATATGGCTTAAATGATTAAAAAGGTTTCGCAAACGTTAGATATTAATTTTTGGCAGAAAAGATATGAATTCGGATTGATCAAGAGAAATTTTTAATATTGTGCTTTCCTATTTGACAAAGTTGTAGTTATTTTGTCGAAGCTGTTCTTTAACATAATTAGACAGCTGCTTAGATGTTCTTCGAAAATATCTAGAAAACTGGTATCGATGTTGTTTAATGTTTTAATATAACAAGCGGATTAGGAGCATCGGAACTTGGACGTTTGTGTTCTAACATATATAAATTGCCAGTTACATGTCAAAGTTGTTGGTAATTAAAAAATAAGAATTTTGAAAACCAAAAACATCCAAACATACATATAACAGAGTCAGCTATAAATATATATGATGTATTTAACATTTCTATTTTAAATCTTTTGCATTCTATTTAGCTAGCAATGTATGTATTAGAATACTGAAACTGAATGGAATGAAGACGTCTCATAAAACGTGGTCTCTGCTATACAAATCAGCTTAACTTGGCTACACCAAATTTGTAATGAAAAATTTTCTGCAAGGCGATTACGTGTCGGTATGCTAGCTCTGCCAAACGGTATTCTCTACCCTTGTTTAACTACTACTGCAAAATCCTATCCTCACATCGATCTTTTTAATTTGAATCGATTTAATGGAACCGTCATTCCGTATTACTGCGAGGTAAGGGGGGCATATCGCTAGACATACATCATCCGTTTCGAATAAAGCTGGTGTTCGATTCATTTTCCAGTCGCCCAGAATATAATCACTAGCTCGCAGCTTTTCACCGGTTATAGTTTGCATATATTTTCCTAATTAGGCAATTTTCAGTTATTCAGAAATGTGAAATATCGCACACTGGAAACTGGAATTGGTTAGACAAATCGAAAATTATATAAAAATCAATACAATGTAATTTTTTATACACAGGGTGTCTTTGAAATAAAATAAAAATGTATGGAAAATAAGATGGTGTAATTATATGAAACGCAAATCCAAAAGGTTTTGTGTCAATTACGACGCAAACTACAGGGTTACAAAAACCTTAGGAAATTTTAATATGTGCCGCCTATGGATGTAAAATGCGTATACGTAATACATCTATCCAACCAAACTCGCACACATACACGTGGACTACATACACTGCAATAACACAGCTATCGATGTTATAAAAACTATAAGATAACACTATGTATCTTTCAAACGGCATGCAAAGATTTTTATTTTAAATATTTTTATAATTTTTTCACGGCTGCGAAAAAATTTTCGTAAAATATTTTGGATTTAAGTCTAATTATATTAGATCTTTCCATTTTTCATACTTTTTTATTTTATTTCATGGACACCCTGTACAGTGATCACTATTTTTCGTATTGGATTTAAGATCCACCTAAAATTTATATTACTTAATTAATACCTAGAATAATCAATTTTTACACAAAATGCAATTAAACGCACAATTATACGAATTTCATATTTTCGAATTGTACATCGCGGCTAAAAAATTTTACCGCAAGACAACACTTCCAGGAAGAAAAATATTAATAGTCACATTAAGAAGAAGAATCTAACAGCGTAATTTTGTTGTTGGCCAACATCTCTTACACCGAGATGCAATTATAATTACATCGTAATATGTAGTTTAATTCGGTAGATTTAACTACTTATGCAAATTCACGCGGAGGAACTACCAGACAGAGTTAAAATGGTGTTAGAACTGGCACCGTTTTTCTTTGTGCATATATCATAGTAATACCAACTTAATATCCACTTTATTGTCTGAGATCTTTATTTTACGTGCAATTAAAATCTTTTCATCTCAAAGTTTGCTAAAATAGATTAATTCCCAACACCTTATTCTTAAGAACGTTACGTTAAATCTACAAAGACCGGAAGCAATTCGTTGCAATTTTGTAACGCGGCGAAGATAAAAATTAATTTCGGTTTTAAGATTAAAACAACGAAGAAAAAACGAATTTCAGTTCTTCTCTTACGACGCGAACGAGAAACGTTCTCAAGGAAGGAGACACGGACAAAATAAAAATGCAAATCGCGAATAAGATGATTCACCACCGCGTCCGAAATTGGATACCCGCCCGTTACATCCGAATGTATATCTATGTGCAAATTGTGCAATACATTTATAATGCCCCATCGTCATTTTACATTTACATATATTTCGTAAAGGGCGACAAGTGCGTGGAGACAATTCCATCAGTCCAACCCCCCAACGCTATCGGTCTGGGACTCTACTTTGATGTCGACGGGCAACATTCTATTATCCACACATATGCAAGGTTTTGTGTACCTCCGCGTACGTGTATTATCCACCTTGCAGTTTCCAGTATGAAACCGGCGTCGGTTAACATTCCAAACACATATATGTTAGAATTTGAATACTGATGAATCTGTGCATGTGTGTGTAGAAGTATGGGTCGGTAGCACTTCTATTTACATACGTATCGTCCAAATGCCGAGCGAGTCGAAATTACGTTTTGTAATTTTCCGTCAAGTAAACTATTTTAAAAGTACTTGACTCTACAATTTCGAGCTTACATAAACTTCGTCGCAACACCGCATTAAGCATTCAAATGTCGTACGCAGGGTAAGTTGACGGCGCAAAATGAACGGAAACCTATCCGAGATTTTTCCACGTCTACCGTCCATTAAGGTTATTTACTTACCTTGGCTTTTGACTGATATTTAGATCTGAAAACGCTGTATTCTATTCTGTTCTTTTTTCGTGTTTGAAAGTATCTAATGAAGTACACATCGCTAGTTCCATCCTTGCTGTTAGAATATTGACACCGTTGTTTATACTTCTATATATTGTTCACACGTTACAGTCTCTATTTATATTTGCTAAAATCGAAAGCCAATGGAAAACATTGAAAAATCGTACTGATACGAGAGCGACCTGAAATGTTTCCGGAATCGGCAAGAGATGGCGCACGAAGGTTGAAATGGATTCATTGGTCGACAAAGGCAACCTTTTTTATGGCAACTATCAAAATTTCAGACGTCTACTGTCAATAGTTGTTGTTTAAGAGTGTGTTTTGTACAGCAAGTCAGGCGGTTTCGCAAAAGTGGATAAAATCGAATTTCGTGCAGTGATGAAACATTTCTGGATGGCTGGGAAAACGGCCACGGAATTTCGCAATATTTTATTCATGGAGGATGTACTCCATCATTTTCGACCATTAGCTTCTGGGTGAGCGAGTTCAAACGTGGCTGCACAAGCACAAGTGACGAACCACGCAGTGGACTCCCAAAAACCGCTACCAACGATGAAATGGTCGACAAGATTCATGATGTCGTGTTAACCGATCGCCGATTGAAGCTGAAAGAGATAGCAGAGACAACAGGTATCTCAGAAGAACGCGTTTCGGTATGAAAAAGCCTTCAGTGCGATGGGCACGACGTTTGCTCACAGCGGAGCAAAAACGAAATCGGGTGACCGTTTCGGAGGAGTGTCTGGCCAGGGTCTAACGCAATCCAATGGATTTCTTCATGCGTTTCGTAACCGTGGATAAGACTTGGATCCACCACTACATACCACAGAAGAAAGCAAAGACCGTTCCATCGGCGGGCAAACTCATGGCGACCATTTTCTAGGATTCCCAAGGTGTGATCTTCATCGACCATCTGCAGAAAGGAAGGAAGATCACAGGGCAATACCACATAGGCCACAATAAGAATGCTTCGTGATAAGGTTGCACAAATTTCAAAAACTGTTTTTCATGAAGTTGCCACAAATCGTTACTGGCTTCTTCCTATGAAGAGAGTATAGAAAAATTGGTTTTCCGCTATGACATTTGTCAATCCACAATGATGGCAACTATATAAAAAAATAATTTAAGGAATGCTCTTTTATTAGAAATAACTGTTGTTTTGAATAAAATGTTTGCATGATTTTTTTTCAAAACGGTATTTACTTTCCGGACAAGCCTCGTATACAATATCTCTATAGAGTCGAATGCGTTCCTACACCGGCAAATTTGATTTTTCAGCATTATTAATTTTAATAATTGAATGAAACAAACACATTAAAATTTCATTTATTTCAATATAGCATTATTTTAAAATAATACACAATCTATACCGCAAAACACCAGGACACCAGTGGCAACAATAAAGTGTATTCTCAACCTAACAAGCTAAAAATATTTTCTTCCGCATTGCCGCTTAATCAGTCTTTTTTTATCACATTGTATAAAACAAATGCATATATTGGTTGAAACTACTTTTAACAAAAAATAAATAAGCATTAACTATAATTAAGTTGACGCAACAATATATTTCAGCTACGTCTTAATAAATGAAGCGCGCAGGTGAACGCAATACGAGTCAAAGCAACTTTGATTTCCTTCGGGACTGCTTCGGGGCGCCGAAACTGAATTAGGAAAACACTGCGAACAGATTTTATCATAGGAACTCCATTTCAGCAATATGTTCGAAGTTTCGTCAAGTTTGTACTTAGTGCTTATTCAGCGGCGAATGATGATAAAAAAGGGACCGTATTTTCTATAATTACCGCTGAAAAAATATGACAAAATGTATCAGCAAGATCGCCTCCAAGTTAAATGTATTACTATTAGTAAAAGTTCAGTTATTAGGAGTTGAGAATCATTATCTCATTATATTCTTCGTGGAGAATTAAACAAACCAGAGTACAGCGTGAATGGAAACGTTTTATTAATGTTAATGTTGTCGTGGATTTCACCTAACCTTACATTATTTTACAATAAACTAGCCAATATATTTGACTTAGCGATATTCAAAAAGTCACGTCATACCATTGCATGTTTCACAAACTAACATTGTTGTAGTCTTTACGTTTATTTTCAATCCTTGTCTTTGGAATCACCTTTCCCTTCCTCTAAATTTAATTATTGCAGCCATCGTAAATTAAAATCTTGTTAAAGATGAGTGCAGATAAAACAATATTTAGACTTCGAATATACAGAATAATGTCAGAAAACAAAGTTATAGGCCATGTTTTTGCGAAAAAAGTCCTGGCAATATATGAAAAAGATATATGATGGCTAGTTATGTTTGTATTACAGTAGTTGGTTACACTGACGATTGACAGTAGAGTAGCATTAGTTACTGAAGATCTTTGATCATGTATTTACATATGTCCTTAGCTAATGTATTTATCTCTTTCTTAATTGATTTGTAAGCAAAATAATAACTAGTAGAGACAAGGTTGTCAAATTGAGTGATAAACTTCAAAATAGTCGGTTTTCAAATAAATCTTATTTGTCTGAATTTCGTGTGAAGTTTGCACAATATAGTTAGGATGTGATTCATAACACAGACATAACCTAAGCAAAGTCACGACGGGGAGGTATCTACAATCCTACGTTCCCCCACTATAGCTATAAGCATGATATAGTAGGGCAACAGTAAAGCACTGTTTACGGCGAATGACTGATGGACCGATTGTAGGGAAATACTGCAGTGACAAAGAATAACGGGAAACGCAAATGCGGATAATAACCGTTGACTTTGCTTAGATATCTGTATATATTTTTGAATGAATTCGGAGGGTGGGTTTCATATTTAAATAGATTGCGATAGATGGTTCTAATGTAAAAATAAAACATTTGATAATATATTACCATTTATTATTACTATGATTATTTTATCTTTTTACGATTTCACTGTACTTATAAAATATGTTAGTGAATTTCGACAGTACGAACACATTCACGTTAAAATAATTAAGACACTAGCTAATAGAAAACAGTACTACATTCATCTGTAAGAAAACGAACTGCACATGTCTAAGTACACTCTTTAGTAAAACGTATACAACATATTTTCCGACCGTCGTAGAAGTATCCTTAACGTAGCAGCTTGGAGCGAACAAAGAAATTCCGTGAGTTATTCAAAAGTGCGGGGCATTCGTCATATTCAAATGCATGCTCTTTGTATAAACAGAAGTCTGTTGAATTAAATCAAAGCAGGTCCTATTCTAGCATCTTTGTGTGATGTATGTACGTACATTATCTGCGGAATGTCTTTTATGTCTATGAGAAGTAAGACATGTATCTCTTCTTGCAAGTGTGCAACAATACAAAATGCGTTCTAGAAATCATAATGATTTTTACATTTCTCCATTTAACGTTGCAAGTTATTATCAAATCAATTGAATAGTATCTGAATTGAATATATTTATATGAAATTCGAAGTTTAGTTAAACACTATTTTCGTTAACATTGACAGGTGATACAAATAATTTATAATTCGTATTGTAGTTAATGTCTAATAGTTCGATTTCTTTATCTTGTATATCCGCAGTTGATAAAAAATATCGAAACCTTTTAAATTCAGTACACAACGCTTATTTGAGTCGCTTTTTAATCATTTTGTCCAATTTTTTTTGAATAACTATAAAATAGAACGCTATGGAAATAATTTCAAAATCGTCCCTTGGGCTGTATTTAAAGTTTCATATATATTAGATAATTTAAGAATTTTTGTAGAAATTAGTAGTCCTTCAAAAAATCTAGGAATAAACAAATTATAGGATAGGGATCGCTCAAACAGGTTGTAATCTAAGATACAGACATCTGTAGACAATTTGATAAACATTTAAACTGTTCAAAAAATTATATATTTTAATCATGACTCTAAACATAAACAGTAATTAAATGAAACACCACCAAAGATTCATAATTTGTAAAAAAGAGAGAAAAAAATTTAAGTTAGAAATTTCAAATTTGTATCTTAATATTATAAAATGTATTATTTAAAAATATATATAATTAATAATTCTTGCAAAGTTACTTTATAAAAATTAAAATAATTAATTATATTTGTAAAGAACCTAAAAATAAAAGTAGAGAACAGTACAATAACCATTTTAGTGTCATCTTACGATAAGAAGCTGTACTAATCGCAAAAATCAGGCTTCGATACAGATTTCTGTAAAGCCGATCTACTTTTCATTTTACTGCAGTAATAATTGTCTGTACTAATTATGGATGGTTCCAGCAGATGACACTATCACATGCGTTAATAAATTCTAGCTCAGATATTAAAAAATAAAAAGAAAAATGCATATATGATTTATTTCCATTGTGTTAACTAAACAAATAATAATTATTATTTATTACTCAACAGCATATAGCTTATTACAGGATGATCGTACCATTATAAAACAATAATAAATGTGTAGTGCTGAAAGAAAACAATAACAAACAAAAATGCAAAAATTTCTTAAGCACCAGTATATTGCTTAAACAAAAGTTATCTCAAAGCGTTGATAGTAATGTTAAACAAATCAAAACTCGATGCATATTTCAACTAAACTCATGTATTGATGATATCCCGGATTCCATACAATAGAAATATATTCTTATCTCGAACGAAGAAATGCATTACATGTAGCAACAATGACATCACTACTCAAGTGTTTAGTATTGCAAAACAGAAAGCTTAGTGTTTTTTCGTGAAATTTAAAGTAAAATTGTTAGAACATTTTCAAAATCTATAATTTACCAAAAAATCATGAAGCCTGGCAGCACTGTACTCTACGTAATGATTTTTCATGCTGCAACAAACCTGTAGCAGAATCTGGAGTCTAATTGTTGGCAACACTGAATAAATTAAAATTTATTATTCATCCACTTTATTAATAACACATTTTTTATCAAAAATATATATAACATTTATGGCATTTGTCCTCTTTCTTCTAAAAAACAAACAAGAAACCTGTTGTATTATCATGAGTGTCAAATAGTAGTCTTGATCAATGATCACACATTCTCGTAATTTTAAAACCAAAGTCTTCAGTAAAACAGAGTTAAAGAAAAATACACACATTTCTACACGATTTTTATAAAGACAAGATGAAAAGGGTATAAAATTTAACCGAAATTGAAAAAGATGTATGCTGTGCATGTTACATAGTTCAACAACAAAAATAGTTTATGCTGCTATTTGTTAAAATTATGAAAACAAGACAAATGACGAGTTAAATATGTTTTCGTTAATATACATTTTTCGTATAAAAAGTATCAAAAGATATTAAGAAATAACTTTGTAACGATTCATATAATATATACATTTTCAACTTTTAGCTTATTACTATACTTTAAACGATAATAACATCTTTTAAGGCTTCCTTCAATTTAACAAATCTCCTTTTGAATTCCAACCCGCAACCCTTCGATAATCGAAAGTCTAATAATAGTTTGGAATCCATATGGATCAAATTCGCTTTAATGACTAGTTTCAACTTTCTTCTATCTACAGTGGATATTGTTATCTAAAAGAGAAGTGTAAGCAAGTCGAAAATACAAGATCTCGTGACAAAATCAAATTTCAGTTACTTACAATACCAGACGCGTCAATATTCCACGTGTAGTGAAAGTGATCCAAAACCCTGCCTAAAGTGGTAACTGTTTCTTCATGTGAAGTACTTACGAAGAATCTAGTCAGTCTCTTTACTAATTTTTGGAACGTAGACTAAAAATGGAGGATAATTAAACATATGAAATAAAATCTCTTCCCCAAACATCTTAATACTAACCGCTGTTACACAACTTTGTGTGAATTGCACCTGAGATCCCAGGATGAGATCATCGTTATGCGTTGGCTGCGAGAAGCATATCGGTTTTGCATACACCGAATTCATTAGTAGAGATTTTAGGTGGTCTGGTGCAGGCGTGGCAGTTACTGGTTGTGACAGAGAAATACCTTCTACTTCGTCTCTTCCGGGAATAGCACGCCGTTTGGCAGAAGATTCGATATCACAGTCTGTAGTTTCTATGCCTGCGAAAAATAAATCATTATAGGTGCAAAAATTAAATAAACATTTCGCAATACTCACGTAAATCACTAAAGTTGGTTCGCATCCATGGGTGATTGAGAATTTGCTCTATCGTTGGCCTATTGCTAGGTTCGATGCTTAGTATTTTTCTAGCTAAACTTAAACCGATTGTATCTAATTTGCTCCACGGGGTGCTAAGTATTCTGGGCTCCTTTTGCCATGTTACGAACTCCAATGAGTTTTCTGTAGGTTCATCCCATGGCAACTCTAGAAATGTACCACAGAAGTTGGCGATACAGTCAAATACAATAGAATCATAAAAAAATTGTTGGATCATGATTTTTTAATTATTTTTTATGTTGGTTACAACTAAATCTGACAGTTAAATCTTGCCAAGATCATATCAAATTACTTTTAATTTGATAGTGACGATGCATACCTACACTAGGGTGACAAAATAAAATAGACATCAGGTAAAGCGGTATAAATATGTAAACAGCTAAATTCTAACAACGAATTAAGAACTTTCTCTTGTCATTAGGGTAGGGGCAGATATATCGGAAGGAATTCGTCATAGTTTAGTATGGTTACAACTATGCCTCGCTTACAAGGTTCGAGTGAAATTAGCGACTTCACCCGGGGTCGCGCATCGTTGACCAGAGTGAACGCGGCCCTTCGCAACGTGAAATAAGTAAATTTTTAAATATTCCGTTGTCCACAGTTAACCGTGTGATTACACAATTTAAACGCAAGGAAAAAACAACAGTGGAGCCGAGACCAGGTCGTGCCGGGCCTTCTGAAAGAAGTAAAAGAGTGCTTGTGCGCGAAGTGTTAAGAGAACCGCGAAAAAGTACAGCTGAGCGTGCGGCAACTTCACAGAAAAGTTAGCGCACCGTTCTGCGATACCTCCACAGTGTGGGGATGTATAAAAGGGTGGCAAAGAAAAAAACCTCTCGTTACGGCGTTTCAAAAATGGCGCCGAATGGCTCGGGCAATCGAAATGCGAACGAAGCCCGAAGAGTTTCGGCGGTCTGTCATTTTTTCAGACGAAAGCAGATACTGCCAATTCAGTGATAGTGGTCGTACATGGGTATGGAGACGTTCGTCACAGCAACTGGACGACAAATTTTTGCATCAGACGGTGAAATACGGCGGTGTAAACAGCATGGTGTGGGGCTCGATATGGTATGGTGGAGGATCGCAATTAGTAATCTGCGACGGAAATATAAATGCGGCAAAATATATCCAAATATTAACAGAAGGACTACTACCGATATTCGACAACGCCATTTTATCTAAAGAAGACGCCACTTTTATGGAGGATGGAGCACCCTGCCACAAAGCAAGAACAACAACCACATGGAAAGAGGAACAGGGGATTCGGATTTTACCATGGCCAGGCCAATCACCAGACATGAATCCGATAGAGAATGTTTGGCACATAATCCAGACAAATATGGCGAAACGACCCCGAAAACCCAGCAATAAGGAAGAACTCGTGGCAGCTGTTACAGAAGAATGGTTAAATATTCCAGAAGACACCATTAATCATTTAATAGATTCTATGCCACGAGGATTCGCAGCACTTCACGCAAGTAAACGTGGACCGACAATATATTAGTCTAATTTAAAAATTTTAAAATATTTTGTATATATAACGAGAATAGTATCTTTTTTTTAATTAGTAGGTGTCTATTTTATTCTGTCACCCTAGTGTATTTAAAACGTAAGTGACTTGTGTAACCTAAATTAATAACAATAATAATGCTAGCAGAATAAAACGTATATTTCTACTTAATACTATAATTCTTTCTACACACAAGGTATTGTTGCATTTGTTCTAGGAGCACTTGGGCATGACCAACGCCATAACGTAATGGTTTCGTGATTCTCTGAGGAGAGTGTCATGGTGGGGCCCGGTATGTAAGTAAACAGCATCCACTCCACCTCTGGTTATAAACTTTACATAATAGCGCCTGTGAAATATATATAAATCGTTTTCCTCGTTTCAGCCGTTTTTTCACTTTTTGCAGTGGTTCTATTGCGTGGTAATTAGTTATGATATTCACGATGTTACTGTCTACGCAGCGTACAACAAGTAAATCGTTACGGTTATCAAACTGGTAATTAAAAGTATCCCTTTATTGTTTAGCCGAACCCCACAAAAAAGTGAGTCAGCTTTGAATGTTTTTTAACAAATTCAAAACGATAGCATATCTCAATGAGTCAGGTACATCCTTCATATTGTTTTTTCCACAATGTGTAACAAAATGATAGTAGAATCTATCATGTATGAATCTCTATGTTATAACAAAATAGTTGCGGTCGATAATCTTTCTTTGTAGGTTTTGGCAGAAATAATCTGCATATATATTTATGATAATAGCGTTTATTGTCCAACGGTCACATAAACCATATTAAGGACAATATAAAAATATAATAAAATAAAAGTAATTAATTCACAAAAAATTAAACAGAGTAACATAAAAACAAAAAAATAAAACTGCATACATTAAACAAAACCAAACAAACGAACAATGAAACACATCACAGTTTCAGGGAATACTATTGTTCCTATTGTATTCTTCGCGCGTACGTGTGACAGGGGATCTAAACCCTAAATTAGTGTGTATCAATGCTGTATAAAAAGTTGTGACGTTTCGTGTGGCCACTAGAGAGACCAAGAGAGATAACCTGTTCGATAGATAGATGGAATCGATCTTGTTATGCAGTAACTTCTACAGATGATAGAAGAAAGATAAGCATTGCTACGTCTCGATTCCAAGGTGGTCAAACCTCAACAAAGGGAAACCTCGGTATGGGTAGGTGTTATTTATTTTACACCACCATTTAAGAAAACACCCTTGTATATTTTCTATTGCTAATTTGTGCAGATTATAGTACAGAGATCATATTATCGTTGCATATTCGAGTTTAGCACACACAAAGGAATAGAATAATTCTTTCAGTGAAGAAATGTTAGTAAACATTTTTGTGTTTCGCAAAATAAAGCCCATACTCCTTTGATGCGGAAGAAACAATTTCTGTTACACGATCAATAAAGGCAAGATGTATATTAAATACAACCCCAAGGTCTCTAATTTTAATGCTCAGTATCGACGGAGTAATCAAACAGAATTGGACATTTTTTTCTAGAAAAGGAAAATATTTCACATTTAGCCAGATTTAATTGTAATTTATTTGATATGTACCACCGAGACACTGATTCTAAATTTTACTGAAGTTTCAGACAATCATCAATCGAAGTAATATTTGCGTAAATTTTAATGTCGTCGACAAACATCAAGATCTCGCAATCAATCAGATCCGAAATGTCGTTGACAAATAACAGAAACAGTAGGGGATCCAGATTCGAACCTTGTGGTACTCATTTTAATAGGACAGTACCTACATATTTTTAACCTTCTATGTACATGCAACTGCACCCAGAACTTTTAATTTTTAGTCCACTGTGTAAACGTACTCGCTTCTAACTTCTGCACGACACAATATAACGTATACACACATAATCTGAGCAACGTCAACGGCGAGGAGGTATCTACAATCCTACGTTTCTAAAGTATAGCTTAAATATAGCTATAACCATGATGTAGTAGAGCAACAGCGAAGTATTGCTTACGGCGAATGACTAATAAACTGAATACTGTAGCGGGAAAGAATAACGGGAGACGCAGATGCATATTGTAACCGTTGGCTTTGCTTAGGTTATATCTGTATAAGGTTGTCAAAGTAGAATCACTTCACTATTTTGACAGCCTTTGTTTTAACGCATTTGTTCTGTGTAGCAGTTACACATTTGTCTTAAAATGTTTGTTAATTTCTTTTTCTTGCAAAATACGCGGCGTACGCTTAGGGAAAACCTGAATTAACTTTAAGGTTAGTATCAGTAAAGAAAGAGAAATCGATCAATACAATATTTTGCATTGTTATTTGATAATATAAGCAAAATCGATGAAGCATAATTTGTCACAGATCTATAGGAATCTGCAATAAAATTACCCGGTTTTTAAAAAAAATTTGTTCAACATCGCCCGACGTACTAAAGACAATAAATTTTACAAGAAATTAGGAACATTGAATTAGCACTCAAAACGTTGCCCAAAAACTGTTGCTTTATGATGAACAATATAGAGGATGCATTTACAAGGGTGACCTAAAATGTTTTCGGAATCGGCAAGAAATGGCGCACAAAAGTTGAAGTCGATTCATTGGTCGGCAAGGGCAACCATTTTTATGACAACTGTCAAAATTTCAGACGTCTACTGTCAATAGTTGTTGTTTAAGAGTGTTTTGTGTAGCAAGTCAGGCGGTTTCGCAAAAATTGATAAAATCGAATTTCGTGAAGAGATAAAACATTTCTGAATGACTGGGAAAACGGCCAGGGAAATTCGAAATATTTTGCTAGAGATTCATGGCGGATGCACTTGATCATTTTCTACCATCAGCTTCTGGATGAGTGAGTTCAAACGTGGCTGCACAAACACAAGTGACGAACCATGCAGTGGACGCTCAAAAACCGCTACCAACGATGAAATGGTCGATAAGATTCATGATGTCGTGCTAGCCGATCGCCGATTGAAACTGAGAGAGATAGCAGAGACAATAGGCATCTCAGAGGAACGCGTTTGCCATATCCTACACGAAATTTTGGCTATCAAAAAGCTTTCGGCGCGATGGGTGCCGCGTTTGCTCACACCGGAGCAAATACGAAATCGGGTGACCGTTTCGGTGTTTGGCCAGGATCCAACACAATCCAAGGGACTTCTTCGTGCGTTTCATAACCGTGGATGAGACTTGGAGCCACCACTACACACCGGAAACCAAAGAACAGTCGAAACAGTGGACTTTTCCGGGCGAATGGGCTCCGGCGAAAGGAAAGGCAGTTCCATCGACCGATTTCCAGGCTCCATTGACCCGATTCGATGCAGTATTGAAGAAGAAACGGCCTCGTTTGCAGCGGAAAAAAGTGCTTTTCCACCACGACAATGCACTGGCTCATTCATTCCGCATCGTCGTGTCCAAATTGCGGCACGAATTAATCTCTCATCCTCCATATTCACCGGACCTATTCCCAAATGTGAAAAAATCACTGGGAGAAAAGAGATTTGCCTCCAATGAGGAGGTCATCGCCGCTGCAGATGACTATTTTGCAGACCTCGAAAAATCCTACTTTTCTGACGGCTTGAAGAGACTGCAGCACCGTTTGAAAAAAGTGTATTGATCTTCGAGGTGTCTACATCGAAAAATAAAAATAAAAATCCACACCAATACCGTGTTTTTCTTGTCGATTCCGGAAATATTTCAGATCGCCCTCGTAACACTTAAACTTAAATTCAATAAATCTCAAATGTATTTTTATGCCCTTGCTTAGTCTTCACTCATAGTAATTTTAAAACGTAATTCTCTTACTTACCCCCTGCTAACATAGCAACGAAAACAATTCCACATGACCAAATATCAGCGGCTTCAGCCGCATATGGACCTTGTAATACTTCCGGTGCAAGATAAGGCATAGTTCCACATCTAGTGTGATATAAAGAAAAAACTTTAACGTAACGAGTACAAGTACGATTTTCTAAGATAAATTTAATTTGCATTATAAAAGAAGTTAAAAAGAGCAATAATCCGCTTAGCTTTATTGTGGTTTTGTCACATTTTAGACTGTCATCGCACCGGACCTGTCAATTACACACATCATGAAAAATTATGTTCAAAGTGAAAAAAATAGAGGCGAAATTGCTTCAAAACAGTTTCAACACTTTAGCAAAGGCAATTCGTCTACTAGCGGATTATAATAATACAGTAAGCAATCTAGTAGTAAGGAAAGGAACAAGGATCATCTGTCAAGGAATAACCGGCAAACACGGAACAATCCAGACAAAAATAGCATTGGAATACGGTTCATTTGTCGTAGGTGGTGTCAGTAAAAATCTGAAAGTAAAAACGCACCTGAAATTGCCTGTGTTTAGTTCGGTAAAAGAGGCTAATCAAGCCACTAAACCAGATGCTACGATTATATTCGTCCCTGCACCGCTAGCGAAAAGCGCGCTTTTAGAAGCCATACAGGAAGAAATAAAATTAGTGGTATGCGTAACCAAGGGAATCCCCTACCACGATATGGTAAAAGTGTACCATGCGCTTATGGGGCAAAGTAAAACGAGATTATTAGGTCCGCACAGTAGCGGCATTATAGTGCCCGATGATTGCAAACTAGGTGTGATACCGCATAATATCGTCCAAAAAGGTGATGTGGGTGTAATATCCCGTTCAGGAACTTATTCGTATGATATCATTTCACAGATTACGAAAAAAAATCTAGGCCAATCGATGTGCATAAACATTGGTGGAGATGCTTTACTCGGTACAAACTACGTTGATTGCCTCAAAGTATTTCTGAAACATCAAGAAACCAAAGCTATAGTTATCGTTGGAGAAATAGGAGAGGATTACGAAGAAGAGGCCGCTAAATATTTGCAACAAGAAAACGTTGGCATTAACAAAAAACTTGTAATTGCAACCGTTGTTGGAGTTACCGCCCTACCAAACAGAACGTATGGACATAGTTCGGCAATAATAAAGAACAAATTTGGTACAGCAAAGTCAAAGATTGAGAAATTAGAAGCAGCTGGAGTAATTGTTGTGAAGAATCCATCACAAGTTGGCGATGTAGTGTTTCGAGAGATGAAAAAACGTCGTTTAATTGGAGCATCATAATACCTCAGATACTGGAAACAACACATTTACTTATTTATTTATTATTGAATATAAACCTATGTATGTCTCACTTTTTCTCAAGCTTTCTTTGCTTTCCACGTAATCTAAACACAGTTGCCATTCCAAAATCGCTAAGCTTAAGGACCCCATTTTCATCGAGTAAAATATTCTCAGGTTTGATGTCCCGATGTGCAATGCCTTTTGAGTGAAGATAACCTACAGCTGCCATCAATTGTGTCATATATGACTGCGCTTCTTTACAAGGCATCCCTATATCTGGTTCTACAACATTCATTTTAAAAAGTCATTTCCATATTACTTTATTAAATTACCTATTTTATTAAATAATTCTCCACCAGCAGCATATTCTAAAAAGATGAATACTGTATTCTGTTCTTCTCGCTTACCAAACAAGCGTATTATATTCGGATGTACTAAGCATCTGTGTAGACGTTCTTCTCTCTTAACGCATTCCGCAGCATCCCTATGCTTTTTTAAATCTACTACCTTCATAGCAACTGGTTGCGAAGTGATGTTATGTACCAATAACTTAACCCTGCAATTTAATAACGTATATAACGAAATCATATAATTAATAAACTTACTCTCCATAAGCTCCTTCACCTAACGTTTGAATTATATTCCAATTTTCAACAAATTCTTGTGGGCTATCCATCCTTTTCCTATTTTAAAAATATTGTCCTTTATATACACTAAATATACACAAATACTGTTACTTATATTTCCACTTATAATCAATTTAATTATATTAAACACATTAATTTAGATTGCATACTTTATATGCCTAAATTTAATTTAAATTTAAAATGGATAAAGAAACTACAAACTGCATGTTTAAATCACTTGTTGAATGGTTGCAGTTAACTAATCGTGCGCGTGAACCGGAAGAAATTTTACTGTGTCTAAAGTATACACAAATAGACGTAATTTTTGGCATCATAAGAAAACTTGAGTAATTATTAAAATGATGTGTACCATACATTTATAATCAATACTATTGTGTATAGTATGTTTCTTATTAAAACGACTAGTTTTAAAGGAAGCAATTCATAATAGTGAAGTAATTTTGCCATAGGCTTTAAACACTATATTATGATAACATTAATAAAATGTGGTCATTCATTAACTTTGGTATTAGTATCTCGAAAGTTTAACATCGAGTGCAATTTTAATTTCTCTCATGTTAGGTAGCTTAGTTTAGGTGCAATTTAGTTTAAATACAGGTAAGTGTAAAGTTGGGTTATGTTTTCATTTTTAGTATAATTTAAACCATTATCATAACCCCTTTTTTGGCCGCGAAAACGAAACTTTTCGATCGATTCCATATCTGCCTATTTTCTTTCGAATTAAAGACAGAATTAAATTTATGCAACAATTTCCAATGCAAGAAATACATTACTATACTTAGAGATAATTTTACTAGGAAACGTTTTAAATCTAATTTAAACTAAATTTAAATTAAGACCACATATCATTTAAATATGCAGTTATTTGTTTCTATTTTTGCGGTTTTAGTGGCAATTGGTTGATTATTACTGTACTATAACATCATAACAATAATTTAAATGCTGTGATAACGTGAGATATTTTAAAATGTTTCTACCACCCAGAATGCAAAATTTCCCATGAGAAATCAATCGATTGCACGGCAAGTTATGGAAAATCTAAGTTACTGCGTACAAATAAAAATGTTTAGGTAACCCATTGATAGATCGGGAAAATGGATAGCGCACTTCATGACGTTTTTACTTTAAACATTGTGAAGAGACAACCCGGTAAATATTTTCTATATTTCGCGGTGGATTCATGTTGGCGGTTCCGACAGTAGGGACTATATTTGAATGTATTACCCTTAAAAATGAGCAAATATAATCTTTATTGCCGGAATCACTAATTGTGCGTGAAGTTTAAAATATAATCACTAAAATGATGAATTAAGATATCCAATTAAATTGGTTTTTATAAATTGTTAAATGGAAGTAACACTTTAAATTATTCATCCCATGTTGAATCATTTATCATCCATTTAAATCTTTGCAAAAGAATGAAGCGCTATTTTAATGGTAGCGTCAGTATTAACAGATATGGATGAACCAAAAGAAATCGGCGATTGGTTGATGATATGCGTGCTGGGTGCAGGAGCCTTCGGCAAAGTTAGTCTGTGGAGAAACAAAGTAAACGATGAATACATTGGTAAGTACGTAGTTTTAAGCTCGCATTTTGGTTCTCATAAGCAAATAAAGGCCAAGTGTTTATTGGTAATGGGTTTGAACGTATAAATTATATTTCATTATTTTCCTGAGTTATAAGATCTTGCAGATACTGCGTCTTAATGTTATCGGCGATAGTTCAAAAATAAAATTGATATTAGTTCTTTATTCTTTGACGAATATAAACGCTCGTTTTGCAGGATTTTTTTTTTAAATGAGAACCATTAGTTATTCTTATATCGAAATAAAAATCAAATTCTCATAGCGAATGGCAGAATTTTTCCTTTTCGTAAGACTCAAGAATTTCCCTCTCAGAATCTTAAATTTTATTGAAATGCATATGTTAACTCAAATCGTACGCCGCTGTATATCAATTTTATTACTATAGATTTGCATGAAAATCCATATATATATATCACCCTAGCCTCGAAGTATTGCTCTTATGGAAATATCACTAAACGTTGTCAAATTTCCAACACAAGGGTTATTTCAAATAATAGATCGATACTTCGTATGATTATTGTGCCGTGGCATTTTGACAGATTTCAAAAAAGTTTCTATACAAGTTATTATTACTTGGGATGAACTGATTTTGTATAAATTACGTTTGAATAAAATGCACGAGAAGCAGTTAACGGAAATACGCCAGTTTAAGTTTTTTATAACTATGAATACATAATTTGAAAGATAATGTTATTCTGGTTATTGCAAGAAAACAAAATATATTTGTAGGTTATTTATAGTCTAAAACTTAGCAAGTGATAAAGCAAAATCTAGATACAATGCGCATCAAATAGCTTGGCATCACTTCCAAAAATAATACATAACTGTTGATGTCGAAATGGAACAAATTATGGTATGCTGTTCGTTCGACGAAAAAAATTCATAAACTCTATACCCTATTTTTTAATTCGGAGGAGTAAAATGAAAAGACGCGTTTACTCAATGGAATTTTTCAAAGCTACTTTTTGGGGGTTGTTTTAAAATTAGCTAGGATTTTATATAAATTGTAGTTATTATTAGAACGCCAAATTAGGGAGACAAATTAAAACAAACGCACTCAGAAAAATACACACATCTAAACGTCAATCAATTGTAACAATATGGCGGCCGCAATATATCAAATATCGCTGGTGTAATTTTTACCGAAAACTGACCAACAGCTAGCCTACTTTTTGGCGTTTCAATTTAAAAACACTCCTCTGAATTAAGAAATATAGTATAGTATCAATTAAATGTTGTTCAGAGAGGATTTGAACATGGAAATTTTGTCAATCATGGTCACCGATGAAGCTATCCATTTTAGGATTCATTTTGTAGGAAATTGTATGAGGAAAAGAGTCGGTAAAAAAAGGAGAGACTGAGAATTAAAGGGATCTGTGATTCTTAAACTAATCAAAGCCGACGCATTTAATTAGGCATATTATTCTTTCCTTTATATATTAGCAAATTATAAAAATAAAAAAGAATTTATCATTTTAGTAACTTATTGACAATATAACACAGCAATCACAACGATTGTATACTTATATAATTCACAGGTACTGCAGTAAACCAGCGTTTTGGGAGCACATGGCTTTTCATTGTCAACCGGGTTACCGACTGAATAGTAAAAGTATATCAGCAAGCAATATTTCTTACGTAGACTTAACGAGTTATTAATTATTGGCTTTTAAAATTTATTAAAAATATATCGGCATTCAATAACGGGTTCTAATTACCAACTTTTACAACCTATTAGAAATTCCGGGTGTATTGTTTGTTTTCGGAAAGAAGGAAAGAAAAAGAAACAGTATATTTAATAAGGCATAATGGTAATAAATCTAGCAGATCCTAGTGTGCAATTGGGAGTAATTCTTTATTGTGGAGCAGCATAGCAATTCTTAATAGATTTATATACCTACCTAGAATAAAACGTTGAATATGCAAAGAAATGATTTTTAATGTTTATTATTAAGAATAGTGAGTAATACGAGGGCGACCTAAAATGTTTCCGAAATCGACGATAGATGGCGCACGAAGATTGGTCGGCAAGGGCAACCTTTTTATGACTGTCAAAATTTCAGACGTCTACTGCCAGTAGTTATTTAAGAGTATGTTTTATGTAGCAAGTCAGGTGATTTCGCAAAAATGGATAAAATCATTATTAGTATTATTAAATCGACTATAGTAATACAGAATTATAAGGGGTATAATACATACATCTTATATAGTATGCCCCTAAATTGAAATTTTGGGTAGTTTCATTGGTTGATCATATTTGGCAATATTAATTCAAGTCACTGGTGATCGCAATCTATTCAATTACTGACCCAAATTTTCATATTTCTTTTATTTCATAAAAGGTGATATAAACTAAGATTTTACCTTAAATTACAAATGTCATCATATAATTATTCTGTGTATTATGTTCGTAATGTGACACGAACATATAGAAACCTTTTTGCTTCGAAAAGGCGTTCCAACCGGTGTTGATAAGTAGTTAAATCACATTTCAACAGATGTCACCCATATTTATCGATAGATTTCAGTAGAAATTCGTAGATTTAAAAACAAGTTTTAAATAAAAATAAACTTTTATTTATCAAAATTTATTGTACAATTTATATTGTCGTCACAAAATTATTAATGTATACACTTAATGAAAACATAATTGTATTCTCATATATAATTTCATTTTAAAAATGTTCGATTAATTTTTATATTAATGTTAATACAGGTTATTAACTTCCATCGACATCATGACGAATGATGAGTGTTATGTAAATAATTTTTTGGTTAGAAGTAGACCACGTACCGGATTCCGTAAGCTCGATATCGTCGAACTTGAAAGTTTCGGGGTTCTGTAAGAGCCCCTCGATACGCAACTATCGTCAAACTCGAAACGTTTTACTCGATAGATGCTTCGTTTTCGGGCAATGGCAGTTTGCGGCTTATTTAATTACTTTTCCCCGTATTTGTAACAATTACTTATACTCTGCGACACTTAATTAAACGAAATATCTATAACTTTGTTAAAAGAATAATTTTTAATTTTGGTGTTTTATGTGGATAATTTACTGATATTTTAGGCAAGTATTCCAAATAAGAATTTAAAAAAATAAATTTAACTTATCCAATAAATGTTACTTTGGAAACTGGTGCGATGTTTGATTAAACGCATCAAAATAAAACAATAAAATTATTGGCAAAAACTTTATTTAATAATGGGTATGGCTACTGTTCTTACTTACTACCTCTAACATTCTGTTTGGCAATGAATTATACAAATTTTGAATGTACACCAATGGAAGCCCTTCCCATGCTTCCCGAATGGCCACTTTCAACTGTTCTTTATTTGCAAATTGCTTTCCACCACAATCAATTCTTCGGGATAACCATCCCCATATATCTTCTATTATGTTGACCTCCGGAGACAACGGTGGCCATGACAATGAAGTTACCTCATTTTGTTCTAGCCATTGTTTCAGTACGCGAGCATTATGCGCAGGAGCATCATCTTGTTACAAAACAAAGTCTTTCGTAATTCTGGATTATGCCTTTTACGTTTTTGATTATTTCTAGGTACTTCTGGGCATTTACAGATCCCTCGATGAAAATGATTTCAACTACGCCTAAATTAGAAATTACACCCCAAACCATAACACCTCCGCCGTCTTGAGATCTCCGCGATATCACCTTGGGTTCTTTCCTCGAGTCGTACCAGTAATGTTGAAATCTATCAGGTCCATCGAGACTAAATCGCTTCTCGTCCGTGAAAACGATCTTCTTCCAGTCTTCACTCCATTGATTGTGTTGCCCTGCAACATTTAATCAGCCTTCTCTATGTCGGATCTTTTTTTCAGTTTCAACCGACGTTTGTTTAAAGTATCGGCTTGCGCTTTCTGCTTCTGTAAGCGTTTTTCCGCGTCCCATAACGATACAGCTACTACAAATTATTCGTATACGCTAACTTTATCTCCAATTTAACCAAATTATCACAGAAAAACGTTCTATCGGTTACACAGAGATAACTGAAGTGGGTTTAATTAAATGTCGCAGTAATTCTATCTATTATAATTCCGAGCGCCCTATGATACCCTATTCTTGCCGCTTGCAGGTACCAGCCGAATTTCCGAGAGATACTTCCAGAGATTTCCAGAAACTTTGTTTTTGAAATATTATGCCTGCGCTTAATCAAGTGTCGCGGAGTGTATTGTATATTATATTTAAAGTATAGTAACTTTAAAACTAGGTTGCCTAATTTATGCCGTAACCTATTATTATTCTTCCTTAGCTGTCAAAAAATGTAAATTTATGCTTCCGGATCATCTTACCAAGCGTCAAAGAGAAAGATGGATAAACGAAGTGGATATAATGAAAACATTGGCCAACGAAAATATCGTCGCCTACAAAGAACTCCCGTCTATCTTAAAAGCAACATTCGAAAAGTACAATCCCACGCGTTTACCGATACTTTCCATGGAATACTGTACGAAAGGTAACTTAAGGAAGCTCCTTCTGCAAACGAAAAACCTCATGGGCTGTGACGAAGAGGACGTTAGATGTATTTTAAAAGACGTTTCGAACGCCGTGGCCTACCTTCACAGTAAAAATATAACACACAGAGATATTAAACCGGAAAATATTGTAATACAAGATTACGAAGGGCGACCCAGCAGGCACCTTTATAAACTGATCGATTTGGGTTATGCCAAAGAGTTGGAAACACTAGCCAGTTTCGTTGGAACACTGCCGTACTTGGCGCCGGAAATTTTCTGTAACAATTCATACAATTGCAGCGTAGATTACTGGTCACTCGGTATACTGACTTACGAGATGATTACAGGTGTCCATCCCTTTTTACCGAATAAAACACCGGTCGAAAGTTAAGTATAATTACTTTTACTTTGAAGGCTTTGGGTTTTGATAGTGTGATGGGTTTTTCTTTTAAAGAATTTAGGTTTCCGTTTCGCTCTCATTTGCATTTCGTATTGCGCTCCTCACAGAAACGATATGACACGCAGAGACATAGAAGAAGCTGCATGTGACCGAAAGCGAAACGTCGGCAGACTCATGCAATTACCAAGCGATTTCAACCGGGAAACCTAAATTTTTTAAAAGAGAACAACAGCCGCGGAAGTCTACACCAACATAGAAGAATCGAATTAATTTCGAAAGAACCTATATCACAATGTGAACGGTAAAATTATGGTTATATAAATTTTGATATTGTGTTAGCTCATACACCACGGGCAACTAACTGTGATGTACGAGGTAGGCCCTATAAATTCTCGGCCTGATATAAAAAAGAAAAAACTTGGAACAATATAAGAAATTTTATTTTTCAATGTAATCTCCCTTAACTTTTACACATTTATTACAACGATCAATTAATAATTTGATACCCTTATAAAAATAATCTGAAGTTTATCCGTCAACATGTTCTATAACGCCGTCTAAACGTTGGTTTATGAAATTAAGCGTATGCCCTTCTTTTGTTAAAAAATTGTTGACAGTGCGTTACTCAATTTTCATTACTTCAGACATTTTCAAGCGCTAGTCATGTTAGTCGGCTGGCTACTAAAAACTGCTACTCTTCGAACCGTCATATTTATAACGTAGACCTCGCGTGTGTGCATGCATGCCGTGATGGAGTTTGAAGACGCTTGAACCTGTATAAGCCTGTCAGGCCGAGAATTTATGGCGCCTACCTCGTAGTTCTCCCCATTTTTCTCCAAAAATTTCGAATGCAACATACTACTTTTTGTAACTACCGAATAGTGACTAGAACACAAACAGTATAGGTTGGCATTAAAAGAAAACAGCTTCATGAATTCAGTAGATATTGTCGAACAGAATAATAACTACTATTAAAATATACTCATTTTGTTAAATTACTTACTATTTAAGCATTTTTACCAAAAAAAATTATATATATTAAATTATTTTTGGCAAACTTCCGTTGGTTTTTAATGGTAATAAAAACTTTCTTGATATTACTAACCTTAAATTTTAATCTAATTAGTTCGTGACAAAACTTCACCGATCCGGTAGGAGATTCTCTCTAGAGAAGCGCTTTTTTCGGTTACGTCACTATAGTCGAATGAATTTAAATACCATAACGGAACCATCACTACATCTTGGTACGCTATGTAACCCACGATCTCTTAATATTCTTGTACATGTTTCTGCACTAACATGCTTATTAAAAGTATTGCCTACTATTGTTCTCAGTTTTTGGGACACTAAGGTGACAAATCTTTTTTTAATTTCACCCACCAAAGCTTCTTCCTCGCGCGGAGTGCTTGGTCGGCGACTTCGTGTTTTGTTAGCAATAATATTTTAATTTTTGTATTTTTAGTAATAGATTGCACAGTCGCTTTTGATCGGCTAATTAATTTACTTGCTTCCAAGTAATATTTGTTGTGCCATGTAATTAGTAACTCACGTTCACAAATACTCGTTTTTTTATTTTTACAACTCATAGTGTTATCATCTATGAAGCTTATTTTCAACTAAATAAACACAGTACTAAGTTATGTGTAACAGCACGTGAACTGTACTTTGAAGTTGATTTCTTTCTTGAATCGACATTGAATGTACGTAATGTGTAGGTGCATACTCCGTAATTGTTTGAAAATATTTTTTTTTCTAAATAATACTATTTTTCGTTTTGTTTGCAAAAATACTACTCGCTCTGTTCCAAATTATGGTATACATTTCTCTTTGCAATTTGTCTCAGATTATGGTATACAAAACTTTGAAAACTGCTTTATGGTATTTATAAAATTAGTAATTCAATCTGTAGCTTAGTTTAAACATACATCAATGAACATTTTACGCATTTAAACACAATTCAGCTATTTCAATGGCAATTTGGTTGCACATAATAGAGACAGGTAAACGCCCTTCGCGACGAAGTCTTTCGTTATTCATGTGCTCGATTTTATAGTTGTTGCCTCCTGAGGCCATCATGGTTGATTCCAAGCGCTTTTGTAGTGTCAAGAAAATGCTACCTATTTTTCTTTAGTTAATGCGTCGAAGGCACTTTCAACACAATCTATTAATTCATCCATAGTTTTTTGGCGATGTTTGGTGCTGCAAGGACTGAATAGCATTGAAGAAGGCAAGGTCTAAAATATTCAAATCGGGACAATTCGGTGGCTGTGATTAATACGCCATCCATCTCTTGATCCTTCACCCAACAATTCTGCATCGTTGTTACAAGAATGTGGTTTTGTATTATCTTGTTGAACGTAAATGGTCTTGGCTTTATGCGCTTTTAGAAATTTGAATCTAATGGTTGGTACAACGTTATCAATAATCATCTTTCTGCATTCTTATGCGTTAATAGACACAATGTTTTTAGTCACCATTGTTCCTCTTACAAGATTTTTGCTGTTCCTGTTTGTAGATTCGTTATAAACAAAAGACCAGAGTCCTATTTTGCCGAAATATTGTTTTCTGGCACTGTCATAGCGTTACTTAGCCACTGCAGCCATAAACATAGCTTTAATTATGAGCCGTTTGCTTTTGCAGTGCCTTTCTGGTTCTGTTTCGTCCAGCATGATGTAGTATGACCTTTTAACTTGCGATAAGTAAAACTACTTTTCGTCTATATGTACTCAAAACATCGGTTTGATTTAACCTTCGACAAACAGAACTCTAGTCTCGTTCCTTTGTTAGAGTCCGTTAGTAGTGGCTTCACTGTTGAGGATATTCTTTTAGTGTCGTCCTTTGAAAATGCGAAAAACGGTCGATTTTGTAATGTTAATTGCAAACGACAAACTCCGAATTGTGCCACGGCGATTAAGTGGAGTTTCTTTAATTTTATCCAAATTCTCTGAGTAATTCTTGCGCTATGTGGAAGCCATATTGGCACAAATATTTCCTTCGCTGTACTATTCCTTAGCCCTATTCCAAATATGCGTAACAGTTAGTCGGAAAACATCAAACTTCCTTGCAGCTTGACCAATAACACCGCACTTAAATTTGCTATCGGTTTTTTGTCGTAGCAAGAACTGTTAAATTCCAATATGCTATTTATACGTTAGTTGCTCCGTCTTGACGTCTCTTTTGTACATTTCGTGGTAAATATCTCCTATAATTTTGACGCAATGGGTGGTACCTTGTGACATTTTTCAACTGACGCATTCGTAACAACTGAATTGTTTTTAAACATAGGCGCCCATTTTTTTTATTAAAAACACTGCATGTAGATTATATTAAATGGATAGAAACTCGTTAATTCCCCAAACCTTCCTTAATCCATAAATTTCAGAGAAATGTATACCATAATTTGGGACAGAAGGAGTACTATTTATATCAAGTATGAGCAACCTTTGACATGTTATGGGCCAAACTTTAGTGTGCAAATATGTTCGCGGGCCGCGTTTACAAGTAGTGCATTTTAAAGTAGTATTCATAATTTTTAGCGATAGATATCAGACATGAAAAAAAACGACAATGTTATTATAATGCAATTTATTAAAATGAAATGAAAAAATAGGTACAACATTATAATTAAATCGTTAAATTTTTTTTTAATTGGGTCAAATCTTACAGCGGGCCACATATGATTTAGCGCATTGCAAGTGCATTATAGCGGTGGTAAAAACGGACTTGCACCAAGTAATCTGTAGTACGGTCTGTGGTTAATTGTATGTAAAAGGTGGTGCGCCTGGCACTAGTATTATAGTTATACAAACATGATAAACGAACATCGCACAAATGATTCCACAGCACTACGAATACCCTATCCGTTAGAAATACTATTCCCAAATAATGCACACCTTATCAAGACGAATGTGAATAAACAACTTCCTGAATATAAACCATCTTTCCGTATACCTGCGTTTATATATATATTGAGCATTGTATAATCTTCTAAATCTTGGGGAATCCCGGAGACGTGAATCACTACCACCAAAACTAATCTTATCGTGAACGATATATAGGCTCTGCGACTTGCAATTATTTAAAGCGGCGCATTATGTGTTAACGCGTGGTCCGATATGCATACGTATAAACCATGCATAAATACTGATAAGCACATTTCTAAGTACAGACTCACTATCTTCCAAACTACCTCGCGCGGTGTTTGCTTATGTTATTTCTTCCCCTTAATTTCAATAGATTCAACTATCTAAGAGAAAAAACGGACGCGGACATTACTATTTCCATAACTAAAGATGGTGGCGTTAAGTTTTCCAATGAGATCATATTGAAGAATCGTCTATCGTCGCCTTTTAAACGGTGCATCGAAGACTGGCTTCGGTTAGTGCTTGTGTATGACGGTACCAAACGTGGGCTTCGAAACGGCGAGAAAACGGTATTTGCGGAATTAGAGGCAGCATTAAATCGAAAGATGTTGAAGGTATTTTCCGTCTTCAATTATTCTGAACTGACCTATGAAGTAACGGAGAATATGACGCTATCAGACATGAAGGCGTTGATCGAAAACGACACAGGAATTAAAGCTGGTGACCAGATGTTTACAGTAGATGAGAAAATAATCGTTTGTGATGATAATTTCAACGAAATTTTGCAGGTACGTAGTTTTTTTTGCATATCACGCTTGTATTAAATAAAGTATACGAGGGTATACAATAGAGAAATTAAGATTTACTTTTGCCCTTTCTCCAGTTCATAATTCAACAGACATGAATTTTAGTTTATTTACAAATTAAATGTTTATTCATAAATAATAGAAATAAGGCAGCTATATATTTAGGTTATGTTTATCAATTCCGTCAATCTTTAAAATGATGCAATCTTAAATTTTTACGATCTTTTATGAAATTGCGTTCATTTTACAGGGAAAAAAAACATACAAAAAGCTAACCCTTGATCGGTAAAGAATAAAGCAAGCACAGGTAATCAGAATGGGCGTGGATACAATTTTTTACTAGTTGATCTTTTTTGCACTCATATCATTTTTGGGGTAAATTAAGCCTCGTATAATGCACTCTGAATTAAATGAAATATTTCTTTACTTTGCACGTAATTTGCTATTTATATATATTAAAAGAAATAGTGTAGATTGAACATTGCTTTATTTTTTCTATTAATTGCTATAAGTGCAAGTTCAAAAATTGCACGTGCAAATTCTATTTTTGTGTTCGTGTATACTTGTTTCGATCGAGAAACCATGAAATTACGCATTTCGCATGAACATCAAGCGAAATAAAAGTTGGGTAGTTACATATAAGAGACGTTTTAAAATATACAGTGATGTATAAATCAATAAATTAAATAAACATAAAACGTTTATAAAAGTAGAAGTTGCAAATTAATATAGGAAAACATTAGAATAATAAATATTGGATGAAAATTTTACTTAGCACAGATAGTTTAAGGAATTTACGTCTTAAATGAATTATTAAATATGTAAGTATAGAGTATAGTACGTTTAAAAAAACTGTACAGAATAATGAGATGTATGAAACAGCAGCTTTTGATTTTGAAACGTTTTCTAATATTCTTATAAAGATATTTTATCATACCTGTTATCAAATAAACAGAATAACTGACAATGTGTAACTATTGAATTATACAACGTCATCACAAGCTATGTAGTTTACATGGCCATGTATCAAAATTGTAGTGGACGTCCACAAGGTGAAAATCGAGAAATCATTGCTATCGATGGGCTGAAGAATTAAATACCAATAGAGAAACTGTTCGACAAATTTTGACGGTCGATTTGGGTAAAAGAAAGGTGAGCACATGTTTTGTTCCACATCATTTAAACTGCTGAAAACGGCCCAGATTTCGCGTTTTCAGAAACCAAGAATCAAAACAATGCTGATTACTTTTTATGATTCAAAAGGCATTGTCCACTAGGATTTTTTCCACAAGGTAGAATTGTTAATGGAGAATACTATCTAGGAGTTTTACATCGTTTGTGATCGAGAATTGTTCGAATTAGACGCGAATATTCAACAGGAAAACAGCTGTTTTTATTGTACGACAACGCACCACCTCACAAAACCTCCTGCGTAATAATTGGAAGATGATCTAAAGAAAAGATGTTACACACTCTTGTGCCGCCTATAGAAGGTTCCGTGATGTTTTTCGTTGAATTGAGGGGAGAAATAGGACTAAAGGAATGTTGAGAAAAGCAGTATAAAGAAATTTGAGAGCAGTATTTATATGATTTCATTTGATTTCTAGTTGGTAGAGACCACTTTATGTATTTCTTAGTAGGATAACAGCCTCAAAAATTCGTTTCTTTGAAGCTCTGTAGAGGCTTTTTACAACATAAAGAAGAACGGAAAGTCATCAAAGATATGAGTTGGCTACCTAGGGAACTTGTTGAACGAACTAGACAGAAAAATACATCAGCTGAGTTCAAGTTCAGCCAAGCACTTGTAGAATCACATACCTTAATTCTGAGCTAATTAAAATTAACGCAGATATTTAAAGTAAATTAGAAATAAAAATGTTCTACCAAACTGTCAAACGGAGAGATTGCAGATTGTCTTGTAATTTTTTTACAGTTTACCTCTTTACGTCTTCGGTTTTAGTTTGACAATTTCTCCTTAAAAATTAGTAGTTATCTTTATAAGAAAATCTTAATGTAGATATCCCAAGGTCCAGTCACTCACGGCGAAAATGATGCAGTGGTATATAATTTGGTAAGAAGTTGAAAATGTTAGGTAAAATAATTATTTGAGAAAAGTAAATTAAATAGAGTATATCTACTATTTTTGAAATACATTACAAAAATAAAACAAAACTAATTCGAACAAGTATTACGAATTCTAATCAGATAACATTACAGCGAGTTACATATTCAACTGTGAAAATGATACACCTACAATAATAATGAATTAATTATTTTTGAAAGAAGAAACAATATTTAGTTTGGTTTTGTTAAGATTTTATAATTAATTGTAATCTCTTTGGAACAGATTCTACTAACTTACCCGTATAATCTGGCGAAATACCGTTCCATTCTTGTAACAAAACATTTTTTAAGTCATTGTTATTTGATATTATATTATTATACACTTTTGTTTCAAGAATAAGCCACAAATTTCTAATAACGTTTGTCAAACTGAGTTGGAGTTTTCGCCGTACTGCGAACAACCATTCCTGGATCCCACGCGAAGAATTTTTCGGGTCGTTGTCATGGTAAAATCGAAAATCATCTTCTGTGTTAAGTTTCCTGGCACTAGACACTAAATTCTGTTTAAGGATATTTAAGTACATAAACCTATTCATAGCACCTTCAATAAAATGAAGGTTTCCAACACCAGCAGCAGAAACACAGCCCCTGCACTATTACATGCCCATCTCCATGTTTAGTTTTAAATGGTGCAGTTTTAATTCTTCGTTCTTTTTCCTCTACACATTACGCTTCCCATCTGAGCCGAAAATATTAAATTTCCTCTCTTGGGAGAATAAAAGTTTTCCAGAAGTCGAAATCTCTATTTTGATCCTGCAATGCAAACTGTAACCGACTTCTTTTATTCTGGCTTATAAACGGTTTTTACCTGTCTATTCGTCCGTGCAAATTGGCACACCTCAGCGTTCTTCGAACTATTTCTTCATTTACGGTATTTCCCGGAACACGTTTCACCTCCAGGGTTAAGTTAAAAGCACTTAAGATTATTTCTAGATTCTCTAATAATCCACCACTCCTCATATTCGTTAAATATTTCTTTTTGGACTTATTTTACATTTGTTCTTTACTCTTTTTGCGATTATATCGTTCAATAATATGGTGTGTCGCGGATGCACTTCTATTTAATATTTCTGGAATTTCCCGTTGACTTTAATTTTTCTTATGGTGAAAAATTACTAATTCTCGCTCTTCCAACGTTGTCTGTCGACCCGTGTTGAACTACTCTAAATTATAAGCTGCTCGTGATAAAATGGCACTTCACAGTTGTAACAGATAAAGAGGTAAAGGGTAAAGTACACATGCATTTACGGACTTTCCCTATTCGAATAAAAATGGTGTACTGGGCTGCATCATTTCCACTGTAATGTTGAATACGTAACTGGTTAGAATTTCCTAACCTGTAGTTGTTTAGAAATTCCCGAAGTTGGCGCATTTACTCGTTAATCGAATAATTTTAACAACTCATTCATTGTAGTTACAGAATAGTATAAGAGATAGTAATTAAAATCTGATAAAATAATAGATAAGGAGAAGAGATGGTGTTTATCTTTGTTCGAAGTTTTGTTCGTAATGTTTTAAATAATTACTACTTTCGTAATAATATTAATATTTACACGCAAAGGTAAAGAAATAGTGTCAATAATGATAGTAGAACTTATTTTTAAGGCACGTTTTACAATGAAGTAAATCATTTTATTTGTAACAGTCAAATTCTTTTATGTGGTTTCATGGATTTAGAGGTGTCCGTGTACTCTTAGGTTTATTTATAAAACGTGACTAATCACCACTGTACCACTAATTGTATGGCTATACGTGCGTATTATACTGTTACAACTTTGTGTAACACGCCACGATTTTAATTTACGTTTATGTTAATCAACAGATGTTTTAAAAAATAAATTTCATAAAAATGTGTGCTTTTTATGGTTTAACACTATTTCTTTTGTTCGAATAGAATGTTATTTAGTTATGTACGTAAATATAAAATATATACAAAAATTGCTACAACAAACAAAAATATATAAGCGGAAACGAATGTTTTTGTGATAAAAAAGAATAAACAAAAATTGTACTAACGCCGCAGAAACTCTAGCTAATATCAATTAAATTTTGTTCTAAAGAATCAGTATCGAAATTCACATTGGAACTGCCCCAGATATTCAAGTAACGGTTTGTGTGTACGTTAAGGGTATATATAGGGTAAAATCAGATTGGAGAACACTACATATTCTATACTATTCGTCAAATGAATCTTGCGAAGATTTTCCTTAAATTCGCTTTGAATAAATCCACGTCTCAAAAAACGCTACTGGTCTTGGACAAGTTGATAGTAAATTATCAACATACTTTTTTTAAGAAATACGCTTCGCATCAATGAAAGATAATGTCTCTTAACTAGAGCATGTATTATCTTTTCGAAAATTAAACACAATATCCTTCAAGAAAGTGGCTGAGGATTGTCTGGATAACGTTACAGTTTCCTTGGTCTGAAGCTCAAAAAACCGACAAAACAAACGGAATACACACACACATGCTAGAGTCTGAGCAACATTTCAGGAGACGCACACGCGCAGAAAAAGTCGCAAACATGATGCAATTTATGAGAAAGGTTACTATAGGCTCTCGTATATCCTACGCTTTGAAGTATTGGTTGTAGGGAGATAGCACTAAACATTTAGCAGATTTTTAATACAGAGATTATTTTAAATAATAGATTGTTATTCTGTATAATTATTGTGTTGTCAAAATCACTGACTTTGTATAAATTATTTTTTTTTTAACTGATACATGATTTCAAACATAATTTTATTATATTACAAAAAAAAACAAATGTCTTCATGGGTTATTCGTACTCTAAGAATATCAGAACAAGTGTATTTACAATGAGTTAAAAGTTAATTTTCATGTGGTAATTTTAAATGATAAACGATATAACCTATATGGTGCCCTATGGCCAAGACGAAGAAGGCAATCGAGACGATAAACTTATAATAAATTCTTTTAGATCATCTTGTAATATATCCACGTGCCTTCTTCGACTACAATAAACACATTATATAATGATGCTTTCCCATACTTGAATAGTATCGACATATTAGACGGATTTTTACAGTTGTAGGAATTATTGCTGTAATGCACATATGTAGGCCACAAGACCTGTTGATAAGTGTTACCGTCGATCGATATACTACTATTTTTTTGCCGGCAGTCATCGTTGAGCTTCGAAAAACCAACTTGAACAACGAATCATCCTTCACCAAGACAATGCAAATTCGCAAACGTGCTGTGTACTGTACGACAATTGAATTTTCGTTCGAATTGTTAGACCATTTCTCGTACAGTCCGGACCTAAGTTCTAACGAGTACTTTACCTTTCCGAAAATCAAGAACGGACTAGGTGGTCAAAGGTTCCAGTCCTCTGAAAGAGCAGCGATGCCTTGAAAAACGCAATTTTGAATGTACCAACAAACGAATGGAGTAATTGCTTCCAGAGTTGCTATCTATTGTTTTATTCCAGCTCTATATGCAAAACTTAAAAGACAACCCTCGTAACTACAACATTTTCTTTTAAACGACTACTATAATGGTGTGTTTTGTTTTTTCATCCTTTACCGTACCAGATTCTTCGAATTTTGCAGAAATTTTTCGTATGGTCACGTATGATGGACTATTTCCTTTTCCATATTTTGGACGAAATTTTCTTGAAACCTCTGTATAATTTCACTGAATTAAAACAATTTTTAATAATAAATATATCTTATATATGTAATATATCTTTCTTTTTTTAATAATTGCAATATTTCTTGTCATCTATCCTACTTTAGCACAAAAAAAGGGGTCAGTTTAAAAAGTAACCACGAATTGGAATATCCTTCATAAGATTTTTTTATTTCATATTACTGCAAATTTCATATTTTGATATTTATTACTTTCTTTGAACAAACTTACTTGTTTGCGGTTTTATTAAAAGATGCTTCATTGGGCATTAGGAACGTCTATTGTTAACATTCCTACGTTTTGATCCATACCAAATAAATATTATATTTCTCTAAATACTGCTGTTGTAATGACATGGAAGTTGCAATACCAAGAAGGGGTGCGAATTTTTTGACAAAACTTGGCAGAAACGTATAACTATTCAAAGGTAGTAGTTTACTATAATTTCAAAGAACAAGAACAAAAGATTAATACAATTTAGTTTTATTTTATTAATATTATGTTGCTCCCACCCTTTGTTACTTTCACGTTCCCTCAATCTTCGTGATATTGATGCCAGTAGATGATCAGTGTCTTCTTGAGGTGTGGGGGTTGTCCAAAGAACCTGCAATTCATGCTGGAGAGCTTGCCGTGTTTCCGAAGAATTTGCTAAGTTCTTCAGCTTTGTTTAGTTTCGGCCGTTGGTTTCCCTTTGGAAACCTTCATGTCCCAATCTAGTCCATGACTGATACCAGTGCATGGTAATGGATTGGTTTCACTCTTTCAATACACATTAAACGAAGATATGACAAGAGAACGGTGAAAATTGAATCAAAACTTGCAAGAAATACACGTGTCAATGTCAAAAGAGACTGCAAGAAACGTCACATATGCCATTACCACTTGATTCATCGCAACAAAATTATAATCATTTATCACCTTTGAATAGTTACACATTTCTGCTGAGTTGGTCAAAAGACTCGCACCCCTTCGTGATGTTGCAATTTTCACTCCATACATCTGAAATATCATAAAGCTCGCCCTAAATATCTTTTGTGGCATGAAATTTAAAATATTGTACAAGTACAATACTTTAAATCGTTTTGTGTATTGTATCATTATGATACATCTGGCAACGCTGTTGTTTAATCTTAAAAAGAAATTACGCATGCGTAATCTAGCATGACGTCAATTAACGGGAAGTTTAAAATGTTTTAAAAGTAATATAACGAACGCTTTCAAGGATAGCACGATCATTTCATATTTTAGGAAAATCCACTGAAGACCCTTTACGTCTTTAACAAAGCGGGCAGCTTCGAAGATCGCAGGGTCACGTTACCGCTCCACGTCCAGGAATTATTCTTGAGGCTACCTGAAATTCGTCCTGACGTATTGAAGACCCTATTCTCTCACGCATTAACTTTCATTCGTCGAGAAGGGGAGTTAATTTCGCAATTCGACGCCGCTCTTATCGTACAAATCGAGCATGTGCTATTCATGTTCGCTCAGCTGAAGCAAAATCACAGCAAAACGCGTGATAATATTATTCGGCTGAACACGCAAATAGAACATTGCAATCGTTTTAATGAAAGGCAGCGACGTCATTTGTCCTCGGCCATAAAAAGAAACCATCTTAACTATTTAGCTGACGAACGGAAGATGTTGCAGCAAGCAAAGGAATTAACGGAAAATTTTAATTCTCTTACCGAAAAGATCCTGAATACGTCGAAGATAGACACGGTAACTAAGCATGCTGGCAACCTAAAGATGGCGCTTGCTTCGACCGAGACAGATATGACGTCAAAGTAAGTTATATTCGATAAAAATTTTACGTTTTACTATGTTTATGAAAGAGTAAGTTAGGTGTAGTAATCTTCTACATAGCCTCTCCGAAAAATTCTCGGCTCAGCAATGAAAGACATTTTTTATACGTGATATATGTTTTATTTTTCATTATAATCTTCTGAATCTTCAATACATTTATTCCAACATTGTTCCACTAATCCATAGTGTAATTCCGGAACGTCTGTAAATTATCGTCATTTGATGTAAAACGCTTGCCAACCAAGAATTTTTTTAGGTTTGAAAACAGATAACAGTCAAAGAGAACCAAATCCGGCGAATAAGCTGGATGTTCAAATAATCAGTCTTTAATTGGCATCGGCAAAATGCTTGTATAAACGTGTATTGTCTTGATCACAACATTTTTTTCTTAACAGCAGGTCTCACGAATTTATTTTTGTAAATAATATTCAGAATTAATCGTTTTACCTTCCTGAAGATAACCGATCGATAAAAGACTTTTGTAATCCCAAAAGAACTGTTGCCGCAGCTTTTCTTGCTAATGGAACCGTTTTGCCTTCTTAGGTTCTACCACACTTCTTCATTTCTACCATTGTTCCAATTGTTTTTTTTTTCGCTCCGGCGTCTAGCGATGAATCCAAGTTTCATTAACAGTTATAAAACGACGTTCGAAACCAATTTTATTTTGCATAAAACAATCCCACCAATTCGGCCA
Organism: Trypoxylus dichotomus; assembly: GCA_023509865.1. Classification (NCBI taxonomy): domain Eukaryota; kingdom Metazoa; phylum Arthropoda; class Insecta; order Coleoptera; family Scarabaeidae; genus Trypoxylus; species Trypoxylus dichotomus. The sequence goes on from CM042078.1 coordinate 51,350,394, forward strand.
AAACAAATGTGGCTCATCTTGCACAAAGCTTTTTCAAATATAATTCAATTCGCTCTTTCGAGATGCTTAGTAGCATGGCTATTGCACGTACTTTCAGTCGTCGAGCATCTAGCACCATATCATGGACTTGTTGGCAGAGTCGTTGTGTTGTAGGAATTTTTAGATGATCTTCGCTTGGATTATTTTCGAGTTTTCTCATCTGTAGTGGTATGACTCCCAGAATGTTGTGTATCGAGTGTCAAAATTTGCTGGAACAATTTAAGTAGCTTATTGTCTTTGTCTTCTTCATTTTATGTTTCAGGTGCTTTGCCTGTTGCGATACCCATCTTTTATTTGGTCTACCTACACTTCTTCTCCATAAACATCTATAAAATCTGGCTCTGGCTATCAACCTCGTCTCTTGCATCCGTTCTACGTGTTCATTCCACTTATTTTTGTTTTCCTTTATTCTCTCATTTATGTTGAAGATGTTTAGTTTTGTTCTTGTGCCTCCATTCCTTTTTCTATCAGATCTTCTGCAATTCTTCACTAAAAATTTCATCTCTTGTGTCTGTATCCGGCCTTTTTGTTCTTTCGTTGTTGTCCATGTTTCACTACTATCGTCTTGTAAAATTTTATGTGTATCCTTTCTTGTTTTGTTTTTTAACGTTCTGCTTATTGTTCCACAAATGTGTATGAATTTATTCAGTTTTTCTTCTGTCTTTTTGTTTCGATCATAAGATACATCGCAGCCTAAATACTTGAAGTACTTCACCTGTTCTAGTACAGTATCGTTTATGAGTTTTTGTCCTAATTGTTTATTTACCCAGGAAAGGCATGGGTTTTGGTTTTATTTGCCCATATTTTCCCATTCCATAGTTTTAGCATTTTTTTTTGTAATGTGTATATCCCTTCTGTGGATCATTCTCTGTTTCTGTTAGAAGTACTAAATCGTCAATATATAAGATAGAGTTCAGTGTTCTGTTCTAAACGTATTCCTTTAGCACATTTCTTCTTCCATTTGTTTATAATACAATACATGAATATATATATTAAATAATGTTAATATGGATTAACTTCACCATAACCTTTTTAAGATACGACCGTGCCACTACACTTTTTCAAAGGATCAATACTGATACCAAATCGACAACGGAAATTATCAAAATTCTAAACGTCGTCTTAGAGATTCCTTGGAAGGCCATATTTATTAACCAGGACTTAAAAAAGTATCTAAGGTATTTACATATGACTACTTGGAGGAAGTGAAAGATCATGACCATCAATCACTTTTCAATCTTTAGGTCTGCTCTATTAATGCAGAGAACATTAGAAAAGCTGCTGATTTGGTGCGACTCATTAAACAATCAGATTGTTGAAATTTCGACGACTATGCAAACTTCTCACATCGAAAAGTGCATATATCTCCAGACTGCTTCGCTTCGGTCAAACCAGTTGGTATTTCCAAATAATTTGGAAGAAGATGTGATAAGTACGGATGAACTGATACGTGACAATAGAAACTTCCGATGCCAGTAAGTGTTTTTTTTTCTGTTTCTATTTTATGTCTATGTAATTCATTTGTTTTCTCGCTAGAATTCAAGATTTATCCAATCAAGGCTCGGCCTATTTACGGAATGTGCAAATGGATATGTTTTATCTTTTGAATGGTATTATTTTTCCGGTTAGTCAAAACGAAGAGTGTGAGTGATATTAAAAGTGCCACAAAAAATATTATTTTTAAAAATTATTTATATATTTTATCAAAATTTTAAAATAAATATATACATATGTTCTTATTAATATTGCTGTTTATTTTATTAAAATTAATTTCACAAAAAGTAACGATCTGTGGAAAAGGCAAGTACAGATATTTCTTGGAAACATTTTGTATTCGTTAAACGCATCTCTTTTGTATGTAGTGACAAAAGAAGTGTGATGTTGGTGTAGCATAATCTTACACCAAATCAACAAATTTACAAGATTATTTACTGTATAAGTACAAACTTGACACGAGAGCTACCGTAGCGGCGCGAAAAATATGTATCGCATTCGAAGATGACGCTGTTAGTGATCCAGCAGCACAGAAATGATTCAAGAAATTTTCTTGAGGAAATCTCAGCTTGACCGATGAAGCATGCTCTGGGCGACCAACATGTCTACAGCTTGCAAAAAGGTTCAATGTGTGTAATGAAACCATTCGTTTGCACCTTCACCAGCTAGGAAAGACGTGGAAATTAAGCAAATGGGTCCCACATGAATTGTCAAATGATATCAAATTAAGTCGTCTTACCATTTGTTTGGTAAACATTTCATGCAAAGATAATAAACCATTTCTTGATCGGTTGTTAACCTGCGAGGAAAAGTGGATATTGTCTCAAATTCTAAGCGTTCATATCATCGGTTGTCGCCTATTGATATCATACACTTCCAAGGCTTCCTTGCACCCAATAAAATTTTTTATTGTGTTTGGTGGATACTGTCCAGAATAGTTCATTATGAGTTTTTGGAAAGGGGTGAAACCATCACTACGAACTTGTATTATGACCAGTTTCAGCCAGTACAAGCAGTACTCGTTCAAAAACAGCCCTTAGTCGATTGAAAGAGAATGGTAAATTATCAGAATCACATACAGCGGTACATCTAGCTAATATCAAGAATTGAATGAAACAGAATGGAAAGGTATGCGGTGTTGTACCTGATAATTCACGTAACGTTAAAGCCACATTGAAATGTACTAAGTGTGTTTTTTAAATCTCGCGGACAATTTAGGTTAGTAGTAGGCAGTAAAGACCATATTAGCTCGTATTGCTCTAAAATAACTGTAAATATAACCCTCATTGCCGGAAATACCAACTTAAATTGTCAGCGAGTTTTAAAAAAATGGTTCATTGGGAAGTAATTCTTTGAAAAGCGTTCCACAATTTGAAAGCATTTTGGTAAACCATTGAAAAATTGTAGGACACTTTAGAAAGTCAATGACTGCTGCAGGTAAGTTATCCCAGGTACAAAAACAAATGGAGTTGTCAAAAAATCAAGTAAGATTTGTTTGAACTCGGCACTGCTGATGATAGAATGTATTTGTTTGCTATAATTGCTTTCGAGTTTAAGTTGTTATACTTACTAATTCTTCATTTATTCTAATAAGAATTCGTTGTTTCAGAATTTTATTTATGTTTATCGCTGTTATGTGATAAGAAATTTTATTCAACTTAGAACGTTTCATATTATTTTATTTTTCACGAGGCTATGATGAATCCTGTCACTTTAAACCGTTATCAATGACATTATCTGGTGCTTCGATATACATACCTAGAAATATATATATAAATAAAAACAAATCCATGCTACACATAGCAGTTTATTGCGTTTTTTAGTTATTAAATTAGCATTATTTATTACTTTCCTTTTAACTAATGTAACGTTGGTTTTAACATTAGTTTTATAAACTTCGTAAATCGTGTTTGCAATAGCTCGCTTAGACAATTGGTTATTAATCTGTTATTCATATCATCAATATCGATATAGGAGGGAGCTTTGGCGAGAAAACGAATATCATACTCGTTTTATTTCGGCTTAGCTATGACGAGTCGCCGAATGTTAACAAATTTGCGTTGTGACCTCGTGCTTATGTACGCCTACAGCTGGAGTCCTTCCCATTTCCAGTCGCCCAGAATATAATCCATAGCTTGCAGCTTTTCACCTGGTGCTAAATTTTTATCTATTATTCAGTGAAGAGATTTAAGTATATTATACTTGCAATATAGAGTGGAGTCTATTTCTGAAAAAAATATGTCATATATGGGCTGTAGAGAGCAATAGAGTATTTGCTTTTTTTGTACTTCTCATTTATAATTGCCTCTTTTTCAAACGTTTCTTTTTGTCTACATGCTTAAGTTCTCTTTTAATGATGCAACCAGTCAAATGAAACCATGTCTCGTCAAAAGAAAACGTTTTAACAGTCAGATCCTTGTCTGATTGGTTTAGGAAGGGTCGACCAAATCTTATTCTTCAAAGGCAGTGAAAATTTCTACTAAATACACGGAAGTTCCTAGCGCATTGTTCATAACTAGTTGGTAATTTACCTCATATTGTCAACTAGTTATTGTCTACGCCTTCTTCTCTAACCATTTCATTCCGTTTCACGATCTCTCTTTTCCTGTGTACTGCAATACTTAACCGCACGGTACAAACTGTGTTAATCAAAACCGTATTTTGCAGTGTAATTTCAGAATTGTTTGAAACAACCCTTACGATATGCGACTTTATAAATAGAACTGACTTAAAGCTAATCGTATTTGAATCATTGACAATTAACCATTTAACGCTAATCATTGTCAGTTAAATGTCATAAATCCATTTTAACAAATGGGATACACATAGCTTAGTAAAGAATGCTAGTTCTCTTGGTCCTCTTAAGCATTTGCACGAAACTTATTTTAAGCATCGACCAAGAAACTTGTCTAGCTGAAGCTGAATTCGAATATTGGTAAGAATTTCTAAAAAGGATAGTGTATTCTTGTACCGAAAAAAAACTATCGTTGCAGTAAAGCTGATAAAAGCAGCAGTAACTTACTTTGGAATTTGTACACAGGTCATAATCTTTTCTTTAAGATCGTATTACCTGAGAATTGCTTAAGTTATGGATTCCTTTACATCTGGGAGCTTAAATTATTATGTAACGTCTATCTTCTTTTTCCCGTTAACCGAGCCAAACATTACACGATATAAACTTGCAGCAACGGGGAAGGTAATTAAAACATTTGACCATTTTATAAACAGAGCAGTTTTAACGATCAGAAAAGACGTCATTTCTTGCAACGAGTACAATCTACAGGTGGTAATAAAAGGGACGCGATGGAATATGAGGACTTTAAACGTACTCGGTGATACAAGCACTTAGAAAGCCAATTAATTCTATCAAATTCGTACTTTAGTGTTGGTTTAAAATCAATACAGCCGGTCCTATACCTATCATAGCAGGCGGTCAATACAGGAACGCGATGAGTGGTGATAGAATTGTATTAGATGGCGCTTCCACAGATGAAGCTGGAGTACCGAGTTTAAAATATAGCTGGAAGTGTGCTAGTAACCCATCTAAACCATTTTGCAGAGATTTTACTTCAAAAGGTAGGTGTATATCTTGTTGTTTCGGCCGTTCAAAGGCATTCTCAATGATTTCATCAAAATGTCACTGCAATTTTCAGAGAAACAAACCTACATAACTGTTGAGGGAAGTCCCGGGTCAGTAGTTGATATCACCCTAACTATTTCTGCTAAGGATATTGTGGAAACAACCCATCAATATATACGTATCGTGTCAAATTCTCTTCCTTTGGTGCATATCAGGTAAATCTAGGAGAGAAAGTCTTCTAGATCTATGCTTTTGCATTTATACGTTGATTTAGAATCGGACAATATTTTTGTTTCTAAAAACTGATTTTGAGTAACAAAAACCGTGTCGCAACCCAAAATACATTTAAAATTTTTGTATCCCTAACTTGATGTCCGTGTTGAAACTTTAACAAATTAAAGTATAATATATATGCTGGCATTTCGCTACCAATTGTGTGAATTATATTAGAAAGGAAGATGTTGCTTGGGGCCATACATATCTGTATTCGAAATAATATATAAATGAGACAAAATCCATAAAAAGTGAGATACTTTTTCCATTTCTTTAAAATCTTTCGTAGGTTAACCTCTTCGACCATAAGTTGTGTTAATGTAATTGTGAATATTTTTGTAATTAAGATGTAGCCAATAAAGACGTACCGTGGTATCATAAAGTTTGTAGGACAATGATAGCATTGAAATAGAAAGTATATGTCCGAACTTGAGCCATATTATCAAACTTGTAACAGAACTTTTGAAAATTATTTTGACAGTGTCATCAATAAATCATACCATCATTTGATTTGAAGATACAATGAGCCAACAACTTCAGCTGGTTTTGAAGATTTTTTTAATAAAAAAGCGACGAAATTAAAGCAAGTGTTGAAATATTTGTCCATTATCCTCAATTCCCAAATTTATACGATTTCTCGTGGTGTTAAAGGCGTGTTGCAACATTGCGGGCACATTCACTTCCATAATTATCTGCTGCAGATCTTGCAAATTAGCACCAGCAGTATTAAATATTCTATTCTTTAGGTAAGCAAACACGAAAATGTCCATACTATTCAAACGAGGTGTTCGTGATAGGAATTCAACTTCCGTATATAAGATGCGATCGTTAAAAGACTCACGAAGAAAAACAATATTTTCTTATGTTCTCATGTGTCGTTACACCATCTTGCTGGAGGTACTGCATTGCAATTCATGTTTGTGCAGCTGTTCAATAAATTCATTCAAAATGTTTCTATACCTCTCGGCATTAATTGTAAGTTAATAAAAGTAGGTCCAACAATTCTGCGGCGAGAAGCTGCTAGAGAAACACCAAGTTTTGCAGGATGCAGAAACAATTCAACAAAAATATGAGGACTTTCACTACACCACATCCGAGTATTTTGGGAATTGATGTACACAGAAAGGTGATTTAAGAAATTTAGCAGTAAGCAAGACGTCTAGGGTAGTTCACTGACAAAATATTGATGCATGTGCAAGGTTTTTTTACAATTTTTTTGGCATGTTTCATAAGAAAGTCCAATTCTGTTGACGAACATCATTCATAACTTCTTCCAAATGAACAGTTAGTCTGTCAGTGCGTGATTTGTGCTCCAGAGAACAAGTCTCATGAAATACACCAACAGAATTGGAAAGACAACTATAAAAATTTTTGAGAATTACAGTTAACTTTACGAAGTGCTCCCTAAAATCATCCAAACATGTACACTGGCAGTCCACCCAAATTTCACCATTTCGTGCTCCAGTTCGGAAATAGGTTTCAATTATGTACGTTCTTTTGCAATGTATTGTAAACCATATTTGAATTTATTTAAACTTAATGTTCAAACTTGCTACCAGCAGTTGTAATACATTAATTGATGATAGTCACTGTCACTGTCATAATAATTTTTAAAACCGTTTAGTTATAATACCTAGCTTAAGTTCAGACATATATTTTTTATTTCAATGCCACTTTCGTCCTAGAAGCCTTATGATATCACGGTATTATTATTACAAAAGCAACATCCGTAACCGTTATAGCTGAATTCTAACGTTTTGACCATGTTATGAATTTATTGTTACATTGATAAAATTACTAAGCTCATTTAATTAGTCCAGGAATATTAATTCATTATTTCTTTCTCGCACTAAATCTCCATGCCTACACGTATAGCATTAATCATCAAAATTCTACGCCATTCTTTATTCTTTGGAATTTCAACTTCTCAAAATTTCTGAAGTGAATATCGAAAAAGCACCCAAACAATATTTTTTTAGTTGCGAGAAAAATTGTCTTGAAAAAGGTCATATTGAGACCGATCCAGAGGTTATCCTTTTTCTAAAAGCAACATGTTCTAAAAACTGCGATAGCGTTTCGTTTCTCTGGTCAATTCCCGAAGACCTAGAAGAGGAAACAATATTCGGACTGTCGGACCATAGATTGGTGCTATTACCCGGTCGTCTCGAGGCCGATACAGTTTACGAAATGAAAATTGAAGCTATAAGTGTGTAGACCGATGGGTTAACTACGTGATTAAATAGTGAATAATCATTCTTTTCTATATTTCCCAAAAGGAGATGGTATACCGACAGGAGCAATGGCCAAATGGTCTTTAAGAACTGTATCGATGCCGGAACAAACATGTGCCGTAAGACCAAAATCGGGTAAAAGTATAACAACCGTATTCAGTGTAGAATGTCTGACTTCTGGTCATAAAAGACCTGCGATGTATGCCGTCGACCAGCTGTATATGGGAGAAACAATAGCAGGTAGTTCAAATTTGAAATTATGGTAGTTTCAGAATTTCTTCAAGATATTGTAGATAAAGATTTACTTATTAAATAATTTGTCCCGGAAATATTTTGCTGTTGCACTTGGGACATTCAGTCTAATTCACGTTCTTTAGGTAGCATTTTCTTTTTATGTAAATAAGTCTTTGTACTAATCGTTTCGGTTTTACACAAGAATATACTTCTTAACAAAAACTTGTGGGTTTTCAGCACACGCTACTGACTAAACGTTGACAGTGTCAACTCTACCCATGATTCAATTCTGACTTTTAACTAACTTTCTTTTGGCTTGGAATTTAATGATGAATTATATAAAACTTTGTAGGCATTTTCCTAGCTCGAAATATGATACCACAGTTATCTGTATTGCTTGCACCGGAGGCAGAAGTTGGCCAGGTAATAGTCTATTCGCGTGATGATCAATATGTGTACGCAAATGCTCTTCTAAACGTTACGGTAAGTAGTTATTTAACATATCTAAATATTCATAATCTATTACACAAATACGCTAGTGTACTTGAAGTTTACCTTAATAAATTCTATTGCATTCAACTATGATAAATAACATATCTAAAATACCTACAAAACAATACCTAACATAATAATGTGCTAACTACAGCTACTCATGGTATTGGAGAAATCATTGACGAAAAGACAATGTGAGCAGACAAAAAACGCTACTATATGGATATGTTGGTGCCTACCCTTAGCAGCGCGGTTTTCGGCTATTTTTTGCTCAACACATTGCAGTTCCCTCTCTTTTGTCTCCTCATATTGTCTTTCTCGTGAATGAAAGCCCCGATCGAAACCCTATCGAGCTGTTATGGGATGGGTTGGACAGGGCGGTCCGAAAATTATGCCCTACCTCCTTATATTTTTTGCGAAATATCGAAGTTATCTAAAATATGTCAAAATACATATGCAATGCAGGAAAATTATCCATCATTGCGAAATACTTAATATTCTAAAATTAGAGAAGTATTTAGCAATAGTCATTACAATTTTCACATGGTTTCCAATCCTTAGAAACGAATACTGCCTAAATTAGTCTTCTTATGTCAATTTTGGTTTAGAATCGTATTCTGTAAGATTGAAGATAGCATTCGACGAGCCTGAGAAATCAATCACATTCAGTTACCCTATGCATTGGTGCGCGCCTCTTTAGCAATGCATGTGTTGCTCGAGTAAAGGGTTAGGATACTGTACCTGCTTGTTTTCGCTGTGTTTAAACCGGGAGTGTTTTGACACTAGTTAGCGCCAATACTCACTTAAGCTGTAACTTCAGGTATGGTGATAGTAACAGAGAGGGAATTGCAATGTGTCTAGTAAAAAACCGCTCGAAATTATGCTGACAAAACCGTAGTAGAAACATGTTCGCGTGTTAACATTTTTTATCACTTCAAATTATCTTTCTCGTGAATGATTTCATCAATACCATGAGTAGCTGTATTTAGCAACATTATTATATTACTTGATAGTAAATAATCTTAATAAACATACATATATTTGTCCTAAATCCACCTGCAACGAAACTAACGAAACAAGTTGTTTTGTTGTAAAAGAAAGAGGTACAATACTTATATCAATAAATAGTGGAAGTGAATATCTTCCAAACTTTTGGTTTTTTAAGATTTTGTATGGCTACCCTTATTTGTGATAGTGTCTCTTATACCAGTCTGCAGACTACTGTGCAGTGTTCTGACATAATCGTCGTGAATACGGTACCACTCTTGTTGCAATATATTCCACAAATCATTTAAAGTGTTTGGTACCCTTTCAATCTTTTTACGGTCAAGATAATCCCAAACACGTTCGATAAAACTTAAGTCCGGGCTTTGTGGCGGCCAGACCATAGTGCGAACTACTCCGTAGCTTCTAGCTGACTTAAATAGTTCTTGACCAATAGACAAGTATGTTTGAGATCGTTATCTTGCTGCAGAAGGATTACTACCAATTAGACGTTGCCCAGAAGGTATATAGCATACTGCTTTAATATTATTCAATATTTCTCCGCTATAAGCTTCTCTTCAAAAATCATCTATACCGTAAATATTTATTTAAAATAACCAGAAATTACAACGTACAAAGTTTAAAACACAATGTTCTGAGAAATCGGTAAGAAAGCTGACAGCCCGCCTTAAAGTTTAGTCACTTTAGACTCTAGCAGGATCTGAATGAACAAAATCAAGCAAATATCTTATAAGTAGAGACCGGATTATATGCAAAGTGCATACATTTTATTTTATTTATTTATTGTATTTTACATTATTACACTGATTAAAGTTAATTAGCGTTAATTAACTTTAATCAGCGTAAGACATCTAGAAATAGACGTAAAATATAATAAATAAATAAAATCAAATATATCCACTTTGCATATAATCCGGTCTCTACTTATAAGTATAAGCGTGGCCACCGTAATGTCCCGATCGCAATCCTATTAAGTTACTGTGGGATTAACTTGATAGAAGAGTCCGATTTCTTGGTTTTGCTTCCAAAGAACAGTTCTGCTGCAGGAGACACGCTCAGAAAGTTAATGGAAAGGATGCCACGTTATTCAATCAATTATCTTCATGTAATAAGTGGATTCTTTACGACATATTATTTGCAGTTTGTTAAGGTAGAAGATTAAAAAATCAATTTTCGTCACATTAAATAATAAGATTATTTCCTTAATGTTAGCTGCTTTTGTTTTTTGATTTCTAAACTTTTGTTACTTGGCCAAACTTCAATGGGGTTAAGTACTTTTTTAATTTTCTTGAAGATGCTAGTAGTGAGGAGACTGGAACATTGAATGAGGGTTTTGTAAAAGCTTTTGCTATTTGTCGCCAGTAGTGGGAAAATTAGAAAAACTCGTGTCTATATTTGACATAAACAAATAAAAGCTTCTTTAAATGATTCTAATTTCGAAAAATGTCCAGTAATAACCTACATAATGCAATATTTCCTTCAGGTGAAACCGCTGTTAGCGCATTTACCCGGCGAAGACTTAATCAAAGAAATCGTACGAATCTATAATGGCAGAAGTGAATTGGTGCCATCGGTGAAAACTTTAGCCAAATACGGTTGGCTTGAGAGAGCTGTACAGATAATTAACTGCATAATATGGGAAATGAAATACATCCAACCGGATAGTCTGAGACAGGAATTCTCTCACAAATTCAAGTTTAAATTGCTGAAGGATATGCTGATGGTAACAGCTTTCTTGAACAAAAACAAAAAATCAAAACGTATCAACAGCAGTTGATGTTAACCAAACTAACCACAACTACTGGTTAATTGGTTTTAATTTTTCAAAATGCTTGACTGTTATTTGTCTTACCATTTCACTAAAGTGGAGACTGACCTAGGTCACAATCCTTGACACCTTAATATAGAACGCTGGAGAACGTCTTTAACCTGCGACAGACCAGCCCCAGAAGATGACGAATACGATTTTGTTGAAACGTCGAGAAAACAATTCTTATCAAGACAAAACTCACACTCTAATCTGTTGTTCTAGATCATTGGGTATTGTTTCACATCTGATGCCAGTCCACATTGTAATGCGGCATTGTTTCTCGACGTTTCGATGAAAACTTCTTCATCTTCTTCTGAAGGTTATTGATATACACTATCGTTCAAAAGTATTTGAGCACCCATAAATTAGAAAAGATTAAAACCACTAGCAAAGAAATTAACATATATGTATTTTTTACATATACTTAGCTAATTACATATTTGACAGTAGGATTACCCATTACATATAAACTTGTGATTCGTCTGTGACCTCCTTTGTTTTTGATAACGGCAGCACACAATCGCGGCATTCTTGCAATTAGTTTTGTCAAGGTATGTGGTGTTAACCAGACCCATGTTTCTTGCAGCTTCTTCAACAAATTAGCCTCCGATGGTTATACTGCTTTCCGGACCTCCCGATCAAGTTCCTCCCACAAAACTCTATGGGGTTTAGATCAGAGCTTTGGGGAAGCCACTTTTGTAACTTCCTTAGGTCTCTCTGCTTCCAAGTCTTGCAAATAGTCTTAGCACTATTTAGATGCATGCTTCGGGTCATTATCCTGTTGTAATACCAAATTCGGACCCAAAAGTCTTAACCCTGAAGGAATAGCATTGTTCTCTAATCTAACACATCTTCTTGAACCGAAAATCTCGAACTTTCTCGACTGATCGGTCCACAAGACTACACTATTCAACTGTCGAATACTGGTATTCACGAGCCCAGTTTAAGCGTTTCCGTTTATTTTGCATGCGCAGTAACAGTTTTTTCATCGCAATTTGACCACCATACAAACCTGCTTTGTACAAGCGACGTTTGACTGCAGCTAGGCTTATTTATTTTCGATGGTCTGCACTGATTTCAGCAACGATTTCTGGGGCTGTTTTCCGTCGATTTCATTTGCTAGTTGGGTGGGTCTCCCACTTCTCGATTTATTCAGAAAACTGTCACTCTCTCGGCATTTCTTGACAGTAAAGTCTACGGCGGTATTATTTAACTTTAGTTGGTTCTCATTTGCAATTTGCCCGTTGCTTTTACTAGCTTCATGGCGCGCAATTAAAATAGTACGCGTTTCTATGTGTAACTCTTTTCGTTTCAGCATATTTCATGGTCTTAACTTCAGTAATCGCATAGAAATATCTCTCAACGAATACAGAAACGTAACTGAGGGCAATTTCAATAATCTAAGCTGATACTTGTCCGAGATCATTAAAATATATTTACTAAAAGTATCCTTAACAGAAAAACATTTGCAAGAACTTCGAGAAAGTTTTATTGCACTATTCTCCATGTAATGGCAATAATCAACTTTGGTTTATTGCACGTAATAAAGTAATTTACACCATGTAATTTTACAAGAATGAATTTCCTAAAAGCTGTGTTGTATAAATAGTTATATAAAATATTGTTGCTTAAACACTTTTGAACGGTAGTGTTTAGGTATACAATATGAGGCTTTCGTTTGTTTTTATAATGATAAATTATCATTTTTCTCGTAACTACCAATTAATACTAATTTTTTCCGGAAAGATGTCGCTGTCGGTAAGATTTAATCTACACCCTTTCGTTCTGAAGACGAGCCTCATAACCACCAGACTTGAGGTCTAGTGGTGGTTTAACATTAAAAGGTTGTTTCAATATTTTACATGCCATTCCAAAAATATAGCGATTCTGTACCGGTCAAGCACTTTTTAGCAAGTTTTGTAACACTAATGCACATGTTCAGTTTCCATCAGACAGCGGAATAAAAGGCATGCTATCCTTGGTACCAATTCTAATCGATTATACGAAGCCGAAAAGAGTGCACTACGCTGTCTTGCTGTCGAAATTGTGCAAAAGACTATCTAATACTGTTAAGGCCTTTATCGTCAACTCCAAGTTTCCTATGCTAAAAATCAAAATCGCCCAGGAATACACGTCGTACGTATATTTTATAATATTTTCGTCGATTTAAATCCACGAAGTACAGCAGAAATCGCAATTTGTAGAATCTTAATAGATTGCGCCGACTATCTGTTAGATGGTAAATTCGAAAGAGCCCTAGGCTATGATATAACGACTGGATTTCCGATAGATATGCACCAGGTAATTGAAGAAGATTATCCTAGTTACAAAGATATAGTTGACAGCCAATTACGAGAAAAGGTAAGTATTTGATTTACAGGCAGACTGTAAAGTGCTCCAGTCTTCTACTATTTGCAGTTAAGACATAATGTGTTGTAAAAAGATGAAAAGAAAAGGAAAATATCGTAGCATTTCTATGCAAAATTTGATTAATTTCTTCATTTTAAATACCATCATCTCACTTTTATTAATAATTTTTCGCTTTAGAAATAAGACACCAATATAAATAAATGCGCTCATAGCTAACTTCATTGTTATTGTTAATGGATTGTATGCCTTTTGACATAAACAGAACGTTTAAATATCCTAATGTGTATCGAGATGAGGGCTAAGAGATATTTTAGTTATAATGTACATATACCACGAAGAATTAAAAAACAAGTACTTCAGTATGAAATTGATACATAACTTCGGGCCCTCCTCACAGATCTTTTAGCCGATAAAAATAGTTGCTTCACAAAAAATAGTCAGTGTTAGTAGTAACTGTTTGAAGTGGACTATGAAGTTTTCGATTTTCGCGTTGAAACTTTTCCATTGGAATTTTACTTACGATTGATAAGAAATCTGTTACTGTATTCTCATAATGTCTCCAAGTGTATTAAAGTTAATGGAGACTTTGTTAAAAAATAGAACTTGTTTTTAGCTAAGTATTTCTCTAATTATTCTTATAATAGCTTTTTGTGACGTACTTACTAACTTTCCTTCTTATATTACTGAAAGTCTTGATAAACGTCTACAAGTGAATGTAATTTACACTGATTTTAGCAAAGCCCTGATGTTGTTGCTTTAATCCAGTTACATTTTACCAATCGCTCATCTTTCGTTCATTACTCAATACGCAATACTCATTATTCAATTTTTTGTTGGATGTAGCGGTGTACCTCATAGTTCAAACTTAGCTCCACTTCTATTGAACATATTTGTAGACGATCTTTTATCTTTCTTGGACTACAATATTCTCGCCTCCATAGATCGAAAAATGATATATACTGCTATAAACTCGAAACCGGAATGTTAAATTTATCAATCATTAATGACTGGTGTTCTATTAACAAAATTCAATTAACATATACGCCATAGTTACCATTACCCTTTCTTTCCAACCGCTAATATTCCATTACAACATCTCCTATACTTAGATACCTAGAGTGAGTGTACACAAAAATGTGCAACATACAATAAAATAAATATTGTTCAACAAACTAGCAATTACTACCAAAAAAAAGCCCATTGTGTAAAATTAGTACACATGATCGAGCATTTTCACGAAAAAAAATTATTCGATTTCATGATTTCACTTTGCGATCTCACTAAAATATGAAAATTAATTTTGATTTTCATGAAATATTTTGAACAAAATATACTTACAAAATGAAATTTGTTTCTATATTACATTTACTAAGAACACTTAAAATGTTCTCCTTTTAGATGTTTTCTTTGAATCTTGTGACTCCATAATCCACTATTTCGTTTGTATCTTAGAGAATCGAAAACATACTTTAATTGAGAAATCCATTGTAGTTCGTAGACATTACCAACAACGCAATGGAAATCATTGAAATTTGCACGGATACATTCTCCCTGAGCTTAGCATATGGCGAACAAGTAAAAATCGGCTCCACTACCAAAATTATCATGCAATTGGGAACAAGCAGCGAGATCGATCACGTAATATATTCTAGCCCGGGCGTAGAAATTGTATTACCAAAAGACCTAGGCTTCAAAAAGGAAGATAACATGAGACTTCTGGTTCGTCTAGTTAAAAGTCCTTTTTCCCTGCAAATTTTTCAGCTGAAGTTTTTCAGTTCCTCTCATACGACAGCAACATTTACTTTTGGGACAGCGTTGGGAAAAATATATCGACCAGGATTGTCGAATTAGACATTTACGACGAGAAGAACAACGTAATCGATAGACTTCCCGATTACATCGACGCCTACTTAGACGTCGTCGATAATAAGACCGGTGTAACTCCGCTTAGCGGAAAATCGGAAGCGTGGGGCGACAGTTCCGAATGGACCGAGTTTGATATTACCGTTTACCGTATCGACGTTAGAAAACAAACGAAACTATTCGTGGAGTTTGAAATACCTTCAGGAGCTTTGCAGGTAGCTTATTTAATCACGGTTAGTTAGTTTAACATCAAACTTATCGGACAGATAGTGTTGACGGAAGGTAGAAGGCCTAGCTTGGATGATTTTGAGAAGAATGCGATGATGTTCAGTGATGTTGGACGGTTGCAGTTTCCAGCGGTGAATTACAGTACTTGGTGTTACGTTGGGATATTGCCCCATAAACCAGCGGTAATAGTTTTTCTTTTCTGCAATAACTGGACCTTATATGGAAAAGCATACAGTACAGTATCTTGTTCTATTTTTTATTACTTTCTTTTATTACGCATAAATTTCTTACACACTTTCACATTTCTAACTAGTGGTCTAGCTTTGCCTTGCAGATCCAATACATTTTGTAATCTTCTTCCTCTGTTCTTGCACTGTTCTTCGCAGGTCTCTTGTCATTTATTGTATTAGGAACTTATAGCATCGAACCACCTCTTTTTCATTCATCAATGAGATACGCTTTATTGTCTTGAGTTTTATGTTTTCTTGTGCGTAACACTCATCTTAGGCTTTTCATTTCAAAGTTTTATATTTTTCTCTTTTAAAAAAAAATGTCCCAGCCGAAAGTTAAATTTGAAAGATAAATTAATACTAGGACAAATGCAAATCTAATCTCTTCTCACAGTAGTTTTTTTACTATTACGAGGTAGTCAAAAATATAAAACACATGAAATATGTGATAGCTCTTTCGTATTTACCCCATACTTCTGACTGTGTTGTTGATGATTAAACTAAAATTCCCCTCTTGTTAAAAAAAAATCCCTTTCTTGAAAGAAAGAAGAGCCCCTTAAACAACAGGAAAATAGAATAATGAAATTATTGCCATCAAAAGTTTATATCAAAAAATGGAATATAATTAATGTAAAATTTTATACAATAATACTTAACGCATACGCATATACACACGGCAAATAGCGAAGATAGCAGCTAATATCTACATCTCCATCTCTGAAAACGCAAAGGAAATGTTTTCGTTGCCATGATGACCTTACTATGATGATGAGGTTACTATCCGATGTAAGTAGTGTAATCTTATTTAAATAATACATTGTTATTTTCCGATTTAATCTACTCTATTTGGTTTAGTTTACTAATTAGTGTCATCTTAATTCGTAGTTAAAGAGCAAAATCCCTGATAAAAGAATATATTACGAACCCTGAGAAATTTCAGTACAATATATGTACATATGTATATTGTTATATATTTATCGCCTATTAGTATTATTATTATTTATGTATAAATGATCCGACATTTATATGCGGAAAATAAGTCATATAACGTTAAACACACGCCACTTGAGGATAAATGACGTTAAGAATGTGTTTTGTCTTAAAAATGACGTCGAATTAACGTCAATCTGCTACCTCGGGAGGCAACAATAAACTTTTGAGATATGCAGAAATTTTCTAATAAACACATTGCATAATTTACTGAGGTACTGCAACATTGACCATTAGGGTATTTACTTTGCGAAAACGGATTGCTTGCAGCAAGCTGGGTATGATACCTAATTACACCTGCAAAGATGCCTTTAAGCACCAGAAATTATTAACTATCCCATCCACATACATTTTAAACTGTATTGTGTACGTAGAGAAACGTGGTATTGAGAACAAAATTCACAGAGATAATCATAGATGCCAGACTAGAGACAACGCAGACTTTCAAATACCAAAACATCGGCTATCGCTATACGAAACAACTATTATTTATAAAGGTATTATCTTTTGCAACCACTTACCGAAAAACAAAAAATATTACCAACATGAAGTTATTCATACCTGCAATAAAATCTTTTAATAGAAAAAGCAGATTCACTGATTATGTAATTTCTTTCTGTTATAAAGCCGAGTCTCTCTTTTTGTGCACTTCATTTTTGCTATTAATTACTTATGTATGTATATGCTAAATTTTGTATTGCTTCTGTTTACTTTATAGAATATTTATTTTGTTTTGATTATGTTCAAATGTACTGAGTGATTTTAAATGTTTGAGGACAGTTTAAATTTCGCGCCTTGCTAAATTTTTGTCACGTTGGCGATTTAGTTTTAAATTCGTAACCAGTAGCGTAGCAAATATATTTTGGATGGGTGATAAAATATTGACAACAGATCTTCAAAAAATCAATTTCATATTGATTTTCTAAGCAGAAAATTAATGTAAATGTGATAACACTGATAAACAGTAACTCTAAGAAGAACAGATTACAAGTAAAAATGAAGCAAATAATAACGAATAAAATGAATATAAATAACGAATAATAAATAACGTGTCTCACAGGCAGTTGACAGGACCGATACTCAGAATGGCCACTCTTAACATGTCAAATTCCCTAGAATCCACCGCGCGAAATTTAAACTGTCTTCAAACATATAAAATCACTGTGTATTTATCTATGATATAAATAAAGATGATTATTGTTATTATTATATGCCTAATATTGAATAATTTATGTAAATAATATATTATTTAAATATTAGTAGAGTCCTCACTGTGTACGTTATTGTATTCATTTGTTCAGACATTCTGAACCTGTAATGTACCGCAATATATATCGCTCTTTCGAATCATATGCTGATCTTGTTTCTCGCTAAAAATGTGTTTCCGATCAAAAGGGGTGTCATCAATTGAATATACAATTTATTTGCGAATATAAAAATTGCAAATTGTACTTGTTTTAAACAGTTTCGTTTTCTAGGAATCAAATAACATCTAAATGTAATTCTTAGATAAATTCTTTCACGCTTATATAAAATCTTTACGTTTACCATTTTCAGCCTCGAAATGTAGACATTTCACCTGTAGTATCTGCACTGAAATCCGCATGGAGGCTTGTTAATCCGGTGGGTACGAAGCTCTAATACGCGATAGAGGTTCACAAATTTGTTTCTTAGCTTAGATCCAAGGAAACGGTTAACTTCAATTACATGTTTAGAACGCAGAGTTGTTTGGAATGGTCTGGCGGTAAGTGGACAACAAAAGATTGTCAGGTAGGTTATTTTAGGTAATCGTATTAAACAGCAATCAATTTTTCCTTTCAAAATCCAACTTGTTGTTTTACTTAATAATGGGTATCACTATTATTCGAAGTAGAAAGTTAACTTTTTCGTTGATACAACCTCATAGCTTTACTAATAATAAGCAAAGAGGAATATGTGATACTGGTTGCGCTTGTGCTGCGTCTTAAGATGTTCATTCTCAGCATTTGCAATAGAATGAGGAAAACGACAGGAATCGTCAACCCTAAGAGACAACCCCGGAGTTCGAGGATTCCGAGACTGATAACCAAACGCGCAAGGCCGTGAGCTACCAGCCCCGGTGATATTAAAGATATACGAGCATTACAGTATTTTGCAAATATCTAGAAGACGCTTGACTTTTTTTATTAAATAAAAATAGCTTCACATCAAGCTTATAAAACTTCTTTCCCCAGTTCTTTGTTTCTTACCAAGTACTAAAATTCTATACAATGCCACCTGTGTGTTTTTAATCGAATTTCTTTATATACACTACCGCTCAAAAGTGTGTAGGCACTCTCACTGACAGCATAAATGTTAATAATATTTATTTTTTATGTACAGATACACGTACATGAATAAAAATATATTAAATAAATGTGAAAATTAAAACGTTTAATTTAAATTTTGCTTTCGTCTATGTGACCTCCTCTTGATTTAATAATTGCAGCACACAATCGAGGCATTCTCGCAATAAGTTTTGCCAGAGTTTCTCGTATTATTGAGATCCAACTCGATTGCAATTTGTTCCACACGTCAGTAGCTGATGTCGGAGCCGATTTCCGTACTTCCCGATCTAGTTCTTCCCATAGTAACTCGATTGGATTCAAGTCGGGGCTCTGGGGAGGCCATTCCATAATTTTGAGAGTTCCTTCCTCTTCTAAATGGCGTAAATAGTCTTTATATAATTTAGAGGAATGTTTTGAGTCATTATCTTGCTGGAAGATAAAATTTTGACCCAAAAGTCGAATTCCGGAAGGTATTGCGTGGTTCTCCAAAATTTCGCGGTAGCCTTCTTTTTTTAATATACAGTCCATTTTCACAATGTTCCCTACACTAGTACCAGCAAAACAGCCCCAAATGATGATAGAACCTTCACCATGCTTCACGGTAGTAGCAATACACTCTTCCCTGGCACGTTCACCCACAGATCTTCTTACTAATATGCGTCTTCGGGTTCCGAACAGCTCAAATTTAGGACGTTGTTCCACTCTTCTATGGCCCAGTGTTGGTGTTCAGGAGCCCATTTAAGTCGCTTTTGCTTGTTTTGTTTGCGTAGTAATGGCTTTCTCATCGCAATACGTGTGTTTCCGTACTAATTTCTCTTCGCGGAGGCATTTTTAAAAATTGTCACACGATATTTCGCTCACGACGTAAGAGTATAGAGTACATACCACACTGCAACTGACCATAGGTTACAAATTTCACTGTAATCTTCTAGGAAGGTAATTTAAACATTATTACCTACAATCTAACAGATGACTAAATTTACCCAGTAAATTCAGAGGGATTGTTATTGTAATTGCACCGCAACAGTTTATGGTAATCCGACCAAGTGCAGGTAAGTGATAGTAAACCTTATGCGATATAATGGGTGTTTATCTTACTGAACTACATTTTAAATACGTATTTCATTTTATTATAATGTTTTTACTATATGAATAATCCATGAAAACAGGGATGCCTAAACACTTTTGAGCGGTAGTGTACGTTCATACATATTTTACAATCAGAAAAAAAGTGATATACTATTTTATTTTGTATAGCTTGGCAAATATACAACAACCACACGTGTTCATTGCCGTTGCACTGGTCTAACAGCGGTTGCTGGAATCACCCATATTCCACACAGCAAACTAGACGATATTATCCCAGGCACTTACCAACTCAAATTTGTCTACACCTACTTCATTTTTCTAATGACGGCGGGCATCGTATTATGTTATTTAATAGCGATGTGTTTTGTTCCGATCAGAGCACTTTCAAATACGGTAAATTATCGAAAACCAAGCAAAGCTAGCACATAAAGCAGAAGGAATTTCTTTCTCTCTCTTAGATCTACCTTTACTTCTTGGGCGATAACATAAAGGACGAAAGATACGCCTATCTCGTAATCGTTAAGACAGGAAAGAGAAATAATACCGGAACATCTTCAAACGTCGCAATTAAATTGATAGGAGACAAAGGAGCAAGTAAAGTAGGTCTTTTTAATCAAATACTAATGTTTCTGTTAAACAACGTAAATTTCAGGCGCATGTGCTGAACTATCCGGATCCTAATCGTAAATTACTGCAGCAAGTTGGTGAAGACTGGTTTGTTCTCACAACTAGCTTGCATCTAGGCGAATTAACATCGATATGTCTTTGGTACGATGCACTTGGGAACAGACCTACTTGGTTAGTACATGGAGTTAAAAAGATTAAGTTTTTGACGTTTCGTTTTCTTAGGTATTGTCACTCTGTTCGTATATGCGATCTGCAACTGGAAAAATGGTGGTCATTCAGTGTGCATAGATGGTTCACTGTAACAGATTGCAATCAACATTATCATGAAATACCAATAAACGATCCGGCTGAAGATAGAAAGAAGAAACGTTACGTGAATTATTTTGGTTTTCATTTTGGAGGTGATCATACCTGGAATCTATTCTCATCGTAAATATTTGCTATTTTTTCTACTACCGTTCATGCTATTCCTGTAAATGGTCATTTCAACGTGTCCTAGATTGATAAGAGAAAAGTCTCAAGTAGGATAACTGATTTGATAAAAATTACTAGCAGTCAAAATCAAAGGAAACATTATGAGTATATGCTAGTTCAAAACTTCTTTACGGACCATCTAAACTTTCGGCAAAGTGTTTAACTTTTCAGAGATAATTATTAGAGTTGAATGTGCATACCAGTAAAATATAAAGAGTCATGAATTTCTAGTAAACTTGTACAATGGTTTTATAGTATGAATTCTACTATCACCTATCAGATAAAGATTTTAAAGTTAAATTTGGAAGTTCTTTTCTACGATATTCCAACGTTTAGGGAATGCTGAAAAATGTCCAATTTTTGAATAACACCGAAGAAACCAACTGTTTCGTGATTAACCTTTATACTATCATAAATCACCAAATTTAATACCTATATGAATACCACATGGCCTATAAGAAGCTAGTGGATTCAGACTTAAACGAATTTTCTGTAAACCCGTGACTTTATCACGCATATTGCAGCTATTATCACATCACCATCCGTACACGAAATATCGAGTGTACAGTCCAATATTATTCAGAAATATTTATTCTGCCTGTACAAGTTAGTACGTAAACTATGCGAGCAGGAGACCACCTTGAGTTACAGGATGTCCGAGAACTTCATTTATGTCCACATTGATAAATAATGATAATTTCCCGTAATTGTATTAATAAAAATAATGATAATTGCCCCTTATTACATTGATAAATAATGATAATTTCCCGGATTTATATTGATAATTAATGATAATTTCACCCAATTGTATTGATAAATAATGATTAAATCGCCTAATTATTTACAAATATAATTAGGGGAAATAATCATTATTTACGAGTTATGTAAATACTTTTAAAAATAGTTTAGTTTATTAAGTAGTGTCGTCCCTTCAAAGTTATCCTGCGTATCTAAATTTTCATTAAATTTTATTTGTTGATGATGTAAAAGGTAAAATTCAATCAATTGTTGTCATTGACTAAACACAACCAATAAAGTAACAAACGTAGGTTTGCCAATTTAGGATACTTTTGAACGTATACAATCGTGTACGAAAAATAAGAAAATCTGTATTTTCTTATTACTACATCACGCACCATATTCTTTTTGATTTTCAGAGGAAATGATATCCGTTTTGCTTATTTGGAACGATTGACCGTTGTCTTATCGAATATTTTACTAACATACTCTTTGGGGCTACTTATTTGCATTACGCCTGAGATGAGGCTACGTGACGGCTTCCATAACCCGCTCTTCAATTCATACCTACGGATTTTCGCTTGCGCACTTGGCATTTCGATATTGTCTTCCAGTTGTAACACATTCTTCGTGTTTTGTTTCAGGTAGAACACCGCTCAATTTCAACCATTGCGTAAACTATACCAGTCAACTTTCTTTCCAGAAATTCCACTCGAAAACGTGAAGCTTTCGCATATACCAAATCGTTGTTAACCAGTTCTGGAATTACTCTAACGTGGTAAATATAAAACAGTAATATTACACAATCATGCCTAGTTAAATGACATTCAAGAAATGGCGGCAACGCTGGTTATTTTCGTTGTTAAGAAGTTAATTTTAGGTTAATTTTGGGCGGAACAGTCTTACTTGAAATCGTATATTTGTCGGCGTTTGGATTCTGGACATCGCGCATTTCTTGCAAGGTGTGGTTTACGATGACGACCATCTCGATATTAATAAGCGTATTTATCTGGGAAAATATCTATATTTCGCTTACCATAATATTCGAAAAGCAAATGGCAAAGGTAAGTGCCTCCTCTGTTAGTTCTTAATTATTTGCCGCTATACCGAGCCTATGCTCATGTTATAAATTCATTTTGTAGACTAGATTAGTTACAAAATATGACTACCAGGCAATAGTTTATGAGACCGAACAACAACGCAAAGCGTTATACGAAATTACTGGATTCTATGGACTCAGACCATACTTAACGCATCTGTATAAACCCTTGGACGAGGAAACATGTCAGGTTTGATTTTAGCTTGGCATGTATGTATAGTGAATATAAGGTTACAATCTCTAGTCTGTAGTTCTTAATATACGAATGGCGACGATCAAAAGCAGCACTTAATTGACTGATATACAATTCTCAAGTTATTTCCTCCCTGATTTCGTCGCCACTCAAAACATATAGAAAAATATCCCTGTTTACGTGTCGTTAGTAAAGGTTCGTTATGACGTACGGTTCCAATATATATAAGTACCATACGATCGATTAAATTTATCCTCTAGTAAGCCATGATATTTCATTCATCATTAAATTTAGGTTGGTAGAATAACTTATAAAAGCTTCCAAAGTATAGTATGCCTAAATGTTAGTGAAGATTACGCTGAAAAGTAGCGTCGGTTTCATTGTTATTGAATAAAACGTTTTTTGTCCATAGTCATTTGTCTCATTAATTATTGAACATTTAATTAACCCTTGTCTCTTCAATTGCGAAACATAAAATAACAAAGAATTTTTGGAAAGTAACTAAACTCTTTTGAATGCCGATGTTATTGAAAGTATTGCGACCATACGTCTGATTGAGGAACTACATTATTCCAGAGAAGAAAAGAAAAACTGCTCGACAGAATGTTACTGTCGGTAACTCTACGGGATATGCTCCTCTTTGCCTTGTATCTTCTATGCCTATTCATCTTGGCCTACGAAAATATGGACCATATGACAGTTTTTCACAATAATCATATAAGAGATATGATGGAGGCGGACGATGGTGATCCAGCACTGGACGAGATTCGTTCATTAAAAGAGTATATTACAAAATACGGCGTTAGCGTTGAACAACATATATAGAGCATTCTTCCAGCATTTATAGCTACCTGAATGATACCCTAGTGCCTACAATTCACGGCGCGAACTGGTACGGTGACTGGAATGTTATAGATCCAGGATTGATGGCCGATTTTAACACTAAAGTTCTGGGTGTCGCAAGAATTCGTCAAAAACGTGTTAGAGCAAATAGTTGCGCGTTAACAGCTTTTGCTCGATCACTCAATTTCACCCGCTGCGATCCAGAACTGACAACAAATGCCGCAGACAAAAGAAGTTCTGTCGGAAAAACGATATGGACCTATTGGCAGCCGACACAAACAGGACTTACTGTCACTTATGGTGTGTATTTGGTTACGTACACTAGCGAGCACAAAGAGCATATTATGGTTTTTCTGCCATATCGTGTTACTGTGACAACGGTTTCCCATGAAATTTTGCATATTTCATTCTTCAGACACATTCATCACGACACGCAACATTTGGTTATTTAATAATTTTGTTATAATTTTAACAAATTTATTAAAACTAGTACAAGATAACAATTTTAATTCAACAGATAATAATACCTTAACAAAAACAAATTGAATCATCAAAAAACATTTAGTATTTGATGGCAAATTCTTTTACATCTGTGACCTGACAGCGGCTTGGTATCGTATCCATTATGATGAGATGGTAGAAAGACTGGTTACAAGATCTTCTTCCACTCCTCCTTCACTTGCTCGATCTTCTCAGTGCAATTTTGTACTTTTTTATGCTTAAGCCTTTTCTCCAGTTCCTCCCACATGCGCACGATTAGATTTAAGTTAGGGCTCTGGTTCGGTTATTAACACACTTTTGCGACTGAACTAAACCTTGACGTCTTTGGAAGTGTGTTTAGGGTCATTTGTTTATGCAGTAAAACGAGTCTGTTCCTTTGGCGGATCATGATGTTTCCTCCCTCGTGCTTGACCGTAGCGAGGATCTCACATAGTTCAGGCCATTAGATCCAAAGGGACGAAATTCATCACTCCATAAAACATGTCAGTCTCATCTTAGATTCCTGCGTGCGAATTCGAGTCAAGTCTTTCGATTCTTCTCAGAGATGAATGACTTGCGAACGAGACGGCGTCCATGTAGTCCAGCAGTGCGTTAGGCAGTGTAGACAGATGCCTAGGATTGGTCATGGATACGTAATTCTGCGACAATGTTTACTGCAGTCCTGCCGGCCATCTTGGCGATGGTACTATCGACCAGCCGAGTGGTCACACAATCTTCCAGGTATAGAATGACAAAGAAAGGGAAATTCTCTCTTTGAATATTGTCGACTGGCCTATGCTGAACATCTTCACAAGCTTCTTGCGAATCGTGCCCTGGTTGTATTCGATTATTATCACTTCCCTTTCAAGATTTGAGAATCCTTTATAGTCTCGAGTTGGAGCTAGCTTAGAAAGAATATCAATATAAATCGACATAAACAATTTTGAATGAAATTCAATATTCTGCAATTTTCGGAAACAAGCCAGAATAAAGCGTTCGAGTCGCAACCAGTAGCTGTCGCTCTTTCGTACTAGAATATCCACAGTAACATGTAAAAATTTCAGAATCATTCCATAAAGTTCAAGCAAAATATGAGTGAAGTACTCTTTTTACTCGCGATTGTAGACGCTGATCTTAAGTTTATAAGTTTATGAATATTTTCGTCCTCTACATAGGCCAAATCAGAACCTATAGTGGTGGTGGATACGTGTCAACGCTAGCTAGAAAACTAGAGAATGCCTACTACGTTATAGAACACTTGCAGCTGGATAAATGGATCGATAGCTTAACAAGAGTATTGTTTGTAGAGTTTTGGACATATAATGCCAATAGAAATTTGTTTAATGCCGTCAAGGTTGTTATTGAGATTAGTGCAACAAGATTCATACCGACAAGTGCAGAAGTAAGTATTTAATTGAAAATTCCGTTCCTATTTGTAGCTCATATTACCGTAATATTTTAATATATCAGGTATATGCATAAGTTTTTTTCCGGTTTAACTAAGAGATGGCGTCAGCGAAAAGTACGCAGCATGTATGTAGCGTATTAATTTGACACATACGTAATTTAAACTACAAACACACACAAGTTGAGTCCGCCAAAAACTAGCGTCTTTGTTTTATCGATCAATGGCAGGCGGCATTTGTATTGGTATTACTTTTCTTATTTAATCAAAAGAGAAAGATCAAATAGAAAATCGCAAAGTCAACTGTGAAATACTGCCTCAACTCAAAGCGGAAAATATCGTGGCTTTTACCTGGCGAAGCCGGTCCTTCAACACCAAGGCCAAATACAAAATACATACACCACTCTCTTATTTTCAGATCTACACGAGTAGATTGATCCACGTAGACATCTCATCCGAATTAATACCGGTGATCGTGTTTACTGTACTTTTAATAATCGTATTCTACCAAATCTGCAATTGTATGGCGCGACTGGTACAGAAACGATTGAAATTCTTCAAAGGCTTCTGGAACGTTGTGGATCTTATCATTGTAACCCTTAGCATTTCGATGATCGTACTGTCAGCGTTAAAAGCAGAATTCGTGGGTCACGTATTGGACAAGCTCGAGCATACCAAAAAGAACAAATTCATCAATTACTACAACGTGGTCTATTATGACAAAATGTTAACATTGATGTACGCCCTACTGATTTGCATTGCGACGTTAAGGATATGGAAGTATTTAAGATTCGGCGTCATGTTTAAGGTATTCGAAAGGACGTTGATTACACAACTGAAGCCGATAACTGGCGTCTTGGTTTACAACGTGGCGATACTTACCATGTTTTCTCTAGCCGGATTTATCATTTTTTCAAGCTTCTCGGAGAATTTTAGAACTCTCGAAGAAACCTTTACATGCATGACATTGATTTCATTAAATTTTGACATGGAAAACTTCGATTTCGAAACCTTAGAACAGTATGCACCTATTGAAGGATATATATTCTATACTGTGTTCACTTTAGCCATGCTGATGATAGTCAACGTCTACATCACCGTTATAATAATCTATTACGAGGAAAGTTTAAAGTATTACATCGAAAAAGAACTGAAATATTCGGTGTTAGACTACGCAAAGGATGAATTTTATTATTTAACTCGATACTTCGCAAGGTACCTCCGAAGCCAAAGGCTAAAAGGTGGTCAAGAAGTTACGCGAAAGGTTCATCCTAACATTCACAGATATTTAGACGCTCATGTAATCGACGATTGGATACTATGTAAGATGGCCGCCATAGCAACGGGGATTTCTCAAAATTACCTCAATAGACGAGATGTTCATCACGTTTTAAAGGCTAAGGATTTTGAAATAATGTTCAGGATCGCTTATTATACTGTTAAGCCGCAGAGACAAAGTAGAAAACACATTTTCTTCATGGGACAGAGTCAAGATCGCCCGAAATTCGTTCCCGATGAAAGATTACTGGAGATGGAAAGCATTGTGAGAAGGATACTCGAGAAGGATGAAAGTATCACAACTAAAACTGATAAAAAAGAAAGCTATGCTATTGACCGTCTTACCCTCAAAAAATTGGAGAATATGAATAAGTTTTTGAATATGGTTAATCGTTTTGTAGGAAACATACAATTTGTTAGTACAAGGAAAAGTTGAATAAATTTTCTATTCGTATTATCAATAAAAGTACCTAGTACTTGTTTTGTTTTTATTTTCACCATCCTAGTATCCTATCGCTTTTAATTTTTTTTTCAAATTAAAGTTGACACTATTGGTAAATTAACTTTGGTAACATTTCTTTCTCGCCAGATTCAGGCCACTCCAAAATTTTTGTGAAAAGTTCTTTCGTTCAGCCATCTAACCATGTTTCCATGAACTATTTGGGAATGTGGGTAAAGAAGGAATTCTATAAACGGGGCATCACGCTAAATAGGGGAAAGTTTCAAATGAAAACAAATAATAACCTTGTGAAACATTAATGTACAAAACATAACATTAACATTTCACTGCGTTCATAACTAAAATATTATAATATGGAAAAGTAAATGAAAAAGTACAATAATACTGTTTCAATAAAAATAATCATAATAAATTACATAAGTAACGTTTATTGTAACTATGTATGTATATGAATGCAAATAATAGATTGAGCTAAAATATAGTGTACAAAAACAACGTAGAAACATGTAATTTGAAATACTGTAATAAAATGAAAAACAGGTTAAAAAATATATACCTTTTGTTCTTTATTTTGTATTTTTTAAATGTAGAAAGTTGTACACAATCTACATTTACTAGCTGTAAGGCGTGTATCTTGACCATATAAAATAGCATCGACGCGTTTTATCCATGTATGTGTTGTCAAATCTATACATATCTTAACAAAACTATTCAGTAAATACCATTTTGTGTGGTCTTATGTGCCTACATCACAAACACTTTTAGTTTTAGGTAACCGAGATTTTACAATGCACTTACCTGTGTCAATGTTTTATAATAGAGAACTTATGTATATACTAACTTTTCTTTGTCAGAACCTAGCAAAAAAATTAGATTGGTAGTTCCGGCAGTAAAGACCATATTCGCACGTATTACCCTAAGAAATTATGAATATGACACTCAATGCCGGAAATACCAACTTAAATTGTTCGCGAGATTTTGTAAATGGTTTACTGGATACTTCTTATTTATTCCTTTTTTTATTTTCTCTTCTTTTTGTATTACCTCTCTACTATTTATACTATGTATTTATAGATATGTATGTACAACCTATAAGTACTACACAGAGATACTTCAATTTTAACTCCTTACTGAAAGACATTTTCTATTAAACACAAATAATGTATTTGCACTCTACACAGAAATTATATATACAAATATAATAAAATAAAAGCAAACACAAGCGAAAAGGTTCAATAAGCCACAAATATCTACCATAAACTAAGTACAAACGAAACTACAAAGAGTAAACCTGTAATGGCTACCGGAACCGGTTCCAATTTAATCCCGAAATTCTACAGTTCCATGTGGCGCCATCGCAGCAATACAAATTCAACTAACTTCTTATAAATGCAAAGACGGGTGGATGGCAGCACCAATACTGTTTTATAGTTGGTTTGGTGAGTGTTGGGGTTATGGTAATCGTTATCAGTGCAACTTGTTTCTCTGTTTTATCGTGCAAAACATAACCTAACTATCATAAGCTATTTATGATTATTTTTGTGATCGTATGAGCAATAATATATCAATATGGATAATTCTTGGATATCAGATTCTTCGAGTACAGGTTTTGTGTACTTCCATATAGATACGACACCTTCGAAAGTAGAAGAACCAAAAACGGAGACGTCTGATTTTGTTCCTTTTACGGATCGCAATTCTTCCCCACAAATACACCGTTTTAACCCAAGCGGTTACAGTAGTCCGCAGAATTTCAGAAGAGGCAGTCCGAGAAATTACCACAAACGCGGTTGGAAACAGAATTACGGTAATAGGTCTTACAGTCCAAATACAAGCTTTAATTCAAACTATAATAGTCCGAGGAATAGAAATAGGGAGTCTCATCAAAGTTTTAATGTATGTGTGTATGCCTTGTTTGGATTTACGTTATAAATGGGTACTTTATAAATATGTTTATTTTAGGTATCGAATGGGAGTTTTGCTAAACCTGTTTATTCGTCATTTCTTGAAGATCCCTGGGCAAACTTAGAGAGACAATTAGAACAACAAAAGGAACAAAGTGAAAGTACTAGTAGTAGTAATATTAAACAAAATAGTGATCCCTCAACTTGTTATACTTCTCAGAAGAGACAGCAGACAACATGATAGAGATTAAGTATATCATATTCAAGTCATTTCGCTGTCCATAATGGTAAATTTATATTTGATACAATTAAGACGATAAATAATTTAATATTGATTCTATTATGTACAAATTAGTTGATAGCAAGGTAAGGAATGTGATCTAAAAGGTTAATATTGGGATTCAAGGAAACAAAATCGTAATATAGTTGGATAAAAGAACTTAAAATTAATGTCAGTATCTTTTTACAGTCATATTTTTGTTTTTGTTATACTAGTTATCGTCCATCGAAATATTATTGCTTCGTACTTTCTTTATAGTGTTACAACAAGAGAAAGATACTAATTAGTATCTTATTTCATTAATTTTATCAATTTGTTATCTCATATTGAAAAAGTATATCATATACAAGCATTTGTTTTATCAAATTGACATATACAGATTGAGGCAATGGTGTGAAGTTCTTTCTTATGGCTGAATTAGATTATACTTTTTCGTCTAGAAACTTTGACAACTAAAATCTATTTGCCAAAATGTAAGTATTGTAAGCCTACAAATTTAATTACAAGCACTCTACACTACGCAAATTAACTACCTACTTGGAAGACAGACGCTCTCATTGTCAACTGAATGAAATGTAAAAATTATAACTGCACGCAAACTTTCCTATGCAAGTCCTAAGAATTCTTAAGTTACCTACTTTCTACAACTTTAGGTAACCCTAAATAAACTTGTGTCTTCTTGAAATGGAGAAAAAGAGAGGAATTTGTACCTTATGAGATAGTTGTGTCTAATATTCTTTCCAATCATAGATTCGTGCTAAACCTGCGTGTTATTTTATTTCTATTATTTGTTTAATTTATATTGGTTATGGATTCAAGATTTTTATCCCAACAACAATATTTAAAATATCTGCTTTTGAAGACAATTGGGATTTAAACTTGTACAAGGGCGTAGCTAAGTAAGGGCAGGTGTGGGTACTTGGCAAGGATATGTACAACGCAGGTGTGCAAAAAATATTGCGGAACAAATTTGTTTATAGGATTTTACTTTCGCTGTTCTAGTTATAAGCTAAACCTTTTTATTAGTGATCTCAATTATGTCACAGAAGTACAACGGTTTCAACAATTAAAGATATTAGGTTCTTTCGTAAATGGGTGTTATGAGGGAAATAAGTGCCCAATGAAACAGGATGATTTCAAAAGTGTAATAGTATTGGTGTTTTCAAGCTTAACTTTGTAGAAAGACTTCAGAACGAGACACCACTACCAGAACAATAGTACTTCAGTTGTACTTTGCGGAAACTAGTTTTGTGTATTTTGTGTTACTTCCTATTGTGTTGCCACCAAGGAATACATAAAAGGGCTCATTGATAACGCATAGGAAACTGATGAAATCCTTGGATTCTAGTTAAATATGCCGATAGTTGTGAGGATGCAGCACAAACACATTACAAGGTCTACATTTACTCCATATTTTAACTCTTTCCATAACTCATTCGGAATCCGTTTTTCTGATAGAAAATCTCACGCGTTTGCATTGCAATCATTACATTCCTATCTAATGAACTAAATGCAGGACCTAAAATCAAAGGAAATTGTTGTTTTTTTTTTTATAATCTACCTGAGTTGTAAATCGAACCTGAGTTGTAGTTTTAACAGAAATAGAGAACTTTTTCTCTCATATAAAGCAAGCACTGATAATTTATCTTGTACAGCTGTGAACAATAGCAATGATTGAGAGAACATGCAGTACTTTGAGACATGTGAAGAATTAGTTTAAATCCAACCATGATACAGAAATGTCTCGATGACTTTTTCATTGTTGAGGGTGCATTTGTATGCGTACGTTGATATTCAGAGAATAAAAGAAAATTGTTTGGTTTAATTGGTGTAGGTAATAATGCACTTTGGAAAATTTATATGAATTTCATCATTAATAAGCATTGCAAAAATGTAAAGACCTTATATCACTTTTCCGCACAGTTATTGGATAGATGAGAAATGGTATCTACTTCGCCTCCTGATAAGTCAAGCCTTTACCCGTCCCTGCCCAAAACTCTGGTTACGCCCATGAACTTGTATGAAAACTAGTACGAAAACTTGCCAAAGTCTCCAGCTTGAAAACAAGTATAATGTAATTTTGGCTTTAGCGTCTTTTTTATTGTCAATATCAGTTCCTTTTTTTTTACCGTAGCATGTGTGTTAGTACGTATTTAGCTTCTGCCAGATCGATTACTTTGTTAAGCTTATTTCACATCTTTTTAAAATATTTACGAAAAATATGGGGCCAAAATAATGTTCCTTAAAAAATAATTTTGAACCTTAATAATATAACATTTTAGTTGTTTGTGACTTTTTTTCTTGCGTTATAATACCATCGAAGAATCTCACCTTAATGCTCTATCTGTGTATAAGCAATGAAAAATTCTTTAGAAAAAGAAATAATGTTATTAAATTATGTTGATAAAATTTTATCTTGGGGTGTTTGCAATATTGAATTTCCAATTGTAAGTACCACGTATGATCAAAAAGTCCTTGGATTGCGATGGCTATGGAATGCAAAAACCATCTATAAAATTATTTACTTCTATGGCTCATAACTAATGACATTGGGTTTTAGTTTGATAAGTCCATATGTTTTATGTATTATTACTTAAGAATTGTCAAATAAATGTAAAAAATAATTGAAATAGATAATGTCCTAGATAGCCTGTTAATTCCATGGCTACCGAGATCCCAAGACTTTTTGATCATACTATAGATATCATCATAATGAATATATTTCATTATATTTATTTCTTCTTTACTACATATACATATATAGTAGAATAAAACTATTTTTCAAGGATTAATGGTTTTAAATGGACTGTTCTAAAGTATTGTATTATCAAGTTTTTTGAGGGAATTTATAGTAATCCTGATTTATTGCAATTCATTTCATTTCTATAGAGTATTTTAGTTTTTACAATTTACCACCAACAACATAGTCTTCAAGCTTTCACGGCCGTTGTTGCAGGCTACTCTTTGATATTTCACATTTCGATCATATTGTTGTGATCTTCAGAAGTTCACTGTAGAAGTTCTTCTAACATATTTTTTTAGAATTTTTTATTTGAGATTTAATAAATAGAAGTATCGAATAGCAGATATTTTTCATTGCCTTGTTGAAAGAGAAATAATTATTTATACGATAGATGGCGTAGCGTGTTCAACACATGAAAGAAAATGTTTTCAGTCGATTTCTTAGGGATCGTGATAGGAAAAACACGAGGTAAATTCGATTCAGTGTAGTGGTCACGTTTGGCAAATGTGAGCTTAGTAAGGATTGGTTTGAATGTGCAACGTGTGGTACATGTGACAGTATTTATATTTAGTAACAAATGGTACACTAGCAAGTATCCAACAGTTCTATTATAAAAATCTCGTCAAGTAGTTATTTACATTTATAAATAAAAAGATGAATGCAAAAAGTTGCTAACAAGGAAAGCTCTATGCGTTAAATTCAGAATTGGATGAAACTTGGTAGGGATGTAGAGCATGCTCAAATTTGTTAGGGATTTTTTTTATCACTTTGAAGGGGTAAGACACCCCTCCGAAATTGATTAATTTTCAGTTTTTTCGATATAATTTTCGAACGGTAAGAGTTAAATGTAATGTTTAAATGTAAAAGTTACTTAATACTAGAGGTTCCTCCATAACACAAGGCTGTATTTAGATTTAATCTGTATCAGTTAACCGATTACCCATACAAGAATTACCCAGGTGTCTGATTAACATTTATGAACGATTATTGTCACTCAGCCATATAATCCTAATTATTTTGTTGCTATTTCAAAAGCATAAAATCTCGGTTTTGTTAACGTAAGCTCAAGTTCGAGTGATGATGGAGATGATAGAGTTCCTATTTGCGATAAATGATCAAGGATAAGTGACAAATTTGACAACTGAATTTGAAACTGGATAGACTTGTCTGCGAGGCAACGTTTGCACGCAAATTTAAACGATTCGGTTGTCACGCTTGGAACATTACCCCAGAAATACAACTTGGTATGCGCTGGGCTTTATTTTTAATTTTAGCTATGGCTGTATATGTAGTGATGGAAATTTTTTAAATAAAGATTGCATATCCTTTAGAGGATAGGCTTAGAATTATAGCCTCGATTCTTCGGATTCTCCTTGTTTCGCGAATGAGATCGGGATTTCTGCGTTTCTAATACAGCCTTGGAAGTATATTGATTACTTAGCGTGTGAAGACAAGGTAAAATATCTGCCAAAAATGTCTTCCTGTTCAGCAATGCTAAGTTTGTTATTGCAATTACATATGTAGTTAGGAGTAATAAATACGGCGCTTATTTTTTTTTTTTTCAAGAAAGAGTTTTCGCTTCTTCAAGTTTCTTTTCCATTGGTCCGGATATTTTACATTTTATGTACCTGGAGAGCGATGTCTGGATTGTATTACGCGACTGTGCCTTCTTAAACATATATTTAAATTTCCCTACATTTATTTCTTCATTAGAATAATATTCGCTGTCAAGAGTTCTTGGCTCACTTTTACTTTCTGAATCTGTAAACATCTACAAATCAAACACCTAGCTTTTGAGCTGTATTTATGATTCTGTTATGAGGTTTTAATTAACTTAGCCAATTTTATTCACAAATTATTTAGGATTACAACTATTATGTATGAGATATTAACCACTAAAACTAGCAGAATTATTAAGCTACAAGAAAGGCAAGTGTCGCAAGGTGGTAGAAAAAGTGTTCCATTACATATTGTGAGTGTTAGTAGTATCAAGTATTAACACTTGCAGGTGATAAGGAGACATTCTTATCTTAATCACCGATATGTTTAATATCTGATAACCTACACCGGGTGATAGAAAATTATGTGATTTCTGCAGTGGTGAAATTGCTCCAAAAATATACTGTTTTGCCCATACGTTTGTATTTCATGCCATTTATCTTTTTTTACTTTAACTACAGTCTTGGTTCCATTTGTAACATGAAAGTGAAAGTACTTAGTAGAAGAAGATAGACAATCATACCCTCCTTCCCCTCCCCCGCAAATATTAAATTAGGCTTCCCGCCGTCAAAGAGATGGAGTGATTTTGGGTCCCCAAAGTTTAAGCCGTCACCCACACAAGTATACCAACGAACGTGACCATTTTGAATTGAATTTACCCAATATTACTTTAGTTTTCTTTTATCGATTATTACCTGTTTTTTTTTTTTTCGGAAAATGTATTGTTTAATTTGCCAGCAAAATAAACACCATCTAAAACAGCGCTTAACAATTATGAATGTAATTCTTCAATAAAATTTAAGTTTAAATTTATCAAATTTAAAGTTTGTATGTAACATAATTTAATTGTAATGACAAATGCTAATGTGAATGCCATGAAATGGCATCCAATTCGCTTTTAAATTTCATGAAAAACGCGTTTTTAAGAAACGCTATTAGAGACAAATGTAAATTTGCTGTCGAAAAAGCCATATCTAATTTCATAGGTTGTAAATAATAAGGGGATAGTACAATTTTTATAAATAAGATGTAAATGACTACGTAAAATTAATAAAACATTTGTTTTATAACTCGTGTGTTTTTTTGTGCCACTGACTTAAATTATCCGTATGAAAAAAAGAAAAAATAAATTATGAGATGAGAAAAAGCAGTATAGTTTGCTGTAATATATTACTTTAACATTCTAACAATAGGTGGCGGGATAAGGACGATGTTCAAATCATTTTGTCTAATTGTTTCTATCTTGAGCTTAGTTTACAAAAGCTCATTTTATTTCTAAAATAAACTTTTTGCGGTATTTAAAGAGAAGAGTGAGTCACTACGTTGTAATCGAAACAGTGAATTCGTAACCAGGAAATATTTTGTTTGATTTCAATCATTCGCGCGAACTTCCAGTATCGAAGTTTTCTTGCAGTTCAGTTGAGTGGTGGGTGCCGAAGTGGAATTGTGTGCTATTCTCTCTGCGAACGCGGTTGAACATACTCGAAAAACCTGTTGCATTTCAATGTCCAAGCGTAACAAATTATTGACGAAATGATAATTTTATCGCCCTCAGTCGCAGTTTCCATTGTAAATCGTGTTAAAGTGTTACTAATAGTGCGCTAGTAAGCGATGGGATTATCCATCTCGAAGGAGGAACAACCTCCACCACAACAAGGACCGCCAGACAAACCAGAAAGTGTTATTTCGTCGAAACATCATGCACGGCAAGCCAGCATTAGGGTTAAATCTAAGCAACCTATGCCTGACCCTAATGAACTCGAAAGAAGGTTCACGAAGGTCCTGGTAAGCAGTCTGGCCGATTTCTTTGTCTTTATTAGTTAGATTTCTGCAATAATACATAAGTCTTCAAAAGTCGTGCAAATTTATACTTTTACGTGTAAAAAACTGTAACTTCTGGGATTAGGGGATTAGTTGTTCTTAATATATGAAGCAAGTAGTCTGATGTATTAAAAGTTCTAGCTAATGTTATAAATTTTTATTCCATTTCCATTTTACATGCTTCTTTACCCAGTTTTAGGTAGATTTTTATCGCCAGATAAAAGCTTTTAGTTCGAAAGATCCAAAGGGCATCATAATATCGTAATAACGATGATAAATTATGAAATATCTAATTTTATCTCCTAATCCCAAATTGGTAGATTAATCTTAATTTCATCGGGAAATTGAATGTCCTGTCTAATTCTCAATAGCTTTGAAAATATACATAACCTCATTAGAAAACTCGAAAAAGATTAGTATAGTATTGACCAAACAACATTGTAATTACTGCAAGATATTCAAAAAATTTTCATTTGCTTCGTATTTGGATGTATATGTTTGTTTGAATTACTCTCACGTAAATTTAAATAAACAATAATAGTTTTACAGCGTAGAGTGCATATATATATATATATATATATATATATATATATATATATATATATATATAAGAATACCTACCGAAAGTTTGGATTGTCTTGCAATTTGACACTTACGCAGAAATTGATACTGAAAACTGTTGCTGTAATTTTAAACCACATGCATGATTACGGATCAGGTTGTAATATTTGTGGTATCTGAAAGAAATGAAATGTATCTTTACGTAAAAGTCTGCAGCAGTTACACAACCAACGTTAAATACATTTACTTGCATTTTAGATAATCAACTATCGTTAAAAAATATGTAATGAATGCGAAGAGATCATTTTTGGTAAATTACTCTCTGTTACAATAATACAGAAGCAAATTTCTGAACGAATCTACAGCCCAAATTACACACTAGCAATTTTGAAAATTAAATTTTACGCGGGCCAGTTTAAATTAATTTTATATTTGTACAGTTATGGTTAAAATAATACCAATGCCCTAAATTGCCGACAAATAACAAGGGTTATACGACAAAATATTAAGTTTCTCCAAATCTTAGAATGAATAATGTAATATATTGTTATATTTTTCAAAATTTTATATCATATGTATATTACTGCTATTGTATTCTCCTCAGCAATTACAATTGTTACTGACAGTAACACTAAAACTAATATCATTTCTACCTGTAAATAAGTAATTTCGGAAGAATGTACAATTTTCATTAAAAGCTTAACACGGCTATTATTTTGGCCATAATTGTACATACGTGTGGTACTGAAGACTACAGTTTCTAGCATTAAAATCTATAGCTCAATTACCAAAATTGAAAACATGTGTAGCAGTAATAGCTGTATAATATATACACAAAACATACTACCGTAAGACATTTATTTTAAATTTACAGGCTCTTCAAAAATGATTCTCACACATTTCTTTGCAAAAGGGGCATTTGTATAATAATAGAAGTAATTTTATAAGCTGCTCATATCTTAGTTAATCTGAAGTATTTAAAACATCAGAATGTTCAGTGCCACTGTCCAGTCAACCGAGTGCCCAACTTTGACGACGGACTAAGCAGAGATCAAGATTTTGACATATATAAATATAAACTGTATTGTAATATTTCACTTGAAACAAACATTTTTGTGTAACATCTGTGTCAACTTAATGCACTTCACATAGTTGCACACTTGCGTAGATCTAATCTATTTCAAATCCGGAACGATGAAGAATTTAGAGACGAGTTTAGGTTATTCAAGCCAATTGTGGTATATATAATTAATCAAAACGCTCTTCCGGTACTTGTAGTGGGTATCTTTTCTTTCATTAAAACGGCGATTTACTGCCCTATTTGTCGGGATACTTCTTCTTTATTTGCAATTGTGCATTGAGAATACAGTCATGTACACAACAATGCGTATTCAGGCATTATTATCTGTTATTATTGTTATATTACATACATATTATACATTGTTATCATGGCACTCGTATTGACGCAGTTTTTGTGTCATTTGGTATGTCCTTTTTTTACCCATAACGCAAAAATATAAAGCGCATAAAAGCAATAACTTAAAGTGCAACACTAACACGTAAACACGGAAAAAACGTTGTTACATAAACTGATAAATATTCTTTCTACACCAGTAACCGATCCAAGTAATATTCTACGAATTGCTGTGTCTTTCAATCTTGTTTCTATCCGTCTTCTATACAGTGCATCATGATTCATGAGGGGGATAATAATAGGCAAGATATTTAGGGAACGTATTTAGATAGGTATTGTAAACGTGAATTTAATACTTATATTTGTAAATTATCGCGTTGGAAACACTTAAAAGCTTAAACTTATAAGGTGGTCCTAATAAAATGGGCAGGGACTGTATACGTTTCCCCTACGCTTTACAGTGGTATCTTAAGTTTGTAATTCTCCATGTTTCTTCTAAACCGTGTTCCACAAAACCATCTGATGTACAACAATATTAAACGACACCTTTTTGCAAATGGTACGTACTTCAACCCTGTCCTACCGCAAACGCTAACCTAGGACCATACGTGTTTGTGTCGGTTCATACTCTCTGTACCGTATTACGCTCATTCGCCCAAATTTCATTTTGATTTTTACGTGTACTGAGATCTATATGCGGAATATTTCTGCTGCTTTTTATGTACCTACAGGATACAGTTACATGCGTGTTAAATTTATATGGTAAATATTTTCTTACTTAAAATTTATTTGTTGCATTAGTTGGCTATTTTCTTGAATATCTTAGGTGTATAATTTCCAGCGTAATTTCGTTCGTATCTAGCAACTTCAAGCGAACCTTACGAATAGGTGTACGACCTCGGGCGTAGTTCAATAAACACCGTTGAAAACTATTTTTACGAACGTAGGAATCATGCCAAACCGTAATTTGTACGAAACGATATACCGTTAAATTCAGACGTACGAAAGCCTTAAGCTGTGTCGGAAATGAAAAGGTTTTTTTTTCTTTCTATCGCAATGCCCCTGTATATCGCGAATATCATATCGCGTGTTTATAGTTAGTTAATGGTTCATAAATACAAACAGGATGTCGTTGTCTTCTATGTGTATAGTTTGTAAGTTTTAAACCGTGTTGTAAAGAGAAACTCAGTCTAAACCAGCAAAACAACGAATTGCAATAAGAATATCTAGTCGATGATTGTACTATCGAAGTATTACCTTCTCCAATACTGCAATCGAAGTGAATTATAGTGTGACATTAAAAGGAAGCGGTGTAACATTTGGCAACACTGTAATTGTATTTTCAAATGATATGGAAAATTTTTCAGTAATGTACCCAAGTTAAAGATTAGACAGACTTTTACTAGCGTTTCTTAATGTTCTTGTTAAGTGAAAGCCTTTTTAATGTCCATTTTTATCGTGCAACCCCAATTTCCTTCAATAATATAGTTTCCATGCTACATTCTGTCAATGGAATATGAATGACAAATATTTCAAATAATTATTTGGTATTTAGTTTTTATCAACACAAAATACTAGTGAATCTCGTTTTGCACACATATGCATGTAGGTGAAAATTGTGACATTTGTTTCACTTTTTAAATTGCACTAGATTACCATGAACCGCATTAATTACGAATTTCCATGACTATAACTCATTGATATTCAGGGTCAATAGTTTTTTCTGCTTTAATATAATGTCCAATTCTTTCCATGCTCCAAAAGAATTTCTAAGATTGAGAGACTTTTCGTGCACAGTGGGGGCTCTTATAATAAATGGAACTGTATGCATTTGTTTCTCGTCACATAAAGTTATATTTATTAAAGACTGCGAGGACGAGACAGTTATTGCAAAAAGTTGAACAATTATAGAAAATTAATAAGTATTTATTTTTATAAAGGCCTAAGATGGCAACGTTAACCATACGAGTTTTTAGTAATGGCCCAAAGGTACCGACGATTTTATTTATTTTAATGTCACCAATAGAAAAAACAACGGTAACGTGGGGGTCAAACTACCTCAAAGAAAATGATACAAATTGCATGCTAACTTAGCCAAGAATTGCAAGATTAAATATGTCAAAGTTAAAAAAACAATTACGTTGTCTTCATACTCTATTATGCTGCAACATTAATTCAAAATCAAACATTTCAACTAAATTTCGATCCAAGTCTTTACTTAAATTTGACTTAAAATATATAAGTATATCCAAAATTCAGAAAACTTCAAGTATGAGCGCTCCCGTTCTTACATGGTCTGGATGATTAATATTGACTTTTTATAAAAATTGTTACAAAAATATTGTCACTTTTAAATTTTGTTAAAACATTCGCTGCACATTCTTCAATACGAGTGTGAAGAGAAATTTGTTAAAAGCGCATCAACGTTGTCCAAATAAGTAATGTTCAATTGTTTATAGATTGTTATTATAATTGTTGTAAAAATATTGACATCTTCAAATTTTGTTAACATGTTTCCTGAACATTTTTCAATAGGACTGTGGGATAAAAATTTTGACTAAAACTGCGCTAATGTTGTCAAAATAAATAATATTCATGGCGACGTGCTCATTTACTCCGGACTGTCAGAAATGAAATTTATATATTGTTGGACTCTTTGAACTGACTTGGTTTTCTAACGTGTTTTTTTTTTCTATTTAGAGCCGATTTTCCCGGAAAAAATCTATTCTTGAAATCTATTGCTAAACTCCACATCGTTTTTTAATACATGAGCAAATTTCGCCTGTATTTTTCTATAGTGATAGCAATATAAGAAAACGCTGTAAATACAGCTTCCTCGTGATATTAGTGAAATCAATTCACGAGAAAGACATGTGAAGAGACAAAACGCTAACACACGCACATGTTTCTGCCTACCCGGCATCATCAGCGTGGTTTCGAGCGGTTTTATGCTCAACCCACGTAATTCTCTCGCCGCTTCTATCGCCATAGCTAACCCTACGATACAAGTGAATATTCCTGGCGCTAACTAGTGCCAAAAGAAAGAAACACTTGCCTGCAAAGTCAGACACTGCGAAAAGAAGCTTTTCTAGACATTCTTTAAGATGTATTTCTATAGTGATAGATCTTATAATTTTCATAATCTGGGACAGGATTTTACACGTCGACCAAACATTTTCTTAATTATAGTAACGCTTGATACTAATACCTAAATTGTAAATGAAACTACTCACTTGTAATACAAAAGCACTTATATTCAGTCTTCCCAATCAATGCCAAGGTGGGTGCACACAAATGATTACATTAGCAAGACATTAAAAGAGGAAATAAAGTTACTGTTTTAATCCATATGTAACTTACATTGAAATATATATTTTCTTACTGAGATTGTGTAGGGTTAATAAAAATTCTGATATTAAATTTAATCTGATGGAATAGCATGTAGGGATTTGACGGATTCGCTGGTATAAATTTATAAACCTCGAATCTCTTCAGGAGTTCGCGTGCACCTTTCGAAATAGCCTGTAAGATTTGATCTGTTCCAAATATCTCATAATTCGTATATTCAACCATTAATTCCTGCTTAGAAATTTATTACCAGTACACACACATAGATTCCACACTCAAACGCCGCGATAACCATAAAATATGACGTATTCATGACTAAACCATTAATTTTCTAGCATTTAATTTAACCAAAATATGTAGCAACATGAAATTATACTTTTAATATATGCTAATTAGAAAGTACGCTATCATTACTCAGATCTTTCGCTTGTATCGCACAACAATCCTTGCGTAGACAAAGGAAAATAGTAACTTGAGTCGATTTACGATTACCGAGAAGCTAACAAAATATGCTCACATCCTGCTTAGAACATTTCGTTACGATATTCAGGGTGCTTTAGAACTAACAGATGCGCGACTAGATAGTCCTATTAAATTCATAATTAATTTTAGTTCGCCAGAAAGCGACGTACGCACGTTCGAAAATGTTATTGTCTTCAAAGACTGGCAGATGTTCAAGGGGTAGATAACGTCTTCCTACCTCCATAATAAACACCAATGTACATGTGGGATGCTTTGCGAATTGAGTGAATTATAGTGCTGATGTGAAAAATTGCAATACAGCATATGTTACTAAACAAAATAAAGTAAACGTGATCTCTCCCGGCGTATCTAAACTCGGTTATAAAGCTGTGGTTGTGTGTGGCATATCTACTTTCTGTTTGCCTATGCATTTTATATAATATCGTTATCATCATTAGAGTAAATAAAAAAAATGAAAATATTTTCGTCTTCCATAAGGTATCTACGAACAAAAACAATGAGCAAGTGATATCGAATTATTTCTATATAAAGAGGATAGATTACATTTAAATTAAAAGCCGTTGACATGCAGTTGTTATTTATTAGTCGGCTTATAGCCAAAGTAATATATCAACTGTACTTACTTTCAATAAAAAATCATCAAGTGTCACTAGGAGCAATCTTAAAATATTTTATAATGATTCCCCCGAGTGTACGTCTTATTAAGTTATTAATGTAATTGTGTACTAGGCTGACATTTCCGACATTATCAATAATAAGCATCTAATCACTTATTTTTGACAAAATTCAAATAGGATTATGAGCGATGCTTCTCTGGTTTTATTCTTTCTTGTTCGTATTCGTCTTTGCTTTTATTTTTAAGTAAATCCTTATTTAAGTAAACCCAAAGAATTTATAAATTTTATTGTTACAGCAGTTGTATGTCATTAAGTATAACACCAAAAAAAAATCAGTTTTAACAAAATATCCATAAGATGGTGGCAAATTGGACGTATTTTTTGCCTTCACGGCGAATGCACGTTATGAACCTAGCCGCAGGTCCATGACCACTAAATAGCAAGTAGTTGTGCGCAGTCGGATCTTATTCCCACCTTTCTACCAACTTCACAGGCCTGCCACTATCACACTAAAAATTTCCTGTTTCCCTGTGCCACCCTGTATTTCAAAATGAATGTTTTTTTTGTCATGTTATACTCGTCGGTGTGCAGAAATCACAAAGAAATTATGCTACTAAGCACGGCTTACAAGATATCCACTGCATTATTGGCTAGGTGTCAACAGTTTGAACCATTCAATATTTGAAAATTTTATTTATTTATTCTGATATTTACGTATATAACGATTCGTGATTTGTCGCACGCCTCTATCTAAGCGCTTTGAAGGTACCCTTTGTAAAAAAAAACCTGTTCAGATAAACCTTCTACATCCTCATCAACAAAGTACTTTAGATTTGGCTAAGAGAAAGTCAGTGCCGCCCCAATCACTTCCACCAGAAGTTGTTGAAAAGGGCCAAAAAATAGCATTAAAAGTTTTAGAAGCAAGTTTTAAACGAAATTCCTTTTGAACCTGCTTTATGCATGTCATTTAAAATTCGTAAAATACTGGTTGAGAAATGTTAGCAACAAATCAAAGAATTGGAGTTTGCTAAGAATAAAGGGACAGAGTAGAT
The DNA here is from genome assembly GCA_023509865.1 of Trypoxylus dichotomus. NCBI lineage: Eukaryota > Metazoa > Arthropoda > Insecta > Coleoptera > Scarabaeidae > Trypoxylus > Trypoxylus dichotomus. Next base: position 51,394,167 of record CM042078.1, read on the forward strand.
TTTTCGCCCTCGTATTATTGGAAAGTCTTGAGCTACGTTGATGTAGTTGATTTATTGATTTATTCTGTTGCAAATTGCTGACTTCTTGGAAGTCGTCTCTCATTAAGCCTATTCCTAAATTAGCTACTGTAGGTGAGATGAAAGATTTGCGCCCTATTAGTATTTTACCTGTCCTCTCGAAAATATTTGAACGTTGCGTTAATGACGAACTGCGTGAATTCGTCGACAGCACCAATATGTTGCCTGTGTACTATGGCATCGTCACATGTTGTGGATGATATACTGCAGGCCACCGACAACGGTAACATCGTAGTTTTAATCCTCTTAGACTTTAGTAGAGCGTTTGATACGATTCAGTATGACATCTTGTTGCGGACTTTAGATTTTATCGGTTGTAATCCATCTGTAGTGGTACTTGTACAGTCATACTTGCGAGGTAGGATACAGCTAGTTGTACTAGTTAATCGCATTTCCGAAAAGATCAATATATCCTCCCATATTAAGCCCACTTTTGTTTTCCATCTATACTAGTAACCTTCGCAACGTCCTAAAGTATGGTAAATATCATTTATATGCGGACAACACCTAACTTTATTTCTCCTTCAGCCCCTCTAAGCTCACCGAAGCTCTGAATGCATAAATGAAGACCCGCATAATCTAACAGTGCACTGTGACCACCTACAATTAACACTGAACTCTAACAAAACACAACTTATTACTTTTGACCCAACAAATCCTAGACTTAGAATCTTGCCCAATCTGGACATTTATATTGGGGGCTGCAGGATTGCTCCCTTGGAGTGTGTAAAGAGCTTGGGTTTGTATATCGATTTTTCTCTCCTCTTCTCCGTATTTCTGCATTTTTCTTATTTAGGTGACAAAACCCTTATTTTGAATTTTGTACGTTATTTTGTCATAGTCCTGTATATCTTGCGAAACAGTATATCCTCCACATTTGGGGAAAAGGAAATTCTGCTTCTATATTCAGTAGAAGTTCATCTACGATCGGATATATTCGAAAATTCTAATTTTGTATCAGATAAAATTTATCAATACCAAAATGTATTAACTAATGGCTCTGATCTTGTCAAATGCGTATTGTATAAGTTTAGTAAAACAATTTGCATATTAATGCAATGGAATATGTATTGTAATGTCCACTTTATGCTTTTAATTTGTAATAACGAGTATTATTCACTATATACAATTTATTTCAAGTTTACTTTCTTCATCATTAATCTTCGTCGTACGAAAGTTGTAAAACATTAAAGCGAACAGGTAAAAGTTTTTTACGATGCTGAGAATTAATTAACGGGTAAGATTTGATTTTGAGTTCGCATATGTCCTTTTGGAACACAACAAAACAATGGAAAAACCTCAATAGTTCCGATCAATTATAATTTTTTCATAAAAGGAAATCCAATGCATTCAAAGAAACTTAACATTAAAAGCCGTAATACACTGCTATACATAAAAAATACGTTTTAACCCAACAAAATACATTCAGATTGCTAATCGCTTGATCTCATTCCGAGATGTATTGTTTCTTAACTTCATCTTAGTATTTAAGATAAGATCTATTATATCGAACGTTCGCGTAAATCTAGAACCTGTTAAATGAACTTGCAAAACCGCTTCGAGTGCACATACTGTTTATAGAATCCTAGCGGTTCTTATTCGTACTTACGATACAACCATCTCTGGTGTATTCACCCGAAGATATACAGTCGTTGGCCATTAAATTAGCATCACTTTATTTAAATAACTTTTAATTCTTTTATGTAGATTATTACTTAGTATCGTGTACTACAATTTAACCGATTTACTACGATACATACAGTATACGCCAGAAATACAGAAACACAAAATTAAGAAATAAACAGACCTCGATGATAAATGTAATATTTTTTCGGATGTTTCTGTTTTACATCTTAATAGATATTTTCCAAAACTGTTGATCAAGCTTAAATCGATGTCGCTCTAGCAAACGAAGTACTAGCTCGTGTTCAAACTGAAAATAAACTTCTATAGCGGTATAAAAATGCGTCCAATCAACTCAAGTTTCCAATCCCGTTTTTGAATTGATGGGGTATTCCATTCCTTACAGCTAAGTACGCTATTTTACAAATATCTTTTCTTAAACCATAAAATGAAGCTTTCATGGTTAAAATATACCGGACACGTTGTTCTTCTATCTCTTTTGCTTCTTAAAAGTTGAGTTTTAACAACTTCTTCTGTTTCTAAATTATTTTCGTCTTGGCTTCATAGGATTTTTTTGTAATGTCGACCTTTAGATTAGATTAGATTAATTAAGGGTGATGAGCTCTTATATGAGCTGCAAACTGCTTGGATTTGCCCTCGCTTATAGCTCCCCATCCAGTCTAAGAGCTTTAATAAATTGCAATAGCTGTGATGGTTTCAGAGAAGGTATTTCCACCTCGTCTATGACGTCTTTGCCAAGATGATTTTCACGGGTCGCTATAATGGCAGTCCAGTTAGATGTTAGGTTTTCCGGACTTTCAGCCTCCGCCGTACAAAACCTGCAGTCACTATTCTGTTTCAGGTCCTTGTCGTGTGTTCCCCAAGGTGGCAATACTCTGTAAGAAAACCTGTGAGGACGCTTAGTCTGTTTCTACTTAGTTCTAGCATAATCTTTGCTCTTAATGCCTCAGACCAGGAAGATTCTCCCAAAGAAAGGCTCTGAGCTTCTCCTCTCTGTCTTTAGGTTCTTGTTTATAGGTGTGTCCTGATACCCGGCATAGTGCAACTCTGTTTTCTCTGCCTATGTTATTTAGGTTTTATAGGCATTCCTAGACTAATTTCGCTTTGATGGTGTTAGAGCTCAACGCCATTATGGCTGCTTGATTATCGGAGAAAAATGCATGCTTTGCCTTCAATAGCTCCCGTCGGAATATTTGGTTCCTGACCCAAATAATCCGTTACCTGTTCCTCTGTCAATTTTGGAACCATCCGTGTACCATTTAATGGTGTTTGCCTTTAGAAAGTAGGTGGAGGATTCTCACTTCCATTCTTTCTTGTTATTTAGCTTTGTAAGAAAATTCTTATTGAAGCTATATTTCTTAACCATTTAATTGTTCCCACAGACTTAGAAGTGAGCAGAGTACCGCTCGAGATGACCAAGATTTTCATTTCGGGCTTGTATTAAATACATATCTACCTACCAATACCAGAGTATTTAGCAGCATTATGTTGACTTCCGACCAAATATTAAATGAATTAAATGAACAAATTGTTCCCACAGAAGAACGGAAATTTTCGCAGTAAATTTGCACAATTCTAAGACGTTCTTCCATCATAAACAATCCATAATTAAATTGACGGTTTTCGGTTTTCTAGATGAGATGGAAAATGTAATATTTCTAGGTTAAGTTGATGAAAAGTTGCGCTAAATTTATATCCTAAAGTATCTACTGGAACTCTACTTCGATTGAAGAATCTATTTTTGCAGCTTACCTGAAGAATAACGCTTCTCATTATTTCGGGATTGGATACACCACCAGTTTATTATAAATTCATATTAACCTCAACTGTTTCTAAGTAAAGAGTGTTGGATACTTCGATTAATTACAAATTTAAATTAAGCTCAGCTATTCCAAAGTTACGAGCGATTTCGTTTCACTATATTCCTCTTGGCATATAGTGGTAATGTATTGTAATCTCACGCTGATAGCTTCTCTTTGAAATACGCACGTTTCAAGCATAGTATCTCTGGAATGATGCCTCGAGTTATCGGTTCCGGCGTTAAACAAATATGTGGAGAAACCTATTTGTGGACAGAATTATCAATACTCGATAATGCAGCGTTTCCTGTACGTCGCGATACTGGTAAAAATGAAGAATTTTTTATTTTTTTTTATAATAGTTCTAACGCGACGAAAAGATTTAATAACAAATGTACGTCCCACATTTTCTATACTATAAATTGCTCAAGCATATTTCTTAATGATTTTGCAACGTTTCTCAATGTAAAAATAGATAATCCGAAGCAGTTGTCATTAATAAATATGAGATGGCTCCTCTTTGACGGAAATAAATTACATAGTCTGACACATGCGATATACTATTCTAGTAAATTATGGGTTCTTATTTATTGAGTACATTTCTTACGGATACTTTACGCATTATCACTTCTGATTTTTATAAGTCGCCGAATTCATTGATAACATTTTACTAAACGGTAAGTGGTGTATCCCTGTACAACGTGTTGGACGCAGTGACTAAGAGATATTTTTCAGAAAAAACTAATCATTTAAATAACGAATTTCTGATTCATATAGAAGTATTTGTTAACCGTTTTGATTACTTTTAAATACGGGATTCCTATATTTTGCGGTTTGAATACTGGATTTACCTTTACACATACGTACAGATGGTTAAAATTTGCATGAAAAAGATAATACATTATAAGTTCGTCTATTTATCTTTGTCTAAATAGAAATAAAATTAAAGCTCTTCAATAAGGGTTACGTAAATAAATAGTCAAAAACAAATGCAACTAGTCTTAAATAAAATAAGATCATACAAGTATTTTTTTATTGTTCAAACTGTTGTTTGAGTGTTACGATATTAGTAAGGATGCGCTTAAAACTGTTAAAAATGTCAATCACAGATCTATACCGTCTAGACCAAGTATGGGCAACCTTTGACATGTTGTGGGCCAACCTCTAGTGTGTAAATATGTTCGCGGGCCGCGTTTAAAAGTAGTGTTCATAATTTTTACCGATAGATATCAGACATGAAATAATACGACAATGTTATTATAATAACTAGAGTTGTTGTTTGAGCTATTTCCATCGTTCGTTGAACTTGTATAGCCCAAACAACAACTCTAGTTATTATGAGAATCCATCGTCAACAATATCACGTCAAGAGTTAAAATGTTATTATAACGCAATTTATTAAAATAAGCGGCTTGCTCGCTCACTTGATTCCGCAGGAGCAAGCGACAAACCCCATATCACTCGATCTTCCTCATTTGGAGTGAGTATGAGTAAGTAGTGTCATATTTTTTTTTTAATTGGGTTTTTCAAAATGTCTCGTGGGTCGGATCAAATCTTACAGCGGGCCGGTTGTTGTCCACATATGCTCTAGACCAATAAGCATGGCATGATCATACGATCTTTAACAAGTAAGTGCTACTAAAGCAAGTTGTAGTAGGTGGAGTAAATAAACAGACCTTGTAAGATTAAACTTTGCAAAGTTACGAAATTCAGTATGGATAAGTAATCGAACAAAACATTTCAATTGCTTTAAAAGTCTACAAAGTTACGCCAGTTGTATCGTAAAGACGCGTTAAGATTTTTACTTGTAACTTTTAAATTTTGGAAACTTTTGGGACGTTTGTTTAGCAATGCTATTTTCAGAACAATACCATGCCTTCAGTTAAATTTTCATTCAGAGTACCCTACGATTTTTATTTAAATTTGGGAACACTCTGGAGCAGAATTTATATTTTTTTAATTATTTTCTTAATTGTAAATAAGAATTGTATTGTAATTTGTCCTGTGATTGATATTATCATTATTATTAGTAACAGTAATATTCTTCGATCGGACTGCTTATAATTTAGTTGGAAGGTTAATTTTATTTATTGTGAAATGTTTTAAATGAAGGACAATATTTAGAGAAATGTGTTTATTACAAAAAAAAGCTACGTTATAGAAGATACTCGAAGTCTTGCCCTCACACAGTCCTTGCTATCGTTAATGTTTATATAACAATGTTTTATCCAACTTACAATACCGTTGATATAAAATATAAACAAAAGTGGCCCCAAGACTGTACCCTGCGGTACCCTTCATAATTAATCTGTTCGCTATTGAAATTTTACTTTTTATTGTCAATCCCTTAAGTATAAGCAGAATCCCTCATGAATATTTCCTCTGAGTCCAATTGTTGTGGATTATTGAGGTGGTGGCATTAACCACTGTTAACATAAGGTGGCGACGTGACGTGAGGCACAACGGTGTGGGGAGAATAGAATAGGAGAGGTCTATATACACTAATAACGCGAACACGTGCCGTTTATTTAGAATCACCGTACAGTCCAATATACAAAAAAAGTAAACATTGAAATTAATCATACACCAATCTTATACGATTTCTTTAGTAATAAATCTCTATTTATAGTTTCAAACGCACGCTTAAAATCGAAAAATACAATAATGATATCTCTCTTATCCATACTATTATACCAGGTCATTACATACATTCAGCAGAACAATTTCACATAAATAATTATTCATCATTAATTACACAATAAATGTTACAGTAATTTAAAAGTTGATCCTTTGCGGGTTCTGGCATAATGTATTGGAATTATTTTTTCTAATTCTTTCAGGTTGTAAAAGATATAAACAAATATTGTAATCGTGACTTAGTCGAAATCTTTTACCTGATTATTTAGTAACTTTATATATATATATATATATATATATATATATACGCTATCTGTTATAATAAATAATAAACGATTTCCTCATAATCAATCACACGAATGTGTCTTATCTAGACGACTATGTATTCTTGTTCAAATTGGAAGAGTTTAATCTGTAATTGCGCATAAAATTTCGATCGCAAGGAATCAAAATCTCTAGAAAAATGAGCGGAGTAATCCAATAATCCTTACTGTAGGTAATTTCACGTGAATTGACTTTTATTAAGCAATAATCGTAATGTCATAATCTTCGGAATTATTCTCAGTTCATTAAATTTCCAAACGATTGCTAAATTCTTGGATTTATAGAAAAGATTGCCAAACGTCGAAATAAAATACGAGGAAAACGATTTTCGTTACCTAAAGCAGCTGTTGCAAGATTCTGAACACCGCCTCCCAAAATAATTGCTGTGAACATCGCAACCAATTCTTACGGTAACACCTAAATTTTAACACTCGCTGTAGGTCTAGAAATATAACTTCTGTAGCAGCTTTTAACCGGCGAATAACACAGGAAATATATTTTTTATATTTATTCTATTAAATTTCATCCCCGGTTTCCCTCGGCAAGAGAACGATATTTTGAAGGATATATTCCCTATAGGCTTAGAAATATAACGGTAAGAGCCATTTATGGACTGGCGAATAGCAACAGAGATATATTTTTTCGTATTTTATTGAGTTCTAGTCCCTGAAACCTTCGGCAAGTGAACGGTATTTTGAAGATATACTCCCTGTAGGCTAGAAATACAATTACAAGAACGATTTATGGACCGGCGAATAACAACAGAGATATATACTTCTTTTATTTGATACTTTTATTAGATTTTATCTCCAGGTATTTCTGGATAATTTAATGTGTTTTATGGTAAAGTGCACAACAAGCATGTCCTGTGAATGGCAAATACCATTTCTCTTTCAACAGAAAATTGTAGAGGCGTATTTCACGTCTATTTTAAATAATACGTCACTGGACGTTCGGGGATTTCCTCAAGAACTAGATGCTTTCTGAGGCTGCTATTTACACATCGGCTCCAAACTACCTGCTGCACAGTAAAACAAAATGCTTCGCAATTTGTTCAAAGATATGCAAAAGCGTGTTATGTTTTATTTTAATATCGTACCCAAAAATATTCTTAGATGTATTGATATGTCAATGATAGTTTTCTTTTTCATTGTATGTATAGTCGGACGTGTATTTACCCATATACTACTTGTCATTTCGCAAAATAATTTGATGATTATGATAAGCTTGCGGTTAAAAAAAGAACGTTGAATGTTACATGCAAGACTTGCGAACACTAAGCAGATGTATGTATATTTGTCCTTACAGCTGCTACATCTTATCGCAAGGTGTCTTTCCGGCCTTTATTGGTTTCCCGGGTACGTGATACAGTTCAGCGACTTAGTTTATATTCTAGAAGCAAATGTGTATAGACTGTCCCAGATAATTTTGCCAGCATCGAAGTCTTGTTTGTTATAAGAGATGCATTAGATTCGGTTGAATTACGGTCCTTGTCAATTGAATTAGATTCTTGATCGCATTCGAAGAAATATTTTTAAAAGTCTTTGTCCTAGATAAATAGTTATTTAATCGTGCATAAAGTCAACAATAAAATCGTTAAAATCCAATTGGCCTACACTAACCACAAAAGGGAAAACAGAAAAAATATATGAAAGGAACATCATAGGGATACACATTTCACAAAACAATACAAGCAGGGCCACGAAATAGAAACGAAACCAGCAACTAGAATGGTAAACAAAGAAAACGAGGCCAAATTACAAAACTAAAAGCGAAAGGGAAATATTAAGTGGAATGTAAAAAAAGGTACATAGATCCTGAAGGAATTCATCTCGATATCTGAAGAAATTAGAACACTCAAGTAAAAAATGGTTAACATCATCTAAAGTTTCATTATCGTACTAACAGCAAGGATTATAAAGAACACCAACCTTATATGTAAAGGAGCATACATGATTGAACTTTAAACGAGTTGCCGTTAAACTAAAATATCTGATAACACTATACTTACGGATGTTATCAATGAGAGGATAAATCAAGATAACGTAACGCATAATGCGGTTTAGATTTCTGGGTAAACTTATGCCAGTCAGATTGTTTATTGCTTTGAGCCCTAAAATAGCTAACAATGAGGCCAAGAATGTATCCTTTCTGTTATATAGAATAATGCATGTTATTTTCAAACATGTTGAATTATAACGGTGTTTGTGGCGAAATACTTAATATTCTAAAATTAGAGGAGAATTTAACAATAGTCATTACACTTTCCACATGTTTTCAAATCTTTAGAAACGAATACCGTCTAAATTAGTCCTCTTGCGTCAATTTTGGTTTTAGAATCGTATTCTGTATGATGGGAGATAGCATTCGATGAGCCTTGAACCAAATCCAAGATGAGCGAAATTTCGACGAAATTTCAATCGGATTATGTTTTTTGCGGAAAATTGAAGTCATCTAAAATATGTCAAAATGCATATGCAACTGAAGATTTTGATGATTAGAATGTAGGAAAATTTTCCATCAGGGCGAAATACTTAATATTCTAAAATTAGAGAAGGATTTGGCAATAGTCATTACATTTTTCACATGGTTTAAATCTACGAATACCGTCTAGATTAGTCCTGATGGAAATTTCAACGAGGTACCCCTTATGGATACCCCAGGATACATACTTCGCCTGAATATCCGACACAAGAACGGAAGAAGAACGTATATCTATAATCCGATTTTTAACGTATATAACACATAGGCACATAGTCCCGGGCCTAACAAAGAAAACACGGTTTTTTTGGTTCAAAATTAGCTTTATTCATCAACGTAATCATTCCAGCGCCGCTTTAACATTTCAATACCACTTTTGTACAACGATTTATCTTTTGCCTCAAAATAGGCCTCAGTTTCAGCGATAACCTCTTCATTCGTGCGAAATTTCTTACCGGCGAGCATTTTTTTGAGGTCTGCGAACAGCCAGTAGTCGCTGGGAGCCAAATCTGGCGAATACGGTGGATGTGGGAGCAATTCGAAGTTCAATTCATGTAGTTTTGCCATTGTTTTGATTGACTTGTGACACGGTGCGTTGTCTTGACGAAACAAAATTTTTTCTTTACCATATGCGGTCGTTTCTTTGCAATTTCGGCCTTCAAACGCTCCAATAACGCTATATAATATTCACTGTTGATGGTATTTCCTTTCTCAAGATAGTCGATGAATATTACACCACGCACTTCCCAAAATACCGAGGCCATAACCTTTCCAGCCGATTGTTGTGCTTTCGGTCGCTTTGGACGAGGTTCACCAGTTGCTGTCCACTCAGATGACGATCGTTTTGATTCCGGAGTGAAGTGATGGATCCATGTTTCATCCATTGTCACATATCGACGCAAAAATTCCGGTTTGTTACGTTTAAACGTGGCCAAACACTGCTCAGAATCATCAACACGTTCTTGTTTTTGGTCAACAGTGAGCAAACGCGGCACCCACTTTGAACAGAGTTTTCTCATAGTCAAATGCTCATGCAATATAAAGCCAATACGTTCTTTTGATATCTTTATGATGTCAGCTAACTCACGCAACTTCGCTTTTCTATCATTCAAAACGTGGTTTTTGTTGATGTTTTCTGGTGTTATCGCCTCATTTGGACGTCCACTGCGTTCTGCATCATCGGTGTCTCTACGACCACGTTTGAAGTCGGCAAACCAACGTTTTATTGTTGTTTCTGATGGAGCGGAGTCCCCATAACACTTTTCAAGCCATTGCTTCGCTTGAACGGCATTTTTTCCCATCAAGACGCAGTGTAAAATTAAAACACGAAATTGTTTTTGATCCATTGTTTTGAAAATAACAAAAGTAGCGTGACTCTTAGCACAATAACTCACAAACTAATGAATAGAATATCATGAAATTTTAACAGCTGTCTTTTGAAGGTTAGTACTAACTGAGAGAAAGGTGACTGTAATAAAACTAGTGTCATCTATGTGTTAGGCCCGGGACTTTTCAGCCTATGTGTTATCAGCTATGTCGTTGTTAATTATATTAATTATGGCAGACCAAAGATTTGTGACAATGATATGTCCTTTACCAAAATGACAATAATTTTGTATAGATTTGAAGGCAGGTTGAGTGTCAGATATTGTGCCAATTCCGTTCGAGGTAAAATTTTTCGAACAGATTAGCAAAGCTCTCATTATTGCGTTAAGCTTAGCAATGAAAATAGAGGCCATAGTGTTAAGTTTAAAAGACTCGAAGTAGTCTTTCTGGGAATGTAGAAGGTGAAACGAATTGTACTAGTGTTTCCAGAACCATCAATATAATTTTCTAGGAATTGATTACAATTTTCTGCTAGACTAGAATTAAGAATAATACTTTTCAAAATTATTTCGCCGTTATACACATTTAGGAAATGCACTCTCATCTGGAATTCTTTTCCGAGAAATTGTACACTGCGGCATGAGCAGGATGAAAAATTTTAGTGGAACTTCGGTGTCATGGAGAGACTGTACCTCTGTGACTTTTATTGGTTTCTCCAAAAAAAGATAATAGCCTGCGTAAAAGAAAAATTAGTTATGGTTTGTTCTGGATTTTACTACTACATAACCTTCCTTTGTTTTCAAGTTAGTTTGAATTTATAAAAGATTTTTGCAATTTTTTTAATGTTATAACAAAAATGCCATCAATGAACTTTCAATTTTATTATTGCAGGAAATTCATACAATCAAGTGACGAAAGAGTGAAATTAACACATACACTTTAAATAAAGTGCTAAGAAAAAAATTGAAGTTGTGCCAAACTGTAATAAAACACAAAGATTAATTGTTAATGAAACGTTCATTTAGCTGTGTGTGTATAATAAACAGTTCGCGTATTTTTTTACAAGATAATCGTTTACATTTTGCATTATGATTTCTAACAGGTATGTTTTATCTCCTTAAAAATGTTTTTTTTTGGTCAAATACTGATACGGACTTACCTTACGTATGTACATATATGCTAATCTAACAATTGGGATATTGGAAGAAAACATCACCATAACTTGGTAGAAGAGGTGGATAAACTATATAGTATTTGTATCGTGCCAGAAGATATTAAAGCAGTCATCAAAGATTCAAAAAATTAATACGAGATATTAAATGCGAGCTGTTTTATATGAATATTTTCTTTACATTGGATATAGGTATATGTTCGTGTTTTATTTCTAGTAAATTTAGAGCAAGTTTCATAATCACACAGTAGTTCTAACTTCTATTGCCAGGAAACGTATATACAGTTAAAAAAGTTGGCACCTAAAATTATGCTGCTGTAAATTATCTGATAGAAGACCGTTCATTGACCCAACGTTGAGATCTAAATTTTATTAAGTAATAGTGTGCTCAAAATATCCTTTTATTTGTTTTTGTTTTTCCGCGGGTTTCTTTTTTTATTATTGTTTCCATAAATTTTGTATTAAATTAGAAGTCAAATAATTCTTATTGGTAAACAAAAAAAATACTAATTAAAGTTTAAATCCTTAAAAAATGCATTTTGGGTTGCTTAAATTTATATTTATTTTCTGTTTTTATCTGTTTCAAATTCATCTCCTAATTATTTCTTAAGAATATCGCAAACTTCACTTTATCCCTTGCTATCAAGCAATAAAAAAAAACGTGTGGTAAAAATTTCTAAAACCTCTCATGGTGACAAATACTTATAATACTTACACTATTAACCTACTTTTAACGATAAAGTTTCGTTTTCTGTAATGAGAAATTTTCGCAATCCCCCCCTTGTAAAAGATACTAATTAAGCAAGTCACGTACAGAACCTAGCCGCAATTTCATTCGTCGATTTTGATATTTTCCTTTCTCATTACAAGGTATTTTAGCGATAAATGTGTGATTCCTTCAATCAGGGAAATTTAAGCTTTATTAAGCCGTTTCTTGGTATCCCCAGTGATGACAAAAATACCACATGTAATAATTGTACGCAGGAAGCGGTATGAATATAACGGATATGATGTAATGCACGTGAATTATACGCTGCCTGATTTGACGCAATAGATTAATCTAGTTAGATTTTTGTTACGATGATTTTGGGAATTTTATAGTTTCAATCGTACCATGTATTCCCTTTAAAATTGCACAGAGTATACATATTTACTTGCGTATTGATATTACCGAAAATAAATTTTCCATGTTATTTATAGATAAGTTTCTATGTATTTACCTTGAAGAAACAAAAATATTTGCGTTAGATCGCAAATATTATTCGAATATTATTATTATTCATCGTGGGCTGGCGAAATACGTAAATAAAAGGGAACATAAAAAATTACTGAGATAGGAGAGAATCATATGTATAACTTAACTCGTTATATGGTGCAAACGTCTGGATATAACAACACGTTATAAATTCCTTTAATTTCTTATGATAACATATAAGAGAAAAAGTTAACGTTCCTTAAATATCTGTAAAATGGGTCTTGGGACAATGTGTTCAGCTCTAATGATGTAGAAACAAAATTCAGCTGTTTTTTTAACTACCTTAGAATACTATTACTATGTATCACTTCCTATGAAATATGTAAACATCAATAAACCAATACATCCTTGGATTGCACTAACAATTATAGAATCTAGTGTTAGGCTGAGAGATCTGTATGTTTTGCAAAGGAGATATGGCACTCGACTGCTCGCAATATGCAAGTCGAGTCGAAGTCGAGTTTGCGATACGCAAACTCGACTGGTTTGCCTCGTATTTCTGCGAGAAGGTACAGCTCGTGTGATTTTCCTTGCTCAAAAGTTATAAAAAAACAAAATGTCTGCTCTACTGCACGTTCTCATTGGTCTCCCGCAAAGTGCCGTTTTGTCGTCAGTTTTATGCACATTGTTTATTAACGATATAGTAACCTTTCTGAATTTTCATCATATCCCCATTTACCCCATCATTATTGTCAGTAGCAGTAAGGAAAATATCGAATATAAAACCAACTTCATGTTAAAGGATTTGAATGCATGGTTTACAATGAATGAATTCAGTTTAAACAAGATTAAAACTAGGTATGTAGCACATCAAGTGTATCGCACGCTTTTTTCAGTCTTCGCTTTACAATTGGAAATAGCACAGTAGGCCAGGCAACATCGATCAAGAATCTATAGATAACCTTTTCGCAAAATCTGAAATGGAATAAACACATCGAGACAGTTAGTTTCATTGATATCCCTTTAAACTAAGGCATTTCAGATCCATAGTCAACTACGAGATTATGAAAGTGACATAGGTTTCAGACATTGCATCGCGTTTAAGGCATGATATAATTGCATAGGAATCTAACAATTTCGTACAGAAAACACTTGTGTCTAAAAGGAGGATTTTCCAGCAAGCGTCGTGTCGATTATACTTTAAGATATTTAAGTAGTTTACAGTTACAGCAATCTGTATACGAGGGAAAGTCAGTAAATAGGCCACGACAAGCTATTATAAAAATAATTAGAGAAATAGTTAGCCAAAGGCAAGTTTTACTTTTCAACAAAGTCTCCATCTACATTAATACACTTACCCCATTGCTTTGTCAATGTCCCAATGCCTGCTGCATAAATATATATCGTTAACATCCTCGAAATATTTGCAGCCAAGATGCTTTCTGAGAGGATCAAACAGATGATAGTCGCTTGGGGCTAGGCCGGGTCTGTATGGCCGGGCATGGTGATGCAGCAATATTCCTTTTGTCAGTACGCCTGGACCTTTTTGTTTTGATAACTGTCACTTGAGTACCATAAAGCTGGATTGTGCTGACACATAGTGACAGATAAGGAAATAGCAGTAGTTTGTGACTTGTTTAATGACCGCAATATATATTCTTAAAAATAAGCATAACCTTCGAACTCAAAACAACCCGGATCATCATTATATCAACATACGAAACTAAGATATTCATCTCCTTAACTGCATTACCTACAAACAGTTTAATATACATGGTATTACAATATGCAATAATATTCCTTTTGAAGTAAGAGAACAACCATATTACTCTTTTAAAAAATCTTTGAAAGAATGTCTTTCAAGAAGAATACAAATGAATTAGTTTAGATTTAGATTATTATATTACTTGCGTTGTTAAGATGTTACCTACGTACTGTCACCAAAAAGGAATTCATAATTAACGTTAATAACGATAATAACTACTGTATTGTATCCTTAATTTGGAAGTGTCTATTGCACTTTTTATTCACATGGTAACAATGATTCAATCACAAATAAATATTACAGCTGTTGTTTTTGCTGTTTTCATCATTCATATAATATTGGTATTCTATCGTTTCAACGGTGGGTTTGCTACTATCATCATCGAAATTTCTTCCCCCTATTTCTATTATCCAAACGTACATATACGTAATATATGTATGTATATATCATAGTCCATCGCATAAGGATTTAGTTACCCTCATGTTGCCGTTACGTAAGTGAGTGGTGTCGAAGTGTAAATTACCACAGTATGTCAAAATAAGGGTTGATAGCTGCCCGCACGACAGAACACGATATACATATATACTCGGATGAAAGAGATGAGATCGAAGAATTTCGCGTCATAAGCAACACACTGTAAATATATGGCTGCAGGGAGAAAACGTCAAAAGCAACAGAACTATGAGTATCTCCAAACGGGGACAGAATGATCATTAAATGTATGTAACATGTTAATCCGGAACGTGAAAGGCTTTTTAAAAAAAATCAGAATAATAGGCAATGATTACAGCGACGGAACGGCTATCAAAACCATAATGACAAACCGATGCAACCTGACAAGACCAAAACCAGACGACGTAGATCAAAGAATCCAAAACTGCATGCACCAAATCCCATGCGGGTGTAGAAGAGCATACATAAGAGAGAGTACGCCAGATACTGGTTCGACTACAAAGAGATGAGTTTGCACTTGATCTCAACACGTATGAGAAGAAGATCGTAAAATGCATGGAACGAAGTCACAATCCCAGACAAAGATCACAGTACAAAAAGTAAATTATTTGGAAAAGGCATTGTATCAAACGTCATCAATATATTAAACCTGGTTCCCTATGATCAAGAAAAGCGTCTGACAAAGATCCACGCTCACCAACGTAAGACAGAATAACACAAGAGGCCGATTCGATTAAGGAAAATAGATAAGTCGTACTTGGTCTCAACACGCATTGGAAGAAGACCATAGGATTGCATGGGACAAAACAACAATCCTAGACAAAGAGGATCGCAGTACAAAAAATAGATTATTTAGAAATTGTATGTATGACAATAGCATCAGAGGTCATCGGTATACGAAACCTAGTTTATTGTGATCAAAATCAGCGTCAGACAAAGATTCACAATCACGATATCACAAACAGAACGAAGAAGACTCCTGCGCAGAACACAACAGGTTAATTGGGGAAAATAGATAAGTCGCATTTAGGCTCAACACGCTTTGGAAGAAGACCATAAGGTTGCATCGAATAAATCGATTATTCTATATAAAGAGAATTACAAATACAAAAAGTAGAGTATTAGAAGCAACGCACGTGGTTTTAACATGAAATATCATTAGTCCACTGACCTGGGAGATTAAAAATGTCTGGTTCCTTATCTTGATTGATATACTTTTACAGTTCAGCACTGAACAAGTTCGATAATTTATCTTTCTACTCATCTTCACCCGTGTATAATCCATTTGCATTGTATACATCTTTATTAATATATACGTAATCTTGACAACGTTTTATGTCTATTTACAATATTGTTTATCTTCATATCTTTGACTAAAAGTGATTTTAGAAAAAGGTCATCTTACAAACTCTTGAAAACTACATGGAAAGATAAGAATAAAATGATTTGATGAAGTATTAGATTTTTCAAAATGTATTAACTTACATGCAGTGTTTACTAGTTGAGAAAATATTTGGCATTATTAATGGGAAAAATATCTAACGAAAACCTTTCCGTTTATTATCGCTATTTTATTGCTGAAAGATCCAATAGCCAATCTGTAATTCTAAACTTGCATAATTACACACTTTCTGAAGTATGCCATTAGCAGTAAAGTCTTATAAACGTTTCGCTATATTAAGAACAACCTATTAGCATTAACAGTATGCCCCTACACTGCTGCTCACGAAAGTTTGGACACTTGAACTATTTTCAAAAATCAAATTAACTTAAAGACGAACAATACAAAAATAAAATAAAAAGCGTTCAAATAAATTTCATCTCTAGTAGTCCATTCCAATAAAAAAAATTGTCGTATCTTGTACTATTTTCACTTGTATTAGTTGTCAATTTCAGAGAGTATTCGTTCAGATGCATAGTTGAATGATCCTACAAACCGTTTCTTCCTCTATTAGAAGAACTGGGAAATGTCTCGAACAAGGTGGAGGTCACTTTCAACTTTTTTTATAAAATATGACTTGTTTGTTGCAAATAAACACATTTCATTCAGTTAAAAACTTTCGTCGTATGATTTTGACATTTTCATGTCATTCAAATAGCTTATACTAAACAAAATTCGTATTAAGAATTTCAGTAACAAGCGAAGACATAATTATAACTTCAAAGGCTACTTTGAGGTAAAATTTATTTGAACGCATGTTATAACATAATATCGTAGGAGCTCTATGCTTTTATGAGGGTCATATCATTATTATTAATACATTATTCCCTTGCTGCGTTGTCTACACAATACTGCTTCGGATCGTTATCGTGCATAAATATGAAATTTTCTCTTAATAAAATATAGGAAAAAGAAAGAAAACGAGATCAATCTCACAGTATTTTAAATAATTACCGGTTTTGTGCACCTGTAGTCATTGCTTAATTAAATTATGTGAGATTGGTCTTGCTGTCTTTCCTTTTTTCCTATATTTTGATGTGAACTCACACCGAGTCAACAACGTTTCTTTTCCTGCTAATAATTTGTGTATAGTTTAACAGAATAGCATATTGTCCTAAAGCGCCTCATACTGCTGTTTTTTGAAAATTTTTAGTAAATTTCCCGCACCCTCATACACAAAGCATTCTCAATTCTGTATAGAATCACCTCCATGCTTAATTGTTAGTTAAGACATTATCCATTTTTTCGTGCTTCGTTTTTATCCGAACACTTCGAACTTAAATTAATAATAATAAATCTCTTCATTCCATTATCCCCGATGCATTTGTGCCCATTGCAATTGCTTTGCTTTATTGTAACACCGTAGAAGTAGTTTTGTTGAATCCTGGCCGTTAATCCTGGTTTAACATTTGCTAAGCTTGCACTTTGACGATCATGAATGGATTCGGTCTTCTAAGTTTTCTGTTTAATGACATTATCGATGGTAAATTTCCTAATTACCTAATTTTCCGAATAGCATAAACCTTCTCATTCATGTATCGCAGTAAATCCCACACCACACACATTAATAATTGATTCGGAACGCAGCGTTTCAGGAGGAGATTGACTCTCATTGTCACTGAAGTCGCTTGACAATGAGAGTTCACTAATGAGATACATGTGAATAGTACAACCACACAGCCCTTGCAATTATTGCTAGCACAACCTTCTTCACGTACAATAATCATTGAGAATGGTTTCTCAACACTTATCGGCTTTCCATACGATACTTCA
Organism: Trypoxylus dichotomus; assembly: GCA_023509865.1. Taxonomy (NCBI): domain Eukaryota; kingdom Metazoa; phylum Arthropoda; class Insecta; order Coleoptera; family Scarabaeidae; genus Trypoxylus; species Trypoxylus dichotomus. The sequence goes on from CM042078.1 coordinate 51,412,254, forward strand.
AATGATTCCACTCGTTGTAGACGAAATTTGTATGACTGCATGCTAACACTTCACAATAAGACTGTTTAGTTTGCAGTAATTAAAATTGTGGTTAATACTCTAGCGCGTAATTGTGGAGAAATGCGGAAATTCATTCGTTCGATAACTCCGCTTAACAACTACAACTCTCTTTTTCTTTTAGAATTGGTTATACAATTGACTATAATAAGATTAGTAAGTTGTTATATTGATTGAGAGTAGTGCTGCAATGATATAATATACAAATAGTGGTCTTCTATGCATATTACAGATATCAGACATAAAGCTAATGATAGTAAGGACAGGGCTAAGGTTTTTCGAGTTAAAGCAGAATATGTGCCGCAAATAAGTAAAATTTAAATCCCAATTTATTTCTTGGTAATGCAGCTGTCAAAAGAAGTCTCTAGTACGAAATCGCGCCACCCTACCCAGGCTGAAAAGAGATGTATACACAAAAACTAAAGTCTCTGTCAATAGAAAGAGAGAATAACATTCCATAAGAGCCATACTGGAATTTTAAGGTGCGACTGTACTATAGGTAGTTTTCGCATACCTATGGAATATTTACCACGGTGATGCAATGTCTGAATCATACTTCAATTTTCGCTTTTGTTGGACTATAAATATCGCAGAGTAGATTGTAGAAGTGTAGAATAATATAAGTCTTAGTCTGTTTGCATAATAGTATTATATTTTACAAAAACTTACGAAATGTTCAGCCTTCTATGAGCAAGAGTGTACATGCAGCTACTGAGGCTTGTGAGGCAGTAATTAATTCGGAAAACACAGAACCACGTAACGCTTATCGTGGCCAATGAACTTTTAACGTAAATGAGAGGGTGGATACGTGCAGACAGGGTGTGCCCTCCGTTTTATAGTAGGTACATATTTACAACCTCGCATCTAGCCTAGCTTCCGTCTACCTCCATTACTGAATTGCACGGAGTGATAATTTTATCGTATACTAGTCCTTTTATTTCTATCGAAAACTAAAATAGTCACGCAAACTATTTCGGGTTAATATCATTTAGGCTGTCTTCCTTTCCTTTTAACCAATTCCGTTAATTGAAAGGGAAAGCGCATCAAAATTACTTCACGCACAAATGTATGAGTGACGGTTTACTCACGTTCGAAATATGTGTGCGGACATGAAAAACATCTTTATTACCGATATTTATGTGTGTGCCAAATACTAAAAGAGACTAAATATTTGCATTTGTAGATACCAAGCAGGAACTAATAAAAAAAAATTGCAAGATTTCAAAGAATTTATACGTTGATAGTAAAATTCCTTAAACTTATCTCGCACCTGCCCTTTTCTAAATACATATGTAGTAGTGGAATATATAGGGCTATTGACGGTGCTCGAATTCTTGTAAGAGATATGAAATTAGAGATATTTCTTATTTAATGGCTGTATGATATCGTGATTATTAGAAACACGTATGAACCACCATATTTCAAATGAAACGCTGTGTACATTATATATTCAACGAAATAACATGTTGTTTAAGTTTGTAGTAAATTATAATTGTCTTAATAATAGCCTTATTGGCAATATAAATATCTACACTAAAATCCACGAAACTGTGGTTACGTCATAGTTGGTTATGACATATGTTTAAGTAGCTACGACTTGTGTTATACACTTCTATCTCGCTTATGTATACGTATGCTTCTGTATATATAGCGCTTGTTTTCACTTTATCGATGAAACAATGATGTAACTACAAACTTTCGTGATTTCATCTGTATTTGTTGAAATAAGTAATAGTGAAAATATTCAATCGTCACTGATATAATAGTATTAGCTTTAGCTCTTTATATAATTGGCTTTGTTTATGGCAGAAGCACTGAAAGTAACTTATTAGTTTACCATCTATTATTTCCGGATCATTGAAGGGTAGTTATCAAATTGGCTCTACCTGTACAGACTTCAGCAAAGAGATCCTCGATCATCAGCACTTGTTTTCGAAAATGAATTCATCTGAATAATAGAAATGCTTTGGTCTTGGTTTGAATCTTACTAAAAGAAACAAAAGGCAGCCAGCTGGATCTCATTTTGTACTTATGTCTTATAAATAACATTGACTATGGCATAAATTATTTAAAAGTTTTATTCTTTGCTGATGACTTAAACATATTTTCTTCATTCGATTCCTCATCAGTTTGCATAAATATTCAATCAGATATCATATCTGCAGCTATCTACATGGTGTAAGGATGATCTTTAAACATCACCAATTGTAAAACTATTTCCTTTACTTAAAAAAAGAGCAAGATCATCTATTATGATTATTCCATGTGCTTGATTGCGTAGATTAATGATTTAGGCATCCTGTTTACCTTCGCTCTCAATTTTAAATTATATCAACGATATTACAGAGCTAATAAGAGTGTAATACATATCGTTTTGAAATATTGCTCCACGATTTGGATCAGCTTGCCAATGAGATAAGATCGAGAGATTGGTACAATTAGGTATTATTTAAACTCATGATATCAGGTAACCGAATAAGTTCGTGCGGTTTTTATACATAACAGAGTGCCATGAATATTTTTAACTCATTCAAAAACAGCCTTCTTTAATCAATCGAAAAAAAAAACAATGATTTTCTTACAAGATAACGCCAGACCGCATACCGCAAAATTGGGCCAGGAAAAACTTGTTGAGCTTGACTAGGAAACGTTACCACACCCTCCATATTCCTCTGACATTTCGCCAAGTGATGGCTACCTTTTTTGTCAACAGTTCGAATCTCCAGTTGACGTAATAATATATACAGTCCGTCAATTTGTTTGATACAAAATCCATACGGTTCATTTGAATTCTACAAAAGTGGCATACAAAAGTTGATGTGATGGTAATTATTTCCATGAAAAATAATGTATTATTGTTTCTTAATAAATATGTATATTTTACCATAAGAAACCGCACGAACTTATTTGGTAACGTCATAGCTAAGGCTTAATGTACTCATCCTCATCATTGAACTTTGCTCAACCTCCAATCTCTGTCACCACTTCGTGAAGTTGTTCTTTTCAAATTAGACTTTATGTGATTATAGTTGTCCCTTGAATCTAGCTGCGAAGGAATTAATAAAATTTATTCCCCAACGACATTGATCTTCTCATCAGGTCACTACTACCATTACTTTTAATTCTCATTGTAGTACGTTGGGTGGAATTATTTTTAATTTCGTTGTCTTCTTATTAATTTTCGACTATTTCGAGAATTTCCTATTGATCATTATAAATAAATAAATAAATTTTGTACAGGATTCTCGGAAAATTTAGTCCTAAGAAGACATTCTATTAAAAGAAATACGCTTTATTTAAACGGTAACTCTTATATATTTTTTAATTTCGACATATTCTTTTAAAAAGGTAAAAAGTGTTTACTCAAGTCTATTAGTTTGCTGCTATTTAATCGCCAACGTTTTTATTAGTTATTGGGCGTTGAGAAATTATGTTAATTTCACATATAAAACAAATAGAAAACGTTTTTCTGTACTACTTTATTAATAATTATTAGAATAAATAAATATGCATGTAGGTTGGCTTAGTATTTAATCTGACCTCATTTTGATTTAATAACAGCAGCTGTTCTTTTGGCCATACTTTCTACTGATTTTTGTATTACCAATTTTATAATTATAATGTCTTTATTCCCGATATACAAAAAAAAAGAAATGGATCTTTCAATATTTATACAGGGTGATTATGGGATGTAGAAAACCCGTCTTTATGGTAATTGAACCTGGCCCAACTTAATGAAAGTATTTTTCAGACAGTTGCTCTTTCGGTTGTACCGGACCTCAGCATAAATTTCCTTATTTTAATGGAGTAGTGCCTTTTTTATTGCATATTTCATTTCTACATGTTATTTTTGATAGAATTTCATCGGCTGCCCCTATACCTATCTTTTATCTTATTCAGAATGACTTAAGCTATCATTTGCATACCATATTATTGAAATAATTATGATAAATTATTAAAAAAAATTAAATAACTAAAAATTCTTTAGAAATTAGTATACGGAATGTTAATACATACCCATCAATATATTTTTTGACATTCGTTCTTTGTCCTTACCATTTTATCATGAAACGATTACAGGCTTCACCAACGTTTACAAATTACTCAGATGTTTTATCAAAATTCACGTTTAGTCGTGACTATCTTACGTGTGTCAACTCCAATTATCGATCAGCGAATTGTTTTAGAGTATTGAACATATGCTAATTTTGAAAACAAACCCATCAAAATGTATGTATGTTCAGAGATAAAAATATATGCAATATATTACATGTTGTGTAATTCTTCCAAGACACTAATTTAGTCGACTTCGTAATTAAAATAACAAATTTAAGAACAGTGAGTAGGTTTGGACATGATGTATACGTCCAAAGGCAAATTGAATCAAATTTAATAAATATGTGGCATATGTTAAGGTGGCTTTATTCGATTTCTGTTTGTTCCAATATAGTTTATCTGTTTGCAATAATATTGTAATTGCAATACAATGCAAATATTTTTATTGCTATCTTATCTTTTATTGGCTATAAGGGACTAAACATACAGTACAAAAAAAGTTCGTATTTCTTTGTCGTAATTCATCAGAATATGCATATTTTTGCATGAAATTTTCACAGATCGCATGTTTTTAAGTAAGAATTTGATGTCAGCCGACTGCGAAAAAAAATTAAAATGATTATTAAAAGTTATGGTGAAAAACACGAAGTTGACACTTTTGATTGGAACCTTATAACGTAGCTGTATATGAATTTAATGTGTTTATCTATCACAACATAAAAATATATTCTTTTCCTGAGTTCTAGATCTCCATTTTGTTTAGTGAATTATATTATTATAAAAGCTGTAATGTTAATTTGGACACCCTTAATATAACTTCTACAAACAGTAAAATGATTATTCTTATTAGTTATGGCGGTACAATTTTCTTACAACAAAAATGCGAAGCTTTGGTATTCCATAAAGTAACGATGGCACATTATACGATGTTATTTGAATTTTTAACGATGATGTAAACAGTAATGCGTTCACATGACATAATCATCTTTCCCTCACCTTCAACGAATTGGAATTGCATAGATTCCTTTTTCAAGGTTCTATATGTTGATTATACTCACGAGAACTTACATTTTTTTTATTTTTTTTACTCTTTAAAATAAGTAATTGTATTAATTTGTAAGAATAGCTTTTAATTTACGTATATTTTTTTCTAGGCATCCATGGATTTGCCTCCGGATAAAGCGAAACTCCTCAAGAACTACGACTACGAAAAAAAATGGGACATCATCTGTGACCAGGTTAGTAAAGAAACAGGACATGCAATTTATTTTAATTGCAATTTAGTAATAATCGGCCGTGGATAATTACACCTTACAGCGAAATTAGCGCAATTTTTAAAATTTTACCTTCGGCACCGGTAATCATTCTTAATTGCCGAGAAATTGCAGAATTACTTTGGTTTACCCGCAAACTGGTAGGACTGCAAATAGCCTATTAATTATGGACACGATTACAGTCTTACAAGGACGCTGCAAATCGATGTTATTTATTGCGACTTTGCAATAATAATATTTGATTCTAATCGACTGCGATCCTATTCGTTATTCAAGTAGTGAATGGAAAAAATGCACCTTTCGAACTGAATTACGCTCATTAGAAGTAAAGTGACGTTACTTTGGATGAGGTGTGAAGTCTGTTAGTTACTGCTGATCGAAATAGAATAAGAATATGTATGTAAAAATCGTATTTCTACGGTCTTCTATATACACTACCGCTCAAAAGTATTTAGGCACTCTCACTGACAGCAAAAATCTATAAAAACTCAGCAAAAATGTTAATAATATTTATTGTATATTATATATACACGTACATGAGTAAAAATATATTAAATCAATGTGAAAATTAAAACGTTTAATTTAAATTTTGCTTTCATCTATGTGACCTCCTCTTGATTTAATAATTGCAACACACAATCGAGACATTCTCGCAATAAGTTTTGCCAGAGTTTCTTGTGTTATTGAGGTCCAACTCGATTGCAATTTGTTCCACACGTCAGTAGCTGATGTCGGAGCCGATTTCCGTACTTCCCGATCTAGTTCTTCCCATAGTAACTCGATTGGATTCAAGTCGGGGCTCTGGGGAGGCCATTCCATAATTTTCAGAGTTCCTTCCTCTTCTAAATGGCGTAAATAGTCTTTACATAATTTAGAGGAATTTGGGTGGTTTTGGGTCATTATCTTGCTGGAAGATAAAATTTTGACCCCAAAGTCGAATTCCGGAAGGTATTGCGTGGTTCTCCAAAATTTCGCGGTAGCCTTCTTTTTTTAATATACCGTCAATTTTGACAATGTCCCCTACACTAGTGCCAGCAAAACAGCCCCAAATGATGATTGCTTTACGGTAGCAGCAATACACTCTTCTCTGGCACGTTCACCCACACATCTTCTTACGAATATGCGTCTTCGGGTTCCGAACAGCTCAAATTTGGACTCATCCGTCCATAAGACGTTGTTCCACTCTTCTATGGTCCAGTGTTGGTGTTCACGAGCCCATTTAAGTCGCTTTTGCTTGTTTTGTTTGCGTAGTAATGGTTTTTTCATCGCAATACGTGTGTTTCCGTAATAATTTCTCTTCGCGGAGGCATTTTAAAAAATTGTCACACGATATTTCACTCACGACGTGAATAGAGTAAATACCACACTGCAACTGACCATAGGTTACAGATTTTACTGTAATCTTCTAGGAAGGTAATTTAAACATTATTATCTACAATCTAACAGATGACTAAATTTACCCAGTAAATTCAGAGGGATTGTTATTGTAATTGCACCGCAATAAACAGTTTATGGTAATCCGACCAAGTGTAGGTAAATGATAGTAAACCTTATGCGATATAATGGGTGTTTATCTTACTGAACTACATTTTAAATACGTATTTCAAATTATTATCTTTTTTTTGGTAAACATAATACTATATGAATAATCCATGAAAACACTTTTGAGCGGTAGTGTAGGTAGAGGCAATGTATAGCGTGTCCACCTATTGTGCGGGTAGTTTTAGAGAAAAACTTTATACACTGGATATTCAATTATTCCTGTAATTTCCAGAGTTTTACTTTTCTGCAGTGTATAACTTTCTTCCACATTTCCTATACCTTATTTTAGCCTTAAGTAAGACTATCTAAGATTTTTTAATGTGCAACATTTCAAACGTTTTAAGTAGTAGAATGGCGATTCATTATTTGTTAGAGTTTTTAGCAATATCTCGGAATTTCTTTTATATCAACGAGTTTCTAGGGAATAGCCGTCAGAATCGTTGCAATATTATTTCATCCTGTGTGTTTTTTTATAGAGAAGCTTATTCAGAAAATTTCCTATAGAAATATGTCTGTACAAAAAGTGCGCTATTTCTTAATGAGCTTATAGTGAAATATTATAATTGTAATTACCAGAAAGTGTTAGTTTGCTATACCTTAAATATTGACCATTAAACTAGGACCATTTTCAATAATTTAAAAAACTTGATTGAAGAAGGGTGCGTACTACTCCTCATAAATCTATAAATTAGTTTATCCCCGATTATCATACAGTGAAGGTAACGTATTTAGTGTGTTCGAAAATTAAAATAAACAACTTTCTTCTCAGCAGTATAATATTTTTTAATCAAATCTTGTCCAAAAAGCTTGTTCAATCGTCATTATAATAGGAAAGAAACAAGAATATAACTCCGGACAAAAATTTGTGCTCTCCTACAAACAGCAATATATTCTAAACGGAAAATGCTGGATGTCCCAAAAGTCTTTTTCTATTTGTCCACAATCGTTGAGTGGCGAGACGGCAGGATGCCAATCATTAGCCTCGTCCTTTACAAACATTTTTCAGATGAGAGATATTTTCATCTTAATGGCCATCTAAACAGTCAAAACTGCCGCTATTGGAGTTCAACAAATCCAAAACAGAAGCATGAAAGGCCACTTCACTCTCCAAAAGTTACTGTTTGGGCTACAATGTCGGCGCAAAGAATTGTAGGCCCCTACTTCTTTTGAAGATGATAGAGGTCGTAGAGTGACCATAAATTTCAAGCAATATATGGGGATGATCAACAACTTTTTTTACATTGGCCTTGAAAGATTTTAATGATTTTAATAGGACCACTTGGTTCCAACAATATGGAACGACATTTGACACGTTTATCATGTCCTTACTAGTTGTTCATGAACCTTTCCCTGGATAATTGATAACCAGACACTATGATAAACATGATTTTTTCCTATGGGCATCAAAGGTATACAGTAACACTCCTGAATGAATCAAAAGAGAATATACAAAGAGAAATGGCAGTTATTATGGAGAATATATATCGAGCAGTTCACGAAAAATTTGCCTGATCTTTATAAGAGCGCCAGCAAAATAACGGAACACCTTTTGAGGTCTATGTTTTAATAAAGAAGTAGACATTTATTAATTAAACTTCGCCATTATTTTATTATATTATTTTTATTTTCAAACGAACTTTTAGGACTTATAGTACATTAATAAGATATTTCCTAAAAGAGATGGCGATTCCAGATGATCGCGAAATTATAGTAATATGCATTTTTTACTTCTTTATATACCGAATTACAATAATCTTTTACTGTACCTAATTTAATAAAAGGATGTAGATCTTTTCAAGTTTTACGCTGAAATGTGATCAAAATATTGTATATTCGTTTCTGTTACGCCTCTTGTTTTATATCTTATTAAACTCCTATTTCTCTAAAAAAAAACCTCAAGCAAAGCATATGCTTCTGGGCTATTAACAGATAAAGTTTTCCAAATTAGAACCGTTCTGTACGTGGATGAATCACAAATTAATTCAGGAACAGTAGTTTTTAAGTTATTTGCTTATGATAGAACAAAAAACAGGCATACAGGAACCTGTGCCGTATTATTAATGATCTTAAGTAATGCAAATCTAAAGCATTTTACAATATTAAAAGTAATCACAATTTCAAAATTATCGAGTTCACGTCGAAGGTGCAAAGAAAATACTGCAGAGCACTTCGCGTTATGAGATCTTTTTCTTCCGTGTATTTTAAGAACCATATGTTTCAAAAACCTCTTCACAAACTACCTAAAAATATCGATTCGGTTTCGCTTTTAGCCGTATACTTGTGCGTATGCTAATACCCTACAGTACATTTGTAGTACCTTTCAGGATGTTCTTCGGAAGGGTGGTTTATTATTGGGAATCGAGGTCTAGACACCCTCCACTGTAACGGTGTAGAGACACTTAACTTTAAATGACAGTGAAAAACATCGCTTTTGTATCTCAACTGCGCTAGGGGAAGGTGAATAATCATCCTCGCATAAGGTTTACCGCCCTCGAACATTTTCCTTAAAAATGTAGGAAATTACAGGCTATTCTTTCAACATTTCCTGATATATATATATATACATATACAGTGAAATCTCCCTTGAACGGACACCATCGGGACCAACTGAAGATGTCCGTTCAGGAGGGGTGTCCGCATAAAAGAAATATGTAGCAGATACAACAAAAATCGTGTTTTAACGAAAAATGAATATATTAAAGAAACTGGGACATTTGAATCGTATATGTATATAAATGTTTTTAAAATAAATAAGAAACTTTAAACTTAAGAAAAAAAAGATTATTTCGTTTAGGTATATACATACAAAGTATAATATATGTACGTACATAGATACATAGATGTAGTATGTAATACAAAACAATGAAATGAATAGTCACTTTAAGGACGCAAAAATTCATATATTGTTGTTTGTCTTCTCTTTTTCTTTAAAATGGCGTCTTGAAATCGTATTTCTAATTTAGTCAGTTTTGGATGGTATTTCCACCCTGAATACTTTTTACAAGATTTAACCTCAACACTTAGACTGAACCATCAAATATTTCAGACAAATACGTTACTTACTTACAATTTAACTTTTCATAAATCTTGGATGAAGCCTACTCCATTAGCTAAACTTGAACCCTCTTTGTTTTAAGATGTATATCAAAAGGTCCACATCTGTGTTTTATTATCTTTTAGCACTACTTTTACTAATTTATTTTACTTTTTTTGAGTGAATTTTTATCCACTTAGAATGAAGATGTTCCCATAAATGCTTTGATAAACTTGGATTAAGATCTGGTGGTTGTAGTAACCAGGCCATATTTATGATAACTCTTTTTTCTCTGTTGTAAAAGGTTTTTACAGAGCTTCGCTTCCGTACTTTACAATTGATAGGTCAGCTTCTACCAATATTTCTTCATTGAACGTCCTTCGAACAAGGATTCGCCACTTATTACTGAAGATTTCAAATTTTGCATTCGTTACTCCTAAGAACATTTCTTCAATTTCCTTTGGTTTAATTTAATTGCTTAACTGTTTGTACTCATACAATATTTTTACGGTTTCTATTGATATTCGGTCAAATTTTTGGTACTGTAAAGCGCCTATTTTGTTTACTGTTTAACATACGTATAATTCACAAAAATGCTGTTGTTAAATTAAATGTTTAAGAAGTGGCCACTTTCATGATAACTCCTAATATTTACCTTAAAATAAAAGAAGGGTTTATTACAACTGCGCATTTGCAGTTTTTGAATCTTATAAATAATATTATGTGTTAAATCCTTCGTTGCCATGATATTGACTTTTTCACTTTTTGGTACTTTTCTATAAATGGTCTTAAACTTATATGCGGTAGTGTATATCAAATGACTAGTAGTGTTATAATTTTGACCACAATTGTACCACCATCGATAGCACGTGGTATAATCAGGAAATTATCGTAAAGATTGACAGGAACAAATCGATTCGAAAGGAATACGATCTAATTAGTGATTGTTGTTTCACTATCGCGTAAATGCGACAGATACATTCCTTTAGCGATTCTAACGAGAAAGAGTTTTGTACCTTTCCAGCGTAAGTACAATACAATATTATCTCGATGACCGCTCTTGTATTCGACGACTTATTGTGGCTTGTTCCTTTTCTAATACCTTTCGTGCATACCGGTCACCATCGCCCCGACATTTTTCAAGATATCACGCCGCGGTCTAGGTATATGCACGTCGAAACCAGTTATTCCTTGTTATGTCTCTGTCTTGTTTTCTGCCTTCCAAATTGAGAATGCGAACGGTCACGTGGGCGGTTATTGTCCGGTGTCTGACTTAGAAATTCATCCCGAAAGGTACTGTGTACGGAATAAACCGTGCCTATGTTCGTTTATTCTAATCTGATTTAAATGTTCATATATCTATTGCCAAAATGTTAGGTAGAACGCAATCTAAGCGATATTTCTTATGAGAAAAATGTAGAAACGGTCATCGACAGCTTGTGATAATAAAAATCAGTACTAATTGATAACATTTAAATATATTAATCATCCTGTGTAAAGTTCAGAGTATGCTTGTTCTCTTCTCTCACATGTATTTTTATTTGTAATATCATAAATCATTGCGTCATTGCTTTGAATGGAACCCCTGAAGTCATAAGGTAAAGTCTACTTTTTATGTACATTTGCTTTGTTGTTATTACAATATTTCTAGGATATGGAGTTATCATAAAGAGTTAACAAATTGTTCATATATCAAGACGTATGAACAGTCAAACAAATATACACTAACGGGTATAAAATATTGCAGAAACAAGTCAAAAACTAATTATAAAATAAACCTTTATTTTGTATTTACACAAGGACCTGTAACAGTTATACAAACAATGTGTTTATCTATTTGCTAACAAAGATAATCTTAATTTAACTTACATTTGCGATTCGTCAATGTATCTACCTTTCGCTTTTATTACTACCGCACACAATCTTTTCAGTATCTCTAACGGCTTTGCCAGTGTTACTTATTCTATTTTTCTCCACCTATCCCGTAGTTATGCCCAAAGTACTGTTATCCAATTTGGAGCAGTTGTTCGAACATGTCGGTCGAGCTTTTCTCAAAATAGCTCAATCGAATTGAGATCTGGACTTTGGGGTGGCCACTTCATAACAACTATTTTCTCTCTGAGCTCCAGTCGTTCCAAATACACACGGCATATGTTTGTAGTGTGTTTTGGATCATTATCGCGCTGGAACACCAAGTTTTCACCGATTAATCCAGATGCGATGGTAATTCTCTCTATAATCTTCTTTTCTAAGGATACCGTCTATTTTGACCAAATCGCCCACAAAGATACCCCCAAGATAACCCCAAATTATGACTGAACCCCCTCCACGTTTTATTATTGGTGTAATAGAGGATTCAAGTGCTCGTTCCCCTTTCGGTCTACGGACAAATATTCTTCTGTTTGAACCAAAGGTGAAATATTTAGATTTGTCAGTTCTTTCAATCTTCCAACATCCAGACTTTTTGTTCTCTCGACCATCCTAACCGTTTAACTTTGTTTACTTTGTGTAATAATAGTTTCCTCATAATAATTCTTCTATAGAAACTAGCTGAGCTGAATCGTCTTTTTACCGTGGTGATACTAACTGGTTTTGGACGCGAAATATTCGGTTGGTAGCATTTGTAGCAATTTCTGGCTGGTGTTATTTTAGGCCGTCCAGGTTGCTGTTATTGGATACACCTCCACTTCTTTGATTATTTTTAACATTATAACCTACGGTTCTCCGGTTTAACTTAATAGTGACTTTCTCGGTTACTTTTATCTATGTTTTGATATGCCGCCGTTTGAGCACGCGTTTCCGTAGATGATTCTTTTCTTGCCGACCTTACTTTAACATTCCTTACCGTTTTAAAACGTTTTACACAAACTAGACACTGCTTGCAATACGGAAGTTGAATGCAACCAAAATTTTTCATTTCTTTGCCACTTAGCTCATAAAAATTAGTCTTTGATATGGCAGAATTCCTTCGAGAGTTTTCTAATACACGTATACACATGTATTTAGATCAATTGTTTTCAAACACGAATCCTAACTTTACCAATATCTAATATAATAATTACAAAAATAAACTATATTATCCACTGTTTGTAACCATCGTACAAAACGCACGACGTCTATGAATTTATGATATTCTAATCAAAACAGCTTACCACTATCAAAAGCAATCGTAGTATTGGTTGCTCATTTCCTGACAGTGAATTTTTCCTTGTGACGTAATGTCACGTTCTCATCTTGGACGCACTCTAGCATCTTTAAAGTAAATTATAATACGAAGATTAGAAATCTTAGTTCAAAACAATGGAAAATATATACAGCAAATCGCGCAACTGAAATCCGTGAATTATCAAATTTTCAACCGTGACATCATGTGCTCTCTGTAGACAATTCTGCATCTCATCAAGGCGAAGTTGTTTGTACTGCGTTCTCAACAATATGACGTGTCCAATTTCAAGTAAGTTAAGATGCGTCATTTTTTTTAGCCAAGGTTGTATATGAAGCTTTACATAATGTAATTGGAATTCTTCTTAGTTGCAATTGGCGAGTGACATCGTTTGCTGAACTAATTTCTATTTATTAATGATTACTGATTTTGATTTATTTGACTTTATAATTAGTTTGTTATTGGATGTTTTTTGGATATCGTAATTTATAAGCAACAGTCTGGTAAAGCTTAAGTGTAGACTTAGACATGCGTTTATTTTTAATATTACATTGGTAGTGTATTAAAAATTTTGCAAATGTAAATAAACATGGCAATGTAAATAATGGAATAATGGTTTAAAATTATGTTGGTAAGGATCTTCAAAACATAATTGGAAAGAAAAGTTTATTTTGTGTATCAGACATAATAAATACTGTTACATACTTCTTACATATATTACAGAAGAGAAAAATATTTATTTTGCCTCGTTGTAAGTTTATAATAGCTGTCGAGCTATTTAACAAACAAACGACAAACCGGAAGACATAGCGAGGTGACGTCAGTATAAAGAAAAGAAAGCACGTAATCTTACGTACGGGAGCCAAAAAATTATTGGATCGTATTGGGAAAGAAGTTGATTACATTCGATTGGTAACGGTCGAACGAAAGACGTGAATGAAGTCTAAAATTAATCGCCGATACGAAAAGAAAGAAAACAAAACGCACGTTGTACTCGCTTCTCCGTTCATCATCGTCATCGTCATGTAAAAATAACGCATTCGATATCTTTAGTACGCATTTTAATTATACAGTAGCGCCATAAGTATTTATATCGAGGCAGAGAGAGAGAGAGAGAGATAGGCTAGTACGGGCGGATCGTATTCTCCGCTGCTCTATTATTAACGTTGGCGCCCATTTCAAGAGCGGTTTCGTAAATGAGTAAATTCAATTTTCGCTCGGTGAACTGTATTATTTCAACATCGCTTCTACATATACGTTGTGCAGTCCATCATAAAACAACTCGCCAAAGAGGGCTTTGTGAAAAAGGTTAAAACGCTTTTTCCTATAACGAGTACACTCTTCGAAAAAATTATAGTTTCATTTTAAGTTAATAGGAGATGTTAGAAAGAATATTTCCTCTTCATTCCGTAACAATTATGTTCACAATTATTGTAACAGGTCTTGAGGTGATATTGTTGAGGATGGATTCTCATAATAACTAGGGTTATTGTTTGGGCTAATTCCATCGTTGTCGTAAGTTCACTATGGAATTGGAATAACTAGAGTTGTCGTTTGGGCTATTTCCATCATTCGTTGAACTTGTATAGTCCTACGCATCGGCAGTCCGTCTACTGCCGCCTTCAGGATGGAAACGATGGAAATAGCTCAAACAACTCTAGTTATTAATTATTAATGGAGTTGGCCAAATCTTCGGCGTGTCATACAGTCCAGTCCATTGAGCACCTATTAAATAGAATTCCATGTCAAAAAAAGATACGTCTAAGCGCCATCTAGCGATAACAAGGAAAGTATTCACACATTTTTTTTTTACAGAACTTAAAGAATACAGAAATGCAGTTGCATAGATAGTTGTTGCTTGCAATTGTATCTTGCAAGTTCTGTAAAGAGCATCAAGAGGGATATTTACATTTTCGCATCGATACTTTCCCTGTTGGAGCTAGGTGACTCAAACGTACCCATTAATTTTTTTGACAAGGTATTCTACGAACTGTATGGCGCGCCGAAGGTTTGGCCAATCCTAATTATTAATGTACTCTAGAATAAATCTTGACAAAACGCCATCTTCAACTAGAGTCTACATACATGAATAATTTTTTATTTATTACTGTGATATATCAAAGTGTTTATCAAATATTTATAGTGACTAATTACTGAAAGTTGAATTTAAATTTTAAAAAATATTACAACAAAACACAAAAAACTTAAAAATAGTAAAGGGAACGTTTAAACAGGAATTACAAATAACATATTTCCGTTCATTTCCGAAGTAAAATAAAACACAAAAGAAACATACTGACAAGCGTAAGACACGATGCATGTACCAGGGTGAATCTCTATGCTGTACCCTTGACCCCCTTACAATAAAACTACAGTGGCACTAAATCTTTTTATTTTTCGACATAGTCTCCCTCTACAGTAATGTACTTGGTCCATTGGTGCTCCAACATCTGAACAGCCTCTTGTAAGAATTTTTGTCCGACCTCCGCAAAGCGCCTTTCTATAGCTTGCATCACTTTATAATTACTGGAAAATTTTGCCCCATGTAAGATTTCTTTTAATTTGGGGAACAGCCTGTAATCCCAAGGGGCCAGATCCGGCGAATATGGGAGGTGCTCCACTAATTCAAAACCTGCTTCGTGTATAGCAGCCATAGCAATACCAGATATATGGCCGGGAGCATTATCCTGATGGAACAGCATACCGTGCCTTCTCTTAATAGCGTCTCGCAATTTAGAAACCAATTGTGCGTGGCAGGCCCCTGTAATGCTTTGTCCCTTTTGCAAATAGTCAGTGAGGATGATTCCTTGAGCATCCCAGAACACAAATAGCAAAACCTTTCTAGCAGACGGCACGATCTTCAATTTGGGTGAAGGAGGAGAACCGTGATGTTTTCCTCTCTACTTTGCACTTTGGTTTCGGCATCATAGCGGTGCACTTATGACTCATCCAATGCCACATACCGACTAATCAAGTTCTCTTTGTTTGCTTGGTACCTTTATAAAAGACGCTTACAAATCAACACCGTGTTTCTTTTTTGATCGATGGTTAAGATTAGGGGCACCCACCTTACACTCATCTTTTTCATATCTAATTCTTTAGTCAGTATGTAGTGCACCACATGATATGATAAGCCAGTATCTTCCACAATGTCCCTGATGCGTAGTCATTGGTTTTGCAGTAGGATATCGCGTCTCTTTTTAATGTTTTTGTCTGTTATTATTGTTATGTGAGGACCAACGGCATGTTGGTTTTCGCAGGATGTTCTTCCGCATTCAAAATATCGACACTAGCGCTTGACTATATCATACTCATAAGACATCAGACTTACCAATAGTTGTCATGATGTCTTCATGAAGTTGATTTGGCGCTATGTCCTTTTTGTGGTTGGTGAGGGGAAAACTGTTTTAAAATTTTGTAGTAAAAAAAATCATTAAAAGTATAGAATACCCTTTTAGTTAGCTACAGCGTCTGAGAAGGTTTTGCAAAAGCTTGGCAGTTTGTAATTAGTCAACATTTGGGACTAAATCATAGGAAAATGGTCATAATCTAACATATTGAATTTATGTTGTGCAAAGGAGCATTGCCTAAGAGTAACTTAAGCATTTTCCGTTAAATCTGAAAGAAGATGCTGCAGTCACTCTTCTAATATTTCTGTGTTCATGTCTTGATGGTAATCTCGTAATTGTTTTAATTAGAAAAGTGTTGAGCAGTCCATTATCTACTTTTTGTCTGAGCATATAGGCTTAATAATTAACATTTTTTTGAAATTCTACAGGTCTGTAAGAAACCTTTCACAAATGCATGACTTGCGGTAAGAACTATCCATATCTTGTTTTCTGCATGTCCAAACATTTATTCGTGTTTCATCCAAGTAATAGATTGGGGTTTCTCTTTTAAAATAATATTTCGACTCCTATTGTGATAGCAAAATTTATTTTATTCGCAAAGTTCAATTCCAGTATAATTATAAGCGTCAGACATAACAAAATACTTTAATTGAATTGGTTCCACTGGAACACTTGTACGTGTTTGGACACCTGCCTCTGATACATTTGTTTGAATCAGTAGCAAAGAATCTGTCGTAATAATTAAAAGATTAATTCTTTTTGCCTTTTCATAGCTTTTTTAAATTGTTTCAAAATTTTTATCATTGTTAGCATTCTGTTCATGATATTTTCACTTGACATAGATTAACCAGTAAACAAGATAAAATTTTCGTATTTATTTACTTATTTAACAGAAATCCGGCCAGTAATTCCTCTACTTTAACAAATATTTTTCAATAACTGGGCTATTCAATTTTGTCGCAGTATGTATCTCTATGCTTCTAAAAGAGACGAATTACCTTTGTACCACAATCTCGCAGTATACCTATACTTATTCATTCGGCACGGCTGGCTTTAAACGCTTATAGATAACACATATTTCATAGTTCATTGAATGCCCGAGCGTCAATAAAAAATACTAAAATACTTTGAAGAGGAAAACCGGTTGGACTGGACGCATTGTGAGTTAGCTAAATGATCTATGTACTTACACACGTAGACATATACACATACACGATACACACAACGGTGACTCATACGACAACATATTTATATGTGTGTGCATATATTAAAATATTATCTTGACCTTAGCGTGTTAGACACGTATAAAGCGCGTAAGGTCACCATAGTTAATTTTGTTAATTGCAATTACAATGCATTTGAGATTGATTGGAAAGGATTCTTGGAACAATGACAAAATCTGCTAAATATATGGGTGGGTGGAAATGAAAATAAGGAGTCGGGCAGACAGTGTTTGTTACTGTTCTCTTAAATAAGCGAAATGCTGTTGGTTATTTCAGAGCTGCTAGATTAACATATTTAATGCAATAACGTTTTACAACTCCAATGCAGTACCCTTTGACTTTAACTTCATTCATACATGTGCAATTTCGAGAAATACTGTGTATCACCTCGTATAAAGAAATTTCATATGGGTTTCAATAGTAAGAGTAATATTTGATGTTCATCTTTGTTTTTATTAATGTTGTACTCTGTAATGTATTTGTCTATATCCCACGATATTTTTCAAAGGCAGGGACGAAGATTAGGTAAATTAATACGCAAAGAAATGGTTAAAACTTCATATTGAAATAAATTACGTCATTTATTCGATAATACGTATCTTCATATTTACATACAAGATTAATGAAAACAAAACAATGAAAAACATGTATATTATTATAAACAATTCTGACTAACTTATTACAATGTAACTTCAATTCCTTCGCACCCAGATTCAGAGGACAACTGTAATCGTAAAAGGTTCTGTGATATACTAACGCAAACAAATTGTTGTTCCGAGTTTTAATCCTAGGAATGCGACAAAAGAACCGTGTTAACAAATAAGGACATTCCAATTTGTTGCTTAAATATAAAACGCAAGTCAAATCTGAGAAGAGGAACTTTATGACATAGTGACAGAGATTGGAAGTTCAGTGTTGAGGATAAGTACCTGAATCCTTATCTATCGTGAATTTAAGTAACACGTAATCAATGAACTTGCGCTGCTCTACTTCGATTTTGTCGGCCTGGCAGGTTGGTCAAAATCATGAAGCAATATTTCAAAACGGTGCACAGTAGATTCTTGTTAGTTCTGCAAGTATACTGTCGATGTGGGGAGAGATGTCATACAGCCAAAATGCTCAAATTATTAATCTACGCGTTTAAGTACATTGAATAATAAGATTAAATAGTCTTATTCTTTTTTCTTAATAAAAAAAATGCTTTTGCATTTGCTAATGTTTCCAGACATTACCTTGCATCATGTAGATATCTGGAGATATGTCTTTATGGAATCTGATGGGGAATCTATTGAAGAATTTCGTCATTTACGCGATGTTTAATGTTATTCATTAAAAAATAAAAAGGTGGATGCCTTACGATACGCTAGCTCATACACGAATTAGGTTGGATGTAGCAAAACCTTTACCTAAAGTGCGGTTCGACAGGCAAGTTTAGAACCATGACCAAAGCGATCCTGTTACTCCATATGCGCTCATTTATCAGAGCAACACTTGATGGTCAACTCTGTCGAAACATTTACTCACGTCCACCCTCCAAAGATTCGGAAATAAAGAGATGAAAAGCGTATAGATTAGTTCCAGTGCATCTGCCATGAACAAAGCTATGTTGGTTTTTTTTTAAGAATTTAGGTTTCTGAATTAAAATCACGTCGTAATTGCATGAGTCTGCTGACGTTTCGCTGTCAGTTGCATGCAGAAGCCCAGAAGAAGCTTCATGCAATTACGATGTGTTAACGCGTAGACTTAAATTCTTTACAAGAAATCTACAACAAGAAAACCATATTGTTTGGAATTTATATAAAGAACGAAAGTTGACATCACTACATCACTGACGATTCACTAGAGTACTTTAACTAAGGCAGGTAATGCTAGTGCTATCATCGGACTTTGTACAAAAGTAGTTTCCCACTGATGGGGCTGAAAGAGACAGATTGTACTATAAAAAAGATGATTAGAGCACTCAACTTATCAAATAAAATATCTGAGCAATGTCACTAATTATGGCAAAATTATGGAAGAAGAGGAACAAATGGACTTTACTAAAGGCAGGTCAACCGCAGATGGAATATTCACCATACAACAAATTATAGAAAAGCACAGGTAATACAACAGGGAAACACACATAGGGTTTATGAACTTTGAAAAGTCTTTCGCTAATACAAACATATAAATTATAGGATACTATGAAAGAATAGCGATATTCGCATAAATTAATAAGAGCTGTATAAGGTTTATGCACAGGCACCAGAATTATGGTAAATGTAAGGTGAAGATTAACTGCGGAAATACCAACAAGCAAGGGAATTAGACAAAGCTGCTGCGTGTCGCCAACATGATCTGATGATCTACAGAACTACTACACTAGGGTGACAGAATAAAATAGACACCTAGTAACTAAAACAAAGATTAGACTAATATTTTGTCGATTCACCTTTACTTGCGTGAAGTGCTGCAAGTCGTCGTGGCATAGAATCTATTAAATGATTAATGGTGTCTTCTGGAATATTTAACCACTCTTCTGTAACAGCTGCCACGAGTTCTTCCTTATTGCTGGGTTTTCGGGGTCGTTTCGCCATATTTGTCTGGATTATGTGCCAAACATTCTCTATCGGATTCATGTCTGGTGATTGGCTTGGCCATGGTAAAATCCGAATCCCCCGTTCCTCTTTCCATGTGGTTGTTGTTCTTGCTTTGTGGCAGGGTGCTCCATCCTCCATAAAAGTGGCATCTTCTTTAGATAAAATGGCGTTGCCGAATATCGGTAGTAGTCCTTCTGTTAATATTTGGATATATTTTGCCGCATTTATACTTCCGTCGCAGATTACTAATTGCGATCTTCCACCATACCATATCGCGCCCCACACCATGATGTTCACACCGCCGTATTTCACCGTCTGATGCAAAAATTTGTCGTCCAGTTGCTGTGACAAACGTCTCTATACCCACGTACGACCACTATCACTGAATTGGCAGTATCTGCTTTCGTTTGGAAAAATGACAGACCGCCAAACTCTTCGGGCTTGGTTCGCATTTCGATTGCCCAAGCCATTCGGCGCCGTTTTTGAAACGCCGTAAGGAGAGGTTTTTTCTTTGCCACCCTCCTATACATCTCCACACTGTGGAGGAATCGCAGAACGGTGCGCTGACTTTTCTGTGAAGTTGCCGCAAGCTCAGCTGTACTTTTTCGCGGTTCTCTTAACAGTTCGCGCACAAGCACCCTTCTACTTCTTTCAGAAAGTCCGGCACGACCTGGTCTCGGCTCCACTGTTGTTTTTGCCTTGCATTTAAATTGTGTAATCACACGGTTAACTGTGGACAACGGAATATTTAAAAAATTACTTATTTCACGTTGCGAAGCGCCGCGTTCACTCTGGCCAACGATGCGACCCCGGGTGAAGTCGCTAATATCACTCGAACCTTGTAAGCGAGGCATAGTTGTAACGATACTAAACTATGACGAATTCCTTCCGATACATCTACCCCTACCCTAATGACAAGAGAAAGTTCTTAATTCGTTCTTAGAATTTAGCTGTTTACATATTTATACCGCTTTACATGGTGTCTATTTTATTCTGTCGCCCTAGTGTATATTAGAAAAAATTTCCTAAGGCTATGAAATGAAAATATTGACAAATAAAACCAAAACCATGGCTTTCGTCGGTAAACAGCCAATTAGGACAAAAATAGTCATAACCGATACTGTACTGAAACAGGTGAGCGCTAAGTATTTTTGCGGTGTACCTTATGATCGAAACAAAGACATAGAACCCTCTTGTACGGTACTGAAACATGGACAACAATGAAAAAACAAGAAAGCAGTACAGACACGATAGATGAAACTTTTGAGAAAAGTGCGCAAGATCTGATAGAATAGGAAATTGTGATAGAAAAAACAGAACTAAACATCGTCGATACAGAGAACGGATGCAAGTGACGAGGTTGCCAGCCAGAGGGAGGTTTTATAAGATGTTTAGAAAGAAGAGCTGTATGTAGACCAAATAAAGAATTAAGAGTAAGAATGGTCTCCAAATATATTACAAATAATTATCAAATTACTAGAAGATCTGTGATTATAAAACATTGTTTTGGGCAAATCACTGGTGTTGTTTTTCGAATTTGTAAAATTCCGAAAGATGAAACCAATTCACCAATTGTGCTATCGCACTGCATTGCAAAATGGAACATAATTCTTGTAAATCAAAGAAACTATGTTGAACAAATAAATTATGGTAATAGCACGCTTAAATCAGGAAGCAGTTACTTGCTTGCAGTATATCCGCTGGCAGAAACTGCAACGGGCAAATACCGGAAAATTTTTCGTTATTTATGTAGGCAGCGCTGGCGGCTTTAACGTAAAATGGTTTACGCGAAATGCCGTCGATATCTTTGGCATTTGTTTGCTTTGACGATGTTTATTAACAATTTCCTTGTGCCATATCCATAAGTATTCGGGGAGCGTGCGTAACACCACATGCGCTGCATGCACTTTCACTCGCCGGGTCAGACACCTTCAAACCGGGGCCAGAGCCTCGCCGGGCATGAGATCATGGACGAGGGACTCAGCGCGTGACTCACGGTCGGTTTTGACCCGCTTCGAATCCGCATGCATCGCATTCAAATCGCGTATTGGAAAGAAAAAATGGTTAAACTTCGTATTTACCGTTTAATATATGTATTAGTGGGAACATTTTTGAAATTCTTGCACGCCTACTTGAAAGCAAAAAGCAAACACACTGCTCTAGTCACAAAAAATAAATGTGAGTACTGCACAGGGAGAATGTCTTTAAAGGTTAAGTAAAATATTATCGTGAATATGAAATCAAGGAAATATTTAGTAATGATGCTCTTATTATTTCGATTATTTTTTTAATAAATTTATTCTTCACATCTGGGATATTTTCACATAATTTGAATTAATCAGCTGTAATTTGTCTGTATACGAGGGATATCTTTTAAGTTTTGCGTATGGAGCTGAAATAAAACAGTAGAGAGCTTTCAAAGACTTAATGCGCTTGAACAATCCCTAGAAACAGTTATTCCATTCTATTGGTGTAGTCAAAATTGCGTTTTTTGAAGGCGACTGCTCCTGCTGACGACTGGAATCTTTGATCACGCAGTCTATTCTGAAGGTAAAGAAGTCGTTGGGACTTAGGTTCGGACTGTACGGAGGATGGTTTAACAATTTGACGTTTTGTTGCTTTAAAAATTTAACTGTCTTCCATGCTGTGTGCGAACTTCCATTGCCTTGCTGAAGGATTATTTGTCGTTCAGGATTGGTTCTTCGAAGCTCAACAATGGCTTGCGGCAAACTAGTTTTTTTTAAACACAATTCTTCATGCAAACTTTTTTGAATGGAGGTGATTGAAATTAAGCGATAAGTCATATGACGTTCTTCGTTGATGATCTTGCGCACAGCATTGACGTTTTCCTGAGTGGCCGCTATTTGTGGTCCACTTGCTCTTTGATCGCCGCTAAGACTAATCCGTCCACGTTTGTGTTCTCTATACCAACGGGAAATTGTTGGCGAGGCATTGTTAATTGAAAATTTTCACCTCCAAACTATACCACCAATCACAGCTCTTGCAAATATCAAGAACAATCTTGATGACATTCCCAACTTCACGCGTTCCATATTATAGAAACTTTCGAATGTTAAAAAATGAAGGGGGCATTGTTACTGAAAGACACAATATTATGCGGAGTACTTACGAGGTATTTGGAGGTTTAGATATTAAGCTGAAATTCAATTGTTTCTATATATGTATATACACAAACTGCTTTCTGTTCTTCTCGCTAATTACATCGCATTAATGAGGATCAAGTAGCCTGAAACGCATGTCTGAAAATTGAAATGTGATGCCCATTTAAATTGAGAGAGAGAATCAGATTACAGTTCTCCTTCCAAACCTCTCCATGCTTGATCAGACGCAGAGGAGCAGTTAAATGGCCAATCCATTCTCCAGACCCATTCCCCCTGAATATTTCTGTGTGGGGTCACAAAATCTGATTTAAATTGAGCAGTTACTAAAAAATGTATATGACAAATTTTATCTACATCAAACGTTGGCGTTGGGTAAAAAAGAATTTCAAAACTACCTTTAATGAAGAAATACAAACAAGCAAAACTGAAATTTGTATATCTCGTGAAATCATCAACAGAAGAACGTCACACATTTCCTGCGCAGAAGTTTAATTTAGACCGTCCTGATGGTTTCGGATATTATTGACACCATTTGTACAAAAACGCTAACATTTTAGAAACACCAGAACTAGACACAATAGCACTAATGTCATCAGCATACATCACAATATTACAATTAATCTACACATTTACGATGAAAAGAAGTTCAGTTTATCTGATTACGGTGGAGTACAGTTGGTGGAATACAGTTCGAACTATGGTAAAATGTAAAATAAGGCAGGTGTCGTAAAATACAAATTAATTTTAAAATGTAGTACATAGGGTATTGTTTGTGTAAACTCTGCTATAACTCTATCAAAATACAATTGAAATGTATAATATAGGATGTTAAGATATTAGTATGAATACAGTATCATCAAACTCGATTATGTGAACGATATCAGACAAGCACTGTTCACATTACTGAGAGTTTGCATTAGCGGGCCTTGTTTTATTTATAAAGAAATTGCATAAAACAAAATATGGTAATGGCACCGATAATTTTTCACCAGATATCGACTGCATTCGAATTCCATACCTCCTTTTAAATCTTTTTAGCCAGCCATCACTGGCTACAAAATTTTCGGTCTCTTTTAGGTTTTCATTCAATAATTTTGCTCTCTCTTTAATTAATTCGCCGCTAATTGGAACATGATTATCCATTTGTTTTAAAAACCATTTATACCGATGATTTTCCATTGGGCATTTTCTAAAGTTCTGCGATTTTCGGGGCCACCGTATGTATCTGACACATATTGTAAAATTTTTAACCTGAATCGCTAAATTTTACAGATTGTGGCTTTAGACACTCAATATATTTTTGCCAATTGAATCAACCCTTTTTTGATCCCGTCGATGATTTTCATTTTGTCACTTTATTTTAAAAATGTTCTTTTATTGGACGTGGATGCCATGTCTGTTCTGGCGTGATTTTAGCTGCACACTACTTTATTTCACGAGAGGCAAGAGAGCCAACGCTTACAGGAATCCCATACATAAATCGGGGATCAGCCGGTGTCGGCGCTGAAAACGTTTACGTAAACGTTCTTTTGATAGATTCAATTACGCACGTAAATTGGGAAATAACCGGTACCCTAAACTGTTTACATAATCGAATTGTACGTGGTGCAAGCTTGTTTACATTACCGGGCGTTCCATTTGATCCTATAGTAACAATTTTCTGTTTCCACTACCGGGTATTTACATGTGCGAGCGTTTACTGTATTAATATTTTTGTGTATTTCTATTCCTTTTATTGTCGTCCCCATATATACGTTCGGTATTGTGTATGCTGCGTAAGAAACAATACTACACCGAGAAACTCAAGTACAGTATAGTAGTGTTCTATGAGATCAGCGTTGTAGTGGATTCAAACTCCCTTATTTTCTCATTTACCTTGACAAATCCTTCGGAAGCTACTTTTAAAGTGATAATATTTTTATCGATTTTCGTATGAAACGTGTGGAACGAACAAAAAAGTTTCAGAAAATATTTTGCATCTCTATTTTTTTGTAATGAGTTCCATATTGAATTTATTTATTGACGTAAGTGACTAACATGTCGCCTTATATTGAAGACAGCATTGATTCGGATGACTCCTTCGATGATGTAATCGTCGAGTTATCACCAGCACATTGTCCCTGCCCTGGTTATACATACAAATTACCTGTTTCTGCTGTTATTCAAAAGTTTAGTGGCACACTATTCTCTTTTCTACCGACATTTTTAATTGACTATAGCGACAATTTTCCATCTGTTAGTCGTTTTCTATAAATATCGGTAATAGAGCTTTTGGTTTCAATTTCGTTTTCTATCTAACTTCCCGTCTTCTCGAAATCTCAAACAACATCATTTCAAACATAAATTATTACGTTTTACACATCTGAACCATATCGATTCGCGTCTTTGATCCGACCCTTTCGATATTTCGTCGGAAAAACTTTACCACCCAATTAGGACACGTTAAATACCACTAAACATGCTTTCTTTTTAATATCCACACAAAGTGGCCTAACCGTTAACGCGATCGTAAATTTTCTTTTATAACGCGTTGAAACCGAGGCTTTCCCAATCTTAAAAATATTTATATCCTTTCCCGCGCATATTTCACGCTCGAAATCTCGCTCTTAAAAGAAGAAGGAAGTTTAAAATATCCCTCCCAAAGCAGCGCTTCGAGTCGTGCAATTGCCCGTCTAGAAATAAGACTGCAGAAAGAAGTGCGCCCGTGATAAAATAATCAAATCGCTTTAAACACTCTTCGTCGATACTCATCTTTATTAATAGCACAGTTGATTAGCTTTTTTTTAGATATGAATATGTAACAAATGTAGGCTTATGCTTGATAAATGATCTTTGTACATTGATGTTAATGAAGTATTATCACTTCTATTTTTAGAATCCAAGTTACATCCTTCAAAATGGAAAGAAAAGATTTTATCTTAACAATTGGTTTTTGTGTCCCCAATTTCTTTAATGGTCTAAATTTTCTTAACTGTCCAATACTTTAAGATCGCTATACAATTCCTACATCCTTTATACCTTGCAGTGTCGGACTACTATTCTATAATTTTTGTCTTCTACAATTTCCTGTTCTGAGCCAGTTGTTTGGTTTCAATCCATTCCATACTTCTTTCTTCTAATGTTCTATACATTTGTCCTTTCCAGATATTTTGGCGTCTACCTATTGTGTTTTTGCCCTCTGTTTTGTCTTCGAAATTCTTCTTTGTTATTCGATCTTCTTCCATTCTGTGTATATGTCTAAACGATTCCAATTCTCTTTCCTCTATGATTATTTCTAATGGCTTTGACTGCTAATGATAGTCGTGTTTCTGATTTTGTCTCTCCTTGTTACTCTTTCTATTCTTCTTAAGAATCTCATTTCTATGGCTGTGATTTTGGTTTTGATTCTATTCGTGGTTGTCCATGATTCGCTGCCATATATTAATGTTGATCTGACCACTCTTTTATACACTTCTGTCTTTATTTGTTTTGGTATTTCTTTTTTGTCTAAAGATGTATTTCTTAATGTATTATATATTTTTGCGAAGTTCCCTATTCTCTCATTTATTTCTTTCTTCGTTCCTTAGTAATTGTATGTTTTAACTTGTTCCAAGATTATTCCTTCGACTCTGATGTTTTTTATTCTTCTACCGTTATTATGATGGTGATTGTTTTCATCGTGTTTATTTCCATGTTTATCTTGTTTAGTTCCTCTTGGTATATCTTCAGGTTTTTCTGTAATGTCTTTTCTGAATCTGCTGTTAATACCATATCATCTGCAAACATTAGTTCCTGTACATTAATTGCATTCATTTTCCAGTTTCCTACTTTCATATTTTTTTCCTTTTGGTTTGGCAAGAAGAAGGCAAAAAATGGTTCCACCAGCAGGAAAGAGTTTCTGTGGATTATAAAGCTGTCTTTTGATCAATTACTTTCTGAAAAGTAAAACAGTTAACCTGAGTGTTACTGTAACCTCTTGAGTCAGTTAGATGCAAAAATTTGTAAGAAAACACCTATTTAAAAGTATAAAAGAATCTTTTATCACCAAGACAATTTCCTAACCGGAAAAAATAATGGCTAGAAAGTGTTTTACATCAAATGACGAGGTTATTGCAGCCGTGGATGGATATTTTGCAAACCTTTCGAAATTGCACTGTAATAGTGGTATTATCGGGGCTGGTGACTCGGTGCCTTGCGCGCTTTGCTATGAGTGTTGATGTCCCGGGTTCGATACCCAGGGCTGGTTCTCAGGGTTGTGGTTTTCTACGGTTGTCCTCACCCCGTGGTGAATGCTGAGAACGAATATCATCTTAAGACGATTCACAAGCGCAGGCGTAGCATACAGGATCTCGTATTTTTTATATTCAGTTTCTTTGTTTACTATATTAATCCATTAAAAAGAGAATATATTTTATGAGATATTCTGACCTGAAACTCTCGGATGTTCCAACCCCCTTTTTCTTTCTGTTGTTCTCGTTGTTGGATCAGCCATAAAGCATTACTTAAAACGAAGTAGTGGTACAATACAACGGGTACTTTCCCTACCTTTTTGGGTACCAATTTATGACGGGTTTTAAGTTTTCTCATCTCTATAATACCTTCGTAAAAATTGTGGGGATGACTTAACACTTTCTCTTGCCTGTAAATATTTGTAATGCCTTTAATTTTACTTCACCTCCCCTTTAGAAAGCTGCTTTGATATCGAGGAAGTTTGACGACTTCCTTGACGGTACGCAGAATAAAGCATTCGTTGCGAGCGGTACTATAAACCTCGATCAATGCCTGTATCCGTAATTACAATACAATTTTCGCTATCAAAACAATTTTATTGACGGGCAGACAAGGCAGACTAAAATGACCGGATGCGTTAGTCGTCGGAGTAACGCAAACAATTTATTCGGCGAGGTTATCCGAGGATGGCAGATATTGCGAATCATCGTTATCCCTTCGTTCAATTCAGCGACAGCCCCGACAAAATCGTTTAGTTCCTAGATATAGCCTTGTACGTTAAGCTAAAATGGATAATTGAGGCAGAGCGTTGATGGCAATGAGAGAATCACGTATAAAACTTCTCATACCAATAGAGAAAGATGGCGACAACATAGGGTAAAGTAGCGTGGTGTTGTTCGATGCTTCGAAATAATCCAAACATGTGTTTAACATTTGTCGAAGAGGATAACCGACTTACTGGTATATGACGCGTACCGCGCTAGTTCATTGAGGCGTATTTATAGACGTGCACTGCTAGTGACTGTGATGGTGTTCTATGTGGGAAAGGAACCATGGGATAAATTGACAATTAGGATTTACCGGAAGATGCGCTAGGCCCGCCGCCGTTAGCTTTCTTTCACTTCTCTTTTTTGTTTCGACATCAGAACTGAATATATAATTTTATGTATACAGGATGTACCATTAACTTTAGGCAACTGTACATCTCTTAAACAGAGCACTTTAGACAGCCATTAATTCACAATTAAGCTAACCGCAAAACATAGCACTAAAGGTAACATTAAGTATAAAAAATTCGTGGTTCCAATTTTTGCCTTGCAGAAATTTATGTGCAATGGGTGGCGTATCTAGTAACGCTGATTGTTTGGAAAGGTTATAGCCCGTTAGTCAAACAACGCCCCTGTGCTAAATCTCACGTATTTAAGAAAGTTTGTGGAATCAGGTGTAATAATCTTGCGTGGGTATCTCACTTTTATGTACGAGGACCATTCGGAAAGTAAAAAAGGTTTTTTTCTCTAGAAGTTTTTATTAGATATAATTAAACTAAACTGTATCTTACATAAAATTAAATACCCAAGCTAATTTTCTACGTAATCACCATTCAAATATAGGCACTTGTCACGCTGTTTTATCAGCTTTTCTATGCATACTCAGTCTCCACCTAATTGTTGAACCACTGACTGATGCCTTCTTCAAGTTCATCACTTCCGTAGCGTTGTTGGCTCAAAAAATCCTTCAATTTGGTGAATAAGTGAAAATCACTTGGCGATGCTGAAGCAAGTCCTGTATCACTCCCGCCATTAAACATGATACACCACTTCCGAACTCACGCTTCTCTAATTACGTCACCTTAAACCTCAGTTATCTGTTTATAAATTTCGACGTTTGGACTTTTTACGCGCTTAAATAGCGGATTTTGTCACACATTTTAAAGTCGCACAGCAAAGCAGTAATCAACCGTATTGGATCGTAGCTGGTTTTGGGGGCACACGCTCAGTTGTGAAAACAATACTTTCTTGACATTCCGAATAGCCCTCGTATTTTATTTTCAGTTATACATGTGGAATACCTATATGAGTTGTTCCATACGGGTTTTTATCAGTAGATCATCATTATATCTTGCGTCTTTTATTTTTACAAATATTAAGTTAAATAAATGTGTTCTTCCTGTCAGTAAACACCGTTAAAAAAATATTTTTCTTCTTGAATAAGACAGTAATTACAACTTAAAAATATTTGGTATCGAAAAATGTGTTGCATATTTTGCACATATCGTGGGATATAGTTAGAAAATATGGATGCAAAATACATCTACCGTATTCTCTGGCATCTTCTGTTCAGAATAATATTTATGCCGGAATAATAACTAACTTGGCACAGATTTCTTAAACAATAGCCGAAATCGTGGATGGGGGTGGTCTACTGAATGCTATTTATACCGATCTTTCCCGTGCTTTTGACTTGATTGATCATCATAAGTTGTTGGAGAAGCTGAGTTTTTCGGTGTCAACAGGAATTTCCTAAGATTAATTCGATCATATTGGATCATATGGATTTAAATCTCGAACATCCACCTCTGGAGTACCTCAAGGATCGAACCTTGCCCCGCTCATCTTTAATATATATATATTATCTTGATTTGTTTTTAATGCATTACAAGTATTGCCTTTTATTTAATATTGTATCTATTTTTGGATGTTCGTCTGTTGGGCATTTAATAAATTATTATTATTATTAATAATAGAACAGATTGAAATCACGATAGCAATGTCTAAACTCCTTATAGATTAGTGAGAGTGAATGTTAAATTTATCAGAACATGCAAGAGGAGATAATACGACGATTGACACGTATTACCATATGTGTTACATCTGAATATGCAGGATGACTGATTGATTCGTTAAAACTATAGGTGTAGTGTTGCATACCCTTCTGTTTGAAAATTTGGACTTAAGCTAATTGAACCATGGCCAACTCGATGAAAATATTTTCAAGATTGCTTTTCCTGTTATACCAGAGGTCACCATTAACTTCCTTACTCTGAAATGAATTGTCATTTTTACGGGATATTTCATTGTTCTTTCTAATAGAACTTCAGCAGGTGTCTCTGTAGCTGTCTTTTACCTCATTTCAGTTGTTTTAAAAATTTTGATTTTTTTTCCCATTAGCACAACTCTTGGAATCGTATGTAGTAGTCATCTTTAAAATGTTAATATTGGTATTTACACTGTTTTAAGAAGAACCGTTACGAATTGGATGATGTGTTCATTGTTTTCAATTAAAGTGTGTATACGAAAAATCTGGTCGGCAAAAACTAGCTATGAAATTCGTTTTTTTGAACAAAGAAGAAATTTAAAATACACATTCTGAAAGCTTATAATTAAAATTTTACAACAAAAAATAAAATGGTTGCTCATGCTCAATTGATTGGGGTGTATGTGGAGGATCATAGCTTTGACTTAACACTTGCCATTAGGCACTCCACATCCTTGTAATGTCAGATGATGTTATGTATGTATTCATTTATTTTTTCGGTTTTAGCAACTTACGTTGTTTATAACAATTTCCTTTTCATTATGACCGAAGGTCAGGGCAATTTGGTGAATTAACATTTTTATTGACAACATTGACCCCTTTCTCTTGATACCACTCTATGACCAATTTGCCATAAAGGCAAATACCTAGATTTGGTCGAAATACAACAGGATCTTTGTGAAGGTGTATCATAGGTAGAAATAGTTTCTGCAAGCATTCTTCCACATATTTTTTGGTTCATTGTACCAGTCGAGATGAAAACGCTGCCTTTTAGAATCCGATTTGATGAATGTTTCATCGTCCATGATCATGCAGTCAAAATTGTACACAATGTTGTCGTAGAGTTTTCGAGAACGAGATTTAGCGCTTGTCTTTTGTTTGTCGTTTCTGTCCGGTGCTAATAGAACTTTGTATGATTAAAGACCTTTCTCTGTCCGAATTTTCTGCACATATCCGTGCGATATATGCATTTCTTTAGCTACATCTCTAATGCAACGTCCAGTATTTCTTTGAAGCGCATATGCTACTTCTCTAGCTTTTTTCTCTAAGCTAATCACTTCCAACTTTTCGTTATGTAGTCAATCGTTCATTGAAGTCCTTAAGTAGAAAAGTTACAGTTAATTTTGCAATATTTAATGTCTTTGTAAAACAGATGAGGAATTTCTTGCTTTTTGGCCACAATTAATTTACGTACACATTCTTTTGCTGAGCTCATTTTGCAAACTGTTGCAAATTTCGAATATATATCTATGTAATCTTGTAGCGGAACTAATATGCTGACGATGTATATGCTTATTGTACATACTTATACCATTATTACTTATTATGTATAGGATGGTTCAAATAAAACTTCAATTTAGCGCAAATTCAAAGAATTTCATAAATTGAATAACCCATTTTTTGTGTCATATTAAGAACGACCTATATTAACATTCCCTATACGTGTTTTTAAGAATTCTTAGTCATTTCATTTTTTTTTAATAATTTGTAGTATGCTATATACCACATAGAAAATTTTTACTTTTTATTAGTGTGGGATTCACAAAAATCTATAAATGAACAAAGCGATGTGATACAACATCGTTTAACGCCTCACAAATGTATTTGCAAAGTTTTAAGGAAATATTCAAACCATTTAGGGATGGTGCAATTTAATTGGAAACAGTGTATTAACATTTGAATGCTTTTGTGACAATTTGCTGATATTCTAATCGGATAATTGTAGCAAATATATTATTTTTTACAACGAATATCAATTTATTTTCTTTTAAGCAACATCTGGCATTTTTTTTAAATACGACTGTCTTAAGTTAAATGGTTCACGCTGTATTCTCTTTTCTTTATCTGTGAAATGCCAGTGAAACGATGTAAGAAGAAAATAAATGAAGAATGTGATCTGGGCTATTATAACAGGTAATCCTGGATTTCAAAATGTGACGCGTAGGTGTTGAAATTAAACTTGCAATGCGGAAACAATTCTGTTCTGTTGCCCAATGAGATTCACTGGAGGAATGAGGAATGTTTTTGAAATGATTTTAATAGTCGTTGTTAAATAGTTACTGTCGAATGATGTATATTTCTACACTTGTATAATTTTATTAGCCGGAAGTGAACGATATCTATTGGTCTAAAACAAATAAGAACATGATGTTACTTTTTAATTAAAAAAATACGGATTACAAAATTTCAACTATTATTAGATTAATAGTGCAATGCAATCGGCTTGATATTTCTAAATCAATGAAATAGAAAACAATTACAACCATTCTCCAATATCTATTTTAATATTTTACACTTACAAATAGCTTTCACCTTATTTCTAAATCCCAAATATTAAAACCCAATACTTGTTTGTCATAATGCTCCTAATAGCAAAATTAAAATTGCAACACGATCCACTACGGAGAAACCATTAGATATAAAGTGGCTTAGTTAGTTAGCAGGCTCTATACAACTACAAAGTAAATAATCGCTATTAGACCGGTGGGTAAATCGAACCTCTTGAGAAATAACGATAACCACTACATGAATATCAGTATCGTATTTCTCAATGTCGGAGGTCAGCCGAGCACAAAGGAACGGTTTGTTCTTTCGTCTTTTTTTCTCTCCGTGTATTATGACATTTTCATCATCGCGGAGTCGAATCTAGGCGGAGCGATGGTTTATTTCAGCGATTCAAATCCGATTCCAAAGGTTCCTATGATTTGTCAAGCGTTATCAAGGAGAAAAAGAAGACGACGTTTCTATTCTTTATGGAAGTGAAATCGTGCCTTGACTCGGAATCATTTAGGTATGGACTATTATTAGTAATGATTCACTTATCTGCAGTACGATAGTGATGGCCTTGCCCAATCTGTTTTGATTCCGAAGCAACAGAAGTCGTATTTAAAATAGAAAATAAGGATGTGCATATATAATTATACATGTCAACTTTTCAATAACAAAAGTTAGCATCATGAGAGAAAAAATGGTCGATTTTTATTTTTTTTAAATTGACCTTTAGTGTTATCGGTAGTTTTATCCCAGGAATGATATCACCACAAGTAATGCCAATTCTCTTATCTTAAGCAGAACATCCCGATTTTTAGAACAACTAAATTCAAAATTTCTATCTATTAAATTTACCCATGAAACGGAAACCGATAACAGGTTTCCCTTCCTAGATACGTTAGTTATAAGAAGTAAAATTAAGCTAAAAATAGACATGACGCACAGAGGCCTCAAAAAAATCGCATTACAAAATGTATGTCTATATATAAATATATGTTGTGGCGGATGTTTTTGCGGTCACCGTATGTGGAATAACACTCTCGGGTTTCTGGCCGCGTGTGCGGTTGGGCCCGAAAGGGGCCGTTTCTACAAGATCTCACTCACCTTCTGGACTCTTCTCGTTCGGCTAGCGATGCACAGCAGACCCTTGGAGCAGGTAGAACTTCCTCTAGACTTATAATTACACTGAGTGATAACAATTAAGTTACTCTCATATGTATACTAAGACATACTGGCATCGAAGGCATCAGGTGGCCGATGCCTTCACCAGGGTTGGAATTGTTACATATTGCCCAATGGAACAAACAGGAATTTCGACGGTACTGGGGTGAATTCGTGGACTTGTCTCATGCAAAGGCATTTACTTTGCTCTGTCGAGATAGAGCTTGGCGAGAGTTCTATCAGAGCTCTAACTCTGATCAATTAAAGAAACGCTTATATAGAACAGGCTTCGCTCAATAGAAGCACTCAATGCTGATAAAATATAAATGTTTTCATTGAAGATATCAGTTCCCTTGTTCGCTGCTTCTTTTCCGCTAGAGGTTCATTAGAAAAGAGATCGGGGGACAGAAACGTCCCGATATCTTCTCTCTTACCCATCTCACCCGGATATTTATTCTGCAGGTATACAAGTGTACAATAAACATCTTTAATGAAAGGATTTAATGCAGATGGGAGTGTGGAATGGAGACAAATCACAGGATGATTATGAAGATGTAGAAGACAATGAAGTCGATATAGTGCTTCGACAGGTATTCCAAATATTGTAGCTCCTATCCAGGCTGCAATCAATCAAGGATGCAAGCAATCAAATGGATGGCCCTGACGACGTTCTGATTTTAAAAAAGAAAAGAGTTATTCGCAAGAAAACACCCTGAACAAAGTTAACGTTGTATTTTCTTAAATAAATATTGTAATTTGCAGAGTGTAGCTTCCAATACCGATTGTTGCCTTGAAGAGGAGGTAACCCAAAAATAAAATTTATTATATGTACAGTAAACGGTCGCTCATGTAAATATCCGGTAGCAAAAACCTCGCGGTTATGTAAACAGAAAATTGTTACTATAGGATCAAATGGAACGCTCGGTAATGTAAACAAGCTTGTACCACGTACAATTCGTTAATGTAAATAGTTTAGGGTACCGATTATTTCCCGATTTTTGTGCGTAATTGAATCGATCAAAAGAATGTTTACGTAAACGTTTTCAGCGCCGGCACCGGTTGTTCCCCGATTTTTGTATGGGATTCCTGTAAGCGTTGGCTCTCTTGCCTCTCGTGAAATAAAGTAATGTGCAGCTAAAATCACGCCAGAACAGACATGGCATTCACGTCCAATAAAAGAACATTTTAATTGACAAAGTCAAAATCATCGACGAGATTAAAAAAGGTGCGGGGGTGACTCAATTGGCAAAAAAGTATGGAATATCTAAAGCCACAATCTGTAAAATTAAGCGATTCAAGTCACAAATTTTACAGCGTGTGTCAGATACATACGGAGGCCCGGGAAATCGCAGAACTTTAAAAAATGCCCAAGCACCTAGAATGGAAAATCTGTATAAATGGTTTTTAAAACAAAGGGATAATCATGTTCCAATTAGCGGTGAATTAATTAAAGAGAGAGCAAAATTACTGAATGAAATTCTTAGAGATACAAAATTTTGTGGCCAGTGATGGCTGGCTAAAAAGATTTAAGAGGAGGTATGGAATTCGACTGTTGTCGATATCTGGTGAAAAATTATCGGCACCATCACAACAAGTGCAACCGTTTAAGTAGAAGTTAATGCACAAAATCAAAGAGCCACATTTAAATGAGAAGCAAATATACAATGAAGATAAAACCAATCTTTATTGGAAATTATTACCTACGAAAACCTATGTTGCATCACATGAAAAATTTGCTCCAGGTAGAATGGCGGAAAGACGACGCATAACTTTTCTAGCGTGTACTAATGCTAGTGGTACACACAAAATAAGACCACTAGTATTAGGAAAGAAATTAGAAATTTTAAGAGCCCCGCTGATTATAACTGTTCAAAATCCGCTTGGATGACCAAAGACATATTTCTAGAATGGTTCCAGAAGCACTTTGTCCCTCTGCTATGACAATAAAGTTGTGATAATAAGTAATGTAATTTAATGATATATATTCAATTTGTAGCTGAAAGATTTCTTAAGAAAGCAAAATCTTCTAATAAAGGCAGTGTTAATCGTGGATAACGCACCAAGTCACCCTCCAGAGAAGAAGCAACTATGGCTCAATTTTTGTTATGTTCATACCGCCCAACGTAACTCCACTTATCCAACCGATGGATCAAAATGTAACATAAATTACTAAATTGTATTATCGAAAATTTCTACTTTCGTCTGCAACATTTCTGGATCCTTAAAGCAAGTAACTTTACGTGAAGCAATTTTAAATTTAGGTATGGCGTGGAATGCTCTTAACCAGCAAACAATCAAAAAGTCCACAGGTATAGCAGTAAACTCTCACACAAATTAATTAATTATGCGGAACGCAGCGTTTCGAGAGCACGTGGGCTCCCATTGTCAACCGTGTTACCGACTGAAGTGTTACGACGATGAAGAGAATGTACCGGTAACCATCATTAGAACACTATCTGATGCTGAAGTTATTGACAGTGCATCATCGGACGTTCTCAAATTATTAAAAGCAATAAATCCCGATATTGCTTGCGCAATTACCGATGTTAGTTTATGGAATGACGATAAAGACATGGATGATGCATATGAAGAGGAAGATGGGCTGAGTGAAGATGACGACGCTCCGATTGAAGTAAAAATACAGTGAGTGACGCGCAAGCTGTAAGAATTCTTAATCAAGCGTTAGATTGGGTTGAAGAGGAAGACATTATATTCCGATATTTTAGTGCTCCGTAAACGACGGGCAATAGCATTAGAAAATACCAAGCGTAAATTTACGCAAACAAAAATTGGACATTATTTTTCAAAAGAATGTAAAATTTATTTTTTATTTTTTAATATTATATGTATTATGTTATTCTTTTTTTATATATATAAATAAAATAAGGCTCGCTGTAAACTTTCAGTAATGTGAACAGCGCTTGGCTGATATCGTTCACATAATCGACCGTCTACTCTATTTATTTTACTTGATTATAAATTCCCGATAAAGAAAGAAAAAACGTAAATTGAGGAATTACTACCATTAATGAAAACAAAACAACATCAATAAATATTGTTAAATCTAATCTTCAAAGTACTCTAATACATTTAAAAGTTATCACGCTTCTACCCTTTATCTATAATTTATATTTGAATTGTTCGACTATATAAAACGCATAAACAATAACATCAAATATATGGTAGTAATTTCTTCGCTTAGGTACATTGTTTAGGACATTAAAATTCTCCAACATCGCCCGCTTAAATCTAAAAATTTTTTTCATTACTTCCGGGGCGAAAACGGAAATGGTAAACAGATTTATATGTTACTATTCGGAAGCCGCGATTGCTATCGCGGCATAAAATGTGCGGTCAACGGAAGGAAACGCGTCTCCTTTTTCTCGATTCTGTACTTTAGGCCAGACAAATCGTTATCCCTTCCAAGGAAATAATTAATCTTAAGTTTCGATTAAATTTACTAAATTGGGATTTTTATTTTTACCGCGGTAATTGATTTTTTTTCTTTTTTGTTGCAGGAAATGGTCCACGCAAAAGATCCGCCTTCGTTTTATTTGAATAAATTGAGAACTTACCTCGATCCGAAAGCTTCAAGGAGCCATCGAGTTAGTATAAATTTTACAATAATTATGGATAGGACGACGTTAGCTTATATTATCTTATTACTAAAAACTCTTGATGGAACGTATTTTGGGTTCAACTTAGTTGGGCTAATTTTTTATTTTGTGGTTTTACAAAAATGGTTTATAATTACACTCATGGGCAAAACTATAGAGTACTTTAGAATTTGCATGATTTCTAATTGAGGAGCAGATTATTTTACCAATTCGAATTGACAATAATACGTTTACGTAAAAGGGAAGTCATGAAAATTATGTAATACCAAATGTTCTTACAATTAAGAAACATTTACTCTAAACTTAAAATGGCTTGCGTTAGTCTTTAGGCCAAAATTAGAGCGTGTTTAACACCGAATATTTTCTCTTCAACTTCTAATTATTAATTGCATCTTTGTCGGTATACTACTAAGTAGAGATTGAATGTAAACTCGAAGAATTGTATTCCATTCCTCTTGTGATCTAAATCGAAAATCTTCTGCTGTTCTGGGGAGCTCTATGCGGCGTTTTAGCTCATTCCCATATGTGTTCAATTGGATTCATGTCTATGTTATATAGCGGCCAGTCTAATCTTTGAATATGGACCGTATAGAGGTAATTAATCACTACGACATCAGTGTGCTGTGGTCCATTATCATGCATTAATACGAATCTTTCGAATCCAATATGACCGAGATATGGCCAAATGTGATTTTGCAGGATATTTTGAAACAAAAGTCACAAGTCATTCCTTCAATCACCTGCACGAGTTCGGTGTGTCCTTCTCACCTGCTACTTAACCGAAGCATTATTTCGCTACCACCAAAAGCAAGGTTCTGTATTAGATTACAGCTGGCGTAATTCTCCTGCAGACATGACTTCATTTATCTCATAGCTGCCATAATTGAATTCAAGTCTCTTCTGTAAACAGAAAATGTATTCGAGCAAATTGTAATTGAACTACAGCAGACCATCTTGGTTTTAAACCTGCTTGTTTTAATTCTCAGTTAACAATATTAGTTTGTCTTGGATTAAATATCATCATTGTGCAATTTTATGTAGAATTAGGTATTAGAAAACGGTCATCAACTACTTCCGTGTACCTTTCCATAAGTTTAAATTTTCTTTCAAGAAAATACGATAAGAAAAGGTGTTCGATACTTTTGTCCGTGAGTGTATTTTAGTTTATTATGTACCATATTTTTGGTGTTACTTCTATATATCTTTTTGTTTGGTGGCCATGGTAACCGATTTTGGTTTTCTTAATAGTACCTATAATTTTTCTTTTTCTCTTTTTTTTCTAGGCAAACTTTTTTTGGAAATTTTGACGCTAAAATTTTGTAAAATTGTTACAGAGGTATTCAAAAACAAACCGGTAGAGCCCTGACTCAAACTTAGTGTAACATCTAATTACGAACATTTTGATGTTATACGAAACTAAAGAAGATATTTCCTGCAGAATTCTTAAAATAAAGCGTTCCAATAAATTTTACCTCTAGTAGTCCATTTCAATAAAAACTTTTGTCGTAACTTGTACCTGCATTAGTTGTCAATTTAACAGAGTGCTCGTTCAGATGACGATAGACAGAAAGAGTTTCAGTAACAAGCTATGACATAATTATAATTTCAAAGGCTACTTTGAGCTAAAATTTATTTAAACGCATGTTACATAATATATAATTTAGTTACAAAATATATTTCTATTCGACCTCCGCTTATATTCCATTGGTGGCTCGTCCCTTTTAAAGCTCCAGCAATAGTCCATAAGCATCTTTTCATTTCATGTTCCCTTGCAACGCGAGTCAATTTAGCTGACGTCCTCGTGAAATCTCTCACAATGTTCATCGCTCAGATCACCAAGATTGTCCGGATAAAGATCCAGATGTGCATAGAGAAAAGGAATGTTCAGGAACATATTTGCTCCCAAATCTTTTTAATTTTTCAGTAATTTATCAATCACCTGTTTCTAGTTTTCAGTCTTTTTAGTTCCGAGGAAGTTATCACACGCCAACATTTCTTTTTTTAGCGTCGATTATTCTGGAAAATTTATTTTTTAAATAAAAGAAACTTTCCCCATTTTGGTTCAAAACCTTTACCTAAGTTTTTTATCAACCCCAATTTAATATGAAGAGGTGGCGGCAGTAGTATTTCTGAATTGACTAGAAGATTATAAATGATATTCTTAAAAGCAGGAGTAAGATTACCTCTTCTTTTCCATTGCTTATTAATATAGTGAGTTTTTCTACCCCTACAGTCCTACTTAACGTAGAAAACAGCAAAACTTTGTGTACCTCATCTACAGACCCAATACTAAGGCTTTTAGATCCGTACAAATTTGGCATTGAAATCTGTAGTACATTATTTCATCTAGTAATAGCTTCATGTCTTCATATTAACAGCATGAAAAATTGAAATAAAGGAAAGCAGCTTTAAGCCTATTTTTCTGAGTCTATAGACTCCATCCTTATGGATTATGATGTTGGCCTATTGCCTATACTAAAGCGTTGGTATGGTTAGATAATACTAAGCCATCTATACTTAATTCACGTTAAGAATGCAGTAGGTAGCGCTACGATCGGCGTCTGTATTACACTGGTGAAATTTAACCGATGAAACTGTCAAATGACAACATCGTAAACATCAAAGTTTGGTTATCAAAATCTTGTATAATAAATAGCAAGTTTTTCTTATGTGTAACATTATGGTTATATAATCTGGCAAAATAATACCAGAATAAAGTAAAAGTAACATCAATTGCTATATAAATGTATCCTTTCGTTGTTTCATTTACCAAAATAGTTGGAGCTTATTTAATTATATTAGAAAGTAAATGTGATTGCATTTGGGATTAATTGAAGAGAACATAAATGCCATATGACAAGTTTTAAAATAACAATATTGCCATGGATAAACTTGAATCGAAAATATAACTTTGACATGAACGGTTATATACACAGTGTTATACCAAGTCATTTGTCATGAAGTAAATGTCTCCGTTGGTAATCTCTCTCAATCAATTTCAATGGGCTGGTTGAAAGTAAGCAATTCAATATATACAAGCAAAAGCCAAACAAGGAAGAATGCTGCTGATTATGAACAATACATAATGGGCTCAAAGGGACTGTATCCAAGTCCATCGAGTGTCTTCAGAATACATGGTAACACACAATATCCTTAAATCTTGCATAGAATTTGGTTATTGTCAATGATGAAATTAGATGAGCTGCTCGGTGAAAAAGAAAACAGCTCTCCAAGTATACTTATCTACTGTACCCCGGCTGCAGTAAAACCAATGTACATTTTCAATGATAGTACAGTCAATAAATAATTGCATGCATATCAATGAGTACAATAAAAAACCAAATGTACTAATGAATTATTACAATCTCTTAACTGCACATATTACAAGTTTATATATTTTTCTTCTTTTCATATCTGGTATAAATTTAATAAAAAAAGATTTCTTTACTGTTAGCATTTATTTATACAATAACAAATGAAATAAACATATGAATTTGATTTATAAATCAAATGGTAGAGTGAAAGAGGCGAATAAATAATTTCAATTTATTATGCAAAAGATATTAACAGATATTTGAATCAGATTCTGATAATGGTGGTCTGACGAAGATCATGTATTTGCTGTTATCATAAATTCTTCGAATATATTTTCAACAATATTATCCAGTTAATACGTCACACTCTCTTCTTCGATAACATGTTTGATACAATAAATTTGTATTCATGTTCTTTTAAATTTACTACATTGTATAATAAATATACCTTAACTAAATGTATGTAATGCATGAAGATATAAATCAGCAATCAGAGTATTCTAAGTGTATACACACTTTATTAACTTATTAGGCAAAATCAGAATCTGATGTATCTGTCGATGAATCTGCATCTGTAGTAATAAATTCTTCAACCATATCTTCAATTTAGCTTCTGTCTACTGCCAATATGCTTGCTTGAGGGTTCTTCGATGGTCCTGTAACTGCATCTACTGCTGCTACTTCAGCCATACCAAACCAAAGCTGTAATCGTAATAGTAAAGTAGAAATCATTTTGTTTATATAATCGATTGTGTAGTACCTTGAATTATAAAATGATGAGATAAAAGAACTCTGAAAAGAATTATTTTTGCCACAACTTGTCTATAGGTAAAAAGTACAATGAAAAACTGCAAGAAACAATGACACGAAAATTGTAAACAAATTTGACAACTGACAGAAATTTCATATGAAGAAATTACATCAATTTCTCCTGTGTGAATATGCCTCGCCCATTAGCCAATGGCAAACCCGTATTTTAAGGCATATCTATTCCAAGTCTGCATTTTTAACGTGAATGGAGTATAGGTTTGATAATAATTGAAGAAGAACATAAAATTACAAACAAATGGCGATTGATGGACAAATTCTGATTGGATATTCGGATCCAACAGGTAAAACTACATGGTCATCAACGAGAACTGTTCTAGTAACATCTTTGTATACCGGCGTTATTAGTAAGGCTGC
Source organism: Trypoxylus dichotomus (assembly GCA_023509865.1). Lineage (NCBI taxonomy): Eukaryota > Metazoa > Arthropoda > Insecta > Coleoptera > Scarabaeidae > Trypoxylus > Trypoxylus dichotomus. The sequence goes on from CM042078.1 coordinate 51,454,444, forward strand.
AGGAACGAGTGCTGTTGGAGATGCGTGCTTACTATTTTAATTTGATTGTGTTGTTGATGTAGAGTCTATATCAAGCACCCGTTTCTGCAGCTGTAGTTCTTAGTAAAATTTCATATCTTCAACGTATCATATGTATCTTCTATTGAATGCCGCCTCTTTTCTGAAAATTACGCAATCAGATTTTTTTCTAAGATACTATCTAATTTAATGAGGAACTGAATATGATATTATCATCGTTCAAAGGTTTCGCTCGATACATTTGTTTATAGCAAACACCGTTTGAAGTGCGCGAGTTATTTATATATTTTACGCTAATTATATATCGGTACTTAAATCGCTCGAATCATCCTATTTATTTGTTTTTCCGCTATACGATTCGAACGAAATCTACAGATGGTAAACAATTGATACAACATGCCGGCGTTGATGGAAATTATACAGAAATTTTCGAGAAATCTATTGGAAATTCGTCCAAGTCTCTTAGATTAATTGCTTCTTTAGCTAGTCATACTTTTACTACTCTCTGTCGTTAATTGAATTGCAATCGGCGGTGCAACCGTTTCTTGAAAAATATGTCACGAACGCGTTTGGAATGCGCGTATTTGGCATCCCATTGACATTGTCAGGTGCACTACCATTTACGTACTATCGAGTAAACGTTTTTATTGCCACTGTGAAAAATTCCTCGAGGAGAAGTTAATATACAGTAGAATGAAGTGAAATTAAGCGTTAAAATATGATGACATTGGAAGTTTTGGTGATAATCAGCAAAATTTTTATAAGTAGTGGATATACTAATGATATATACATTTTCATAAACTTCTAACAAAAGTTTTAGTTTCGTATGCATTTTATGGAATACAGTAAAATAACTGAAATAATGTAGATTGCTTGAAAAACAAATACCATCACAATAACTCAATAATCCATTATACAAGAACATCTCCTGTTAAAACTGATTTTAGATTCATTCGACAATTTTTAAGCAATGGTCAACTGGTGCCTTTTATATCTTGTGGTACATATTTTGAAAAGTCCAGCAAACTCACTGCTTCAGCCACTTTGGCATGCATTTGTCATGAAAACATTGATTGTGTGTGTGAATAAACACCACCACCATTCCTTGTATCTTAATTCCTACACGATAATTGTTTACTAATTAATCAGTTAGATTAACAGTAACCCTTCCGAGATTGTAACTTTTCAAACTTGCAACGATTGTTTGAGTGGCGTCATACTTCTTTTGGTTCTTGATCATATTTGTACGGTGCTTTTATATAGTCGTAATTTGTTATCATGTAACACATGGGCTGAAAAGTCCCGGGCCTAACAAAGAAAACACGGCTTTTTTAGTTCAAAATTAGCTTTATTCATCAACGTAATCTCCATCAAGAGCAACGCAATCATTCCAGCGCCGCTCTAACATTTCAATACCACCTTTGTAGAACGATTTATCTTTTGTCTCAAAATAGGCCTCAGTTTCAGCGATAACCTCTTCATTCGTGCGAAATTTCTTACAGGTGAGCATTTTTTTGAGGTCTGCGAACAGCCAGTAGTCGCTGGGAGCCAAATCTAGCGAATACGGTGGATGTAGGAGCAATTCGAAGTTCAATTCATGTAGTTTTGCCATTGTTTTGATTGACTTGTGACACGGTGCGTTGTCTTGATGAAACAACAATTTTTTCTTTGCCATATGCGGTCGTTTCTTTGCAATTTCCGCCTTCAAACGCTCCAAAAACGCTATATAATAATCACTGTTGATGGTATTTACTTTCTCCAGATAGTCGATGAATATTACATCACGCACATCCCAAAATACCGAGGCCATAATCTTTCCAGCCGATTGTTGTGATTTCGGGAACTTTGGACGACGTTCACCAGTTGCTGTCCACTCAGATGACGATCGTTTTGACTCCGGAGTGAAGTGATGGATCCATGTTTCATCCATTGTCACATATCGACGCAAAAATTCCGGTTTGTTACGTTTAAACATGGCCAAACACTGCTCAGAATCATCAACACGTTCTTGTTTTTGGTCAACAGTGAGCAAACGCGGCACTCACTTTGAACAGAGCTTTCTCATAGTCAAATGCTCATGCAATATAAAGCCAATACATTCTTTTGATATCTTTATGATGTCAGCTAACTCACGCAACTTCACTTTTCGATCATTCAAAATGATTTTGTGGATTTTTTTGATGTTCTCTGGTGTTACCGCCTCATTTGGACGTCCACTGCGTTCTGCATCATCGGTGTCTCTACGACCACGTTTGAAGTCAGCAGACCAACGTTTTATTGTTGTTTCTGATGGAGCGGAGTCCCCATAACACTTTTCAAGCCATTGCTTCGCTTGAACGGTATTTTTTCCCATCAAGAAGCAGTGTAAAATTAAAACACGAAATTGTTTTTGATCCATTGTTTTGAAAATAACAAAAGTAGCGTGACTCTTAGCACAATAACTCACAAACTAATGAATAGAATATAATGAAATTTTAACAGCTATCTTTTGAAGGTTAGTACTAACTGAGAGAAAGGTGACTGCAATAAAACTAGCGTCATCTATGTGTTAGGCCCGGGACTTTTCAGCCCATGTGTTAATAGTAAACATTGTTATCAATCCACTTGACCAATCAGAGCTCATTACTATTATCAAATCGATAATCAAGTGACTGTCTCATCTAGTACCGGATGCCCGAATTTCTTTACTACTTATCGCTTTCATCAAATCAATAGTCGTAAAAAATTGTCAAAAAAAATTACGTGATCCTTATTCTTCATAAATCTTGTTTGCTATGCTTGTATGCAAATATTTTTTACATTCTGATACATAACGTCATTTATTGTGAGCAAAGTAATACCAACACAATTAGATCTTTAAAAAATAGTATTCGGAATATCAAACGAGTACTCTTGTTAACTATGATTGTCACCAAATAAGTGACGGATGTGAGATGCTACGTCACAACGTACTTGTTGCATGGAGACCTCCTTTGATGAAAAATATTTTCATTTAAATTGATAATCTATTTTTAAAGTGCTCTAATTATTTCTTTTAGCATAGAAGCAAACAGTTGGGAGAAGAATGAAGTATTATAATGTTTTAACAGTCTCTCGAAGGTTAATAAGCATACAGGGTGTCCAAGAAATAAAATAAGAAAGTATGAAAATCGACAGCTGTGTTATTACATACGAGTTTGGTTGAATGGATGTATTATGTACACACATTCTGCATCCATAGGCGGTACATATAATGTCCTAGTGTTTTTTTTTTTAATTCTGACATTCGGGTCGTAATTAGCTCAATTTTTTTTGGGATTTATGTTCCATGTAGTCACACCTTTTCATTTTCCGTACTTTTTAGTTGATTTCAAAGACATTCTGTATAACAACGTTGCTCAAATCTTTACTTCTTTCTGTGAACTATTTATTTATTGCCGTCACTACTTTATCATGAAAATAGGAATTGCCTATAGATGTCTTTTCAGGACGTAAAAGGTAATCACCAGGAGCCAGATTTAGAGAACAGGAGGGTTGTTCAAAATTTTGAAGGCTGGCGTTGTAAATGGCAGCCATTGCAACGCAGCCCTTATGCGCTGGCAAAGTTTTCCGATGGAAAAGCACTCCTTGCATAATTTTCCTCTCCATTGTTCTTTTATTGCATTTTATGCATTTTCAGCATTAAATCCACGTAATACTTACCTGTTAGAGCGGTCTTTACACATGGATCAATATCTTAAAGTAATCTAAGCATTCGATTTTTCTTTGAAAATTATCATCTTTACTAATATTCCTTTTTTATTATCAATTATGTGAAATATTCGTGAATTATTTTCAGCAACATAGTTGCCTTAATTTGTACCAGCTACTATAAAGATTATTTATTCAGAATATTGCCTCTTCCAATTAGCTATGTATATAATTTTAATATCAATTTTAGCTGCAATTATCAACTGTATAATAAATCTCCAGATATTCCTCAATACGTCGACTCAAATTAACGTATAAATAAAATGACGGCTTAAAATTCTATACGAAAGCCGTAATTACGTGACGTGCCCTGTTTAATATGAAAACTGGTATAAATCACGGTGGCAATTGTACGTCGTTGTATAGTAATTTAACCGTAACAAGGTCTATTGAAAAAAATAACTACGTCTATTTATATGTAAATATTCCTTAATATCTGCGAACGACGATGATGATTCATAATGAGTTCGGTCCTTGAATTGTCGTTGTTATTATTATTAATTCAGCCCGTCTTTTAATTTAAATTACAGAAACGCAAAATGGTCGGTGATTCAACATCAACGCAAGTTCTGAGAGATCTGGAAATTTCGCTGAGGACCAATCATATAGAGTAAGTATCTATCTCACTTATATACGTGTAGGTGTAGGAAACGTTAAAGAATGGAAAATCTAGCATTGTTGGTTGCATATGCTTTTATTTATCAGAAGCAAGTAATGCTTTTCAATGTTGCGATTATTACAGTCTTATAGTATTTGAAATCTATTGGAGATGTTAGCATATCGTAAAGATTGTAAAATATTACTAGAATTATCTAGGCAGATAAACCTACATCATTCCAAATCCACATCGTGCATGTATCTATAGTAACATCTCTTTGGAACGTCTCTTCTGAACAACCGAATACCCTGAAGTATTTAAAGATTCCTTCAATTCCTTTATTTATTTATTTATAATTGCTTGGGCTGACATTTTATTTTTTATTAGCGCTCTAGGAGCAAAATAATATCAATTTTAATGTATACGTAGACTTCCACGGCCAGAGTCAGTAATAAATGAGTTGCTTCGGGAATTGGACCGTGTCATTATATGGTATAAGAGAAAATGAAATAACAGTAAAAGAAAAAACAAAGAGCAAAAGGTGAAAAATAGTAAGAGAAGGAAAGAGAAAAGGGGAATAGAAAAAGAAAAAAGGAAGGTGAGATCTCGACGTGTCGCCTTCGTCGTAGGAGGCTTCTTCAGGAGAAAAACAGGGAACCAAAGTGGTACGGTAACTCGACGTGTAGCCAAGCTAGAAGCGAAATCATTTTAAAAGTAGGCCACGATAACTCGACGTGTTAACCACGCTAGAGGCGAAAACTCTTATTATTCTCACCTTTCTTTTTTCACTTTTACTTTCCTTTTTTACTTCTTTGTTTTTTCTCTTACTCTTATTTCATTTTCTCTTATACCTTACAATGACACGGTCCAATTCCGGAAACAGGTCGTTTATTAACACCAATTTTAATTTTAACTAACAGGATTATCATCTCAGTGACAGCAATTTATACACTAGCAGGAGTATACTTCGCTTCTGATCATTTATTTATGGGAAAATTCGAGAGCAATGCTCGTAAGCCCACTACACCAGTTCAACTCAAATATTTCTTACTAACAACGCATGGGATTGAAATAAGAGGAAGATCGATTCATTAAAGACTTAAAAATGTTGGTTTGAATTCTTGAAAACCTACCATTGGGCCACACGAAGCGCACGGCTTCAGTTTGTGCGTTTTCATGCGAATTGGACTACTCAACAATGGACTCTGAGATTTGAGATTTTGTTTTCTTCTTCTTCTAATAGTTTCTATCCGTTTCGGATGTTGGATACCATGCATGCTATTTTAACTATTCGTATTCACACAGAACCAGGTTCTGAGATTTTTCAACCAAGAAATTCGTCTTCTACCAATAACCCTCTTTCCCATTGCTTTTCCCTGTAGAATATTGTGCAGTAGATGAAATATTTTGTCTACGACTACTTAATGGTCGAGAAAGGATATAGAGAAGACTAAATAATTCTCTCCAGCTCTGTGTGGGTGCTTTTTTGTTAAGTACTATTATCATGTGGGCAAATATTTGCACGAATTAACCTTATGCTTGTGGAAAATGGAGCTGTGACTGCCTGTAGGTATTTGGAAGATATTCTTCAAGATGGTGTCGTTCTATGTTCTCATTTTGTTGCACGATAATGCTAGACCACATTCTACTTGCATTGTGTCTTAATAGTTAACATTTGCTCGTTTTCTTTCGCAAATAAAGTATTCTTCAAACTAATACCAATACTTTTCTACGTAAATGCACATTGAAATTGTTTGTTACTAATGTGTAATGTTTGGGGTGGCCGTTTTTTACAGGTTAGTCTAGGTTGAAATAATAGTAGGATTATAAAAATCACATTCCTCTCTATATACGACTGTAGAATATCGTGTAGCATGTTAATAACCTTAAACTCTTATCAAGGATGCTCGGTAATAAAGTTTTTTTCCGTGGGAAAATTAAGGCAAAACAATTTAAACACAAAAAATAATATCCAATTTTTTTGGGAAAAATGTGTCTATGCAGCTATATACTTCTTCTAATAGTTCCTTCCCGTTTCGGATATTGGCTACTATTTTAGCTCTCTTTGCTGCTGCTCGGAATAATTCAGTCGTATCCACACCGAACCAGGTTCTGAGATTTTTCAACCAAGAAATTCATCTTCTGCAATACCCCTACCATTAATTTTGTCTTTTTGGTGTTTATGTCCAGGCCACACAATACGTACATATCCATTTTAGACAATTTTAATAGTTTGTGGGGTAACCATCCGCCGTACTAAGTGCTTATAGTCGTCAGGGCATATAATCAACCAGATTACTGGATAGATTTGGGCTTAGCAGATTCAATTTTGTTGGAAATTGTATTTTGTTTGATCCGTACCTTCAACTCCTGCCACAGGTATTCTATCGGGTTTACATCTGGGAACTGTGGAGATGTTTCCAGTTGAGGGGGTGTGTTATATAACAACATTCACGAACAAGATAGGTCTTATGTTTCGGGTCATTGTCTTGTTGGAAGTAGTAGTGGTTTGAAAGATTCAATTTAACTGCACTTTGGTTTATATTTTCTTTTAAAATGTTTAAATATACATGTTCATCCATTATTTAATTAATAAAAACTAGATTTCCAACCGCCGATGCCGTTATATAGCTCCACACTAAGACGCTTCTGCCACCATGTTTCACAGTATCTTTCAGACTTTCTTTTTTAACATAGCTCCTTGTTTTCGCCATACCAATTCGTATCTATCTGAACTCCACTGTTAAAACTCTGGGTGCTTATGCTCGAACTCTCTAGTAAATACTAATCTTTTCTGTTTATTTGCACTATTAATGAAAAGTTTTCTCCTTACTATTATTGCTATCAAACCCACCTCATGTAACCTGTTGCAGATTGTTTTTATAGACATCATTTTTCCGATTCTTTCTTGCAGTATACTACGCACCTTACTGAACCTGTGAAAAGAATTTTCCTTAATTTTATGCAATATCAACTGTTCTTCACGCGTATTTAATATACGTGGTCGACCAGATCGTCTTTTGTTTTCAACAGTGTTGAGATTTTTGTATTTATTAATGATATACTGCACTGTAGTATACTTCTTACCGACAGTAATTATTTTGTTTCTCCTATGCTCGTTCGCTTCTTCTTTTCATTCATCATTGCCGAAATAGAATATTCTCATATACGATGCGTTAACAAATATTATTACTAACATCTACTAATCCACTGTATATAGCAATACGGGCGCGATTTTCCCAGTTTATTCAGGGAATTACCTTTTTCATTGTGTGTGGATATTTTTTTCGGGGAGAATTTAGGTGTCACTCTAGATTTTTTTTTTTCTATAAAAATATTAATACTGGCGTTAAGTTATATATTATCTTGCAGCATATTTACTAGCTCATAAAATTTAATATATTATAAACCCTCAAATTAATGCTTAGCAAAAAAAAAAACTTTACCATTATGTTTAATTAGTTACTATATTCTCTATCCGTATAGTTTTACTAATTAGATTTGTTGTACCAATAAAAGTATCAACTGAATACAGAAATGTAGCGATAAAGAAGAAGAAATTACATATTTTGTTCATTCCCCTTTAGTAACGCATTTAAATTGAATCTAAATTTATCGCAACCTACTTTATCGACAAGTTATACATTATTATTGTTAGTATAACTAATTATAAATACAAATAATTTATATATCTATTGAAAACGCAAATGCAGAATAAGAAAAATAATACTATATATATATGTCGTGCTAAAAACTCATAACATTCGTTTTTATGTACTACTAATTACTGTAAACTTAGGTTTTGATACCTGCAAACTATGTATAACTTGCAATTACATCTGTTTTTCATACAATAAACAGGATGTGAACCAGTTTACCGTTATATCCAAATAGAAATAAAAAATGCCCAAGCTAGTGCGATTTCTTTCTATTCTATATTTCATTCGTTTGCGTTTTTAATTTACATATAATCGTTTCATATTACGTATCGCATGAATATGTTATAAAAGAAGGAATGTTTTTTTACACACTATAGACAAACCATTATTATGTCTTCCCTCCAATAAATGCCATTTTTTTTCTCCAAATGAATACAGCCAGGTCAGTTTAGAATACATCGTAAACCAACTATGATGATTAATGACTACGTATATACAATTTTCAAATTTTAACTTATTCATTACGTCATTAATCGACGAGCACATCGGTGACTACGTAAAAGCATTACAATTACATCTAAACACGTCATTCTGTGGGAAAAGAAATAAGTGTCTGAAATGTTTTTGCCAACATACGCCAGACATTTGATTATTGAATATTTCTCAACCTATAAGCGGGTCAAACAGTGTTACCAGTGGTCTGTCAAAAAAATGATGTTACAGCGTTGCTAAGATAACGGATAAAATAAACAAAAACTATCGAATATGTAATATAAAATTTAAGTTTATAAGAACTATCTTAAAATAATCAAAATAAAGTGTTTCAAAACGTTTATGTACATATAATAATTTTAAAATGCACCTTTATCTGCACAAAAATAATCTTTGGGGAAGCTCCTATGTCTGAAGAAAGCATGATGTTCCGGTATAACTCTTTACTGATGAGGATTTAGCTACTGCTGATATTTTTTCTTTCGAGGGACGAACTTTTCTTAAGTTTACGATACGTAGAATCTTATAGTAATTCCCACATTTTTTAATAGTCTCTTGTGTCCATGATAACGAACGCTTTTCCTTTCTTTGAGGATGTCCACGGTGCAATGTTTATTCTTCATTAATTAAGTAAGGCTCTTTTGAAGATAAGATGCGTAGGTGATCTGATCACCTCTACTTACTGTTGCTTCTGACAGTGTTTTGAAGTCTAGGGCATAAATAATGTGGGAGTTTTTTTTGGAGTGATTGCGAAGTTTAATATTTTCGCTAAAACTTATTTCTTCGGTTCTTGTAAAGATTTGGAAGACAGGTTTATAACTGCTCATCCCTGATTTACGATTGAACTCAATGGTCTAGTTTTGTGTTGAAGCTGCGTGAATTTGTCACTCTGTTTCTTGGTCGTTGCTCCAGTATGATGTCTGATCTTGTTTGTAGTTAGGCGTTCAACAGCCGTCCACATGTTGTTCAGGATGTTGCCCAAGTGTTGATATCGAGTGTTGTGTATTCTTTCTCTGAGTAGGGCGTCACTTGTTCGTTCGAGGTAGCCTTCTAGCGCTAGATGTCTTGATGTGATGTTCGATTTCCAAATCATTTCAGATCGAGTGGTTATTTGACCAGATACAAAGCACGAGTATACGAAACACGAAATAAGTTTGACAAATGCAAGAAATTAACAAAGCAAGGACTACAACCGCATATAAACCTCAGATCATGACAAACCAAATCGCTTTACTTAATTATTTAATTTTAAAGCATTTCAAAGAGAGATTCACACAACGCCTAAGTCAAGGTCCTAGACTACAAGATTTTTTTGTAATTACAAAATAACTGTTATAAATATTCAATTTCAAACTGAAATTACTTAAAAAAATTCTTCGTATTAATGGTTTCTTTAATCATTGTAAGAAACTTTAGTTAATATTGACAACACTTTTTTTCTGATATACTCTAACATTTGTTGGAGGAGCATGAATATGTTATTTGAAATAACCTTTCTTTTTTATTAGAAATTTGATAATGTACAAAGCAATACTTCAATCCCAATGTGATACAAAGTACAACAAAGTGTTTATATATCAATTTAATTCTTAGAAGCCGATTAGTATAGTGTAGTATGGGGACATATACTAGTTTATCGAAGACTAACTGCCACTACCTTTAAACGATTTCCAACACTCGGAAAGTATGTTATTTCCTAAAGAATTCTCGCAGTATGATTACTTTAAAAAATAATTGTAATAAGTAGTATACGTTTTAATACAATAACATTTCTGAAATTAACATCAAACGCAAAGTATGGATCGGTAAAAAGAAATCGAGTGAAGCAATCTGTGTTACATTCATTCTTAATACAAACTAACCAACTTCTTTTATTATACTGTTGAAGTCTAATCGTTTCTGTTTATCATTGTTTTGCGCAGATGGGTACGTGAATTTTTGAACGAAGAAAATATGGGCCTGGATGTTCTCATAGACTACCTTAGTTTTCGATTAGGCATGATGCGGCACGAGCAGCGCATTGCGGAGACACTCACCGAGTCCGAGGAGCGGCTGAATCCGCAACCGGGTCTGAATTCGACGACGACGACCGAAAAGCAGAACGGCTACGTTCGGCCACCGCTGGACATGTCGCACAGCAGCCCCAGTATGAAGAGGCGATCGAAGCACGTCGCCAAACTAAACATGGGCGAATCGAAGAACGACATTCACGTGTGCATAATGTGCATGCGCGCTATAATGAACAATAAAGTTAGTATCTCTTCGTATCTCTAGCCCGTTGTGGTGTATGTAATTTGTAATTGGTCAATCGCTTCGTAGTGCATGATCAGCGATTTAGCCACGTTCGATTTATTTGTATAGCAGTAATAACGCTCTTGAAACGTTAAAAAAAAATACACTGCGGATCGGATTATAGGTTTGAAAATTTAGAACACTCTTATAGTAATTTTCTTTCATGAAACGTCAATAAAAAGTCTCTAAACTCTATTATCTAGCGAGAATCCGGAAGAAGACAAAGAGAGCTAATGCAATTAAAACAGAAATGGATAATGTTCAAGAAATATTCAAAATTCTGTAACGCAGTAAAATACCCATTCGTTCGTTTTAAAGGGGACATGATCCCATTAGAAGTACATTTTGAAATTATTTTCATAGTGTATAAGATGTGCCTAGAATACAAAATATCAAACTTGCATTTTTTAAATGAAACCCCTTGTATATTATTGTAAATTCTCAACATGTATTTTTTTTTTTAGACCAAACTCATACTGGAGTCTACTGATTAATTAAGTTTTATGCTCCACTTGTGAAAAATTTACTAACATATACAAGTGTTAATTGTATAAGTTTTGAAGATCACCTTAAATCGAGCACCCTGTGTATTATATCAACGGTAGATGTAGAATTAAATTATCGATCGAGTATTATTATACTTTCCTGTAGTTAATTCTTCACGTTTTCATGGAAAACACAAATTTTCAAAATGCAGACTGCTTCTATACCAAATGTTAATATTTAGCAATCCGTTCTTCATTCAAATAAACTAATTTTTGATATCGCCATAAAAGACCGCAAAGTACCACTATTACTAAAAGACAGTTTACAAAGAAACATCTTTGTAAGTTACTGCTAGACAATTAATAATCCAACTTGTCAAGAATACCACAGGTGACTGAATAAGTATTAAAATTTGCTATATAAATGTAGTTTACATTATGAAAATTTGCGTTTTCCCCACAATTCATAGTGAATAGAAAACTATTTTGCATTAAGAGCTCTATCAGTGATATACAAGAACGATTGAATGGTGCTAATGGCATGCCGCAGATGCGTTTTATACAATTTTGTCTACAGTTCTTAAAATGTGGTTTTTATCCGGAAATTAATATGCAAGTTATATACATTATTAGAAAAACTTTTTTTTGGTGAACAATGCTATCCGTTCAAATTATGTGAAATTGTTATGAAGCATCCTGTGTATGAGATTATTTCTGGTTTTTACTACTACTAAATTGACACATTTAGAACAGAGGAAACTTAACATTTGGATTATATATGAACAATATATTTTATGTTTAGAAATTGAGGACGAGTTTGAAATATTTTATATATAGTTTTGCATTGGTTGGCCTCCTTTATGAATGAAAAATTGAATAACAGCACATTTTTAGTATTCATGAAATCAACATAAACAACTGAATATCGTTGGCGTGGTGATAAAATTACAGCTGCCTACTCTAAACCTGTCTCTATTATAAACATCTTCCTGTAAATATTTAATTATTATATGGATAAGAAAATTAAATATACTATAATTTATCTGTTTATTTTATTAATCAATTAATAAGCTAATTTCACATTCCAATATGGGAGACGAATTAATTAAATTCCAAAGCCACTAAACTTTTGCGTAATGCCCGTGCCGTACTAAGCTGTATGATCATAACTCATCTGGATATGGTAACTGGATTTTTGCAGAAATAGTAGAAACATCTTCTAAATTACAGCTTGCACAGAAATTGATCAATTTAAAAAAACTAGTCAATATATTAGTAAACTTAAGTATTTTGCACGAATTTCTTCAACTCACTCAATTCTTAAATTAAGAAAGAAAAAAAAGAATGACTTCCGATTTACGTCAATACTAAAGTCAAGCACCGTTAAAAAGCAATCTAAATCGCACGAGAAAGCATTTCTTATCCATATCCACTTCTGTTTTTATTTTAATTTAGTTACATACGCATACTTCGACATGAATTATTATAAAGTCCGTTATCTTAATAGACGCCTGCAGATCTTAATTACAACGAAAAGAAATACAAGTGGCGTCTTTTTTCTGTCACAGCTCATAAAATTTAAGCAACATAACGAGATAACGCTTCGTTCTGAAAATAAAATATATCAAGCAAAACACATGCTTATATACAGTAGCGTTTCTAATGCAAAACAACAGCAATTTGTATGTAATTCAATGCGTTTTTGTTTTAAGAGGATATCTAGTAAAATGTTTTTTCTTCAATAATCCCAGAAAGGCATTACAAATGGTTTTACGGTAAAAGAGAAGCTATCTCATTAAATTGACTAAACTAAAGTCAACTACAAAATAGAAGCTCAACAGAAATTATGAAACAACTTGTGCATTTTTAATTATTTTGAAGGAAAATACAATTTTAAATAGAAAATTTATAATACACTACTAACCAGTATATTAAAAATAAATCTACATACAATTATATATATAGGATACAATTTGAAATACAGGATGTTTCAAGACTATTTCAAAATACTGTAAGAGGTGATAGTAATTGCTTTTCCGAGTAATAAAGTTTATATCACGCGTCCAATTCCCAATGGTTACGGAGATGCAGCTATTTGCTAGTTATCCACAAAAGGCTAGTTACATTTTCCCTAACAGTCCTCTATTCAGCCTGACATGCAGTTATCGAATCAACTGATTATACCCTGAACTAAACATATGAAATTCGAAGTTTAGCTTTTTACAAATTGAACACTAGCTTTTGCTGACATTCACAGACAATACAAATAATTTATAAATTGTACTGTCACTACCGTGTCCGATGTTTCATTTTCTATTTCCATATTTAGTTAGTACCAATATCTTCTACTTATAATTATCAAACAGGGGGGTGGGAGATGTGGACTCACATGAATCAAGTATGAAATAAAACTTGATGCTTGAAGGATGGCAATATAAGTGATGTTAATTGTCAAAAATCACATGAATAACCTAAAATGGCACTCCAAGGTTCCGTTTTCAATTGAACAGGTCATTAAAAAATAAACTCGCCTTCACTTGAAATGCTAAATGGATGACGGCTTTCTATGTTTTTGCTCTGTGAATAAATCAATAGATAATTTATTTCAACCATTCCCACAGACAAAAATCAAATGTAATAAGATGTGAGGATCTTGGTGGCTAGTTAATGTGACCATATCCCATTCAACTCGCGAGAAAGATTAGGCTTAAGTAATGTGCTATACTTCCGGAATTAATGCGACTACTGAGTACGGTATTTGTCCCGCGTAATTTATCGAAAATTGGTGAAGGTAGTATCTTGTTATGAAATCATTCGCAATACTTATTACGCGTGTCCATTCTAAAACTAGTGAATAAGTACAGTGTTGCCCCAAAATAAACAGTACTGAAACTACACTGAAAACCACGAAACTTTGTAGTTACGTCAGAGTTGGTTATGACGTATGCTTAAGCAGCTATGGCTTGTGTTATATACTTCTATCTCGCTTGTGTATAAGTATGCTTCTGACTTTTATATATAGCGCAGACATAGAGAGCGTTGCAATTTAGTGTAAAGAAGAAAACTGTCTTGAATAGAATCCTGAAGGAGCTGGGTATATTTTCGTATACGATTCAGATACAGCAATACTTACATCCTTAGGATTATCGCATTAAAGTGGAATATTGTGTGTGGTGTACAGTTTCGGAACACGGAATTCTTAACCCGTACTTTATTGAAGAGAATGGTAGACAAATCATACTCAATCAACAACGGTACATACAAATTTTAACACGCTTTCTCCCTTATATACGTCGAGTCTGTCATGTACGTAATCTGGCATTTCGAGACCAAGTTTTCCAAAAAAAGACGGGACATCTTGTCATACTGCTGCCGCAGTTCGTCAATTTCTTTAGGAACATTTCCAAACCGAAATCATTTCACGATTTACTGATTTCCCTTATCCTTCACATTCGCCAGACCTTACCTCTCCAGGCTCATGCGTTTGGGGCACGACCAAAGATGCCGTCACCACAAAAAATAGCCGTCAATAGAATTGTTTCTTTAAACAACGGTTCGGTGTGCCAGTGGTAAGACGCGTTTCCTACACCTTAAAGCTCCTGCGGTTATGACAAGTCAAAATAGCTTATAACCACGTTGGACCGCTCCCCGCTAAAAAAATAAACAATGTATTAATGTCGAGGCAGTATGAATATGTTCCTGGCTGCTCAACGCAAACAGCTGCGACTGATTTTATGTATATTTCTAAAAATATTGACCAAAAATGGTGGTAGCAGCTGTTTTCTTTGATATGGATCGGGCATTTGATTATATTGACGTAAATTTTATTAAAAAGTTTATATATACGTGGAAATATCTTAAATGCGATTAATATTTGTATGTGGGATAGATCCTTATTGGTGGGTATGAAAGAGGTTTATTCTGGTCGTTACTGCATGAGTTGTAGAGTGCCATAAGGTTCTGTATTAAGCCCGTTACTTTTTACCACTTTTATATAAGCGCCCTCCCAAACTACCTTGCTGGACATGTTACGTTACACGCAGCTATAGCTGTACCATCGTAACCGTTGATAACCTGACATGAATTTCGATAGTATTTTTTATTCTAAATAACCTTTTCTATTATCTCATGAAATATTTCCAGTTCTTCTTAAAACATCTCCTATAATTTACAAAGCATAGTTAATGAATGTCACTAAAAATGTGACACAAGAAAAATACTGTTGAAATGTTGAATTTCTTACTGTTTTTACCATTTTGAAGCAGAAGAACAATGCCGCCAATATTTTATAGCTACAGTAATAAGAATTTACTTGGGACGAAATAATACATGTACATCAACAATGTTTCATTTAAGATTAATCAAGAATCTTGTGCTCGAATTTAATGTACGTCCATTCTCCTTATATTAAAATCTAACTGCTGAAGTTTTCTAATGAATTTCATAGCAATACCGATTAAATGAGGACAGCCCGCCTAGTAGAACATTATGTACTCTATTTATGCCACAGATGGTGCATAAAATATATGTCAGGAAGTAATTTAAGTGTAAATGATGTAATTAATGACAAACGGTCTAAGAGCGAAAGAGAGAGAAAACTCTACGACTTCGGCATTCGAGAAGATATCCAAATAACTCCACTAATTCCACCCACCGCGTTCCTCGTACTCGTCCCTATTACACAAAGATTTAACGGACGAGAAAAAAAAAAGTTGAGTGCGTGTTGAAATCGTGAACAAATTGGCCGTAAATAAGTTCGAACGAAAGATAAATATTTAACGGCGAAACTATTCCTTCCCGAAATTAATAGGTATACGTATCTAAATCAGTTTCGCGGGTTCGTGAAAGAAACCGTGCCGTGCCGTTGGCCATTTTCCAGCCGCCAACTCTGGGCGCCGAAGAAGAAAACGTAAGGATACACGGCTTATATGCATGCATAATAAGGAGCCCTATTTTAATATAATGTAACGTTATCCTATGCTTTGTGCTATTAATAAAACGATAAAACGTTTCCTCGCTTCCTGCAATTTATGACTGCAACGCGAACTGTTGCAATTGCCATTCCTTACGAAGGACCGTTGTTAAAATAGTTTCACGTTATCGATGTTTTATCGCGCTTAGATATCGTATTGATCCGTCTGCATGATGGATTGTCACTGGCTAACTGTTCTAAAGATACCAACGGAAAACAACGGGATAATAAATATTGAATAGCTGTTATCTACTAGATAATTTTAACGATTTTTATTATATCATTTTTTTTTCTGAAAAGCGCGATGTGTAAATGCTTTTTTTTGTCTGACACCTGCGCGTACAGAAACATTCTTGAATCATGTATGTATTATTTGGCTCAAATGCACTAATTGAAGTCCGAATAGATGTTTCGTACTAACATAAACAAAACAGTATGCAATTGTTGTAACTAATACACGCAAACTATCCGTTAAAAGTTTAGTTTGAAAATTTGGGTGCATATATTCCGCACTTCCGGTTTTACCGGAAGAGGACATTATTTTTAAGCATAATACGTAATTACGTAGATTCAGATCTAAATAACATTCTAAAAACAATATCTAACTTAACTAAAGTTCTCCTAAATCGTTTTGAGTTATATAGGCCATATTTTAAGTTTTTCCACTCTAAAGTTGGCATCTCAAAAGCATGGTTTCTGAAAAATTCAACACCTTAATTGGTGAAAGAAGTCTTTAGGTGATAAACCAAGTGAATACAGGTAATGAGATATGAATTCGATCAAAATAATCATCGTTAAGCGTGTTGCGTGAAAACTGGTCGTTTTTCCAGATTTCATCAATGACTTCTTGTGGACAAATTGTTGCATACCATTCAGCATTAATTATTTCTTAATCTTTTTGATAAATAGAACCCGTTTTAATGTCTATTTTTAACGTGGAACCCCTGGTTTGTTTCGATGGTATGGTTTTACTTTGGAATAAAAATGACAATTGTTTCAAATAATATTCGCTTCAAAATATCATTTCAAGATTACCCCAAAAGTACTTTAAAAACCTCTTAAAATAACATATTCAGGCAGGACTTTCAATTTCAAACTTGTAGCACACACCTCGCACGTTAGCTCAGAAAGAGAGGTTAGTATCTTTTCTCATCAAGAGCATTCTGATACTGGTGGATAAGTCTTTTGGAACAAGTGCCTGTCTATGGATCATGCAATGACTACTAGAACAATTTTTCACGATATTTCTAATAACAGAACGTTTAATAAGATACAGATTCCAAATGATGATAAATTTTAGCTGGAACCATAGAGCTCTTTGGAAGAACTTTGCTCCATATAACAGACTGAGGATTATCTTTATCGTTTGTGAGTTCTGAAGACATAACTTTCATCATACTCCTAAGCTTTTTAGTTATTGCTTTAGGTTGATTACTTCTAGAAGCATTAACTGACCTAACTTTTTCTGGAACGATTTAATTTGTATCATTTTCGTCATTACCATCGTTATCTTTAACAAAATAACTAGTTGAGTCTAAAGCAGAAAAGTCAAGTTCTGCAGTAGAACACTTTAGAGCAAGTATGAGCAACCTTTGACATATTGTGAGCCAAGCTTTAGTATGCAAGTACGTTCGTGGACCGCGTTTGAAAGTAGTGCATTTTAAAGTAGTGTTCATAGGTTTTAGCGATAGATATCAGACATGAAATAATACGACAATGTTATTATAATGCAAAAAAAAATAGGTACAACATTATAATTAAACCGTGAAATTTGGAATTATTACAAAATGTCTCGCGGGCCGGATCAAATCTTACAGCGGAAGACAATTTTTATTTAATAAAAATAAGCGGTCAAATTTGAACAATAATTCACTTTCAATTTTCTGTCCACTACTCAGTGATGTTTCGAAGACATCTGGCCTCTTCTTACTACAAAACATATATAGGACAAATTAAAAACAATAAAAGCGCTATTAAAAACACGTATACTATCTGAAAGTATACCAATCTACTTTAGAATCAAAGAGATGCAGAGTAGCTGCACAAAACCAGTAGCCATAATTTAAATTAATTTTGAGATACTTTCTTACATATTAACATGAACTCACGCCGAGCCAAAAACGTTCCTTTAAATGTGTATTTTTTTTTTAATATTTTCTTTGCAATCAGAAAGTTTAGGACCCAGGATAGAAGATAAATTACGTTTTTCTACCTCCTATGAAGCATTGTATTAATTTTGACATCTAAAAATCTTGTTTTCAATTAGAGACGAGAAGAAGTGTTCTGTTTCGACTTGTTTTAATCTTTTTATTTTCCATTAACAGTATGGATTCAATATGGTCATCCAACATCGAGAAGCAATCAACTGCATCTCGCTCAGCCTCATACACAAAAGTCTTCGGACGAAAGCTTTAGTTCTGGAGCTGTTAGCCGCAATATGCCTAGTAAAGGGAGGACATGAGATCATCCTGTCGGCGTTCGATAACTTTAAAGAGGTTTGCCACGAGAAGACCCGTTTTCAAACGCTGATGGAGTATTTTCTGAACTACGAAGCATTCCATATAGAATTCATGGTAAGCATCAATTTCATCAATTTGTTAAAGTGCCAATACGAGCTGTTAGGGTTACGCGGAAATATTCGATTTCCAGGTGGCCTGCATGCAATTCGTCAATATCGTCGTACATTCCGTGGAAGATATGAATTTCCGCGTCCATCTACAGTACGAATTCACAGCGCTCGGCTTGGACGCGTACCTAGAGAGCTTGAGGCATACGGAAAGCGAAGAACTGCAGGTACAGATCTCCGCTTATCTGGATAACGTGTTCGATGTGGCCGCCTTGATGGAAGATAGTGAAACGAAAACGGCCGCTTTGGAGAAGGTTGCCGAATTGGAGGACGAATTAGGACAAGTAAGTAGGCTTATATATATATATATAGTCATCCTGTGTATCTATATATATACAGAGTGACTCCTGAGGTAACATACCTCTTTGAGAAGGCACTTGAGAAGCACTTTAACTATAATATTCATCGTGGAAAACCCAATATCTCTTGATTTTGATTGATCTTCCAATGTGTTTCCACTAACGTGCAACACATTTTACGAGTTGTTACTGTAACGTCCATTGTTTCAGGTTCATGATCGTCTGCAAGAAGTAGAGTTGGAAGCTTTGGCGAAGGTGGCCGAATTAGAAACTCTACTGGCGCAAACGCGCGCCGAGAGAGACGAAATCTATGAAGCAAGTCGACTAGTCACAGAAGAGGTCACCACGTTACGAAGAGCCGTTCAGCATCACGAAGAGGAGTCCAAAAACCGGCAGTCCATGCTCGAATCTAAGATCATCGAACTCGAAAGTCTCACGAAAAGTCTTCCAAAAGGGGCATCCAGTAAGTTTTCGTATTCCCTTGTCAATTAGATCTTCTAAGATCCAGTTGAAAAGGCTATCTGTCCATACCGTGCACCCAAACTGTTAAATCCAAATTCATTTTTTCTCGACGTATTTCTTATTTTGAACTTTATCAGATGAATAAAATAAAAGAAAAGAGATAAAATTATATAAATATTATTAGGTCCATATCACTTTTACAACAATACAGTATTCTATTCCTCCAAAATTGATATCAAACTCGTTTCAATTCTAAATAATACCAAGACAATAACTTATTGCAGAAACTAACACAACACCTATATAACCAAATCCAACTATCAAATAGAAGCTATATTTTAATATTGATTATTGATGACGTGCATTGGAACTTAGCGTGCCTCTAGTATATATAACAATAAATAATACACTGTTTTTAAATGTTTTATTTCTTTTCAATACGAATACGGCCTTATTTCGTATACCGTTGCTTATAGCAAATCTCTGGCAGACAAACGTTTAAATTTATGTGTTTTCGTCTCATGCCATCATATGCTATATGACGTAATGTGCCGTTGAAGTATTATTGCAGTGCAAAACAATGACGTGTGGGTAAAGATTCGTTGAAGCGATAGTATGTGTGTCTATACTTTACTTAAATATAGAAGATCGATTTCAGTAGAAAATGAATTTCAAGCCTCATATAAATTGGGTTATTTCAGAAGATAATCAATACCAGATAATACAGATTGTCGTTGAAGCTGTGAGAATTAGTATCTAAAAAATAGCACCAGATAATGAGATTTCTTGTACAACAACCGGGAAAATATTTAGGAGAAATAAATTTAAGCTATACAATCCAAACTTTTGTACACGCTCTAAAAGATGGAGATTTTATATATTTTCCATATGCTGTGCTGTGTATGTAAGTAGAGGTTACTAACTATATTCGTTATTTTAGTTGCAGGGTTAGCCGATCTACTCCATATGAACACGAATTCCTTATCATCACCGCACATATCAGGCGATCTTCCCCTACCGCCGCCACCCTCTCCAACTGTGATACCGCCACCGCCTCCACCAGCTCCTTCGCTTCCTCCACCTCCGCCTTGTCCACCACCACCCCCGAGCAAGGTAAACGCGCCGATAGCGCCTCCCGCTCCCGGTCTGATGCCGGCTCCCGATGGTGCTATGACGATAAAACGTAAAGTACAAACGAAGTACAAACTACCGACAGTTAATTGGATCGCGCTAAAGCCGAATCAAGTCCGCGGTACTATCTTTAACGAGCTGGACGACGATCGGTTGCACGGCTCGATCGACTTCAACGACTTCGAGGAACGGTTCAAGATCGGTGCGGCCGGGCCGATGACGAACGGAAGTAATACGGTGACGGACGGTCTCAGTACATTCCCGAGCAAACGGTTTAAAAAGCCCGAAAATGTGTCCTTATTAGAACATACTAGGTTAAGAAATATAGGTAAGTGTACGGCAGATTTATGTATAGATATTCACATCAATACAAAATAAGTCATCATTAAAAATAAAGTAAAGATCCGGAGTTAAGTGTTTGAGCTAACAAATAAACTGATCTCTCTGACTAATAACAACGGGAACAGAGTTATACAGTGCTCTTTTTTTAATATTCCATAAACCCTTACAGATGACAGGACTGTTTGTGGCAACGTTTTTTTTTTTTTAGATATGCCTCGATTAAAAAACTCGTTATTTATTACCAAAAACTTCGAATTTGGATTCATCCCTCAGTCTAATCTCTATGTATGCAACTACGTTCCACAGCGCTTATTTTCGTTGCCAACTAGTGGTTTTCTAGTAGCGATGCGCCATTTTAACCCAATTGTATCTATTCTTTTGTTGCTTGATCGTGATAAAATACTTTTATGGTTTGTATTAAAATCCCTCACCACAGCTTCATTATGATGAGTAATTATCGTGCTGCATTTTTCAACGTTCGACCTTTTATTTGTACACATATAATGCAAACACAATGTCTTCGAGGATAAATCAAACCTATGTGATCTGCTCCATTACTGTAATATTAGTTGCCTATCTGATAGGAGTTTGGTAGTATGATTTTCTCACTAAAAATTTTGGCAGTCGTAATAGTAGCATAGATAAATTTATTTTCGTATTATCTTTTCAAATATTTTCATTATTTTCAGCTTACTTTTACTTCATTATAACGGGTAGTTTTAAAAGCTACTAAATCTGTATCTTCTCGTATTTTTGATAATTATTTGAAGCGATGAATATGTGCTTAGAAAATAATGGAGAACATTTTCAGCATTAATTGTAAATGTGATAATTGTATGATGTTAGAGAAAATGAAACATATATTTTTAACGCTTGTTGTTGATGTAAAAAACGTGTTAAACTCATACATCAATCTATTTTATCGGTTAAAAATGAAAAATTTTATTCAGATGCAACATAGATATCAAATATAGTATTTTTTATATTGTGTAATGCCAATTTGTAGTATCAGTTGCATTCGTAAAAGAGGTCACGTGAGTCATGAAAATACGAAAAATGAAAGGAATAAACTGTCAAATATCTATAGTTACAGAGATCTTAGAATGTTTAATGCGTTATCAACTTTCAATGTCTGCAACCAACATGGCAATGGTCACGTGCGAATAACTCTTTAATGAAGACAGTGTATGTTCCCGTGGTGCACTTATAATTTTTGTAATCTTAGAACTAATATTACACCTTTTGTTAAAACTATAGTTGTAATGCTATATCATTAATTTTTTTAACATTCTGCTATTTTTCGAAAAAATCGGTCTTAAACTTTTGAGCGATAGTGTACGTCACGAACATTTACAGCTGTGTTCAAGAAAATGGCAGTACCTCAAAAAACTTAGAAATACAAATAATAGAAACCATTAAAAATTTAATTTTTTTAGTAAGTACAATACACACCTTATATATAACTGAAATATATAATATTAATACCTCAATGGCTTAATAAAATTAAAACTCAGCAATTCCACTTTTAAATTGTTCAATAAAATAGCAGTAATGTAGAAAAGTAGATATAATAACAATATTATCCAAACAACATATTTGACTTACAGTCTAGTTAGTACTTCGTTGTATGTTCTTTATTTGCTATTAAACCTTGATGGCGACGTGACATTGTGTCGACTAACTGTTGGCAACGTTCGGATCATACTGCAAACTACGATGCTTGAATTACTTCCCATAATTTAGTTTAGATAGTTTTTGGTTTAGCCTCGAAAACAGCTTTGTGAATGTGTGTCCACAAGTTTTCGATTGAGTTGAGGTCAGGAGATTGGGCAGGCCAGTCCATAACCTCAACCTTATTTTCTCGGGTCCATCGCTTAGTTGTCTTGCTCGTGTACTAAGAAGGGCATATTGTCTTTTGCATACGGAAACATTACGTATTTCAGCTGATTCATGATATCGTCTATTTTAAAAATAGGGCCTATATCATAGTAAGATAAACATTCCCATACCATGATCTTCGCTTCCCCATGCTTGATGGTTTTTGTAGTGTGTTCTGGTCTGTATTCTAAGTTCGGTGGTCTGAAAACATACAAACTGCAACCACTAGGGCCAAAAGGAGCAGGTTTACTTCCATCACTACATAATATATTCCTCCATTTACGAGTAAGCCATTTTAAATGATTCTTGGCGAACCTAATGCGATTGCGGATATGGTGTTTTTTAGTAACGGGACCTTCCCTGCACCTCTGCTGTTGAAGTTAGCGTTAGCTAGCCAGCTTCTAACTGTCCCAGTGTTTATAGTCAAATGCAAATAATCTTTTATATGTCTGGAGGTTGTGAATGGTTTCTTCTTTGCATATTATGCGATAAATTCGTACTCTTTCCGCATCGTCTCCTTTTTTGATACGTCTTTCACCTTTCTTTTTCCACTTTTAGGCATTAGCAAACCATACTTTGCACGAACTTATAACTTTTTTGCTTCGTTAATTAATTTCTTTATTAACTCACGTTGCTCCAATGTGCAATGTTTCTTTCGGCCCATTATTTTATTAAGAAACGTTAAATTTTGTATTTATTGGATATTAACTTTCGTTAACGTATTAACTAGATTAACGTGGGTATGTCTTAACAACTTATTTATTACTGCCTGTACTTCTCAGCGCTGCTAAATGAATACGAATTATCTGCGCTGTTAACATAAAACTTGGGACTCGCCCGAAGTTATTCATAAAAAAGCTGCACCATATGCACACCTATTTGATGGCGTGTAGTAAATATAACACATGGGCTGAAAAGTCCCGGGCCTAACACATAGATGACGCTAGTTTTATTGTAGTCACCTTTCCCTCAGTTAGTACTAACCTTCAAAAGACAGCTGTTAAAATTTCATGATATTTTATTCATTAGTTCTACTTTTGTTATTTTCAAAACAATGGATTAATTCTGAGCAGTGTTTGGCCATGTTTAAACGTAACAAACCGAACAAACCGGAATTTTTGCGTCGATATGTGACAATGGATGAAACATGGATCCATCACTTCACTCCGGAATCAAAACGATCGTCATCTGAGTGGACAGCAACTGGTGAACCTCGTCCAAAGCGCCCGAAAGCACAACAATCGGCTGGAAAGGTTATGGCCTCGGTATTTTGGGATGTGCGTAGTGTAATATTCATCGACTATCTTGAGAAAGGAAATACCATCAACAGTGAATATTATATAGCGTTATTGGAGCGTTTGAAGGCCGAAATTGCAAAGAAACGACCGCATATGGCAAAGAAAGAAATTTTGTTTCGTCAAAACAACGCACCGTGTCACAAGTCAATCAAAACAATGGCAAAACTACATGGATTGAACTTCGAATTGCTCCCACATCCACCGTATTCGCCAGACTTGGCTCCCAGCGACTACTGGCTGTTCACAGACCTCAAAAAAATGCTCGCCGGTAAGAAATTTCGCACGAATGAAGAGGTTATCGCTGAAACTGAGGCCTATTTTGAGGCAAAAGATAAATCGTTCTACAAAAGTGGTATTGAAATGTTAGAGCGGCGCTGGAATGATTGCGTTGCTCTTTATGGAGATTATGTTGATGAATAAAGCTAATTTTGAACCAAAAAACCCGTGTTTTCTTTGTTAGGCCCGGGACTTTTCAGCCCATGTGTTATGTACCTCAATTCTAAAACATTTTAAAATACACTACTCCTATTTTAGTGAACACAACTGAATATCTTACCGATCAATACCAATTTATTAGTGCTGCTATTTGAAATAAATGTCAATTTACACTAAATTCTTTCATTTGTATTTCAGCAATATCAAGACGAAAATTAGATATGCCAATAGAAAAAGTGATAAACGCAATAACAACCTTAGACTTAAAACAATTGCCTTTAGAGAATGTCGAACTCTTGCAACGGATGGTTCCGACAGACCTCGAAACGAAATCGTATAGGGAGTACATAATTGAAAAGAAGAACGTTAATCTTCTAACCGAAGAAGATAAATTCCTTCTTCAACTTACGAAAGTTGAGCGCCTTTCTGTTAAGTTGTCCGTTATGAGTTACATCGGTAACTTCTTCGATAATCTACACCTAATAACACCTGTAAGTTGCTCTTTTCTTTGTATATGCATCAATCCAATACCCTTTTGTATTTCAGCAAATACATGCGATAATATCTGCCTCAAGTTCCGTAAAGAACTCTAAAAAATTGAAATCCGTCTTAGAAATAATCCTCGCCTTTGGTAATTACTTGAATAGTAGTAAAAGGGGACCAGCGTACGGTTTTAAACTACAATCTTTAGATACCTTACTAGATACTAAATCTACCGATAAGAAAATGTGCCTTTTACACTACATCGTAGCGACAATAAGACAGAAATTTCTAGAATTGATCAATTTCGATTCGGATCTTTTGTATATTGAGAAAGCTGCTGTTGGTAAGTGCGTCTTAGCAAATAATAATTTTTTTGTCGACAAATTCCGTTGAAATGTCAATTCCTTTGCAGTATCTCTAGAAAATATCATAACAGATGTGCAAGAATTGGAGAAAGGTATGGATGCTGTTCGGAAAGAGGCCGACATCCGAGGGAAGGGTAGCCAAAGTTTAGTATTAAGAGATTTCCTCGCGAACGCCGAAGATAAACTCAAAAAGTTGAAAAATGACGTCAAGACCGCTCAAGATACGTTCAGGGAATGCGTTGAATATTTCGCTGAATCGCCAAGAACGACGGATGCAAATGCGTTCTTTTCTTTGCTTGTTAGATTCACAAAAGCTTTTAAGGTACGTGGAAACCATAGAAATTGATTAAATAGACTGTAATTTATCAGAGATTACAAATATATGATATAAAATGGCCGAGAATTTAGCTAAAGCTAAAATCCGTTCAGCTAATCTTATCACACTTCGCGAACACAATCATAGATATATTTTTCATAATTTGTTTGCTTCTATTTAATGAAAATTGGGATTACGTCACTTGTAATATTTTATATTGGATTTGATACAAACAATAAACTTATACATTAAGCATTGCACACAAATTGTATTAGTTTATACTTATTACAAGATGCAAAAGAACACAACAGTAAGACGATCAACTACCTCACGTTAATAGCACAAACGAACTAATACCTCGGCGGTCACCATAGATATTCCCTACACTCATCCTGCTTTCTACTTTGTGGATTGTTGTTTGCTTTTATTCAGTAAGTATATCTGCACTGCGTCTCCCTATTCTTCGATTTTTTTTATTAGTTTTGTTTTTAATGTAGTATCAAATCCTTTTTTCATTTGGAGAAATATTGACTATACTATGTACAGGGTGAGACAAAATTGTCTTAACACTCGCATAACAGAAACGATTCATTAGGTTAAAATACATATGTGCTAAATGATTTACATGACAGTAAAGTCGTTTAACGTAACATATTTTACCGAGAATAGATGTTACCACATTGGGTATCTAGTACTTCAGATCGTTGATATCTCGCGGGCTTCTCATAACCAAAAATCACAAAGTGTTAAGTCTAAAGATTATGAGGCCCAACGCAATGCTCCAGCACAACCAATCCATCGACTAAGAAATGTCGGGATAAGCACGGACATTTATGAGCCTAATGTGATGGTGCACATTTTATTGGGAATACTTTTTGAGTCGGATTTATAGTGGTAGTTCATCAATGGCGCACTGCTGTAACAACATTAAGTAAGAGCCTAAAATCGCTGTTGGGTTATGAAGTAACAGGTTTTATGTGCAACGCTCTCAACATTTTTGACGGACCACAATCTACGAACAACACTGCTCCATTAAGTTTGTCAGAACTCTTCTTTGCTCCATTATTAATCGGTCAGCTACTGTGCAACTTAACCTAGGAAAATAGAAATAAACATTGAAGCGTAAATGATAACATGCTTGGTGTATGCTTAATATTCTCAGAATCATAACAAACGAGCTCTGCGTCACAAATTGCTGCGTGTAATATCGACACGTATTTGTAAAGTAATTAGTCAAGATACTTTAAAAGATATCACTTGTTCGTAACGTATCGGTAAAAGAGAAGTTCTACTAACCTCGTGTGTTCAGTAATGTACAGAACAAAGATAGAGATACAACAAAAACGAGATTTCCATGCCAATAGCATGCAGCGCGTAAGCAGCCGTACTCAGAGACGTAATTTGATTAACGTTGTTTTACAGGTTGTCGAATGTCATATAAATAGGTTATTTGCATTTTATATATTATTTGTAACCACTTGCAACGTTTGGATTTTTCATTCTATTTATTCATAATAAAATTAAAGTAAGTTCAAAATGACAGAAACTACGCAGTTTGACACTTCGTTATGTGCGCGCTATAACGTTGATGACGTAGGGTTCTTCTCTTATGATTCTGGTAATATAAATACAGTTTTTTTCTACAGTGTTAATATAATTTGAGTAATTTAATAGATCATTGACAACTAATATCACTGTATGTTTTTATGCGGGTGGGCGGTAAACATGACTATTTAGTTTATTATAAGCTTTATGATATAAGATAATGTATATAAAGTATTTCCCTTGTTTTGTTACTTTATTCAGCCACGGCCACGTAGAGATCTCTTACTACTATACCACAGAGCCGTCCAAATATATTTTAATATGCCTATCGTTTGTATAAACCTAAATTTAATACAAAAATATTACATGTGACGTAAACTGGTTTTATAATTATAAACTTCTCTGCGTAAAAATAATTGTACACTAAAGCTAACATGTATCAATGCCATTTAAACGTTGAATTTTCCTTGCCAGTGTGAGTCTGTGAAGAATATAAGATATAAAGTTTATACAAAGCTCCGAAGAACAATAAAGCGTCGATTATCCGAAAGTAAATTGACATAAACGTCAAATGCAACAAGGTACTAATTATAAATCTTTTTTTATTTATTTTGTATTGTATAGCTGCTACTTAGGAAACTTATACAGTTTTAAACTTTTCTAGTTGCAAGTGTCGTTGCCTGTGTAATAATCTACGATTGTATTAAATTTTAAAAAGCTATATTAGTTCGCAGTGCACCGTAATGAGAAAAGATATATTTCACACCATTTTGAATCGCTTTATACTTGAGATATTGGCGTTGATTTATTACTGTGCCTAATTTGAGTAGTAAAAGGAATAATTTAAATCGACATGTACATTCATAAAAAAATCAACTTCTCAGCTGTGCACTAATATATTTTATACCTCAGCCTACGAACTTAAAAAGGCTGAAGCTCAAACTTGAACTGGTGACCTGAATATGACTTTACTGATATACAGCGATTGCAAGGATTTTACCGTTGTATGATTTACAGATATCGCGGTAAATTCCACACCACACAAATTAATAATTTATTGGGAACCCAGCGTTTCAAGAGCATATAGACCCTCATTGTCGGTAACTCGGTTGACAATGCAAGTCCATGTGCTCTCGAAACGCTGCGTCCCAAATAAATTATTAATTTAGGTGGAATTTACTCCGATACCTGTGAGTCAACTGTCACTAGGGTGACAGAATAAAATGGACACCTACTAATTAAAAAAAAGATTCTATTCTCGTTATATATACAAAATATTTTAAAATTTTTAAATTAGACTAATATTTTGTCGATCTACCTTTACTTGCGTGAAGTGCTGCGAGTCGTCCTGGCATAGAATCTATTAAATGATTAATGGTGTCCAGAAGACACCATTAATCATTTAACTTTATCTTCTGGAATATTCAACCACTCTTCTGTAACAGCTGCCACGAGTTCTTCCTTATTGCTGGGTTTTCGGGTCGTTTCGCCATATTTGTCTAGATTATGTGCCAAACATTCTCTATCGGATTCATGTCTGGTGATTGGCCTGGCCATGGTAAAATCCGAATCCCCTGTTCCTCTTTCCATGTGGTTGTTGTTCTTGCTTTGTGGCAGAGTGCTCCATCCTCCATAAAAGTGGCGTTTTCTTTAGATAAAATGGCGTTGTTGAATATCGGTAGTAGTCCTTCTGTTAATATTTGGATATATTTTGCCGCATTTATATTTTCGTCACAGATTACTAATTGCGATCTTCCACCATACCATATCGCGCCTCACATCGCCGTATTTCCACCGTCTGATGCAAAAATTTGTCGTCCAGTTGCCGTGACGAACGTCTCCATACCCACGTACGACCACTATCACTGAATTGGCGGTATCTGCTTTCGTCTGAAAAAATGACGGACCGCCAAAACTCTTCGGTCTTCGTTCACATTTCGATTGCCCAAGCCATTCGGCGCCGTTTTTTGAAACACCATAAGGAGAGGTTTTTTCTTTGCCACCCTTTTATACATCCCCACACTGTGAAGGTATCGCTGAACGGTGCGCTGACTTTTCTGTGAAGTTGCCGCAAGCTCAGCTGTACTTTTTTGCGGTTCTCTTAATACTTCGCGCACAAGTACCTTTTTACTTCTTTCAGAAGGTCCGACACGACCTGGTCTCGGCTCCACTGTTGTCTTTTCCTTGCGTTTAAATTGTGTAATCACACGGTTAACTGTGGACAACGGAATATTTAAAAATTTACTTATTTCACGTTGCGAAGCGCCACGTTCACTCTGACCAACGATGCGACCCCGGGTGAAGTCGCTAATATCACTCGAACCTTGTAAGCGAGGCATAGTTGTAACAATACTAAACTATGACGAATTTCTTCCGATACATCTACCCCTACCTAATGACAAGAGAAAGTTCTTAATTCGTTCTTAGAATTTAGTTGTTTACATATTTATATCGCTTTACCTGGTGTCTATTTTATTCTGTCACTCTAGTGTACATTAGTATATAACTGAGAAATCATTATTTTATTATATTCTTCATTACTTTACTTCGAATCCCATTGAATTCATTCCGTTCCTTATTTTATCTGATATCTAATAATTTGATAACATAGCATAATTCTTTGCTACAGGTAGCAGATCAAGAAAATGAACAACGGCGAAGGCTAGAACTAGCCGCGATGAACGCAAATAACAAGACGAACGAAGATGTTTTGAAAAAGAACAAGCTAAATCAGAAAAAGCAGCAGGTATGTGATCTTGAAACTTTGCTGGCTAATGAACTCATGAACCTCAACCTAACCACCACCACTACATCTAGTCATTTCGCTTCTCGTACCGTCACTAAAAAACGCATCATTTCGAACGAGGCGGCCGTTAAACTCGAAGCTTTGTTGCTAAAGAAACCCTTCACGAACTACTGTCCCGCTTAGTAGCTGTTGTCATGTTTCGTGAATGCATATTTACGTGTAGTTATGTGTTCTGTATGTAATCGTTTACTTACCTAAATGTAGAAACTGTAGTACTAGGCACTTGTTGATTGTGATAACTTGAATGGAATGAATAGAAATATTCAGTTTTTTTTTTTTCGGTGAAAATAGGGTGATATTAGTCGTAAAAAGAAACATAATTTATTTATTTATTTATTTATAATTTTAATCGATCAATTTTTTCATGTAACAGGCAATGATTGTAGATAGCAATGTAAATTTATTCTATATTTTGATTATACATGTCATTATTAAATTATACACACATTTGAAACATGCATAATTATTCTAATAACATTGAACTTACTAACATTTTTAACCGTATGAAAATGTTAACCCTTCGATTGAGAAATAATGTTGTGCGTAAAACAATAAAATAGAAGACTATATTAAATGGACAAAAAATATTTTTACTATCTTTAATAATTTAACGCAACTTATCGTGTTAATAGACAGTCACAGTTATCTATCTCGAAAATTATTGCGAATATCGACCATCACATGTCTGCAGGGTTTGTTTAAAAAACACCAAATTTTTTGCGGTAGTTAAAAGCTGTAGAATGAATTTTTTTCTCTTAGTAATCTTTTTCCAAAGTTGTTTTACTTCAGTGTTAAATAATGTTATCATGTTTCATTTAATCCTTTTCAATCATGCTATAGCCTGTTTCAGCCACAAATTGAAGTATTGCTCATATTGAGATAGTTAGGTGTTACCAGATTTTTCATAGAATGATTGTTTCTAATAATAGGTTAATAATTCATGCTATTGAAACACAAATTATTGATTTTGGCAACAAAGTAATTACCGATTTTCTTATACAAACGAAACTTTATCCAATATTTTCCATTTTGATTAATGAGCTTTTGCTATTTTTCTGTCAACTTAATTATTTCACACCCATAGATATTGTGGTCTTTGAAGGCTTTACCATTCAAGGAATTTTATAAGGTTCTGAACAAGTGCTAATCCGATAGTATTAACCCAGCGCTATACGTCGGATGTGACATCACCTCCCAATCAAGCGTCAGTAATTTTTGGCGAGTGACCAACTACACCTTCACGATTCACCAACTCTGACACAGTTTAATTTGTCCAATTGGCGAAAATATATTAATAGTTTGGTTCCTAAGAAGCTGACAGCATAATTTTCTTTCGATGCAATTTATCTTTTGATATTGTCTACACTGGTTTATTTTTTTTTAGACCATGACCGCTTTCGTTGAATGTTATGATAAATTATTGTCCATTTTTTATCACCATAATGAATCCCACATGTTTTAAATTATTTTCAATTGTTTCGGAATTTTTCGGCTAGAATATGACGATCCAAATCAATTATGGCTTTGATTTGATCATCATCAACTTTGTTTGCCCTACCAGGACGTGGTTCATCTCTGAGTGAAAAATTACCAAAACGAAATTCAATTCTTTCTCGGGGGATGTGAAAAAAATAATGTTACCTCCAATGAAATCTGTCGAAAGTCCTCAGCATCCTCCGACCATTCCCTGTTTTCGGGGAATTTAAAAACAAATGAATCAGCTGATATTGAAGAATTTAAGACATTAATATTAGAAAAGGGAGGACAATTTTAGGGAAATCTCGCTACAAATAAAGAAGCAGTCGATTTACGTATAGAATATGATGATTGTGTTAATATATTTTTTAATTTTCAAATTGTTTAAGAGGGCTACTAGTCTCGGGGACTCGGATTCGAACCCCTGGCCTGTTTCTCAAAGCTGAGTTTTTCTGTGCTTTTTCTCACTTCTTGACGAATACTAGAAATGAATATTTTAGGACGCAGACGTAATAATAAGCCATGGCCTGCCGATGCCCCCTGTAATTGGTGGAAGCTGCTTACTTAACAAATAATGGAGATACTGCTTTTTAACTTAAAATGGCAGAATATGTATGGTATTATATTAATCAAAACATGAAAAACCACAATTTAGAAACCTTTGAAATAGAAAGATTTCCTAACAGTGTAATATCATTAACGTATGAAATGCACAATTGCATTCATTAATATGGTTTCGAAATGAATACTTACGTTCTTGCTGGCCGAATAAAAAAGTCTTAAATCTAGATTTTCTCGAAATTGAATTAGGAAGAAATACTGCCTTGTAACGTAGGGCAGTAGTATAATACTGCATTTGAAACAGCTATTCTTTTGTTCGTCAATAAGCTGTTTTGATTAGCACATTTGAATCTTCTCACCATCAAAAACTAATGACATTTTATAATGTATTTAGTAAATTTATATCTTTTCCCTGATGATTTCGAAGGTTTAATAGAACCATCCTCCAGAGCCCCTGTAATTACACATAGCTAGGCTTTGACTTACGTTTACGTCTTATATATTTGATTTTTAACAATTATTTGAACAACGCACTATTAACACATACGCTTGAAGTGTTGAATTCTTATCGATACGTCTTAATTGACTTCTTCAAATGCCGACAGATAATTGTTTATAGTTAATACCTTCATATGAATTTGTATGATGGATGTCGAAATATTCAGAAACTTAAATTAGCAAGAAATTGGATTGTACTTCATTAAATAAGTGAAATCGTTATTATGCTAATTGAATTGTTAATATTAACATTTGAAACAAAACGAATCCATGTCACAGTCGAAGGGTTAACGTGTACTTGCGCATATGTAATACTATTTGGAAGCTAGACTAAAACAAAATAAAATGAAGCTTATAACCTTTACCTAGTTAAGATAAGACGTTTTCCTAGTACGTTAAAATAAAATATGCAAAAAGAAAATGAGACCTTTTCCATAGCAATAAACATATTACCATCATTTCTCCTCCTTCAATACGAAAACATTTCCCACTCCTTAACATTTGCACGCTTCAGCTTCTTGTTATAAAGCATTTCGCTTCGCATGCAGACAGTTTTTTTTTAATTGTAATATTCAAACCTGTATCTAACGCTAGACACACAGTTTGTGGATATCCAAAAAAAAACCAAACAAAATAATAATGAATGTTAAAGAACAAACGCTTTTTCTAACTAAAATTTTACAGTCCTCTTGAAAATACCTCGTGACCTCTTTGTCCACGAACAGGACAAATACTGTACACAACCTGCAATTCTATTCTGCAGAACGGCTTATTCTCTCGCTCGACTTGCCGAGATAATACACTGAAAATATCTTTTCCGTTCGTTTCGAACATGTAAGTAGGTCTGCTTCAATTTCAGGCATGATTATACATAATGTAATATGATTATGAGAGAGATGATTAGAGTGATCGATTTTTTTTTTACTTAGTTACGTAAACACATTACAAGTGAGATGTATGATTTTATTCCCTCCAATGCGTCTAATATAAAAAAAAAGAAAGTGAATATTGTAATATGAAGGTACTATTTACTTTGAATCGCATAAAAATGAGAGTATCGCGATAAATTATCTAATACTAAAGTTTTTTGAAGCTTATGATTGCAAGTAGTGTAGGGAGTTCAGTTCTTGAACCAAGCTAAACATTTCTAGGAGACTGTACAATGTGCACATTATATATTACAACTATTACTAATTCCTTTTATAAACAAAGCTTTAGTGTCTTTTTTAGCAACTGTTATTTAAAGAAAAAGTTGACCTGACGCAATAGCGCATTACATTTTTAATCCTATCCACGACAGAAACAGCTCTATATATTTATCGATGGTTTGCACTGGTATTTTCGACTACGAGACCACTTTTTTATGTTTGTATCACGTTTTTCCAATCAAAACAGGTTCTTTTCTGAAGGTTATTATATAAATGGAATAAGCGCACTACAATTTCATCCGAAAATATCTACGTTGACTGCACTATATAATCTTGTTATTTAGCACTAGATACATACCTTTCAAAAAAAAAAAAAAAAACGGAAAAGGACAAAATTTTAATTTTTAACAGAATCAATCAAAAATTATATTAAAGTCTGGCAGCACTACTGGTATACTACAGATTTTCAAAATTTTGTAGTGTGTAATTAAAAATTCATGAAATTATGCGTGTTCGACGTTGCAAATTCGTTTATAATTATTGACAAACAACAGTAACCTACAATGGAAATAAATTAAAGCTCAAATCGAAGCGTAATAACATCCAGCAACGTCTCATATTTTATTGTACTAGCAATTATTAAAAGACAAAATACGAGGTAGGCGCTATAAATTCTCGGCCTGATATGGAAAAAAGAAACTTGGAACAATATAAGAAATTTTATTTTTCAATGTAATATCCCCGAACTTGTATACATTTATTACAACGTTTAATTAATAATTCGATATCCTTGTAGAAATAATCTGAAGACTACTAAAAACTACTATTCTTTGAACCGTCATATTTATAGCGTAGACCTCGCCTATGTGCATGCATGCCGTGACGGAGTTTGAACACGCTTGAACCCGTATAAGTCTGTCAGGTCGAAAATTTATGGCGCCTACCTCGTACTAAAAAAAATTTTTATTTTTTGTACAACAGAAAGACGTAATTTTTCTTTAATTCCGATGCATGTAATAAAAAATAAATTATATGTGTTTTGCATAATAACTTATTAGCAAATTTTATGAATTTTAATGAAATTGCAAGAGATTTAAACGCCTATGATGTCGATAATAACTTGCAACGGAACTTAGAAAATCTCTACTATACCTTGTGCCAAATAGACTCAGCCACCATGAATTCATCTTTTAGGCAATATAAGATAATGTACCTAACTCATTCAAAGCGAGTTTTACTTTATTTTTGAGACCATGGGCAAATGTTTTGAACAAACAATAGTTTTTTCGATATTATTTGTATCTAAAATCGAGCTAGCAATTATACAGCATCTTATTTAAAATATAATATCGATATGTAGTTTTTTATGCACCTCGATTTAGTCTGAAGGTTCTTGCACATTGTTAGCAAACCAACATACTTTAGAAATTTATTTTTGCAGCATTAATTGTAGGCTTTATAAATGTATTGGAAAATTGTTTATTTTCGAAAATATGTTAGAATTATTAATAATTAACCATGCTTTATTCACGTTTGATATCAAGTTAACGTGAAGCAAAACACAAAACCCAAACATAACCTTGCAAACTTTGGATTTAAACCAAACAAAAAAGAAAACGCTGGCGGCTCTAAACGTTTTTCACTTTAAAATTTCTTCTTAAGATGTAAAATTTATGTAAAACTATACTTACACGATATGCGCTGTAGACTTACGCGGTCGTTGTTTTCTTTTAAAGAATTTAAGCTTCCTAGTTGAAACCGTGTCGTAATTGCATGAGTCTGCAGACGTTTCTCTCTCAATTGCATGGAGCTTCT
The DNA here is from genome assembly GCA_023509865.1 of Trypoxylus dichotomus. NCBI lineage: Eukaryota > Metazoa > Arthropoda > Insecta > Coleoptera > Scarabaeidae > Trypoxylus > Trypoxylus dichotomus. The sequence goes on from CM042078.1 coordinate 51,490,173, forward strand.
CACAGCAGCGATACGACAAACAGCTACGATGCTGTTTCAATCCGGAAGCCTAAATACACAATATATTGCAAGTATGGTTCGCAAATCATGGTTCCTAATCATAGGCGTCCGAGTGGGAAATACGTAACTTTGTTTAAAAATTGTTGTACGTTATAACTTATAATCGACATAATACATATCGAAAAATAAATGCTCCGAATGTGTTCGAGTGAATATCCGAACTATGACATACGTTCCCACTGTCATTTCCTTGAACTTTATTCGTAATGGTGAATAAATGCTCATATATACATAATGACAATGACTGGTCGACATGTAATGACGGAATATTCGGATAATTGTGACTTAGAAACTTTTTAATAACTGCTAAGTAATAACAAATGGCGTTATAACTTTACAAAGGTCTTCATTACCGTTAATCGAATCCGTACAAATAGTATATAATGTACAAAGAGTGCTAGAAACTTTCAGTAACGAGAAAAGTGTCTGTGTCAGAGTAAAATTTTATAGCGTACACGTATAACAGAAAAAAATGACTAGATTAAGATAGATTTATAATACCAGTGCTCCTACAGATACGAATGCTTGACTTGCTTTGATGCCAGTAACTTATTGTGTATCAAATTGTAACATTATAGTTTTTTTTTTAATTCGGAGGAGTAAAATGGAAAGACGCGGTTACACAATGGAATTTTTCAAAGCTACTTTTTGGCGGCAGTTTTAAAACTAGCTACGATTTTATATAAATTGTAGTTACGTCATTAATTAAATATTCATTACAAAAATAATTTATTAATTAACGAAATATAGAAAGCAGTCCAGAATAAAGATACGCGATCTAAATATCAATTAGTTGTTGTAAAAATATGGCGACCGGCAATATTTCTATAGTGTAAGCCTACTTTTTAGCGCTTCAATTTAAAACACTCCTCCGAATTAAAAAAATAGTGTATAGTATATTTAAACAAGCGCCCAGACTTTCTGCACGTCCGTGCTCTGGCACTAGTTTTGCGTACCTTATCAATCATATGCATCAAAATTTCTATGTATTGACTGCGACCAACCTAAGTTGCGATCACCGACTATACCCATATAAAATGTAGACTTGTAGCATATTAAGCACATCCAAATAAGTTGATATTTGAAACCGATACAATCTATTTTTTTTTTTGATTCCGTCCGTTATAATGTTCTCTTTGTAATGTGTTCATGTTTGCTTGTCCTAGTAGAGAATTGAATATTTGAAGTCACGAAATAAGTAATTAACGGATAAATTAACGTATGATTAATAATAGACTAATTAACAAACGATACCGCAAAGTCACGTTTGAGTATTACAAAAATACCGACGCTTCTTCGCATGCTTTAAATAATAGTAGCCGTTCATATTGTTTTTAGTTTTTTTTCTCTTTTTTTTGTTTTAATTGTCCCGATGCATCAACATTGTCCTGCACACCTAGAAGTAGCAATAAACCAAAAAAAAAAAACAAAAAAAATGTTGAGATGTATATTATAATGTTGATGTATCACCATTAGGACGCCGTTATAAACGAACTCAAACACAAAACGAAGATGGTTCACGAGAAGAAATTGCTTCAGCAAGATGAGGTGTACAATGGTGCTTTAGAAGACATACTGTTAGGTTTGAAAAGTGAACCGTACCGTAGGGCAGATGCTGTGAGAAGAAGCCAACGTAGAAGAATTGACAATAATAGACTATCGAAAACGATGGAAGAATTAGAATTTTGATAGTTGCTCCTTTTTGTAACGAAGTTTTACTTCTTACAACAAAAAAAAAATTCTCGAATAAAATCTTGTGTGATTCTTTTATTTTTTATCGGAATGTGATATTTTATGCTGACATATTTTTGGTATAATTGTTGAGTGATTCTTTTTTTATTTATATTGTAATTGTTCTATTATATATATATATATGTATATTTACACTAATTATACAAATTCATTATACGTACATGACAATTCTTTTTTTTTATTCAAAATCGATTTTCATATAAGTAAAATAATTACGTTTATATTGAAATTGAAAAATACTCTTGCAAATTGTAATATACGCGCTTTAATACTATGTATATAATACCTATAATGATAGTTTGTAAATTTCTTATACGGAAATGATGTTCAAAAGGAAGTTAAGTGTTTTTAAGCTTTTTCTACTAAATAAGATGTGTAATATTTTTGTATAATTTAATATCCGCACAATATATATATAAATATTAAAATACAGTTATTTATTTTTGTAAATAGGTGAAAAAAAGAACTATTTCTCTTTCTCTTTAGAAACGCACAATCGTATGAGACCAATGAATGAATTTATAAAATTTGATTGATCTCTCAAGAAAAAGAAACTTTTGTAAAATTTTTATATTTTAATAAATAAATAAAGTTGCCTTCAAATCAAGCAGTTTCATTTTGTCCTTTATATTGGATGATGATTTCCGCCAAATTAGAATTGTTTTTATTTGGTTTGTGATTCAGCAATTAGAGCTGTTTACGCCTATTTCCATCGTTTGTGGATGTTTCGGCAGTGTATCTCTTATTGTTGTCTTCAGGGTAACTCTGCTGAAGAATGGCTGTCTTGCCAAATTCATCATCCATTCGTTGATTTTGTTTGACGTATTTTGTATTAGTGAAATTGGTGTCCCGTGTGGGGAGATCGAACTCGATTTGTTTCTTTCGAATTTTGTACTCCAATGGACTTGAACACTAAGCTAACAGGGCGTACAGAAGTTATTGTGTTTAACCTATATTTAAACTACGAGAGCGGATCCATCCCCACCCCTCACCTACTTCTAATTGGTTATTTGATTAACGTTTTTGACATGTAATTAACTGACATTTGTAGATCATATCTACATAATATCAAGTTTGTATATGAAAGTGTTATTGTAGTGTGGCTAATTCTTGAATTGTGTGTCGTGATTGTTCATAATATGGATCCTGTAGAATAAGGAGGCGTAATAAAATACCTCCAGAAAAAGGACATGACGCCAACACAAATTTGTAAAGATATTATGGCAACTATTGGTGAGTCTGCAGTTTCTTACGATATAGTCAAACGCTAGTGTCGAGATTTTAAATTCGGAAGAACATCCTGTGAAAACCAACATGACGGTGGTCCTCCCAAAGCGGTAACAACAGACGATATCGTACTGCAAAACTGACGAATACGCATCAGGAACATTGTGGAAGATGCTCGCTTATCAGAGCATGTGGAATACGACATACTGACTAAAGAATTAGATATGAGAAAGATGGGTGCTCCGAATGTTAACCATTGATCAAAAAAGAAATCGGGTGTTGATTTCCAAGCGTCTTTTGAAAAGGTACCAAGCAAACAAAGAGAACTTTCTTAGTCGGCATGTGACCATGGATGAGTTATGGGTACATCACTATGATCCCAAGCCCAAAGTGCAAAGTAGAGAGTGGAAACATCACGGTTCTCCTCCTCCACGCAAATTGAAGTTCGCGCCGTCTGCTGGAAAGGTTTTGCTATCTGTGTGCAAGGACGCTCAAGGAATCATCCTGGCTGACTATTACCACAAGGTACAGAGCATTAGAAGGGCCTATTACGCACAATTAATTTCTAAATTGCGAGGCGCTGTTAAAGAGAAACGCCAAGGAAAGTTAAGGGATGGTGTGCTGTTCCATGAAGATAATGCTCCCAGCCATACATCTGGTATTACTACGGCTGCTATACACCAAGTAGGCTTTAAATTAGCGGAGCATCTGCCATATTCGCCGGATCTGGTCCCTAGTAATTACAGGCTGTTCCGCAAATTAAAAGAAATCTTGCGTGGGACAAAATTTTCCAGTAATTATGTGATGCAAGCTGTAGTGGGGTGATTTGCAGAGACCGGACAACAATTTTTCCCGGAGGTTGTTGAGATGTTGGATCACCGATGGACCTAGTGCATTAGTGTAGAGGGAGACTATGTCTAAAGATAAAAAATATAATGCCACTGTAGTTTTACTGTAGGGCTTGTCAGAGGAGATTGCGCAGTAAACTGATTTTTGTGTATGATCATTTCCTTAATCCTCCATTCTGTGGGGTTGGTCTACGTATGCACTCAAGAAGGAATCACCCAGACAGTGGCTGCCATTCCATTGGAAATTACGCAAAGAACTATGTATAATTTCCGAGGAAGGCTTCACCATTGTGTTAACAATGGAAGACGCCATTTACCGGACATAATTTTTAAAACCAAGTAGTGTAAAATGGCAAAGTATTTATTGTTCACAAATAAAAGTATCTTTTCTGTATCTTTCTGAGGTCTTTTTGTCGGACCCTGTATAAAAGTTTTAGCTTTGTAGATAAGTTTTTCGTAAATTTTCCTATTTTTTTTAAGGAAAAGGCAAAATTGACCTTGATCTCCATAAAAATACATTTTGTAAAAGTTTTTGTTCAAGAATAAACAGCTGTATCCTTTTTCTTTGGTGTCCCAATAGACTACAATTTATATATTTGCCAAGGCGATATTTGTGCTGATTTATCATTTCCGTTTAATCGGTAAGTATATCGGTATTTACGAAGCATTCAAGGACAAACGAAGAGTTTAGGAAGAAGGTCATTGAGACTGAATAACTAAAATTAAAGCTGTTACAAGAAATTAACATTATTAACGAAGGTATTGTTACAACAGAAAATAATGACAAATCCTAACTTAATTTTTATTTTTTATTATTTGTATACTGTATCTTTCACCATACAAAATTTATACACTGTAATTTCTACAGTTACATTTCCCGTTTATGTACTTTTTCGTTTTACCAATAAAATATACTTCACTTCCTACCGTATACCATCAAATCTCGGTACGATCACGCCAATCTACCACTCAAGTAACCAACAGACTTACGCCAGAAAAAGCAATTCTGTGGACCATTTCGCCAATCCCAACACAAGTGCCGCTGTTAATGACTTCTGGCGCCGTAATTCCCTGAACGTACCCTTTTTGTAATTAACTATGGGTGGTTCCTGGTTCAATCTACGCGCATGCGATTAGTTTTATTAATACGGTATTTTGTAGAAATTCATACTGTAGGAACACAATTCAGTGGCAAGGCTACACTTAGATGACTCTTGGAATATTCGTAATTTATTGTCTGTTGCCCCTTATTAGACAATTGTCATTTATCAGGTAATATCAATCAAAATGTACCGAAAATTACTTAATTAATTAAATAATTTTCTGAGGCAGCCAGTAAAAGAAGGAAACTAAATTTATCATGCTTCTTTTTGAAATTGATTCTATTCATGAAGATTTTGGTTTTACAAACTTTAAGTTGTTTCATATTTTTAACATAAATTTATTTGCTTTTGACCTAAATTAACATAAACTCTGGCAAACTTTGACAATGTTAGTTGTTTTTGTCTCGGTGGCTGATTATTTCGACTAGTAGACTGTATTTAATTGTATTTCTTGCTTGAAATTGTATATCATTCGACGTGTCGATGGCCGTAATTGCGAGTAAAAGGAGCATGAAATAAGATTTCTAAAAGTTAATAAAGTCAACATGCTATCCTCACATCGATCTCTTCAATTTGAATCAACTCAATCAAGCTCTCATTCCATGCTTCTTTCACATGTAACTTGTCCTTATTGGACAATTTTGGTTGCCTATATTACAGGAATTAAGCATGAGATTTGTAAACATTAGTGATTGGGGGATATGTCTGATAATATTATATGGATATCAGAATATGGCATTATTTCAAATATTCAGTTAGTTTATTTCGTAAAAAGCGCTAGGATTTTGTAGTTTATGTTATACCTTAGAGTATATTATTTGAACCTTTTATTGTTTTTTTACGCATATTGAAGTCAAATTTATAAATGAGTGTAGCTTCCTCATTTCGTTACTGATAATAAAAACTATGTGAGTATAAATAGAACTTACATGAAACGAATATGTATCAAAAATAAACAATTCATTGAATCTGCGTCCACAGTAATTAAACAAACGGCGTATGAATAACAGAATGCGTGTTGCATATTTTTGTGGAAATATAAATGTAACTATAATTCATAACTAATAGGCAAATTAACTTATTAATTAATTGATGATTACAACTACTCTACTTAATTTCATCCGTTAAAATTGACTTTAGTATATCCCGATGAATTAGTTACAATTCGCATTTGGTGCATCTAAAGAATTTACTGATTTCACTCTGTACATATTACGAACAACTAAGTGACGATAAAAATATCGTACAATAGGGTTCATTCGGAAAATAAAATTGAAATATTTTTTACTTCAACATATCTACGTTGTAGACAAATTCATATAATTATTGATTCAACAAATGAAACGTACTTCAAACGTTAACTGTAGTATATACTTCAACGGTCTCATAACAATACCCTTATTCAGTTTTATGAATTCCAAATTTTAAATAATAAGGTTTCGAATAAATGAAAAATCAGGTGATGAGTGATATTTAAGTAGCATATAACTAACAAGCTCAATTATAAAGTTTTATTATTTATTCATATCTAAGGTTGCGGTAAAATTATTTCTCAAGACTGGTTAACAAATAGTCATTACGCAATTATAAATTGCATATGTCCAATACAATTATTGTGTAATATTTTTCTTTCGCGCACGGTATAAGAATGTACAAAGACAAACTGAATGTATGGTATTTTCCATAGAATCCTTTACGACCTGCTTGCTAACATTCGAAAATTTGATCAAAAGCAATATTTTAAGCCATGACTACCTTTACATGATTCTTAAAACAAGCTTCCGTAATTATTTTTTTCTATGATTATTGCCTTTGTTTCATAGGCAGTAAAAAATATAGTCTATTTAGAAAACGTTATAGGAGCATTTACAATAATCACACAATTAAAATAAGTTAATAACATAGTAGTAGCAGTTAACACGTATAAAAAAGGATTTATTTTGCGTATACATATTAATTATAATACCGAATACGCATAAAAAATAATTTATCATCAAAATATGATTATAAAACACGAAATCAATAATAAAACTTTTATGTAGTGGCAATCATGTTTTGTTCTTATTTTTACTCTATTGCAAGTAGCGCCCTCTAAATTATATAAATACCGTTTCGATTTTTGTAAGAAACTAATGTTTTGATCGCTTCAACCAAATTTTTGTACCACAAATATTTTTACTTAAATTTCACATTTTCGCTGCTAAACAAAAAGAAATTACGCCGCAAACGAAAAGATTTCAACGGTGTCGTCCGTTTCTAGATTTTCGGTGACGTCACTTTTGACGGACGACAGATCGCTATGAATATGGCGTCTTGTTGAAAGGATCGGTCGCAATGAAATTTCAATCCTCTCATTTTTAATGATTTTATGCTAAATCAAATGCAGTACAACTATAAAAAATATAATAGAGATACTAAAATTGCAATCTATAGAGTTATTTTCTATAATAAGACGTAGCAAAACTAGAAGAGATGAAATCATTATCGGAATCGTCCGAGAGAACTGATTCTAGAGTGTTGTGACTATATGTGTGTATTTACCCGAGGATTACAAGTTTTATCGATAGTCAGGTGAGTCTCTTGAACCTAAATTGTTGTATTTCTCTGTGCTGCACTTGCTTATACAAATTATTTTGAGTGAAAATTGGAGTCCCACCCTAGTACACGTACTCCGTTTCGCCATTTTTGTTTACTCAAGGTCACGTCAACTATATTTTAAAATTATGTTTTAATTATTTTGAATGCATTTTACTTATATTTTGATCAAAGGCTTGCTGCATACATAAACAAGACAATTTTACTCACTCAATTTAACAATTTAACATAGCATGTTTAGCGAATGTAAACATAACCAATAAAAGTCTAAAGTATCTTAGGATGAGTTTTTGCAGAGAATTGCTACGAAGAAAACAAGTAGTCAGTACTATGTACTGGAACGCTAAGTGGATAAAATAAAATGGAAAAGGGGCGTCATGGGAAACATAGTAAAGAAAAAAGCAAGCGAACAGGGAAGAAATATAAGTCTCGAGAAGAAAACGGTAGCACAGCCATTCCAGCAAACACGATAAAACCTTTAGTAGAATATTCAGACGTTAGTTCGGAAGACTTATCAGAGCCCGAAGCAGGTGAAATACAAAGTGGTGAGAGTGTTAGTGATGGTGAACTAAATGCAACAATGCATCGCAATAGTCATTCTGGTCGGTACGTCATTGATAGCGAGTATTATTTTCGTAAAATGATGGTTTCTTCGCCCAGTAGGAGGCATCGACTTGATCCTTCTATGATACCTAGATCTCCTTCCCCAGTTTTATCATCGAGGAGGGAACGCAAGCATAGTGTATCTTCGCGATCATCAAGATCTAGTGATGTGCGACATGTTAGGAGAAAATTTGAGTCTCCTACGCAACAGGAGGTTAGGCAAGTAGAAGCTTCACCATTGTATGAATACGATGTTGATAGGAAAAAGCGAAAGAAGAAAGAGAAGAAACATAAGAAGGACAAGAAATCTAGGAAAAGAAAAAAGAAAAAGCATCGATCTAGAAGTTCTAGCTTAAGCAGTGTTGATAGCGAGTCTCCTCTATCAACGTCACACAGTCGTGTTTCTTGTACTATGGAAGAGAAAGAAGCTTTATCAGACTGGGAACCTCCAAATGAGCTTCAAGTCTATAAACCTTCAGATGTTGCTAAATTAGATCCTGACGCTTGTTCACCCGTATCAAACGATAGTCATATTGACTCTCCTTTAGATGATAAAATCAAAAGTCCTACGCCCGATAGAAATACACCTCCATTACACCTTAAAATAACCGAATCACCGCATACACCACCAATTAAACAGATCAAAATGAATCATGATAGTTCATTCGAGGTTATCGATTTACGTGATAAAGATCATAGTAAATCGCCGATCGTTATCGACGGACCATCTAGAGATCATAGCCTTTCCCCAGTTCGATCATCACCATATCGAAACCCAAGCCCTGAAATGATTCCATCTTATAGCCACGGTCGTTCAAGTATGTCACCATCGAGAAGACGTAGACTGGAAAAGGAATCGAGCCATCGAAGGCATAGACGTGAAAAAGAGAGGCTGAAAGAGAGGAGAAGGATGTCAAGAAGTCGAAGTCCAGTTAGGAGAAGACTATCAAGATCGCCTAGTTGGAGTCGACGACATTATAGTAGATCGCCGAGCCGAAGTAGATATAAAAAATACCGATCTAGAAGTCCGAAAAATACAAGGGAAAGATCTAGAACGCCTCCTCGTAGAGAAAAAGGTCCTAAAAGTCCTTCGCCTCATTCAATGAGGCCGTCACTGTTGAAGAATAAAATTACCGATACCAGTTTGTTCGCCGAACTCGTCAAAGATAAATATAAACGAGAACAAGAACTGAAGAAATTACTCGAAAAAAAAGAAACGCCTGCTGCTACGGTAACCGACACGGCAGCGAAACGATCAACTACCCCAACACCGCTACCGGTTGACCAAGTGGACCGAGCGCAACCCGAGGTCACCGTACCTATGGATATCGACAATATTCCAATACCCTCGGAGCAGAAAACGCCGCCGCCTCTTAAGTTGGACGAAATACATCTTCCGAATAAGGAGGTCGAAAGTGTACCATTACCTGAACCACCACCAAGTACTACGCCGGTAATGCATCCTCCAAAATCGGCTGTTCCATCGCCTACAAAAACGACGAAACCAAGTACGCCCAAGAAGAATAACATGGTTGAAACGAATAAGGTCGTCAAATCAAAAAGCATTACTAAATTACCTATGCCGCCAGGTATTGATCAGACTGATTTAGAAGCGATTGAATCGCCACCGAGTCGATCACCTAGTCCTCTAGCACCACCACCAGTTGCGAAGCCGAAAACACCACCGAGGAAGACCATTATGAATTTGCCAATGCCTCCAGGTATTACTTTTTTCTTCACTATTAAATTAGTTTTGTACATATTTCACCTCCATAATTTTTTTTGTAATATAGAAGCTGATTCAAATTAGGTGCGCACTATTGCTAGTTATTTTATAGCTCTGCAATTACTATACCGTTTACAAGATGTTCAAATTAAACCTTCTATTTGTAAAATTTTTCAGAACTTCTCTAACGTACACCTTAGTTCTATGGTGTGAGATTACCATTAAATTTGCATTTAATACAGCTATTGGAAGAACCTAAAACGTACAGTGTTTCATTTGCCACAGTAAAAGTTCCAATTAGTTTCTGGTTTAATCAAGAATACACTGAAGTTGAAAATATATTTAGAACATCGGTATGTGTGATAGATTCCTAATAAAAAAAAATTTGCTTCATTTACATATTCATTTAAGTCATTTTGTCTTACGTTTCGCCAATCTTCAATTGTATAATATTGTTGATGTTTTGCCCATTCATAACGTGCTCGTTTCATCATCGGTGTTAATCTTGGCTTTTTTCAGGGGGCGTCTACGTTTTAATCCGGCTTCGTACAATCGTCTACGTAGTGTACGCGTGGATATTTGCACTCCTTGTTGAGACATTACATTTCCTATTTCTTTGGCGGATAAACCTCGGTCTTCAGTTGCTAGTTGTAGGATATATCAATTATCTTTATTCGTAGTGATCCTTTTCTTGCCGCAAAACGCTCTTCCGGTACTTGTAGTGGGTATCTTTTCTTTCATTAAAACGTCGATTTACTGAACTGTTTGTCGGGACACTCCTTTCTTTGCAATTGTGCGTTGAGAATACACTCCTGTACCCAACAATGCCCCAATACGCAGTTTTTTCCCATTTGATAAGTCATATTTTACCCGTAACGAAAAAATATAAAGCGCATACAAGCAATAACTTAAAGAGGTCATTAGGTGGCACTTTCTCAACTTCTTAGAAAGATATATAGGGAACGTATTTAGACAGGCATTGTAAACCCTATTCATGAATTTTATACTTGTATTTGTAAATTGTTGCGTTGGAAACACAAAAGCTTAAATTTATGAGGTAGCCCTGATAAAATGGGCAGGGACTGTAATAGGGATATTAGAAGAACCTATAAGATACAGAGTGTTTCATTTGCCATAGAAAAAGTTCCAATTAGTTTCTGGTTTAATGAAGAATACACTAAAGTTGAAAATATATTCAGAACAATATGTGAGAGATATCTAATATAACAGGATGTGAAAATTTAAAATTGGAGCGAATTGAATAGGTTTCAAATGCAATATAACTGTTGGAAGTTATTTTATTTAAAGATGCATTTGTAGTATCTTGGTCTGATGATGTGCAAATATGCACGAAATCGGTAGCCATTCCTTAATTAAATTATTTGAGATACTGTAAGTTTGGTCCCGCTTTTTTTCCTATATTTTATTTTATTTAAAAAATAACAATTATTCAAATGTTACTAGAGCACAATAAACATTGAATGTGACAAAGAAAGCTATTTCCTCAATATATTTCTTACACTTTCGGAGAATATAGTATTTATTTTGGATTAGAGGCTAGGAAGCTTACTGGCATTTCTAAACAAGAAGTGCTAAGGTCTTTTTTGTAGACTAATTTTTTTTATTAATTAACTTAGAATATTGCTTTATTAAAGCTTTATAATAAATTATTCTTTGGACCTTTTGAAAATAAACAGTTTAATCCGTTTAAAGAATACTAAAATGCGTTTTACTTTGTATTTGTTAATTGCATATCAATCTGTATTAAAAGTACCGCTCATTTGCTAATTTAACCTACATTGTGCAATTGATAACGGAGATAGCAATAGTGCACAATTAATTTAGATCATCCTGTATATCAACTGATAAATACTTCTCAAGACTGAGTTTTTGTTGTATGCCTTTAAGTTAATACGAACTGTTCGTAATTTAAATATCAAATAACAAAACAGAAAATGTTGTTTATTAGAAAAACGTGTAATCAGTAAGGCTGCAGAAACAATTGCTTTTGCAGTAGTGTACAACTCTGTTACTATAAATATTAAAAATAATAAGTGTAATTATTTACTATTTTAGTTGGATTGTGATGTTATAGTGACGAAAAAGTTCGCTGTAGTTTGTATCATTAGCACGCCTTGCATGCTGACTCAGTCATACTCTAACGGCGATATGAAAATTATGTTGGTGTATTTGGAAAAGGAGCGTTCTGCACGGATGATGTGGTGTTTACGAATTTAGAGAAGTCGTTCGCATTATATTCGTACTTCTGGTTTTCAATTAAACTGTTGTTTTTACACACTATAGTTAGAAAATCAGGATTCTTATTCACAACCGCACATAATTTATCAGTTGTTAAGCTTCCTATACTATCTGTTAGATTTCTTAACGAGGATTTGGGACAATCTACTATATTTAACGCTTCATATAATGACGGGTTGGTGAATTGAATAATTTTCGGTATCTGAAATCAGCCACTTGCTTACTGAAGTTGCTTGGGCTTCTTGCGAATTTAAAATAAAAGGTTTAATAATGTGTAAAAATTTCTCATAATATAAAATAGCTGTAAGCAACGTTCCCCATCTCGTCAATACCGGTTGTGGTGACTGAAGAAGGCCCGATTTGATAAAAACATTTTTGGATAACTGTTTGTAATAAATTTAGCTACAATATGACATGCATGGAGTAATTGAGGTTATTCTAGTAACTTTCCAACTTTAACCATGGTCGAACCCCCACCATTACAAGTTGGATTGCCGATATATTTTTATGCCGAGTATTAACTTCCCAAAGGTATTTTCTACAGTTTCTAGTATCCTTTCCGTGTTTATCTTCTGTAATGTTCTACTACGCAAAAGAAGAGGCAAGAATGTCTCACCCCTTTTTAAAGTGCGCACTAGCACATTTAAAATACTAAAAACAATTGCATCCGTTGTTTCATCTACCGTCAGCCATATTTCTTGATCTTTTAACTCTGCCTTTATTTGATCCGTAATCATGTTTTTCATCCGATTAAAATTATACTGTAATTGACGTCCTGTTGGCAATCTCCATCCCAGAACGTAGTTCCCCCAAAACTTTCGAAATTTTTCATTGTCTACAATATTTTGTGGAATGTTGCACACACTTAACATATATATAAATAAATCCATATAGAAGTTATATATATATATGGTACATCACGTTACGTATTTAACCGGTGTTGTCTGCTATTAACATGACTTTTAAACACAAAAATACTGTACGGTAAAATATTGATATTGCAAAAAAATGAATTTAATAATAGTGCCAATGTTTTCTAATTTCGGAAATTTGTTAAGAAATCTATTAACCTCGTCGAACGTAACAAAGAATACCGTCGATTCGCCATCATCAATCTAATTCGGCATTCATATACATACTAACCGTACGCGTATGAATCCTGACTTCGGGTATGTTCGACCTCTGTCGAAATATATCGTCGCCGCCAATCACTGCGCAGTAATTTCTGCAGGCTTGGTAATCAGATAATTATTTAATAATACCGCATATACAGAGTTAGCGGAAAGTATGGAGACGATACTATAACGTCCAAGACACTGAATTAATGTTCTTAAGATTTCATATTTTAGAATGGTTTCCTATTATTTTGAAGCAACGAGTCACAGAAAAAGACCCAAAAATATATTAGCATAGATCGAGTAGATATTATGCAAGGATGATCTTTTGTCCAAATTCGAGGGTATTCAAATGAGTTACGTAAAAAAATCAATATTAATTTTTCCACTGGTGCAGTACATTCAATTTAGTACATATTTACTATGCACTGTACCTTGACTTTCGTTCTGATGACCTGTGTATATACTGTATGAATCATTATTTACTGATCTGTTCGTAATTTAAAACCAAATTGCCATTTATAAAATGTTGGAAGTATTCAGTGCATATTTTAAAAAAATGTTTGCTATAACCGTTTATATTAAAACTAAATATTATTCATTTTAGAAAAGACCATGCTATTGTGCGTTCTACGAGACCTTTGTTTCTTTATTTTTTTCCCAAAATTATAAAATTATCAAGGTTTTAAGTGAATTCGAAAGTCATAATTAGCATTGGCCATTATATCTGATCTATTACGTTAAACAATTCTTAATAGTTGTTCCTGGTTCAGAAGACTTGAGCTGTGATGAAGACGTACCAAACACGCCGCCTCCTATCAGTGCTAGCGCGCTCGCCAAAGCAACGACAAGGAATAGATTCGGCCCGAAACCGAAACTGAAGAGGCCGAAAATCGTACGACGTAGGGGCTCAAGAAGCAATCAAGTTAGCCAGAAAGATTGGGGAGAACGTTGCGTGGACGTGTTCGAGATTATCAATCAAATTGGTGAAGGTAATAGTTACTCGTAAATTTCTTTTTTTTTCCCTGTGTAAAGTCACTGTTCGCTAAACAATTTTGTATGTTTGTAGGTACCTACGGGCAGGTGTATAAAGCTAAAGATGTTCAAGCGGATCAGCTGGTTGCTTTAAAGAAGGTACGGTTGGAAAATGAAAAGGAGGGGTTTCCCATAACAGCGGTGCGGGAAATTAAAATCCTTAGGCAACTAAACCATAAGAATATAGTGAATTTACGTGAGGTAGTGACGGATAAGCAGGACGCTGTGGATTTTCGGAAAGTAAGTAGTACGTTAATTAGATTAGTTAGGAGGAGGAGAATAGATTCTACTCTATTCGTTGTTTGTTGGTTAGTAATCGTTTAAAAATCAATAATGTAATCAATTTATTAAGACAACTTATATAAGCAGAAGCATTCACGACAACCACCTGCTATTCCTAAAAGTAATGAGCCTATTATTTTCACTATCTTTGAAATAGTAATCTAAAAAACAAATCATAGTCAAAGTGATTCTAAATATATGATTCGAAGTTTAAGGACTGACTAATTAGGTTATTTTGATCATGAAGGTATGTCAAAAATGGTTTAATTGCAAAATAAAGTATGTTTAATAATAAATTAACAGTTTATACATAATAATATAACACAAAATCAACTTATAGTAATTGTTGAAAATAACTTGCGCCAACTCCAATGCAGGTTTTTATTCTTCGTCGCATTGATTGGCGAATATGTTCTAAAATATCGGAGGTGCTTCGAATTGTCGCAGATGTTGCAACAATGTGCTTTCTCCATTTATAAACATTTATATTTGGGAGCTTAGCGATTTAATTTGACTCTAGAGAAAAATTTTACACCCGGAGACCGAGGTGGCTACGGTTGTGAATCTTTCCGACCTGTCGGAAGATTTGGATATGCCCCGAGCAATCAAACTAATATGTATTGGAGCTCCATTATCAAGGAAATGATGGTATACTACTTCATTCAACCTCGTTGATAATTTAGACCTCTCAAGCGATCTCCAACATTTTAGACCTACATATAACAGAGAATTTGTTTTGATAAGGAGCATTCATTGTTCCTTCCGAGGTTTCTTCGGCCCACATGTGATTATTATGGTAATTAATAAGAGAATTTCGGGAGAAAGAAGCTACGTCAATTGAAAATACTGCGGACTTTATGCAATTTTATCTTCCATCCATTGTCACAAAGTCAATCTTTGCGGAAAGTTGCCTGGCAAAAGGGCAAAGGAGGTCGCCCGTTTTTTGAATTCCTCGTTTTGCTGACATTTTTGGAGACAAGCAAATATCGAATGATACTGGATTACGCGGTTCGGGTATTGTTCTTCATAAAGACGTCTAGTTGCATGGGAATTACCATTGGCAAGAGCATAAACAAAGCGCATATCGCACATTTCAGCATTTATGCAATTCAATTAAAAAAAAACAGAACCTACAAATAAACATTAATAAATCGATACTTTGATAGAGTGAAATTGAAATGGCAAAAAAGTAAATAACCGATTGCTTTTGTAGGGCTGTTTCCGTTTTAATCGAGTGTGCCATGAAATTATAAATATTTTTAAAAAATGCATCCCTATTTACAATATTGTTCGCCACAATTTTACTTCATCAAAAAAAATCCACATTTTGAAAAACACGATTGCGCAAGTACCAGTAAGTTAGTTATCCCACCATAATTCCTAAATTTTAATCTTTTAAAACTCTGTTATAGTTAACAGCTACTGTTTTAGTAGCCTAGTGTTTATTTTTTTATTGTGTTGTTTTTTGCACTGTCACCCGATTTTAATCTTAAAAAACAGTTGAATGAATATCACGTAACAGAATGCCGGAGTCTGTGCTTGTAACAGTGAACAAGTATTATTTTGATAAAACGGCCAAAAGTAAGCAATGATTCCTATTTGTTGGCATATCATGCACATACCCAAATATAAATACCCAAAACTTTAAGTCTAGTCGCAATGGAACTGATAATTTGAGTATTGCTTTCGAGGGCCTGGGTTCGAATCCTGTGGCTATTGCTTTTCACAGATGACGTTTTCCATGGTTTGCCTCACCCCACGGCGAATGTTGAAAGCGAATATTTTAGACGCACCACTAGCTCGGGCGTAATATTGATTCATGTCAAACCAACGTTCTCTGTAATTGTCAAGCTGTTGGGCGACGTCGAGGCATGGATTATTATTCTCTTCTTTTCCGTATTTTAATGATGCGGATGAAAAGTTTGTATGATGAGTAGTGTGGCAACCGTTGTATTCAATTCTTATAAGACCTATTGAGAATGTTAATATGTAAACATTTCGATTCTAGGACAAAGGCTCATTTTACCTGGTCTTTGAATACATGGATCACGACCTAATGGGCCTCCTCGAATCGGGCATGGTCGATTTCAACGAGCTGAACAACGCGTGCATCATGCGACAGCTCCTGGATGGTCTGAACTACTGCCACAAGAAAAATTTCCTGCATCGCGACATCAAATGCAGCAACATACTCATGAACAATAGGTACGACTTTCTGCTCTGCTATAGTTGAGGATATTTGACGTTTATAGTTGTTTCTCTTCTCCAGAGGCGAAGTGAAATTGGCGGATTTCGGACTTGCCCGCCTTTACAACGCTGAAGATAGGCAAAGACCGTACACCAATAAAGTGATAACGTTATGGTATCGACCGCCTGAGTTGCTGCTCGGTGAAGAACGGTACGGTCCTGCTATCGACGTTTGGAGTTGCGGGTGCATATTAGGAGAGTTGTTCTTGAAGAAACCGCTATTTCCCGTAAGCACCATATGCTTCCTTGTTGAATTTAATGTAAAATCATGTTACTTGCAGGCGAATGCCGAAATGATGCAATTAGAGATGATATCTAAGTTGTGCGGTACCCCGACGCCAGCTGTATGGCCTAGTGTTATCAAATTACCACTATTTTACACGTTAAAACCGAAGAAACTGCATAGGCGACGAATCCGAGAGGAATTCATAATGATGCCCTCATCGGCGTTGGATTTACTGGATAAAATGCTGGAATTGGATCCCGAAAAGAGGATAACCGCGGAGAATGCGTTAAAATCGAATTGGCTCAAAAATATCAATCCAGAACAGTAAGTGAAGGATTCTGTTTAAATAGAAGGTGCAACTTCAAATATACCAAACGATTTCTACCGCTATTATTAGATTATTGAAAGAATTATTGTCGCATAATGTAATCTGCTTAAATTAATATATAAGAAGTACTTTTATAGGATATCTTGTACACTATTTTTAATTTTTATTTAGGCCGAGCATAAATATGGGTATTTGGAAAACATTAGAAATAGTATGTTACACCGTTTCATATCCATTTTGAATATATATATATCAATGAAAGCAACGCCGTGGGATAGTATAACAGGGATAAAACATGCCGGTACACTGTATACCAAACAAAATTTGTAACTGTCAATTGAATGTGGGGTTTCATTTTTCTTAGTAATTTTCCCAAAAGATATTATCAATATAATGTTTATACAAACGATATCTTTAATGTACCTTAGACATTTGTACATAACCGCGGACGATATAAACTATTTTCAGCTTTTTTTCACTTTTTATTTTCTTTATTTTTCCTCTTACTCTTATTTTATTTTCTCCTATAACTTATCATGACACGGTCCAATTTCGGAAGCAGTTCGTTTATTACTGGCTCTGGCCGTAGAAGCCTACGTATTAATGTTTATTATGCTTTATCCAAGTGACAATTGATCCGTGGATTTGCCATGTTATTAAAGGAATTAGCTGCATATATAAATACTAGTGTTATTTAAAATCTAAACATGTTGAAGGGCCACCAAAGCGATTGTATTATGCTTTGGTACAAAGTCGTATTAAAAACAATTTTTCAGCTTTAACAAAAAAGGAAAAAAAGGAACAATGCAGTCGCTTATGTTTACTATTAATATTTTATGCTTTAAAGTATTTCGTCAAATGTTTGTTACACAATGTTTGCGGTGTAATATTTAGTTTTGTCATTGCCAACTTGCCATTTTTCACCTGCAGTTATATTAATAGTTAGAATCAGTATTCATATATTGTATCGCTTCAAATATACCTGATCGTTATTTGCAATTATTTCCTAATGCACCGTCACTTCCTTATCCGCGCGAACCAATATATGCTCCTTCTAAAAAAATTATCCACAAAAATTAAAGGTATCAACACACAGCGAAACTGTTGGTTAGAATCCGTACTATACCTAAAGTAACCGTGTTACCGACTTAGCGTTCCGCATAAATAATTAATTAATTTGTGTGAGTGGAGTTTACTGCTATACCTGTGAATTGTACATCCACACAGTCCTTGCAATCGTCATTAAAGATACTATTATATTTTAACATAACTACTGGCTTTGATAATGTTACCAGATAATTTCCAGAATTATATAAGAAAATTTTGTTTTGAGTATAGAGAAGAGAGGGCAGCAGGGTATAGGCAGAGGTACGTCGTGATTCATGGTTCATGCATGACGGTGCTCTACCATATTTCAACCTTATTCGTAGAGAATACGTAAATAATAATTTTCCTAATCATTGGATTGACAGAGGTGAGCCAGTTGCGTGACAACTGCGCTTTCTAGAGTACAACCGATTAATTTTTTTAATGGGACCACCCGAAAAATCTTGTTTTCTTCTTCTTGTTCGACGATGCAAAGCTTGTATTGCTTCTGAAGCAAGACATTATCATCAATTACTCTAACGTGTAATCATAGTACCTTCAATGAATTCTATTAATAACAAATCGTGTACAATATGCAATTTGTTCTTGCTGTTTTAATAAAAATTGTTTCTGATTGTGCGCAATATTGATATTCGCGTGTAACTTTTTAAGAAAACATTTTGCAATAATACATGTTTATAGGAATTTCTTTACAGTTTTGTTCTATACATCATGTTGGTCAAGCAATTGTGATACATTCTATATAAGTAGGGCCCGTTTGATAGCACCCATCCATATCACAAACGAAATACCTATCGGTAGTGTAGCACGAGAGCTGTTTTTTTTTTTTCAACCTCCGATAACTCGTAAAAACAAGATATATGTAAATAACAAACTGAATTTATTACCAACACTTACGTACAAACATGGTAACTTTTCTACATAACCACCGTGAAGATTGATGCATTTGTCATATCTATGGACGAGCCTTCCAATCCCCTCTGCATAGAATGTTGCTGCTGGTGAGTTGAGATGATTCGTGACGTTGTTTTGAAGTTTCTCTGTACGCTGGAAGTTTTGTCGTCCTAGCCACTTTTCCAGTTCATGAAAGAAATGGAAGTCACTCAGCGCTATACACGGGGTGTTCAAGAAGTCGTTGGGTTACAGTAACAGTGTAAACATCGGTTCAGCCTTCTTTAAAATTCCTACACCATTCACGTACAATACCATCCGCCATAAAGTTCTCGCCGTATACTCTGCCCATTCTTCGATGAATTTCAGCTGCACTATTCCCTTCTGCTTAAAGGAATCGAATTGCATTGCGCAACTCGTACTTGGCGGGAGAATCAATTGTAGCAGCCATGTTAAAAATGGTGTAGTGACATTGCAAGTGGCAGATATTATAGTTGCGGAGATACGCAATCACCAGTCGCTCGCGTGACTGTTTAAGGCACTAACGGTGATTGAAAAAACAACAGCCCTCGTACAAAGTGGGGTCCAAAAATCTGGTTATTTGGGTGTTATTCTGTGGCATCCTCCTTTGATACTTTTATTTCAAACAAAAACAAAAAATAAACATCTCGCGTATCTAAAATGACATCGGATATGAATAGTACTTTATATAATGTAGAATTGAATTTGTTGCTAACTTTTAATAACGATTTTGCGAGAGTTCCAGGGCAATATTTGTTATGATGTTGAATGTATTTCTAGTGGTTGCGTTTAGCAAAACTAATTGTGGGTAGCCAATAAGAATGCGTATCTTTATATTTTCATTAATTAATCATTTTAAAAGTGCGTTCTGGAAACTCTGATTGGGAAGTTCAACTGTTAGTTTAGTCATTTATAAATAAAAAGTGCTGGGTAACATATGACATGTATCTGTTTTTATCATATTTGTGAATTACTGAAGGTACACTCTCGATTACTGAAGGTACACTCTCGATTACTGAAGGTACACTCTCGGAGTGTTTAAAAATTACTTTGGTCAAGCATTATACATTAGATACCTTTTTGTGCTTCATTAGTCTAACCATTTTAGTTCATTAAATTTGCATCTGCTTGCCAATAGGGGGAAAAGTGAAGTGCAAAATATGTTTGTATGTTGAATTTCACTGTTTTAAATTAGAGGTAGCGAGAGAGGTAGGATGAATTTACGATGACGTCAGTGCGTTATTACATATATATCGCAATGAAGATATAAGCATACGCATTCTCATAGACTATTTAATAGGTAATTGTTTACCTTTAATATAAACAAAATTATAGAATTGTTAATTAGTTATAGTTTATATTTAGAACTCACAAACTGTTACATATACCGCAGGCGTACGAAAGGTATCGCATTAAATAATAATTAGTAATAAGTAGAGACCGTAGAGAGATTATATCCAAAGTGCGTATATTATTTCTGAATATCTTTAAGTATACGTTAATTAGCGTTAATTACTGAAGTTGCATATTTAGGCATTTCTATGCATATGCAAAAAATAAAATATATGCATTTTGTATATAATCTGGTCACTAGCAATAAGCAATATATTTTGTTATAAATAGAACTGCTCAATTTTGTCTGCATTCCAACACAAGCATGTGACTCGTCATATCATCTAACCGCTGCAGTATCCTTATTCCAGTTTTGTAATTGAAGTCGAATATAATACAGTTTCTTAAATAGATAATGTCGAAGATACGAACGCATAGAAAAAACGACCATTTGGTGCGCAAAAACAAATAAAGGGAAATTCCAAGCACACTTGACTCTGTTAGACTTATTACTATAACACATATGAACTGCTACAAGATACGATGAGATACTGGGATCACACAATAGGTTGCAAAATGTTGATAGTTTGGTAGTTACTTATACATCATCTCCATCTATATAACACATTCAACTATTGTTGTGTAAACTTAAAAATAAAGTTATCTAGATGGTGTGCAGATAAATTCGAGATATTCTGGTTTTCTTTTTGGATTATATTAACATCTTTGTTACCTTCAATTACAAAGCCCATTGCCCAATTGTCTTGAAAGTAAATCATTTGTTTTACGCTGAAAATAATTTGGGACTTGGCATTTGAGAGAATTTCGTGTAAAATTTTGTAATCACGTTAGCTATATCTTTGCGATATCTATTTGTGGGTCCCAAATTTTTTGCTTGAAATCATATACCATGCTTTCGCACTTTCGACGTGTCGATGGCCGTAATTTTGAGTAAAAGGAGGATCAAATAAGATTTCTATACATTAAAAAAGTTGAGAAATACGCATGTTATTCTATAGGGCGATTGTGTTAAGTTTGATAGATCTGTCCAACGGTATTCTCTATCCTTGATTAACTACTACTACAAAATCCTATTTTCACATCGATCTTTTCAATTTGAATCAATTCATGAAGCCCTTATTCCGTGTTACTGCGAGGTCAGGGGTATATCGTTAGACATGCGTTATTCGTTTCAAGTGAAGCCGGTGTTCGATTCATTTTCCAATCGCCTAGAATGCCATCAACAGCTTGCAGACTTTCACCCGGTATATATCATGTACATCTTTTTTCTCGAAACATTTCCTTAATACAGGCCGTTGGGATATCTGACACATCCAGAGCCTAAGGCTGAGGGTTAATGGTAATTTATTTAGTACTTTGTCCATATACACGTTTTTTTTTGTCCAAGGTGTATGGGCTGTGATCCCGTAGACACCATATAAAAAAAAATACACGTTCAGCAGTTTATAAAATTCCTGTATTTAATTACGTGCAGGCGGTAAGCGAAAAGATTGCTGTATTAATTCACATATTTTTCGCATGCCATTCGTAAACATAAAACAGTCTATTTCATTGGTTTCTAAGCAGAAAATTACTTGATAGATGTAAGTGATTAACGTCATATTTAATTCAATATTTAATAATTTGGATACAAAATTTTCTATCAACCGTGTTCGTCGATATATTTCTTACGGAATACTAAATTCATTTGGTTACTTAGTAGATAATTGCATATTACGTTTCAGAATTTCGGCGCCGGAACTACCTACCTGGCAAGATTGCCACGAACTGTGGAGTAAGAAGCGGAAAAAACAGATGCGCGAGCAACAAGAAGCTATTCAAAACCTACCACCCGGCAAACCATCTCTGATGCTAAGGGACGGCTCAGAATTCGGCGGGTGAGTCCATTCAAGCACCAAATCAAACTCTATCCATATAAATAAGCGTGACGTGTGTGCTGGGCGAGGAAGGTATGAAGTTATTAGAATATTGGTATATGAATATTGTATAATGTTCCGTGTACATAGAAAATAATTATTTATGAAGTAAAACAGAGAACGAAAAAGTGAAAAACAATGTTATATATGACATATATATATAGAATATATACATAGAACGCCTCTTGGACAATAAAACAATTGAGAATGTATTTGTGATATGGAATGCTAGTACAAGTGCAAGAACATAGTAGAGTATAACAAGGAGATGCGCTCATGATATCGTGTTATAATGAAATTATTACTTTGATATAATTTATATTTGTGAAGTATTTTATTATTAAAGTGCGACCTTTGTTTTTCCCCTCTTATTTTTCATGCTCGACAGAATTAATTTGATAAGTTTATTCATTTAGAGAGAGAAATCAGATCGTTATCTTTTTGAGATTGACATCAGTATACAGGGGATGGTCAAAGCTTTTTGAACCTCTTACGCGAAAGCAATTCGTTTTGCATGTAATCTCTATTTAGAACATTTTTTAGGCAAAAAAATGTCATCGTGATTCTTATTTTTGAGTGATTAATTTGATAATTCCGCGTTGTTTTTTTTTTTTTGATTTATTTACGTCCAAGATTTATTCGAACGTTACATTTTCTCAAATATCCGTTTTGAAAAACGTGAGTTTTTATTACGCTTTATAAGCTCAAATCTTGTTTTTTTTTTTAATGGAGTCTGCGGTATTTTTTTTTTTAATTTCTAAGTTGAGTCCGATCCCACGTAATATGAAATTCTAGAATAATGATTGATAGGAGGCAGTGGTTGGAAAGGTGCATTGAAAATAACTTAATCTAGATACGTATCTTAGTAACTAAGACTCTCTTAACTATATAACACATTACCACTAACAACGAAACCATTTATCAAATGTGAACCCAAATTTGAGTCAGGGCTTTGTCAGTATGTTTTGTGGAATTCCCAAAATAATTTTAACCATAGATGATCTTGCGTTTAAAAGAAAAAAAAAACTATTTTACCTCTTATTTATACTTGGTGGTGGTGTCCTCATATTATAGTTAGTTCGCACCTTAAAATTCAGTATGGCTGTATGGGAAATGCGGTTCCCACATTGTGTCAAAATTATATTCTTACGATGTTTTCAAACACTACAGTTGGCTATATGAAGAAATGACAAATAGACCCTAACCAATATTTGTCATATGTTTATTGTAGTATTATGTTACGTATTTGTACTATAATTTCCAAATTATAGGGCTTTTATTAAAATATAATCTACGAATGTAATCGAAATTGTAAACGTCATGAATAAAGCAGCTGTCAAAAAACTCACTAGTACAAAATCACGCAACTCTGTCAGTAAAAAGAGAGAATAACATTACATAAGACCCAATTTTAAGACGCGAAAGGCTTATACGTTGTTATTTTTGTCGTATAATCATGGTGATAATAAGATAAGAAGCAATTGCTTCATTTATATACAAAGCTTATTTATTTTCAATAGAACTAGAAATGACGACATTAAAATGTCGAACAACGATTACATTTTTGTTTTAGAAAACATCAAATACACTACTTGATTTATGCTTTAAAAAAGGAATCACTACATTCGTTGTTTGAATTGTATTATATATATATATATATATATATATATATATATATATATATATTGGATTTAATTTTATTTTCTGAAGAAATTTTTATGTATTTGAATTTGTTTGAGATAAATACAGTTTTACAACGGTTTAATAAAACACTGAATAGCAATAGAAATAAGTATGACAAAGCTGAAGTAGGTGTGGGGAGGAGTGCAAAAATAAGCAATTTTTAACACGTCGGTTAAACCTTCTATAATCCGTAAAAATTCCGACGTAAATTGCTCTGCACATAATTAAACTAAACAGACTAAAGAAACGGCGGCGACGAGAAACAAGGTAATACCACGAAAATACCTGGAACAATTTTGTACCGCTACGAACCGTAATGAAACCTTGAAGGTATTTACATATATATTAATTTTTCAACGTTATTTTGATGGATATTCAAAGCAAACAAAGTCCTGATTCAAATTTACTTTTATGTCTGATAAGGTTTCATTGTATATGCTGGTTATGAAGCCGATTTAATAGTATGCGCAAAACTGACCTAATACTCCCAACAAATTTGTTTATACTTCATGTGTAGTGTGCTAATAATTCAAAGTAATTATACAAAGCACGAATTATAAACCTAACACTTCATACATGGCAGATTGCAATTTAGTTACCAAAATGCATATCTAGATTATTAATATTATTTGCAATAATATTAGTTATATAAAGAGTGCATGTTTAACTACATCATTGCTTGTTGGTATTGTATGGATATCTTGGATAAAAACTAAACCGAACTAATTCATTTGTGCTATTATTTTTAATCTTAAATAGGCCAATCTAAATTCGTAGTTATTTTTAAGAACCATATTTCGTAAGGTATACATGTAACGTTTTGATCTTCCTCTGTATATCATATACGTTTTTGAAACATAGTAGAAATATTAATTTCATAATAATATAATATAAAATAAATTGTTTTAATGAAATCCACATAGACGACAGTGAAATTAATTGGTACTATATTTCTAAAACACATCGATTGCATGTTCTTTAATCGAAGAAGTGCACATTGCATTATTGATAGATTTTAAGCTGAAGTAGAAGATTCTTGTTATCATTTTTTCACTTGCAGATAAAGAAAAAAGTAATGTAAATATAGTTAAAAATTTATAAGATATTTTTCCGTACCGATATACAAAGAAATGATAAAATAATAAGTAATATAACTAGGACTCGTCTTTCCATTTTTTTTTCTCATGACTTTAGTAAATCCTTTCGTGTACATTTAATACTAAAGTAACTTACTAGAACTGTTTACTATTACTGCTACTAAGCTCAGTGTCTTTGTATATATGTAGCGATTAATTTTTAGACATTGTTATAGATTTAAAGAGCTCGTAAGTTGTTTATTTATAAGTTGTTGTATATATGTTTTATTTTTATTTTGATTTGTAAATAAATGGGATTTGAATTCAATTAGGTCGTTTTATTTCTTTTGTTTTTTTTTTTACATTTTGAATGAGATTAATACTGAATGCCATTTGACTCTATACCTCTATATTAGAAACACCTTCCCGTTTTTGTTTGTGAATCCTGTTTGTTTATTCCTAGTCGATGTTAGTTATTCTATAATGGCATGTCTGTTTTTGCATTTTGCACGGCATGTTTGTTTTATTGTTACATATGTGTATGTTTCAATAATAGAACGTTATTATTCCAGTTCCCAACTTTATTCGTTAGTAATACGTTGATTTTTGCTAGCAGTGATTAGTGCTCTCTTTAATGATTGCAATAACCAAGTTAAATATTGTAGATGAAGATCTTTTGAAAAAAAAAAAACATTTCATTTTCAAATGAACATTTTGAAGACATCACAATTTTTTTCAAACTTCAAAAACCATAAGAAATTAAAAGTCTAATTTGAAGCGGAAAATTACAGTTGTTTTTGAGAAATAGGTTAAACCCAGAGTAAGTTACACACATTACAGTGTGATAAAATAAAATTGAGGTGGATCAATGTCAATTTCAGTAGCGTACCTACCTGCAAAAAGCTTAAAAATATTTGCCAATTTTCAAGATTATCTCATATCTATTTACATATATCGATATATCTCAGTATCTTTGTTTAAAAAGTACTGATTGTGTTGGTACACCTGAAAAATTGGCCTCGAAATTGATGAAGTTCGAAACTATTTTGTTTGTTATGGGAAATTATTTAGTTTTATTTATTGAACATACTCATTGAAATATATGTAGTAAAAGCATTGCTGACTGTATTTTAGTAATGAAATGAAACGAGAAGCATTTTAAAATCATGCAGTACGCCAATGGCAACAGTAAGGTGTGTTATACAGTACATTCACTTAGAAGCGAAACCTACATGACTTTTTTACTTATGCAACCCATTTAGTAAGTATGGTAGTATAGATTTCATTGTCTTACCAAACAAACGATATTTTTCTCTTAGTAGTTTTTAACAAAACTGTTTAACTATAAAGACAGAAATAATAGAACTATAAAAGTCAACTGTCAAATATTGGCTTAATGGCTGTCTAGTCAGAAATCTTATGAATATTTAACCGTTACCAACGTATTATTTATAGCTTGTTGTCAGAGATCACGTGGGTTTCATTTCGAAGTAAATGCCCCTTAACAAGCTAAAAATATATGTTCTCGAATTACCAACTTAATCAATTAAACACTTTAAATCTAATTAATTCTGAGACATACCTCGTATATGGTTATATTGGCCACGTGTTAAGTTTGCAATACACAGGGTATTGAGAACAAAACTTTACACTCCTTGCTGGGTGATAGAGATGAAAAACACCTGAATTCTAATACACATGCGTTCGATGCTCCTTTGTTTTCGAGATATTATTTAATAATAAGAAAACATTGTTATCGATTTTTAAATTTTTGCTCTCGCTCTTGCGTATAAAGTTGCAGTCGTCGTCGAAGAGACTTACATATTTGATTATAAATTTTTTTATAACCGTCATTTTCCATTATTTGCAATAATATGCGTAAATTCTCAGTTCTTTTCCATCTATGACACAGCTGAGAACATGTTATTCGTTTTGAATAGGAATCGAACATTCTAGACTCAAATGGAATTTTATAGAATAAGGACTTCTATGTTCTGTTGCACGTCATAAAAAAATCATGACGAAATTATGATGCCTGCTTATTCATTATTGCAAACTTTTATAATTATTGACAATAATACTATAACGCAAATGAACGTATGGTTATAGTTTATAGTTATGAATGCGTTATATGCGTCTGGCAACGTGTGATATTTTGTAGTAGTAGCAACTATTATAGTACAAAATACTAAACTATTTTTTTTTGATTAATTTTTCTTTACTTTTGATATGAATATACTTTAAATGTAATTGAAATTGACAAATTATATAAATTTTAATTGTAATGAAATGGCAACAGATTTAAATACATATGAAGTCAGTAATGACGTGAAATGGAAATCTCTATAGATCGTCCCAACCTCCGTATTCAGTATGGGATAGAATAGCAACTTTTATCTCTTACTATCCTTGGTTGCTGTCATTAGCGCTATCTCTACAACCGGTTGCTATGTTGCAACTTATTTACATATGCTGTCGGCGTCGACAACAGTTGTATACTATCTGTCTATTAGCATCAACTGTCAATCGTCATCGTCCTTGTTTTGAAATATTTCGTTAAATTGTTAATTTGCTTATATAGTTGTACAAATTGTTCTTTTCAGAACACTTCTATCTTTTTCAAGCGTGCACAGGGTAATATGGGTATTTTTATTTATTTTTATAAATGTTATAACAGAATATAAAATGTAATTACAGTTTTCTACTACATTAATGGAGCCTATAGGAAGAAAACGGCGCAGAGGAGACAAATTTAACTGTAAGGAGAAGTGTATGATTGCAAATGTTTTCAATTATTTCAATAAATCAATGAATGTGAGTGCTGCCGTTCGAGAAGCAAGTAAAGCTTTGGGCATCTCAGACCGTGCAATATATCATGTAAAACAGGAGCAACAAAATGGTTTATTATCAAGTCCAAAAACCTAAAAAAGGAAGGGCATACAAGTAAATGATCGACTGCATACATATGGTGAGAACACGCAAGCAGCTATTCGACGTAAAGTGCATGGATTTTTATACAGAATATGCCACCTACTTTAAATACAATTCTTACTACTGTCAATGCTGACGATGATCTCCCTAACTTCAGTCGAACAACTTTTCATAGATTGTTACACGATATGGGCTTGAATTTAAAAAGTAGGACTAAAAAGTATACTCATTGAACGAGATGAGATTATTAGATGGAGGCACAAATACTTGCGAGAGATCAAGAAATTTAGAGAAGAAGGTAAAATTTACCTCTTGCTATTTGACATGGCTGTAATTTTATATTTCAGGTCGAACTATTATATACACTGATGAGTCATGGGTGAATACAGGACATACGGTAAATAAAACTTGGACAGATACTGCTATTCAAAGTAGTCGACAAGCTCTTATTCAAGGACTAAGCACTGGTTTGAAATCACCAACCGGGCTAGGACCTCGCTTTTGCATTAGTTCATGCAGGCAGTGATAATGGGTTTGTTCCTGGTGCTGAATATACATTTCTTTGCAAGAAAAACACTGCCGATGTTCATCATGAGATGGATTCAGCAACGTATGAGGATTGGTTTATAAATAAATTACTTCCAAATATACCACAGAAGTCAGTCATTGTTCTTGATAATGCTTCCTACCACTGCAGAAAATTGGAGAAAATTCCAACAACAGCATGGAGGAAAAACGAGATCATTGATTGGCTCAATGAAAAACAAATACAAATCAGTACCGATATGCTAAAAGGGACTTACTGTATTGGCGTGTCACAAATTAAACCGCAATATGATAAAAGTAGGATTGACGAATTTGCAAAAGAAAAGGTCATGAAGTTCTTCGATTACCACCTTACCATTGCGAGTTAAATCCCATTGAAATGGTATGGGCACAACTTAAAAACTACGTAAGAATGAATAATACCACATTTAAGGTAAAAGATATGGAGCAATTAATTCGACGAGCGTATAGCACTGTAACAACTAATAATTGGCAAAACTACATCAAACATGTAAACAATATTGAAAAGGAAATGTGGATAGTGGATAATTTGCAAGACGACATCGAAGAATTTATTATTCACGTAAGATATTCGTCATCATCTGAAGATCAAAGTGATTCTTCGACTGACTAGAAAATTAACGTAAGACATAGATATATGTGTGTAATTGCTATTCCTTTCTTAAATATTATTGTATTATACATATACGTATTTCTATGACTCCAGTTCTTTTTGTTACAAAAGTGGAAACTATTATTTGTATATATATAAGGATCATCTTCTTTTTAATTTAATAAATTGCATAGCACCAATATCGAAGCAAATATTCACTGTACATTGCATAGATATCGTTCATATGTATATTTGTTTATAGATGTGTGTATAGTATTGTTAATAAATATTGAGATATAACTATTTTATCTGTAGTATTTTTTCCTATAATTTTACGTGCAGCGAAGTCGCTATGCACTCTGTTAAAAGTTAGTTACTTTAATAAAATAATAAGCAAAATGTCATATGAATGTCAATAATTTTGCACCTTCAACGTCAATAAACGTTAATAAAGGTTATGAATTGATCGGGTGAAATTGCAAATAATTAACCGGAAATAGTAATGTACAGCCGATCGGATGATTTGGCAACCATGAAACAAATTCCCATAAGACGTATACTGAATACGGAGGTTGGGACGGACTATAGTATAGCAACAACAAAAACAAATTATAAACGTACCGATTCTCAACCGGCGTATAACTATTATTACGCACAGGAAATTGTAAAATTCCATTTGAGTATGAAATGCTCGATTACCATTCAAAGCGAATATCTTCCCAGCTGCGTCACATGAAAAAAGGTTGAGAACCGCTGATTTAGATGGTCCAAAACATGACAAACACATTAAATAATGCATTATTATGTACATTGTAGCGTTTATTATATGTATTTTATTCTATTAGAAGCAGTATTTTCTTATTTTTACTACTCGTTTTCGTATTTATGGCGGATATAGCACATGGTAATGAAAACTTCAACTTCTTAGACTCATTTTAGTTTTGCTCGAATCGGACAATTATCATTTTGTACTTGTTTTGGGTTTACTGTATGGTTTCTCTAGCAAATGTAATAAAATAATATAAAGTTTGAACACAGAAAAGCGTATAGGTACCATATGGAAGTCTATTATGAAATGGAATACCTCTAAAATTTTGCAATTTTTATAGTTACTAAATTCCACCAGACGTTTTACCATTAAAATTGGGACCAAAATCATTATTGAGATTGTTCATGTTTCTTTTTTTATAAAAGAAACCCAAGTATTATAACTAGGATTTTCTAATCACAATTCAAGAACTAATAGCTATTTCAACAATTTAGATATAATATAATTCCATTACTTTTGTCAATATTGGATATATTTTAGTATATCTAATAGAATTTCTTACCTTTCTTAGCTCTTCCAAAAGCTTGAAAATGGATGCTTACAATACAGCCGTTTTATCTTACGCTTTGGCTACAGCTGCAAATAAACGCAGACCTAGCCTTCTCGGATTACCACCAAATGTGAATATTCGTCCCGAGGAAATCTCCCTAACACCGCCGACCAGGACGAGTGACTGTAAAATAAATGAAGAGAACGAATCACGGCGTGCCTTTTATCAAGGCTTATGCAAAGTGGAGCATAATATTGTTAACAAAAATCCGATACATTTTCAACAGTTAATGGAGTTATGTCTACTGCGACAAGTAAGTTGGCCAAAATAAATAAGCATGTCGGATGTTCATGAAAATATTGATCAATTTTTTAGTTTGACACACAAACCATTGTACTTCTTGACACATTACAAAGCGAACTGCGACAAATTTGTAAGAAGGGAATCTCAATTCTAAACATAGATGGTAATATTTCATGTTCCATGCAATCATGTTACTTATTTCGCAACGTATTTCATTCTGTATATATATTTTTTAGATAATTCCAAAGCTTCTCTACAATGTGACGGAATATACAAAGTATTACTGGAGCTGTGCAATAAATACGGTCTTAAGGAAGGAGTTAGCGTTTTAAAAACCCATTTTTCCTAACTAAAAACCAGATACATTAATTGCTTTAGTTTGGCCATCACGAAATTTTCACCACTAACTAGAGTGTACCAAAATGTAACATATTTTTTGTATTATTCGAAATGTACTATAAATGTTTAAATATTTGTAATAGTTTCATTTTGTCTTACTGTAAAGAATTAAATAAAAGTTATTAAATCTTATTAGCTGGTTTATTATTTTGTCTCTTTAATCCATATGACATATAAATTGGGATTACTAAATAAAGAGTTAATTCAGAATGGATCGAGGATGGATATATTTGATTCAAGATCAAAATACGTATGCGTCATTTTTAAACGCTTATTTGAATTATAAAATGATTGGCTAGTGAAACATTCAAATACAAAAATAACTTACTTTGAGGTTAGACGTTAACATTAGTAGAATCGTAGAGAAATTAGGGTTCACTTTGCGCATATGCTTATCCCATTAGGATCAAATGTGCTCCTTGTTAATAATAAAATGTGTATGGCATTTATATCCTTTATTACTTATATATACACCAACTTCAACATTATTCCCTACAGCTACAGACAGTATTATTATGTACCAACTACTAACTATAAAGTACCTACATATATAGGCGACACGTTTGAAAATGTCATTGCTCTCCCACTCCTTCCATATATTTCTATCTTAGTCTCTTTATTCTGAGCCATATTTCCATTTTTATGTTCTATTGCATTCCTTTCTAAGCGTACGCTACTGACCGAACGTTCACAGTGCCAACTTATACGTGTAAACATTCATTATCCATGCGTAATATAAAAAAATGATTGAAAGGCGTTTAAATTTCCCACATTCAATTTTTATTTGCTTTAAGTTGGTGCTAAGTATAGTTAATGCCAGTGAAGTTATCTCTGGTTAATGTCTCTGAAGCAGTAAACACTATATCATAGCCGTAACATAAACGTATGAGAACGTTGTGTATATTTGTCGGGATGTATTATGATTATTTCGTTGCTTACCGATCATAAATATGTGGCTATAAAAAAGTGGCAATAAGAAAAGCTTTCCTAGTAATAAATAAGTAAAATAAATCTACATTTTCATCAAAACGAAAATCTAAACAGCAGCATAAACGCTACCAAAGGACGCGATTGACTATTATCGCCTTTGTTCTCCTTCAGAATATGTCTGAAATTGATCAAGTTTACTGGTACTTACCCTTTTTTGCTTACTTTCTTAGTTGCAGTTTTCTCTTAAAATTAATTTTATTGTTATATTCTCTCTGATTTTTCTTATGCGTTTCACTAATAGACCACATAAATAGTTTTCTTTATCTAATATCGATGCAGTTTTTCAAACTAATCTCAGCATTTGATATTATTTTCCAGAATTCATTTTCGCTCTTACATTATTTTAGCAGAAATAGGATTCAAAATCAGTGCCTCCATCTTTGGAAATATATAGGAAATGCTTTCATTGCCGTAATGGGAGACCACTTAGTTTACTTTTTCGTGTCCGAAATAGATCAGTCTTTCGACCCAGTAGTAGGCAACGTAAAATGCTTCAGGGTCGCCCTGGCATAAATCGTCGATAGTGCAGTGTGCGGAGTTGTTGGCGCAAGGACCTATTTCGTCAGACTGACCTTCGCCTGACGCAGTTCCCAAAACTGCACGAGATGCCACCAGGTGGACTCTCCGATTGAGGATAGGTCGCGAATGGTTCGCCCAAAGGGCCGGGAAGAAATTGGCGTCTAGATTTCAACCTCCGGGGTCCGTAGTGAAGGTCAAAGACGGAGTGGCGACTGTTGAAGGTCTGGTTGAATTCGTGGGCCTCTCCACATGAACTGGGGCTGCTGAAGCCTACTGCTTGATAAAACGGGGTGACCCTCATACTTCCTGTCACCAGTCTGTAGATCTCATTGAAGCTCACGTCGACACTCCCAGCGTGCGCCGATCTTGACTAAATAGCTCACTCGTATTTGTCTGTGGAGAAGCATAGTGCGACAGCCGCGGTTTTGCAGACCTCGGGCTTAGTACCCCATTTGCTGTTGATCAGTTTTCGGAAAATATTGTTCCTTGCGGTCACCTTTTGGGGTATTTTCTCGCAGTGATGTTTGTAAATCAAGTATCTGTCGAGTGTGATAGGGCATACCGGTTTATCTGTGTGCTCGTGCATACAACATTTAGTTTGCGTCTGGTCAGCCCGATGTGGAACACATTGACACTTTGAGGGGTTTGGTTTCAACAAGTAGTTTTTATAATACGTCGACATGGTATTTAGTGCGGATTCTAGCTTCGCTTCGACCTTCTCAAAGGTCTTCCCCTGTGCGGCAATAGCCAAGTTGCCGGCGTACAAAAAGTCGCTCTTTGTCGCTTTCGGCATAGGCTGTTAAACAGGATTGGGTCCAGCACTGGGCGAGACCTTTCTCTGGTTCCTCCAGCGACATTCCTTCCCCTCTAGGGTAACATAGGATGGCAGACTAAAGACATTTGTTACCTAATTTCATATCTAAACGCTAATATGCGCGCTTGGTTTTATAGCGCCGTCGCGAGCAAAAGAACTTGGATTGTTGATAAAAACCACACACACAAAATTTCCGTACTTTCAACTTAAAGTAGAGGAAATACATTTTACTATTGATCCAGCAAATTTCCTGGAATCAAGGAGAAAATTAATCGTATGCAATAATACTCAACCGTAGGCTATTATGCCATATTATTAATTGCTTTTTGTTGTTTAAAGAAATTTGCGGAAATTTGATAATTTTAACAACGTTGTAACATATCTTGTCATCAGATCACCAGCATTGTTTAGGAGATGTTATAGGATTAGGGTAGTTTCTTCTCAGTAAACAAATGAAAATGCTGTTCTACTATTTATTTTTTATTGTAAAATGACAAAGAATAAATTCATTATAATTAATATATGTATATTAATATAGCTATAATATGTAATAGAGTATATGACATAGATTTTTATCAATAATAACTTAAAATATTTTAATCCAACAAAAAACAACTTGTACCAATTAGTACCCAACAAACTGAACTGGCCGTTCGTCGAAATATACTTTGTAATACTGTCCTTGGCACTTTGTTTGCTGCAGAATAAGAGCCAATTATTTGCTTGTTTTTTTTTATGAAAGAAGAAACAAGAGTAAGTATTTGTAAATTGAAAAAAAAAAATAATATAAGAGTTATACACAGATTATGTTTTGAGTTTTAGATTCGAAAGAGAAAGATTTCTTTTGTTTTGGAAATTAAAACTGAAAATTTTCGCTTACATTTTCTTTTTCAATCAATCATGTTCGTCTCATCTATGGTTGAACTCACATAGCTGTGCAAAAGATTCTTTAAATTTCTCGATTAAAAGATTTGTTTTGTGCCCATAGTTTAAGCTAATTTACACTAATTATTTCTATAGTTTAGATACCTATTATAGTTTATGTAAATAGTAGTAGTAGAGTACATTATGTGAATATAATAGATATATATTATCTATATATTTAGGTTGCTATGATGATATAATTATGCTTTTTTCATCTTTTTTCTTCTCTTGATATAATATTAAATAGATATTTATTCATGATTTGTTTATTACTTGATCCCACGGTTAGGCACGAAGGCCATAGCGTTTTATATATCTCCATAAATTTGTTTTTATATAAATTATGCGTGTGCCAGTTCACGCTCATCAAAATCACAAAAATCATCGGTGCCAGGGTACAACAAATAACTCTCTTGACAATTTTTGAACGTGTACCGTTAAAAAACGTCAGATTCTAGTTTCAATTCACTGCGGAGTGTACATATATTAAATTTATTTAGTGTTTTGCTTATATTTAATTTCTTATGGACAAACACTATTCATTCTACAAGATTAGATAAATGTTTGGGTTGAAACTTAGTTTGAATTTTCCTGTTGGTACAAGTATGCATATGTAAAATTTTATTATTTTCTCATATCTGAAGTAAATACATCAGATTTTCACTGCATAAACGAGTAGGGATAAAAACTATTTTGAGAAAAATATTTTCAGTTAAGACGCCGTTTTTAACTTAAATAATAAAATTAATCAGCCATTGTTTTATCTGGAGTTAGCAGACTTTTTATCTGAATTTGAGTTATATTGCAAGAAAATAATTGCAATTCACGAACAGTGACACCAATCGTGTTGCAATTGTGGTACTTACTACTATAACTAAATTCAAAGTATTGTGTTGCATTACAAATGGTCATTTTTTGAAATGATGGATAACATTTTAAAACTAAAATTGTAAATTGCGGTTAGCTTTGGAGTGTCTTGGCATATTTCATTCTCATGAAGTAACCGGATGAAGTGCAATTCAAAAATGACAAAATGAAATAGTACAATGAATGTCAAAAATATCCTGATAGTATTTTTAAAGGGTAAATATTTATTCATTCACTAATCGTTTGTATCAATTTTAATTTTTTTCTTGTCGAATGAATTATGCTCTTATAAAAAATATTTGCAAAATGTAATTGAAATGCTAGTTCTATATGATTTGTGCAATAGACATTTTTTGGGGTTGGTACACTACAGTCGTAAGCACATGATAATCTTACTCATCTTCAAGATGAATTTTCGTTTATATACCGAGCAATGTTATTTAAAATAGTTATATTTTGGAGCACACAACAAAGAAAAGTATACTATAATTGCAGCTATCGTAACTAGCTTATTATCACCTTGATAAAATTTCCACGAGTCGATAAACAACTGTTAACTTATTATTATCAACTGGTTGCGAAACTACTTTGTTCATATTATTAGGCCGTCGACATCAAATTGGTATCTTAAATTTTACACTATAATCATTTAAATCCAAACAATAGCAAAATTGTGAATTTTGTTATATAGTTTAGGCCATTCAATGTTAATATCCATAATACGAAGTCATATAAAACAAAGTCTTAACCAAAAGCAAACAGAAAACGCGCAACTTTAAAAAAAAATTAAATTTGAAAAATCACAGCCAATCACTTTTACAACCCTGTGTTCAAAAGCTTTAGGCCTTACATGTAGTTTAGCTAATGAAATATTAATATTTTGCTTATTTGACACAGCAACAAAACAAGACATACCTATCACAGTGAGAGCTTACAATTTTATCCATTTGTGGGATTAAAAACATTTAAATTAGAGAATTGTTCAACGCTAACTCAAAATATTTCTATAAATTCTTCTTGTTAATGTTTTCCTTTCTTAGAATCTGACGTCTTGATAACTGACACCAAGGTGGTAATATCTATCAAATTTGTAGAAATAATATGGTGTACTTGTTTGAACAGTGGTTGTTCAATTTTGAATACTTGATAGAAACGTGAAAAAAGTAATGAATTTTTTTACTGTCGTTTTAGTATTCCCATTCCGGTGAAGGTAATGATCTTTTTTGAAAGAGCACTGATAAAATAGTATTTATACTATTATAATACAGGTGCAAGATCTATTCCACCGACTTAGACTTTTCATCTGGACTACTGTGATCTTGTAAAGTATTTATTGTTGGTTTGCAGGAACCACAAATTTATACCGTAGTATAGCAGTTCTGGTGAAATAGCGCATTAGCTTCAATATTCAATTAATAGCTAAGTTTCAGTGTAACTGTTTACGATAATTGTAAAGGTATATAGAAAATTGGAACAAATTTGAGCAATAGTAAAACCAATTGAGAATACTTATTCATGATAAGAAAAAAATAAAGACGTAAAATGTGATCAGAACAAAAACCTCATTATTAATTTATAATTGAGCAGCCATTTTCGGTGTGTTAAATTTAAAATAGTTTCTATTAACAACAGTCATGACTTCATTTTTTCCCATTGGAGTACTGGCGTTTTGTGGTATAGGTTGCATATTATTATTTTCATTGTTATCTACGTATACATAAATAACAGTACTTCAAAATTTAAGAGTTTCTTTTTCATGTCACAGTGTTTATTTGCACAATCAATAATACTTTTAAATACTTTAAATTAAATAACTTAAGTAGTTTCCTATTACATATGCACGCCACTGAAGAAACCACTTGTTCAATTTCAAAAACAATTTTCCAGATGTACCAATACAAAATCAATTCCTTTTTGATCACGCTGTATGTCAAAAGTATTGATTTCCTATAGATCGGTTGCAAAGAAACGTTTATCACATGCTGATTGAAATTTTATAATAATTGTTTAATGGGTCTCCTTTTTTCTTTTTTGATAAAATGGAAACTACCACATATACCATTTTGTTATTACCCCACTCGGTTTGGTCTCATTAACGCACAAAAGTGTGTGCGTAACTTTTTTTTCAAAAGTTAGACAAATGTTATACGAAAAAAGAAATATCAGTCAAATGCTGAAAAGGTATCACAAATGATCTCAAAATTCAAATAAAAGCAGGATATACATTTCCACTCCTAAAAGAAGCGCCATTTTAATCTCAGCGAAGTGTAAACTTTCCGATAAAATCCATTTCAATTGTCAATTTGCTGCTTGATATTCGGAACTAATTGTTACAGGAAAGTGTCACATTAAAATGATTGCTAGAATGCATTTAATAAGTTATAGACTATGTTACTCAAGTTTCGAGGTATATTTTATATAGGATAGCCCTCTTTTATTAACTAATATACTTTCTCTTGAAATTACAAGTGTCGCCAACCAAGTTATTTGGCGCGCTTTGTTATCCTTTCCTATAGATTTTTTCTTGTTTGTAATATCAGAATAGAATTACGTAAATGATGTACCAATAAAAATTAAAAAAAAAAACTAAACTCATATTTTCGTTCTCTAGTTTGTTCAAAATCTGTTCATCCTAAGTGACAATGGAGATCGTTTGTAATAAAACTTGTCAAAATGACAAACACAGGGTACCAACTTATTATCTGAAATGACCTTTGTGTTAGATATCTGGCAACAATTAGTGCTATCTCCGTAAGAGCAATACTTCGAAGCTTGGGTGACATAGTGTATAATTGCCAATTTTATTTGAAAAACGTTTTACGGCAGCAACTATCAAGCAAAATATAATTGAACCATATTTGAAACATTAAATACATGTGCTGCTTATAATAGCGGAATAGACAAAGTAATTGCAAATTGTTATCAATTTCAGTTCTATTCAAAACTTTAAATAACAGTGATTAAGAAGATATATCTCACAGACTTTATCTACTGAAAGGCAAGCAAACATTTCTATTTCAAATAAAAAAAAAATTAAAATAAAGTTCATATTTCGTTTTTATTAGCATCATTGAATATAAATAAATGTCCAATGTTACAGTCATCTGACGTTGCTTTTTAACTGTGATTTTCCAAGATGGCAATAACTTTTCTGAATGAATTGTCCGTGCAACCAACAATAAATATCAATCGTAATGATTACCATGATTTGGAATAGATCTGGGTTAGCCTTTATAATCAGGATATTTCAAGAAAATTATTTGTTGTATTGACCCCAAAATGTTGTTGAATCAGAGTAAAACCAAAACAAAACATACACAGACGTAATAAGTAAAATAAAAACACAAACAGTTTAAAGAAAAAATATTTAATTATAATAATAATAGGCAAAAGGAAGAAAATACTGAGTAGACAAAATGCGAATCAAAAAAACTAAACGTAAGATAATTATCTTAAATATGAGAAAAAGCTACCGAAAGAAAAGTACTGTAGCAATTAAAAACAAATAAATCTTACAAAAAAAAGGTGAAAATAATGTGGAACTAAACTTAAAAATTATACAATGTTACAAGCATATCGCATTTTACGACGCAGGGATACTATGACGAAAATACAATAATACAACATTGTGCGTAATAAAACTGTTAAAGTATTAAAAAAATAGATCTTTAAAACATCTTTTTATTTTTCATAACGCAGGGGAAATGCGTTCTTCATCTTTTTTTTTTTTTTGTTATAAGTAGTATAGATATTGACTTCAAATTTGGCAAATATACTTTTTTTATTATACGATATGTCAGAATAATAATAATAATAATATAGATTCATTTCTTTTGTCATTAAAATCGAATTTTACATAACAAAATTTTTTGAGAATTAGTTTTCCTTTTAGAAATCGTCACATAGTATAATAATTATAGCATTTTCTTTTTTTTTTTGTTTAAAAGTTAAGTATTCTTTTTCATGATTGTCAAGTATATAGTATATAGCTACAGAGAAATATAAAGTATTAAATGCAATATAATGCCAAGATGTGGAGCTATATATATTATGTATATATAATCGTAATAATATTATAGTTATTTAGATTCATTTACGCAAAAAACAAGTAAAAAAAACAATCGAACAAAGAAAGTAGTATCATCGATAAATAACAGATATAGATCTCTTAAATACGGATCTTAACCTTTTCTCTCGTATCGCTTTTGGGCACTTACTAGATTAGAGACGGACCTGCAGAATATTTAAAAATATTTTTATTAATCTATCGCTACGGAGATTCAAAACGTACTTATGACGTGTATTTTAGTTGCAGTATACAACAAGTACATCCACAAGATCAACTTCCATCTAGTAATATGTACAGTACATGCAATATAACAATACAAGATTTAAGATTTCAATATTGTAAGAGAAGGATATCCGTATTTCCTTTGCTTTATTTTTCTCTTTAATTAATTAATTAATTAACTCTAGGGCACAACTACACCCTGTGATAATCCTAAACTATTAACTGGCTACTTTTTTTCATCTCTAACAATAACGCTAAACTTAGCTTCCTAAAATTCTCATCACTAAGAAATACTAACTGTATAGTAACGCTGTGTGTAGATTATGTTACGTCATCGCATCATCGAGAATCTTCACATCGTATTCCAAAACGTTACTTGTAACGCGTTCTTTGTTGCAAGAAGTACCGCAAAAATCACTCGCGTGCGTGTAAATTTTATGCATCGTTTTGTTTTATATTATTTATATATATATATGCGTGTGAACATTAAAAATTCGTGCCGAAAATGCAGCGACCATCGTCTTTATTGCGATGAAACCACAAAATCTCTACACTCCCACAAGTTGAAGGTGTTAATTATTAAAGTAGTAGAATGCAATCTCTTATGTAAACTTACAAAAAGAAAAAAAAAAGAAGATATTTCACGGCATCGATACCTTTACGCTTAAATATTAAAGCCATCCAATACTGAACGCAAAAAATTACGAACTAGGAAATATTGATACTTTCATGTAATAATAGCAATCATTATAATAGTAATAGTAATAAGTAGTAGAAGACATTGATCGATATAATCAGAGCTTAAAATATATAAGATTTTCTCATCCTCAACAAAGATATCTGAATCAAATACTAACTAATACATTATAATAATATAATACGCGACAACGTCAAAGTTAAACGTAACAAAAAAAATTAGACGTAATACACAATAATAATATAAAAAACTAGATCATACTGATTTGTCACCTTACTTGAAATATAACCTGCCGAAAACATTGTTTATCTTTATCATTTATATTATATAATAATTATTTATAAATAAGCGCTGTTTCAACTAGCTACCGTCATCAATAATGTCGTAGCTGCTGGAATGAATACTGAGAGAAATGATTGTGTTTTTTTTTATTATATTGAAGGTTTTTTACGGGTTCCATTATTATATGCTGGATTTCGAAAACGAGACCCTCAAATGGTTAGACTCCGACAGTTGGTAGTTGTGCATCTTGATCAGTGCGACAACTGCTTCGTCCATGCTCGGTAATTGTATTAGCGCCATCTTTCTGTCTTTTCTGTAATTGAAAGAAATTTATCAAAAACGTTTTGGGAGTTTGTTTTCTTACGATACAACTTTTACTTTGATTTTTATTAATTTTTCATTGATTTCCTTTCAGGTATTCCGCAATGGTTAGAATAAATAAATTACCGGTCGTACGTTTGATCGCACCCAATATATTGTGTTACATTTGCGTTATGAAATCAATGTAGGAGGGGTATCCTCGTGCCTTATAATAAACGGTACATTCAGTATGTATCCAGTACATTGCCGAGATACTAAAAGCGTGTATAATTGCGTTAGGAAGACCGTATTTCCTATTGTTAATTTATTCGATTGAAGATATGCCAAAAAGAAAAGAATTTGATATTGAAACAAGAGCCAGACTATGTGTTTTACACAAAACAAATATTTCAAATAGTTCGACAATTAAATATTTCTAAGTGTTGTGTACGCAGGATATTTAAAAGAAAGGAAGAGACCCATAGACCTCAGAGCAGAAAGCGAAGTCGAAGGCTCAGATTAACGACGCAACGAGACGACCAATAAATCTGAGTGAATCGCCGCCTTACCACACCGCAAATTACGGCAGAGTTTAATTTACAACGCCGTCAGCCAGTAAGTGTCTCGACAATAGAACGGAGACTAACAAAAATTCGGTATTGAGAGGTCATATAGCAGTAAGAAAACTACGGTTAAGTTCTGTACACAAACGGAAAAGATTAAATTGGACAAAAGCTTACGCAATTGGAGTATGAATGATTGGAAAAAATGTGTTATGGACGGATGATTCGAAATTCGAATTATTCGGAAGCAAATGTTGTTCATCGTCGCTCTGGAGAAAGAACGTTAGACAAGTCTATTTAAAAAACAGTGAAACACAGAGAAGCAAACATCATGGTATGAGGTTGCTTTGGAGGCGGAAAGATTGGAAAATTATTTAACATAGATGAAAGAATCCTGGAAGACGATACGGTACCAATTAGATGTGAATTAATTGAGGAGGGATTCATTTATCAGCAAGATAACGACCCCAAACACACCGCAAACGTGCTTAAAGCTTATCTTCAAGACAAATCTTCTAAAGGAGTCCTGTCCTTAACGGAGTAGCCGTCACAGAGCTCTGATTGCAACCCCATTGAGTTCTTGTGGGATCACTTGGCAATGCAGCATGCTGGAATATTTCATCTGCGAGACAGATATTTTATATAGAGGCTGTCCCAGATAGTATCTTTAGCATGGAGATCTTTAGGATTAGAAGAATTGTTAGTTATTAAACTTCTACTACTTCATGACTTCTATCAACACAAAAGAAAACGAAACTTCATACATCATTTTTAATTAACTTTTTTCGGAAACTTTTCCTCAGCGGATTATTTTAGTTTAACATCTCCAACTGTTTAATATCTTTTTTTGATATTCAGGAGTTTGTTTCTCACAGCCAATCTAAAACCTGCGTAAAACATGTTCCTTTCAATTTCTTTATTGTATCTTAAAATATACAAGCTATATTGTTAGAAAGAGAGAAAAAACTAATTGAACTATTCCAAGGCCTACTTAACACTCTATAAGAAAAGTTGAATTTAGGTATAGCCACTTAATATTGGAAGGCAGAAGAAAACAAACCTTACAATTCTTCCAGTACTAAAGAGATATTGGAAAATATTGTATTCCGCATTTGACGGTATTTAAAGCAGACTTTTGGATTTAGATTTATTTCCATACCGTATTGCAAATATATCCTGTATATAACGACATGCATTTGCGCGTTAAGATTCAAGTGAAAATAACAAATAAAATTCCATAATTTTCTAACAGATTTTTACTTACGGGAAGAATTTAAAGGCTTTCACGACGAAGCCGTTCTTAGTAAACGCGTCCTTGATATCCTCCTCGTTAACGGTAGCCGGAATATTGCTTAAATGTAATGTCGAAGACGGCGGATAAATATTCTGGTAGTTCTTCGAACCTGGTTTCTTGAACCTATGAAGCGGACTCTGGCTGTAATCTTTTGTCAGACCAGCGTCCGGTTGCCCTTCCTTGGGCATTTGCACCGATTGATGTTTGCTGAGCATCACGCGAATATTCTTTCCGAACACCCTCAATTTATCCATATGCGTTATAGCTGCAACGGAAAGTGATATAGGAACGTTAGTTATATTTTCAATAGCAATTATAGAGTGAGATCTGTAAAGACGACCAGTAATCAAGGTCAACCGGTATAGGTAGAACAATCGATTTATTTAAGAGTTAATAATGGTCATCTAGTGTGTATCGTCTTTCAAAATTTAAACCTACTAACCTAAATGAGCTTGGTGGGGTTCTGCTAATTGAACCAAAGCTGAGTCTTTCTTGTTGTATAGAATTTTTACCCTTTGCACATCACCGTAGACACCTACAGAATTAAGAAAAAAATATATATATTAGCGTATTGTAAAATAATATAAATACAAGCAAATATTAATTAAAAAATAATTTTCTATATGCTTGTATTTTGATATACACAAACTGTGAACAGTTAACATCGTAAAAAAAGGAACATATATACAGTGTTAATAATAACAAGAAGCATGCAGAC
Source organism: Trypoxylus dichotomus (assembly GCA_023509865.1). NCBI lineage: Eukaryota > Metazoa > Arthropoda > Insecta > Coleoptera > Scarabaeidae > Trypoxylus > Trypoxylus dichotomus. Next base: position 51,533,996 of record CM042078.1, read on the forward strand.
ATTTTCCTTAATTGATGTTTTCTTTTTCCGGCATAATTTACAACTTTCACGTTCACAATTTGCGTATAGGATGATAAATTAATATGAGTAAGTTAAAAGTGTAAAATCGTTATTACGAAGAGGACTGTAGAGGGGGTACTTAATTACAATAAAATAAAAATAGATCTGAAAAAATTCGATTATCGAAGGGTATCGAAAAATAAAAACGTAAATGATGACAACATGCAAAACTGAACACAGTACGGTCGTTTGGAATATAAGTATATTCTACGTTTAGAAAATAAAAATAAAATAGACATAAATAAATAAAAAAAACGAATATCAAAATCAACATGACAAAGAATTCTAAGCAGTAAGCTCATTATATCAGGAAAACACAATATAAATATAACATCACAATTAATATATAAAATAAATATATGTAAGTATGAATTGTAAGTAGTTGAATCTGTGCCACCTTTTATTAGTTCGATTTTATTTTAATTATATTGAATTTTAGCTAAGTTTTATATATTTTGTTAGTTGCTTAGTTCTTTCTTTGATGACATGGGGAATACCAACAGAAACAATTTAATATGTAGGTATTTCATCGGTTTATATTGAAGAATAAATAAATAAGTAAAATAGCTGCAAGGTTCATAGAAATTTCGGCAAAAATTATACCAATTGATATACATCCAAAGACATATCTCTATTAGTGCTAATTCTATTACGAAGATCACGGTATATATTTTGACTCTTTTTTACGAAAACGCTTTTATTTATGTTCAACATAATCACTTCCTGTACTTTTGTAATCGAAGCTTCAACAATATAAAAGCTTAAAGCCAGTCGTATTTTGGAATGCTCTCAAAAAATTGATGAATTGCTTCATCTTCCATCATGAAACGTCATCCACATAAATGTTTCCTTAGGTTAAAGAACAACCAGAAGTCATACATGGTCAAATCAGGCGAATACATTATTTCCACGTACAAAATTCAACTATCTGCTGTGCACTGTGCGACGATGCATCGTCGTGATTGTCGTAATTTGACCGCGAATGTTAACTGACTCAAGAACTGCAGATAAATATTTTGTGGTGTGCCAGTTTACTGTCACTGTACGTTGATTTTCTAGCTTGATTGCTTTTAATAATCCTGTACTACGAAAGAAAAGTGCGTACATAACCTTCTTGGAAGCCTTTTGCTTTTTGGCCATTGTTGGTGTTGGTGCATCTTCGTGGATCCATACACGACTTTCCTGGCGGGTAGGGGTGCCGCAAAATGGGATGTAAGTTTCATCATCTGTTACTATTTTTAGATAATACTTATTTAAGAGGCAACTCTTGGTGCTGGATCGCGTAATAGGTGCATCTTGGATCTCGATCATACGTCTCACTCTGTCAATGTTCAGCGGTAACTGAAGAAAAGGGCCTACCAGCACGTGCCTCACTCACCAAGCGATATCCGTCCTCGTTTAAATTAGCTCTACCACCGAAATACAGTTGTGGATGAAGGACTTTCATCACCAAATGCGAGATCCAATCGTTCAAGACCTTGTTCTTCACTTAAATCGACTTTAAAATTATAGTAGATCATTGCACGTATATGTTCTCTTGATAAGTCCATGTTTCGATAACAAATCGTATGTACCACGTTTGTTCTATGGCAACAGCGACTCAACTAACAGTCAGAGCTTACTACTTAAGAGTAGTAGTACTTAGAAATGCAGTGGTACCAGTTCTAACTTTTCTAGTTACCTAGCACCTCAAAATATATAGAGTAACCCTCGTATTACTGACGTTACGAAAATATGCATGTAATTAATGTAAATACAGTCTCCATATTAAAACAGTAAAAATAGAAAAACAATGTTTTATGTTAATTTTACATATTCAAAAAAATTAACACAAATTTGTTAAAGCGCTATTATCTATTACATTACGTAATACAGATTTATCTTCGGATTAAAGAAAGAGATTGGAAAAACAGCTCGCATAATCAGTGCCGCAACATTGGTAATTTTGTCATCAGATCCAATATTTTTGTAGCCATTTTGTGCTTCCTAAGACAAATTTCAAGTTCTTCTGCAAACTTTAAAATTTTGCGCTTTCAATCGCGGGCTAATTTAAAAACAAAAAAGGGATAAATAAGTACTATTGGTCGTGATTATAAGTCGTAATATAATACTAACAGATCATAGAACAGAAGAGTCAAAATAGACAATGAAACCATCAGCACTTGCATTTTACTATTCAGTAACTGTTGCATTGAAATATATCCAAGCCACCGGCTCAATTAATTAATTTACTTGTTGCATGTTATAAACGGAATATCGATATTACTTAAAGGAATTTTTATTGGCTTATTGTAATATTTGTTGCAGCAATACTTTTGAAATATGAATAGTAATTTATTTGTAAAACTTATTATTATACTAATATAACAATTATACTACTATAATTGTTATACAAGGTATCCTAAAAGTTATTTTCAAAATAAGATAAAGGCTTTGGGAATTTAGCCCCACAGGAAAAAATCCATTGGTGTCAAGTATGTGTCTGGGTATCAATTTTCCTGGAAAAAAATTCATGAACAACTGGTAAGTGTGAGATGTTGGTCCATTTTTTTTGGAAACAAACTTTTCGATTAAAACCATAGCAAAATTTTCTAAGACTGGCGTAGAAAGAATACCAATCATCTCCACATATTGTTCGGAATTTACGGTTACTGTATGACCTCTGTTATCTGCAAAAAAATACGGGTCGATAATTTCTTGGACCGACATTCCAGCCCAAACAGTAGCTTTTGGCGAATCAAGTGGCCTCTCGTGCTTTTATTTTGGATTTGTTGAACTCTAATAATGATAGTTTTGCTGTTTACATGGCCATTAATGTGCGCTTCATCTGAGAAGTTTTTGTAAAGCTCGAACACACAAAACGCACGGTGCGTTTCCGTAATATGCGAAGAAATTGAAAGAAACTTTTAGGACACCCAGTATTTAGTGTATTGCTTTTTAAATTTGTATTTCCTTTTTGATAACACTGTCTGAAAAAACAAGATTGGCAGCAACGAATAGATCTTATGAGTATAATATTTCATAAATGGAATTTGATTTAATTATTTTCGGAAATATTAAACTAATTAATAAAGGCGCAAAATATTAGTTGAGAAATTATTATTATTATATTTTAAAACTTGATGATATCAGCGTCACAGATTCAACTGTCTAAAACTCTGTTATTTTATCGATAGAATTAATAGAAAATTATTCAACCTGATGAACAAAAGGAACGTTCGTAAGAAGTTAATTGAATAGATTCGTAAAAAACAAGGTTAAAAGAACAGAGTTTTAAAAATGGCTAGGTGATATACTTAGTTTGATAGTAGCTGTGCACACGTACCAAATAGGGTAAAGAGAGCATCAGGCGTGACCATCTACGAAAGAGAAAGATGACAGTAGTATGTAAACATAGCACACAGAAGAAGTATTAACCGCCAGCGGAACTACTGACAGTCTCGTCAAAATTATAAATACAAACAGTTACATTAGATATCTAATATTACAATGTTATTCTCGTAAACTTTAATATATGTATAAAGTGATGAGACCTCGCATCATGTCGCTTTTACAAATGACGAAAAAATAAAAACAAATAAATAATAAATAAAAGAGCAAATTAAAGTGGAGAAAATTTCGGTTAATTGATCGAAAGGCACGTTCACATCGCACACACTCGTATGATCGGCAACAAAATGAGAAAGAAATAGGAATGCTAGCTACAATCTAAATTATTCAAACTATACAGAGCAGAACTATTGTAGGATTTACCAGGTTTACCAATCACACCAGTGTGAAATAACTACGTATTCAATTTTACTAGCGTATCTAAATTCATCAAATTCAAGAAGTTTTACTAATCCTTGTATGTGGATTGTAATTATTTAAACTCGTTTTAAATATGGGCCGATTTAATTGAAATTGCGTTACATAAATTGGATTACGTCGATACAAATTAGATTCTAGTAGCTTATAGTTTAGTTTTGCTTTTGTTGGGTGAAATGATTCAGTTGCGGAATGCACATAATACGGTATACATGATTTTATGCCTGAGAGAAAGATGTGCTCCAATTTTTATCTTCAATTAACCAATGAAATTTGTTTATGGCTGTTTGTATGGTAATTCATCGAAATAACATTCCTTCGTTTTTTAAGTTTAAGATGATTAACTATAATGCAACATCCGTGTCTCCTGAAAGACCTTCCGGAAAGGTACAATATTTGCATTTAAATTTTAAATATTTCCATTTAAGAATCAAATCAAGAAAACTGAAAATCTGTGAATTTTCGAAGGGGTGTTTCACCTCCTTAGAATGAATTTCAGCACAAACAAAAAAATATTTTCAAGTCTCAACATACTCCACTTACCTACAAAGTTTCATTAAGATCTGAATTTGACACCCGGGAACCTTTCCTAGTTGTTGAAAATAAAGAAAAACGAACAAAAGAAAAATTTTTTTGATCGTTTCTTGTTTCTAAATTTATATCTGAAATTTTTGTACCACTAGAATCCATAAAAAGACTAAAACTACCACGAAAAGAGTTTTTTCTTTTTGTATTATAAATGTATCTTAAAAATTGGAACGCTTTCAGGAAATTAAAAAATATCATTTAGAAGTATGAGTTTGGGAACATTGGTGTGATTTCGTTTGTTCGAGCCCTAAAATATTTTACTTTGTCTAATTGGAAATAAATATTAGTGAGAAAATGTTATCAATATTTATAAAAAATAAAAGAGAGAAAAAAGAAAAGAATTAAATAGTACATTCTCATTTTTTTTAATTAGTGTTGCATTCATTTTAAGGCAACTGGTTCAATCTGTCAATGGTTATTATGTATAAAAATAATGATCCCGATATGAACGAAAAATATATCTCCCATAAATTACACGTTAATCTGTAAAGTATAAAGGTAGTACCTGACAATTACAAACACTCATTATCCAATGCCAGAATTATTATCGGCAAAGTGAATATCCGAGATCCGTTAAATGAATAATGCCAAAATAATTATCGATATAGTATTCTAAATGTGTATGCGAATTTATAGTGATTTAACGGTCTTAATCGACCTATGTACACACACAATTACCGATCATAAATAGTTTTTGACTCCAAAATTATAATCGAATGCGGTGTTTTGATGAACTATTGTCCCATAATTCCACACCGACCAAATGAAATTATCGGAAATCAATGTCGAAAATATCAATCGCATAATAATGGTAGCAATTATACTGATTGTAGGTTCGCAATTAATGATAATGATAATACAGTTCGCCTTATTATTAAAACTAGATAGAAATGCAGTTAAAAGAGAGTGTAAGTCGCGAAATTATCAATAAACAATTAACTTCAAATTGTAAAGTTCTATGTTACGATTGTCCTGTAATAATTTAAGTATTTTTATATTATCGCTTTATCGAGTTATGTATAGTTACTCGTGAAAAACTTCCATTAAATAACAAATATTTTAAATAAAACAAAAAAGTCCTTAAAAGAGTTGGAATATCACTAGTATCGGTAAAGTGGGGCAAGTTACAGTACAGTGCGGAAAACAACGTGGAGGGACTGAACGGCCGTATTAAAGCGAGTGTTCAGTAATGTTTACGTACTAGCATCATTTACGATCGTGACCTTCATTAGCGAGCATAGCTGATGCGGACGCAGGACCACCTTCACAAATTTGTCTTAGTATTTGGAAATTTAAAGTAATCCTTGTGACAACTTCATGGATCTTTCCCGCATCTTCACAAATTTGTTTTAGTATGAGAAAATCTGTGTCCGTATCAATAACGCTTTCATTTCTTTCGCCTTCCGCGGTACGTAAGTGTTAGTGAACATCATCCACAATTTGAACAGAATCCACAAACGACATCGAATCATTTTGTAATTTTTTCAATTCCCGCTAGTCCATAGTAGTTCTTGCGAATACTTTCTAAATCACATTTTACCTGACTACCTTGAAGCATTTTCCGGTTTTTCTTGATAGCTTTGGCATGTCTCGAATCGAATTTTAAAACTACCTTCTTTGCATCATCAAAATGTTCGCAGTAGTAAAACGCAGGCTTTAACCTTATTCTCCAACGCGTAGTAATTGGCTGTGGTGGTTCGGGCAGTTTGGGACACAGTTCGTAAAATCCTTTTGTATGTTTTGGAGATTTTAGAAATATTATCTTCGTATGAACTATTAAAGCATTTACTCGTGAATAACATGGATAACATAACGTGGATGCCAACATATATTTTAACACTGTATAGAAATTAAAGTAAGTTCAAAATGACATTAACTTTGTACTTTGATACTTTGTTATATGCGTGCCATAACATTTTTGAAATACTGCAAGATGTACGATATCTAATACGACGCTAAAGTGCTGATTTAAGCCGTACAATTATTTGCTGATGACGTAGGGCTCCTCTCTTATGATTCTGATCTTTAATATAGTTTAAAGTTGAACATCATCTATCTATAAAATTGGAATAGCCAATCGTAAAACTAACGACCCTTTAAAACACGTTTTCATAAATACGGGACTTTTTTATAATGATAAATTATAATTTTCTTGTAATTACCGATATTAGTTTTTTTTTCCAAAAAAGTGTCCGATAATATGAACGGTCTAGGTAGTGAAAAGGTTCGCCCAGTTAGTGAGAGCGCGTAGGTTAATATCCCACCGAGACCGACACTTTTTCGGAAGCTTTTAATGTTGGTAATTACAAGAAAACTATAAATTTAAGACGTTTTTGATAATTTACATTTACGTAAATTTACAAGTAACTTTTGTACAATAAAAACACACAAAAATACGATCACATAAAACAATCTTAACACAGAACCTCAGAATTTCAAATCAGCGACGCAACTCTCGAAAGAAAAGGCATTTGTGAACTGTATCGTAAAACAATATTGCTACATAAATTCGTGACGATAACTACTAGAATTGCGTAAAACTAAACTACTACTAACCTCTTCGTTCAGATTGCTAACCAGCAGAACGGTGGCTAAGGGTAGACCGGGAGCTGTTAGGCTACGTAGACCGGGGGCCGTTTGGCCTAGGGCGAATCCGCCGAGGCCCGGAATTGCGCTGGCGACACCGCTGGCGTACGGGGCCGTTAACGGCGACGCCAAACTATGCATGAACGGACTGCTCAAAACCCCTGGAGCACCTGCAAGCAGCGAATCTGCACGTTTGCACGATATTAGAACAGTAAATCGTTGTAATTCGAAGGCTGGGATTTGGACAAATTATGTGTGCGCTTGCAACAGTAAATAGACAAGGGAATTTCGCGAAACGAGTATATTGTAAGGGGGATTTTCGGACTTAGAGGATAATTGCTAAATAACTTAACGTATAAGCGAAAGACAAAGCTAAGTTTAATGATATTTTCGAGGATGAATACAAGCAGTAATTTAGTATGTTTGTAGTTAAAGATAGTGGTGTAACTATTTGATGTAGCTATGGGGCATGATTTAGCCTCTTTTGTTAGGGATTGTATAAATGTACGTTTACTGTAGTAACCTCTTTTGTATATTTTTATTTTCGTTATTAAGCATAAGAATTGTTGGAAACCAGATGTAACATCAGGTAACCAAATAAGTTCATGTGGCTTTTTATGGTAAAATATACATATTTATTATAAAACAATAATACATTATTATCATCAAAATTTTGCCAATGTGACACCAATGTTTGTATGCCGCTTTTGTAGAACTATAGATTATGAATTAAAAAATTGACGGATTGCATTTATTACATTAACTCCAGTGTTGAACTGTCCATGCCTTATACAGTTGTGAAGGAACAAAAGAATGCAGTAATCACTTGGCGAAATATCAGGAGAATACGGAGAGTGTAGTGACGTTTCCCAGCCAAGTTCAGGAATTTTCTCCTGGGTCAATCTTGCGGTATGCAGTTTGGCGTTATCCTATAAGAATACCACTGTTTTTTTTCGATTGACCAAAGAAGGCTACTCACTGAACCTGTTCACAAAGTTCGCAGTGATGGTTTAACCTCTTTCCAAAAAAATCACAATGGGCTATTCCAATTGCTATCCACCAAACACCCAATAAAATCCTGTTTGGGCGCGAAAAAGCTTTGGAAGTGTGTGGTACCGAATCAGTAAGAGAACACTTTTTCGTCGCAGGTTAACAACCGCTCCAGAAGTGGTTCACTATCGTTGCGTCAAATCTTTGCCGAACAAGTGGTAAGGTGACAATTTGTTATCGTTTGACAATTCATGTGGGACCCATTTGCTTAACTTGCAAGTCTTTTCTGGCTGATGTAGGTGCAAACGAATGGTTTCATCAATCACATTGAACTTTTCTGCAAACTCTACACATGTTGGACTGGAATTTGTCTCCACAACCTGTTTAAGATCCTTGTTGTTAATGATCTTCGGTCGTCCAGACCGTGCTTTATCAATCTAGCTGAGATCTCCCGAAGAAAATTTCATGAACCACTTCTGTACTGTTCGATCACTAACGGCATCATCTCTGAATGAGGTACATATATTTTGCGCCACCACTGCAGTTGTGACACCAAGAGTAAACAATTGATTGCCACCAAATGTGTATGTATCCGACAAAAGAAGGATTCATGTTAAAGAAGATGACAGGTAACAAACAAATGGTATCGATCAATAACTTAGAAAATATTCATGGCACTCTACTGTAGGCAAAAACTGCACGAACTTATTTGGTTACCCAGTTAATAGAAATACAATTGTTAATTATCGTCGAATATCGATTATTTGAAATATTTTTTGTTTTCGAATTTATGATGGTTACGTAAATTTATAACCAAGTTTCGAAGTCTATATGTTTGGGTGCAAGTCGACGGAGCAAGGACTATTTAAAAGTTTCTGAGAAGGTTTAACAGGCCAAAATTTTAACTAAATTAAACAAATTTCGACTTTACTTTGATGAGCGATACAACTATGTTGAATCTCGAGGTTTTAAGTTATTTAATTGTGTCGGTACAAGTGGAATGCCTTAAGGGCTAGTGCCGACGCCTTTGTTATTTTTAATATTAGTCAATGAGATTCTTGATTATGTTTCCATTGCTGTGGTGATTTAAACATTTTCTCATCCATGAAACGATTGTGTAATGCTGCAGCAAGATAATAATGCTTTCTAATTTAATTAAATTGAATCGTGTTAACTCATACAGCCGAGCAGTTTAAGGATTACAATAATTCAGTTGCATATTTCAATACTTTTCCTTATTTCGCCAACCAGTAGCTTTCATAAAAATCCCTTTTATATATTAGTAGTAATTCTTTTGTTTCTTAACTCGATTTTTGTGATCCGCATTTGACATTTGCTCGGAATAAGCAAATAATACACTCGAATAAAGTTTTTAGCTTCACACTGATAGGAAATACATTGCTGCAGTAACGTACAAAGATGGTAAGTGAGCACAGCTTTTGCAAAATATTAGCTCTTATTTCAGGCATTCTCTTTTAGATCCAAAGAGCACTGACGAAATTTACACTCTACCAGTAGTTTTGAAATAACAAACTCCCACCTTACGAAGTAATAAACTCAATCAAATCTAGTCTGCGTCGCTATAACCAGGTATAACTGTTCTCCTGTTTATGGAATTGGTCTTATTTATTATTTGCATTCGTGTGTGCATACACGATAACCTGTTCCTGCGTATAATTCCTGTCGGACAGCTTGACAATTAATTTGCACGCTGTAGATTGCTATTACCATAGACGTCGGTCAGTTCAACACGAACCTTTATAGCTTTTGGTAATCGAAAAGCGGTACTTTGATTATGATCTTTGATGTTTTAGACATCACGTATACTACCAGCAATTACTCCTTGCAATACCTTCAATTTAATATAGTGCATGACATTATAAATTACAAAGGAAACGCTATAATGGTAGATCGGGACATGGAGAAGTTTTTCTGAAATTCGACAGAATCTTTACCCTTAAATAAAGTCCTACTCAAGCGAAATAAAAGTTTCAGCTGTATTGTAGATGCAATCTACACGCATTTTACGTCATTGGAATTAAGCAAATGCGTTTCCGAGAAACGAACTGGTGCAACTCCATACCTACATACATCGATTTTTCATTAACGAGTTTTAAATTCATGCTGTTATATCTGATGTAATTTTTTGCTGTATCGGTTGGCACACCTTCGATATTGTAATGACAGATCTCTATCGTATGTGCAATATATAGGAATATACAACGTCCACCATTTCATATGAAACAAATGGGTATTTCTTTTACTTTAATAGAGAATATTGCTATTTATAACGGCGTCTGCTTGCTCCTTAGGTTATGTATCACTCATTAACCTATTGACATCGAAAGTAATTAATTATCAAACTCAGTACCTCTATACTTTCCCTTTTTTGCTATGTTATCCTCAAAATCGAATAGAGTTCATATTTTTACGCAATAAATTCTCAATATCGCCTCAAGAGAGCGCCAGTTCTAGCAAGCACATTTCTTAATAATTAGTTGTTTAATTCTGTCAAACAAAACGACAAAACCATGAATTTCATTTTTGACTATATCGTATTTTTATAAAATAGCATCGCGAACCAAATTATATAAATTTATTCTGTGTAAAATCTATTTGAATTATATATAAAGCGCAACACCGCATCCAAAAGGCAGATTTTATGCGCGGCTAATAGATGGAAGCAAAGGATGGGTCGAGTAGGAGATGACGTCACAATAAACCTTCGCTTAATAGCAATAATAACCGACATTTATTTTATACTGTTTACAAACTGAAATTCGTCAGATAAGGCAGAAAAAGAAATAATTGATGAGGCAATCGCCTCCAAAGTTAGGCTAATCAATGCCTTTATGAGTAGCAGTCAACCCAGAGCAGGTACCAAAAAACTTTCATGAATAATAATAGTAATTCTTATTGTGTTATAGGCAGTAAAATTTTCCCAAATAGCTCTGTCGTTCAAGCTAAAATGCATCGTCAATTGGAATCTGTTTGTGGTGCGCTTAAAGAAAAAAGAATTTGAATTCTTCGAAAGTGTGACAAATTTTTAAAATTAAAAACGTCCATGGTTTAAACCATATAAACGGGCATAAAAAAGGGGATAAAACTGGACATTTAAAAGGGTTTTACGTATCAAGAAGGTTGGTTTAGACGAATGGGGTGGGGATTTTTTATGGAAAAATATTATGTATACCTAGTTTTGAGGATTTTATTGCGATAAAGAGAATAGTGCATTAGGATTACACTGCGTTAGTAAAATACCAGCAAAAGGAATTACATTTCTCAATTGATTTGTCAAAATTTGTATCTAGACATATACGAGGGCGACCTGAAATGTTTACGGAATCGCTAGGGATTTTTGCATGTGTTTCGTAACCCTGGATGAGACTTGGATCCAGCACTACATACCGGAGACCAAGGAACAGTCAAAGCAGTGGACTTTTCCGGGGAATCGGCTCGGAAGAAAGCAAGGACTGTTCCATCGGCCGGAAAGGTCATGGCGCCCATTTTTTTGGGATTCCCAAGGTGTGGTCTTCATCGACTATCTGCAGAAGGGAAGGACGATCATGGAGCAATACTACAGCGATTTATTGATCCAATTCGATGCAATATTGAAGGAGAAACGGCCTCGTTTGTAGTGGAAAAAAGTGCTTTTCCACCACAACAATGCACCGGCTCATTCATCCCGCATCGTCGTGTCCAAATTCAATAAGTTGCACTACGAATTAGTCTCTCATCCTCCATATTTACTTTTTCCTGTTTCCTGAAAAAATAGCTGGAAGAAAGGAATTTGCCTCAAATGAGAAGGTCATCGCCGCTACAGATGGCTATTTTGCAGACCTCGAAATATCCTACTTTTTCGACGGCTTGAAGAGGCTGGAGCACAGTTTGAAACGGTGTATTGATCTTGAGGAGACTACATCGAAAGATAAAAATAAAAAACCACACCAATACCGTGTTTTTCTTGTCGAATCTGTAAAGATTTCAGGTCGCCATTGTATCATTAAAGAAAATGTTATAGTCATCATAAAAGATTGAATTGACCAACTAATAATTGCTGGTAACAACACGTTGAAGGGTTATATTATGGACGAAGTGCTAAGCAGAGACTCTTTTAAAGAATAACATTTTATGTAAAACTAATAAAATCAATGTCTACTTCTTTCAAGCAATTCTAAATTTCCGAATAATTTTTGAAAAAATTTCTGAAAAAATCTGTCATAAATATCGTCGTATCACTATAGTGATGTGGCTAAACTTCCTTACTAACATGAAACAACCTCGATAGAAGCATTTTCAGGGTTCTAAATGTCATGTACAACTGATTATTCGAGTCATACCAAGTCTGCTTGTTCCAAAAGCAAAAAAGTACACCATAAATTATGAAAAAATATAATCATTACGAGAATAAAATATATATAAGATTAATTTCATTGGTTTTTACAATATTTGGTTAAAACTAACGGTTTCTCCTTCAAATTATTTTCTCAAATTTGCAACTTATTGCCAAATTATTGAAGACCACGTATCTCTTGCATCGACTAGGTTTTTTAAAGGAACAATTTTCAAACAACAAAGATTTACACTAGGGTGACAGAATAAAATAGACACCAGGTAAAGCGGTATAAATATGTAAACAACTAAATTCTAAGAACGAATTAAGAACTTTCTCTTGTCATTAGGGTAGGGGTAGATGTATCGGAAGGAATTCGTCATAGTTTAGTATCGTTACAAATATGCCTCGCTTACAAGGTTCGAGTGATATTAGCGACTTCACCCGTGGTCTCATCGTTGGCCAGAGTGAACGCGGCGCTTAGCAACGTGAAATAAGTAAAGTTTTAAATATTCCGTTGTCCGTGTGATTACACAATTTAAACGCAAGAAAAAAAAACAACAGTGGAGCCGAGACCAGGTCGTGCCGGACCTTCTGAAAGAAGTAAAAGGGTGCTTGTGCGCGAAGTGTTAAGAGAACCGCGAAAAAGTACAGCTGAGTTTGCGGCAATTTCAAAGAAGTCAGCGCACCGTTTTGCGATACCTCCACAGTGTGGGGATGAATATAAGGGTGGCAAAGAAAAACCCTCTCCTTATGGCGTTTCAAAAACGGCGCCGAATGGCTTGGGCAATCGAAATGCGAGCGAAGCCCGAAGAGTTTTGGCGGTCTGTCATTTTTTCAGACGAAAGCAGATACTACCAATTCAGTGATAGTGGTCGTACGTGGGTATGGAGACGTTCGTCACAGCAACTGGACGATAAATTTTTGCATCAGACGGTGAAATACGGCGGTGTGAACATCATGGTGTGGGGCGCGATATGGTATGGTGGAAGATCGCAATTAGTAATCTGCGACGGAAATATAAATGCGGCAAAATATATCCAAATATTAACAAAAGGACTACTACCGATATTCGACAACTCCATTTTATCTAAAGAAGACGCCACTTTTATGGAGGATGGAGCACCCTGCCACAAAGCAAGAACAACAACCACATGGAAAGAGGAACAGGGGATTCGGATTTTACCATGGCCAGGCCAATCACCAGACATGAATCCGATAGAGAATGTTTGGCACATAATCCAGACAAATATGGCGAAACGACCCCGAAAACCCGGCAATAAGGAAGAACTCGTGACAGCTATTACAGAAGAGTGGTTAAATATTCCAGAAGACACCATTAACCATTTAATAGATTCTACGCCACGACGACTCGCAGCACTTCACGCAAGTAAATGCGGATCGACAAAATATTAGTCTAATTTAAAAATTTTAAAATATTCTGTATATATAACGAGAATAGAATCTTTTTTTAATTAGTAGGTGTCTATTTTATTCCATCACCCTAGTGTAGTTGAGGTGGAAAGGTTAGTAAAAACCATTTATTTTCTTTGTCAGTCTTAATCTATGTAAACAAATGTAGATACATACCTGCTAATCGTTCTCTAGCTAGACGCGGTTGGGCAGCTAATAATAGCAGGTCAGCACCGATACCGCCAGCTAGGCCGCTACTTAGAGTGGCCAGCTGGTCATTTGCGTCCCCTGTTGGCAGATTAGGATTGGTGTAATCCCGCGACTTGTCGTTATTGTACTTTACGTTCAATGACGACATTTTTGAATAGTCTATTCGGAGCGTACAGCAACTATTGTAGATGTTCTGGCCATCGAGGGACTGCTTGGCGGCCTGTGCCGATTGCGTATCTGGATATTGTATCAGTGCTTGGAATGAGTCTGTAGCGAAAAAGAAATAAGATGTAGAATTATAAATACATCGAAATGAATTTTATTATTTATTTGAACAAACAAATTCAAGGGAAAATCCTACAGGATAAAATATGGAAATTATAAAAAATGCAGTGAAAGATAATATAAAAACTAAATAACATATAAAATGAAAAAAGAGCGACATTGTTTAATAAATAAAGTTGCAAACAAACACAAAGAATATTATTCGGCGTGCAATAGGGCAGAAATATTTGGTTAGCATTTTGGGCATATACTGCACTAATAATGCTTTTAGCAGCATATTGGTACGCGCATTAGAGATGTAAAATGCATTAGTCCATCTCTGATTGTAGTGAGTCTACATCATGTCTGCGAAGTAAATTAATATAATCCATACCTCAGAGAGAATAAACGCCATCGGATTTGTGAAATATTAATTTTATTTATATTTAGTATTTGGGGGTGTCGGAACTAAAAAGGTTGAGAATCGCTTATCTATCGCATGCCTCATTAAAATCCATGTAAATTACATCCATTTGTTGACTCTTATCAAGATTATCACTAAAGACCGGATTATATGCAAAGTGCAAAAATTTAATTCAATTTATTTATTACATTTTACTTCTATTTGTAGATCTCTTACACTGATTAAAGTTAATTAAAGCTAATTAATGTAATCAGTGCAATACATCTACATATAGACATAAAGTATAATAAATAAATTAAATTAAAGTTTTGCACTTTGCATATAATCCGGTCTCTAATTATCACTAATGCATTGAGTAAGCTTCACTATTGTTAGTAACAAGTGATCGTACAGACAACAGTCATGTTCATTGATGGATAGGAATGGTTTGCCGCTATTATACAACTTGTTATAAAGCATATGCTTAAAAACCACAATTAAGAAAAATACGAACTCGTTGGTAATTCTAGATACCGTCTTTGTCACCTTGCGATCATTTAAACAAAAAACATTGTGATCTACCTTATTTAACGATTTCTTCCAGACAATAAATATCAATACCCAAACACAAAAAGTGTACGCATTTAATCACAGATTACATCAAATTAAGTTTGACAAAAAAGCTCTCGCTCTCAAAACTACTCGTAAAGCAACGCAGCTTTTCGAATCATTTCGACCACATGCAATTGACCGTAGGCGGTCGCGCGAGTGCACGCAAAATCCCACGCTCCGGATGCACTCTTTCACTGTACAGGAATTTATAAATTACAGTGTCGAAAAAAGACGATTAAGCAACAAATGGTGAGAATAAAGCGCTGCAGCGTTGGCTGTGTCTAATTCGTTGCCTTCAAACAATAGAATTTTTGTTCTTTTGTCTCCTTTTTTGCGCTACAATTAATTATAGCAGAGTTGTGCGAAATCAGGTGGTATAATCTAGTTCTTTACTATCACTAGTAAATAGTTTGGCGATTTCAATTATGGTTTTCAGATGATTTTCGAAAATCGTGTTCTAATTTGAACTTAATAGAAACGCTCCTGCTTTTTTAACAACGTTTCATATTTCCAGCGCTTGCTTGAGTTTTGTTTCATATCCTAAATCTCATACAATAATGTTTATTTTTTTAATATTATGTTGGTGATGCACTGAGAAGTTTTTGTTTAAAGTAAAAATGGCAAAATGTGCATGGTGTTACGTTTAAAGAAAAGTTGAATTCTGTTACTGCTTTAAATTATAACTCACAAAGAAAGGTTCTCGGATGACAAATTCAGATCTTAATGAAATTTGGTAGGTAAGTTGAGTATGTTGAGACTTGAAAATACATTTTTTTGTTTATGCTGAAATTTACTCTGAAACGTACCCTTTCGAAAAGACAGATTTTCAGTTATCTTGATTTAATCCTTGAACGGAAATAGATAGGACAAAGATTTAAATGCAAATTTTATTCCTTATCGAAAGGTCTTTCAGCGCACGTGAATGTGGTGTATAGACAGGGTTTTGCATTTAAGCCCCATCCTCTTATGATAGAGCTGATTGTAGTAATATGGAAAAGAAATTAACGGAAGTTGTTCATCTGTTAATTATTGGAAGACTGGGAAAAGAAGCGACTCTCCGTAAAGTCAGTGCAAAGGAGATTTAGAAAGGTAAACTCTCTACGACAACTGTATCGATGGGCGGAAAGTCTAGAAAAAGGAAGAACGCAGAGAGAAAAATTAACAGCAATATCTCAATACGTGATAGAAAATTTTGAGGAAATGAGTGGACTGAATATCATTATGTACGATATAGCTATACGAAAATGGGCATCAGAAGACATAGAATACAAATTTCAAAGGAACATATAGAATAGTTTCGCGAAAAACCACTAAATTTATCAGTCGCAGTCAGTTACTCCGCAATTGGAAAAGACTTCTATTGATTTTATTAATTAAATTAAACCAGCAATCCAGAGTTATGGTGCTGAGCATGTATATAATGCAGATGAAAGCAGTTTCAACTTGGAGATTCATTCTGGACATTCACTAGCATTCCAAGATACGAAGAAAGTTGAAGCTGCTCTTCAGTCTATACAAGCAACAATCTACACTTATATTATTCTCTCAATAATATCAGTATCTGGTAAACTTATGTCTCCACTACTGATAGTACTCAACGAACCTGGTAGTAAGTTTCGGCCCCAAGTACAACAAACCCTCATGCCTCATCTTCAGATAAACTAATTACTGATTTATCTAACAATTGGCTTCTTAATATTTATCAAGCACTGGGCCAGAGTCTTATAGTTTTAGACTCATGGACAGGTCACCGTCCAGAATCTTTGAAGAAAGAGGTCCCATCCAATAAAGTTCCAATACCAAAAAAAAACAATAGGTATGATTCAACCACAGAACCTCTATAGATTTCGAATATGAAAGGGATTTATACGACGATTTTCTGACCTGGTTCTTGTCTCAAATATGATGTTAATCTCCAAAATTGCATTTATTAATATATCAATTCTGGTCAAGTCCGGTTATATAGAGAATCGACCTGGGCCATTTGAACATCCTACGAATTTTGTCATATCAAACCAAGATCTTCCTTTTCCTCCCCGTTGATAAAGTGAACACGTTATGAATGGGCAAAACGTCAGCAACATTACACAACTTAAGATTGGCGAAAGGTAAAACAAACTAACTTCATAATCGGCGTTAATCTTGGCTCTTTCAAGGGGCGACTGCATTTTAATTGGGCTTCGTACAATCGTCTACGTACTGTACGCGTGGATATTTACACTCCTTGTTGAGACATTACATTTCCTATTTCTTTGGCGGATAAACCTCGGTCTTCAGTTGCTACGTCGATTATCTCTATTAGTAGTGATCCTTTTCTTGCCGCAGTTTTTTTTTATTAAAACGGCGATTCGCAGCACTGTTTGTCGGGATACTTCTTCCTTCTTTGCAATTGTGCATTGCAAATACACTCTTGTACCTAACAATGGCTCAATACGCAGTTTTCTTTTCTCATTTGGTATGTCCTTTTTTTACCCATAACGGCAAAATATAGAGCGCATACAAGCAATAACTTAAAGCGCAACACTAACACGTAAATACGAAAAAAACGTTGTCACATAAACAGATAAATATTCTTTCTGGAATAGTAACCGATCCAAATAATATACTGTGCCTTTGAATCCTATTTCTACCAATCATCTATACAGTACAGAATGATTCATGAGGGAATATTAATAGGCAAGATGTCATTAGGTGGCAGTTTCTCAATTTCTTAAAAAGATATTTAGGAAACGTATTTGGGTAGGTATTGTAAACCCTACTTATGAATTATATACTTATATTTGTAAATTATCCCGTTGGAAACACAGAAAAGCTTAAATTTATAAGGTGGCCCTAATAAAATGGACAGGGACTGTAGCTCTATCATAAGAGGGTTGCAGGTTAACGTGTTCTGAAAGACCTTTCCATAAGGTACAACATTTGCATTTAAATTTTTGTTCTATTTATTTTCGTTGAAGAATTAAATCAAGAAAACTGAACATCTGTGAATCTTCTAAGAGGCGTTTCACTCCTCAGAGTAAATTTCAGCACAAACAATTTCAAATCTCAACATACTCTACTTACATACCAAGTTTCATTACGATCTGAATTTGACACCCGGGAACCTTTCCTCGCCAGAGAAAAACTGATCCCAAAACCACCACCAAATTTGTTGCTACGGATAATGCTCCTTATCAAAGCATTGTAATCAATAAAATCCTAAATAGTTTGTCGAAAAGAACAGGAGCATTAAAGCCTATAAAATTCCACAAAGAAAACAAAACAAAGTTTATTAGTCCCAGAGTTTGTTTATCTTAATAGTTTACATGTTATATACCCTCAGATCAAAGAACAACGATAATTATATTAAATGTTTCCATTATAAAGAACGTAACAATATAATACCAGTAGGTTATTTTCCGACTTGTTCGTTCTGTATACTATGTTTTTTTGTTTTCCTTTCGGGAAACGTATATACCTGTACATTGTTGGAACATTAAGTACGTTTTAATTTAAAATGTGTATGCATGGCGAGATCCGCTAAATAGTTCAACCATTTACGAAGCGCAAAGATTTTAATCCGGTTCCATTACCGCGCCACATAGTACTTCGCCGCCGAGACAAACGCGTTTCCAAAGCTCACTGCAAATAACGGAAGCGGAATACATACAGGAAGTACTCCGTTATATTGGTGATTCATTATTCACTATTTGCACTTGAAATGAATTACCTAACTGCAACGTTTACAATATCTACAGAGATGGGTCCGCATTAGCGCTGCATACGTATACTTTGATCGCGAAATTACCGAGAAAAATGAAATGTAGCTACAGGTGCATTTCAATTTTGATATTAATGAAATTGTATGAGATATAAAAATAAAGTGGAACATGAAAAGGATCGTAAGTAATTTAATGATACTTTTTCTCTAAAGGTTTACTATTTATTTCTCTGAGAAAAAAATGTCATCTGGCCTTCCAAACAGTGATTATCATTCGGAAAGAACGTAATCTCTTCGAACAAAACTGTATTTATTATTCTACAAGCAAAATGGCTTTAAGAGAAACGGTTTACGATGTTGCAGAAGCCATAGCATCACAGACAAAAATAGATGTAAGATTTTGTGGAAAATATTTTTGTTTGCTTTCGTAAATCTTTTGGCAACTAACAGGTGATGTTTAACTGCAAGGGTATTTTCACAACATTCTTAATTTTCATAAAATTTGTTGTACAAGGGCGACTTGAAATGTTTCCAGAATTGGCAAGAGATGGCGCACGAAGGTTGAAGTGAATTCATTGGTCGGCAAGGACAACATTTTTTATAGCAACTGCCGAAATTTCAGACGTCTACTGTTTAAGAAAGTGTGATTTGTGTAGCAAGTCAGGCGGTTTCGTAAAAATTTACAAAATCGAATTTCGTGCAGTGATAAAATACTTCTGGATGGCTGGGAAAACGGCCACGGAAATTCGAAATATTTTGCTAGAGATTCATGGCGGATTTACTTCATCATTTGTCAACTATCAGCTTATGGGTGAGCGAGTTCAAACATGGCCGCACAAGCACATGTGACGAACCACGCAGTGGACGTTCAAAAATCGCTACAAACGATGACGTGGTCGACAAGATTCATGATGTCGTGTTGGCCGATCGTCGATTGAAGCTGAGAGAGATAGCAGAGACAACAGGCACCTCAGAAGAACGCGTTGGCCATATCCTACATGTAATTTTGGGTATGAAAAAGCTTTCGACGTGATGAGTACCGCGTTTGCTCACACCGGAGCTAAAAACGAAATCGGGAGACGGTTTCGGAGGAGTGTACGGCCAGGGTCCAACGCAAATCAAGGGATTTTTGCATGTGTTTCGTAACCCTGGATGAGACTTGGATCCAGCACTACATACCGGAGACCAAGGAACAGTGAAAGCAGTGGACTTTTCCGGGCGAATCGGCTCGGAAGAAAGCAAGGACTGTTCCATCGGCCGGAAAGGTCATGGCGCCCATTTTTTTTGGGATTCCCAAGGTGTGGTCTTCATCGACTATCTGCAGAAGGAAAGGACGATCATGGAGCAATACTACAGCGATTTATTGATCCAATTCGATGCAGTATTGAAGGAGAAACGGCCTCGTTTGTAGTGGAAAAAAGTGCTTTTCCACCACAACAATGCACCGGCTCATTCATCCCGCATCGTCGTGTCCAAATTCAATAAGTTGCACTACGAATTAGTCTCTCATCCTCCATATTTACTTTTTCCTGTTTCCTGAAAAAATAGCTGGAAGAAAGGAATTTGCCTCAAATGAGAAGGTCATCGCCGCTACAGATGGCTATTTTGCAGACCTCGAAACATCCTACTTTTCCAACGACTTGAAGAGACTGGAGCACTGTTTGAGAAAGTGTATTGATTTTCGAGGAGACTACATCGAAAAATAAAAATAAAAGACCACACCAATACCGTGTTTTTCTTGTCGATTCAGAGAACATATCAGGTCACCCTCCTAAGGGAAGTGAATTTGCTTGGTATCTCACATTTTGAAGAGGTATAAAAAATGAACAAATTTACCTAGAAAAAACAATATATTTTTGAAAAGAACATAAAATATGTTTTTTTAATGTGTTTTAAAAATTATATCAGGAAAATGGCGGCCATCGTTGTCAATACATTGCTGGGCCGTAAATCGGGTGGCTATGCGAGCCCAGCGACTTTTCCCTTTTGGTATACCTAAAGGAAAAGGTTTTTCAAACTCAACCTTCAACTAGTAAGGATTTAAAGCAAAGGATCCGACAGGAAACCGACGCTATTCCACCGTAACTAGCGCGGGAAATTATGGTAAACTTCTGGGAACGTGTCTAGCAATGTATTGATAACAATGTTCGCCATTTGCCTGATATAATTTTTGCACATTAAAAAAAAAAGTATATTTTACGTTCTCTTCAAAAATATATTCAGTTTTTTTCTAGTTAATTACTTAATTTTTTATACCTTAAAAAATTAAGAAATAATTAAAATGTGGGAAATCTCTATACTCCACCCTATATTTCAATATTAAGATAACAATATTCTCAAGATATAATAGCATTTCTATAGAATATTTGTATATTTACTGGAGTATGTGTAATTGCTTTAAAAATAAGGTATAATTACCTCACAGAGTGTAATGTGTAATTGACTTTTTACGATTAACAGGCCAGTTAAAAATGAAAATAAAAACAAAGAAAAAAGCGACATAAGTAAAATGGAGTACTACTTACTATTTTTCGTAAACGTCACGATTTTTAAAACTTTTCCGAATCTTTGAAATATCTGGAATGAACGGGTTGTATAGTATAATCTCATTTAAAGTATAAATACAGCTACACTTACCACGTATAAAATATCTAAACTTATAGGATATATCATATGTTCAATGATTACTCGTAATACAGTATTGGGGCCACCTTGTATATCCTGACCATTCGTAATGGCCGGAGTTTGAGTTGCAGGCGTCGCCGCATTTGTACCGGTTAAAGCTTGCGCTGCTTGAAGAGCTGCCTGTGCGGATGCGTTCTGTAAAAGAAAAGAAGATAAAGCTTTTTAAAAATAAAACATTTGCCAGATTAAATAGACGCATTTAAATTTTAAAATCACATTGTAATTACACGGATAAAGCATACCATGAACTATAAAGATAAAAAGGAATTTATTTCGTCGTAGTTTTTTCGAAACTAATTGACCTATCGAACAGTTACAAAAACTTTCGACGAACGTACACGTTTTAACCGTTCAAAGTTAGACTGGTAATTGCTGGCAGACGTAATGAAGATATGTACTTCAAACGCAGTGTTTACACCGTTTATAAACACGTAGTTCTAAATGGGAACCGTTGCGTTAACAAGCTACTTTAGTTCTTAGGGTTAAAAAGAGAACTAAAGGAAATTTAAGCGCACCAAAATACGTATACACAATATATAACGTTAGTGAAAAGAAAGTAACGTTTTTAAATTGTTATACGTTTCTAATAAACCGAGAACTAACTGCGGAATGATCGAATTATATGGCCTGCATTTTTCATTCAAAACTAAATAAATGTTGCAAAACTAGAAAACATTATTATAAAGTTCATCGTTTGTTATGGCAAAGCATTATCCGAACACTATAGCTCATAAGTTTAAGACTACATTGACAAATCTGTATTAAGATTTAAATAAAAGAGAAAACATATTTTAATGAAAGAAAAATGTGTAATTTGTTAGAAATGATAATGGTAAAAGGGAGAAGATTATATTATAAAAATGTACATCCAGTTAAATAGTGCTTTCATAAAGAAATCCACATCTATCTTTTATTATTGCTTGACACAATTTTGACATATTACTAATCTATTTAAAGTTTCTGCGCTAATTTAAATTCACTCCGAATTAGAGTAATTTTGAAATACTTTGCAGAATTTGGACTCCGGTGACGTATTTTTCTGTCTAGTTCATCACTAAATTGACTATTTGCGGCCTGACTATACTTTTGATAACACTCTTAGTTGCGTTTAGATTCAACGCTCGGCGCACAACTTTTTAAGTCGTTCGTATTTGTTGGTAACAATGCTTCATAAATGAGTGAGACACCCGGGTAATTTTTGTCCAGTTGATCGAAAAACAATTTCCCTCAAATGTGAATCCAGTCTTCTTCCTTCTATTATAAACTTTTGCAGAGCTTCGAAGAATTTTCGAAGTTTTTGCTTTGCTGAAAATTATTTTCTGAAATAAAATTTCTTTATATTGTTCATAGAAAAACATTCTCATACCATCAACGAATCTTTGCACCATTTGCAGATGGCATGACAACTAGTAGAAGCATTTTTTTATTTAGATGTGCTTCGAACAAAAAGTCCAAATTATTATCAAAATCTTCGGATTTGGTTTCGTTGCGTTAAAAAGTATTTGTCAAATCTTATTCGGTCCGTATTCTATGTTCCAAAGCCTATTTAAGCCGTTTCCTTTATTTCTTAACAGTCCGTAGTGTTCAGTGAATCTGTCCAGTGAGTCGTAGGTTCGAATCCTACCACACTCCCAAAATTTTTAATTTATTTAATTAATTAATTATACGTTGCAAAAACCGAGTTTATTGTTTAGAGCTAATAGGAATCGTAGATCAATTGAATTAAATATGTACTTGGCATTCAATATTGTGTCTATCGAGATATTACAATGTATCTACGGACATCAATATATCCATTTGGTCAAAGTGATTCGTTTCTTAAAATTACGTGGCATGGTAGGTTAGCGTGTTTGTTCGCCGAGCAGGAGTCGTAGGTTCGAATTCTACCGGAATCATGCAATTTATAATTTCACAATTTAATTAATTAGACGTTGGAACAACCAAGGAAAAATCGAGATTTGTTACTTAAAGCAAACGGGAATATAAACTAACTAAATTAAGTTACAGAAGTCCTAACATTGTAAAGGGGATTCTTCTACGAAAACCGGAATGTAGAAAAAGTTGCCACACCATGACAAACGTAGAAGCTACACAGAAATAACTTTTTTCGAAATATATTTAGAGGCTTCTACTGTTTTTTAGCTTCCCAAGCATATCTAGCATGTTTTCCTTTACCTCGTCTGTTTTTGTTACAATCTAAAGCTGCATTCTTAGTAAATGAAAATCATAGTTGACTATGACCCCATAGTGACGCTTGTTTTTCCTCCTTATTCCAATTATCTGCTACCCGATTACATCAACATTAAGACATAACTGACTTGTCAGGCCGTAATAGGCTAAATAACACGTTTTATTATGAAAAATATAAAAATATCGATTGTAGATCATTATTTAATATATTAATATCAAAGAATTTATCTGTATGTTTTTTTTAATCTATATTTGACAGACAGAAATGGGAATTTAAATTTTTTGTAAATATCTAGATCGCTTAGACTTCCCTTTTAACAAAAGTAGCCCAACTAAAATCTTTAAATGTTTAAGTTAAAACAAAATAAGTTTATATCAACTACCGATGGATTTACAGCTTCTATAATTTGAAATATATTATTAAACTATGATTAAGTTGTCACGATAACGATTTTTATCGTTTTACTACCGCGATATCATAAAATTTGTAGATCGTAGATGGCATTGAAATTGTTGTTTCATTGTATATTTTTAAATCATATGACATATTTATTGATATTACGATGCCACTGTCAAAAGGATTTTGGTTAAGTTAAGATTGTGTCACGAGTATGATAATATGGCTAAGTTCAGACATATTTTCTATCTCAATGCCATCTTCGGCTTAGAAACTTTATGATACCACGATATCTTTTGATAGGTGATCTTAAACTTATGCGCGATAGTGTATATAACAAAATCTTTCATAATATGGATAATTAGGAACTATTTATGTTGTAATAAGATACTAATGAACAAAATTTTCTGTAGAAACAAAAGAAGTGCATAATTGCATTTAAATACAACAGGCAATTCATGCAGACAGGGAGGAACTTCACGTTTAATTTTCAAACTAATTAAAACTTACTTTCGAATTAAAGTTTAACTTTATACAGGCTAAGTTAATATAATCCCTCTTCAAAACTACCTTTCCTGTTTCCATCAAGAAGCAAAATAAAATAATAACGGGACGAAAATAAATAAATTAGAACAGCTTACAAAATAAGAGTTTTATCGACTTACGTTATTAATTCTTAAACGAGATCATAACGTAAGCGTTGCAAAATTAGAACCTAAGACGTTACGTCAAACAAATTCCACATTCCAAAACATCAGCAAATAGTCCCTCTCTCCAGCCGACGATAGTAAAATATGTGGCAATTATTGTAGTGTACCTATTTGGATTGCCGCTAATTAGCGTTCTTGCGAGTTTAATAACGATATACATAGATAATACTGAGAGTAACATCAAATATTTGCTCCTGTAGCCTTTATCGGCGTTAATGTTTTGAAAATCGTTCCCTTTAAGCTTAACCCGCTGCGTAATTGCTATATTATCTCTTTGACAATAAAACGCTTTCATCTGTACGCTTTTACAATATTATCGTAGGTAGCAGGTATATGGAATGGAGTAAATTATTAATTAAGGCTAATAAGTTCGTCCGTAATACGTTTCTATTGTTTCTAGAACTACATAAATCATTTATTGGGTTAGCTAATAAGCTAATAACATAAATGCGGATAAAATAATACAATCGAATTTTATATACTTATTTACTTTCCAATATTAATAATACGTACTTAATAGAAAACATGCGAGGGTCAAAAACCATAGATCGTACACGCAAAACTCTTTTCTATAAACGTTCAAAGATCCCGCGATAAGAGGTTTGATTCGTCTAATATTGCCAGCTCGTACATTTTGCATCACGGTAATGCCCCCGGTCACAGCTCATGGTCGGTTAGAGTTTTTGGCACAGAAAAAACTTCCACACCTGTCCTATAGTCAGGGCGACAGAACAAAATAGACACCTACTAATTAAAAAAAATTCTATTCTCGTTATATATACAAAATATTTTAAAATTTTTATATTAGACTAATATTTTGTCGATCCACCTTTACTTGCGTGAAGTGCTGCGAGTCGTCGTGGCATAGAATCTATTAAATGATTAATAGTGTCTTCTGGAATATTTAACCACGAGTTCTTCCTTATTGTTGGGTTTTCGGGGTCGTTTCGCCATATTTGTCTGGATTATGTGCCAAACATTCTCTATCGGATTCATGTCTGGTGATTGGCCTGGCCATGGTAAAATCCGAATCCCCTGTTCCTCTTTCCATGTGGTTGTTGTTCTTGCTTTGTGGCAGGGTTCTCCATCCTCCATAAAAGTGGCGTCTTCTTTAGATAGAATGGCGTTGCCGAATATCGGTAGTAGTCCTTCTGTTAATATTTGGATATATTTTGCCGCATTTATATTTCCGTCGCAGATTACTAATTGCGATCTTCCACCGTACCATATCGTGCCCCTCACCATGATGTTCGCACCGCCGTATTTCACCGTCTGATGCAAAAATTTGTCGTCCAGTTGCTGTGACGAACGTGTCCATACCCACGTACGACCACTATCACTGAATTGGCAGTATCTGCTTTCGTCTGAAAAAATGACAGACCGCCAAAAGTCTGCGGGCTTCGTTCGCATTTCGATTGCCCAAGCCATTCGGCGCCGCTTTTAAAACGCCGTAAGGAGAGGTTTTTTCTTTGCCGCCCTTTCAAACATCCCCACACTGTGGAGGTATCGCAGAACGGTGCGCTGATTTTTCTGTGAAGTTGCCGCAAACTCAGCTGTACTTTTTCGCGGTTCTCTTAACACTTCGCGCACAAGCACCCTTTTACTTCTTTCAGAAGGTCCGGCACGACCTGGTCTCGGCTCCACTGTTGTTTTTTCCTTGCGTTTAAATTGTGTAATCACACGGTTAACTGTGGACAACGGAATATTTAAAAATTTACTTATTTCACGTTGCGAAGCGCCGCGTTCACTCTGGCCAACAATGCAGCCCCGGGTGAAGTCGCTAATATCACTCGAACCTTGTAAGCGAGGCATAGTTGTAACGATACTAAACTATGACGAATTCCTTCCGATACATCTACCCCTACCCTAATGACAAGAGAAAGTTCTTAATTCGTTCTTAGAATTTAGCTGTTTACATATTTATACCGCTTTACCTGGTGTCTATTTTATTCTGTCACCCTAGTGTAGTTCCATGTGATTATTTTCTTTTCCCAAAGTTTAAGCGGAAATTGAAAGGTTCCCATTACAGTACAAAAAAAAACGGTCTAAGAGTAGCGCCGCAGGTTCTAAACAGCCTAACGGAACAAGATTTCCAGAATTGTTACCAGGAATCTAAAACCCGCTGGAGACGCTGCATTTTAAAGGAGCATACTTTGAAGGGGACAATATTAAATTGTAGATACATTTAATTAAACACTAATCATTTTTATTAATTCTGAGACACACTTCGTATATAACGTTGCTTAAAATATATAAAATTACGGTTGAAATCAATTGATTGTCACGGAGTGTACGTCTAATCAAGCAACTCGTTTAAAGCAGAACATGTGTATTATTTTAGCGAAAAACCGGAACAGATGTAGGTTGTATATTTTCGCGTAACGACCATGGAGATGGTAGATTTAAAAATAAAGATTTTCGCATAGATTGCCGCTGTCGAAACAATAGTCAGGCGTGTGTATTATATTGAAGCTTTTACGACTAAACTATGCATTTCGTTAGCATTATCAACAAGCTTGTTTATCTTCGCGAAATATAAATTAGTAGTTAAATTTCCATGAAACTCAGGAATTAAAATCGTGTAGGAGGTCAAGAGAATGCAATATATTTGATTTTACTCTTAAAGTCGAATTTTGTTTGGGTGTTGGGTCGCGTTTCTAGAGAGAAAAAACTATTTATTTTGTTTAATATTGCAATTAAACATGTAAACAAAGATAAAACATTGACAACAAGACAAAACAAAGCCATTAAGAATTAAGAAAAAAAGAAAAATAAAATAAGAAATAGTTTGGAGTGGAAAAATAGTACAGTTTGGGTGAGAAACGGGAGAGAAATCGACTGGAACAAGCTTGAAAATATTGGCAACTATCCCAACGAAACGTTGCTACGAACAAAAAATGAAACAAGAAAAATAAAAGTTTTTGTTTCTACAAACGGATAGCACACCCATACAAAAATTCAATTGCAAGAGAAAAATTCAAAGTCAGTATTAAAATGTTCAACAAACAAAAGCTGCAGCAATGAGGTAGTAGCAAGGACTAGTTCTTTTGAATGATTTCTGTCAATGTTACAATTACATAGTTACATTAGGTACGAAGAAAGCGTCATAAATTCTCGGCCTGATATAGAAAAAAAAAAGTTGGAACAATATAAGAAATTATATTTTTCAATGTAATCTCTCCTAACTTCTATACATTTATTACAATGATTAATTAATAATTCGATACTCTTGTAAATATAACAGCCGCTTACAACTCACTGTCGTCCTTAAAACAACGTCCCCTCAGGTCCTTTTTTTAAATTAGTAAACAGAAATCACAAGGAGCCATATCTGGACTATACGGTGGATATTCCAATTCTTAAAAGCCACATTCGCGGATGGCAGTTTGTGAAACGGCGACAGTATGGACGGGAGCATTGTCGTGCAATAATCGCACAAATTTTGTCAACTTTCCACGACGTTTTGCACTAATACTGTTCCTTAATTTATGCAATGAAGACGCATAATATGTACCGTTCACAGTTGTATTGCGCTCTTTAACGTCAATTAGCAAAATCCCAATCTACTGCGGCCATCACCTTTTTCGTTGACTGAACGACTTTCGCTTTTATGGGACGAGGTTCATCAGGTCGCCGCTATTCCATGGACTGCCTTTTTGATAGAGAATCGTAAACCATGATTCTGATTTACGATCCCCTGTAATAATGTACTCCAAAATCGGTTTTGTGTCGTCTCCACACAAGTTTAAAAACTACCGCGCACATTCGACTAGACGTTCACGTTGGACAACAGGAGATAGAAGCCGCGGTATCCATCTTGTACTAATTTTGTTCATGCCGAAATGGTCATTTTTTATCCCTGCTAATTCTTTCACCTTCAAACGGCGATCTTCTATCACTAAATCTTCAATAATTGAAATTTGTTCAGGCGTCATTACTTCAATTCGTCAACCCGACGGTTCAACATCTTCCAGGGATTCTTGTCCCAAACGGAAACATTTTCCCCACTTTTTTACAGTGGAATAGGAAGGAGATGAATCACCATCAACGTTGTTTTATGTGATTAGACGTACGCTCTTCTTTTGTTAAAAATTTGATGATCGCGCGGTAGTCAATCTTCATTACTTCAGAAATTTTCATGTTCTAGTCACGTTGGTTGGCTGGCTACTAAAAACTACTACTCTTCGAATGTAGGTCTATATAAGTCTGTCAGGCCGAGAATTTATAGCGCCTACCTCATACCAACCCAATAGTTTTGTTTAGCAACACAAGTTGTACAGTTTCTTTGAGTAATTTGATAAATTCCTTTTAAAAGTACAAAGAAAAACGTTGATTGCTAATATTAATAGTTTTTCATTTTTAAGAATTTTCTGGGTACTTACCGCATTCGAATGGGTCTGATCCGTCTTCAGTTCTTTGTGATTCGAATATTGTACGTAGACGGCCCGACCTCGCAGCTGTGCCATGCAGTTCGAGAAATAGCTGACCATCGACGTGGCTGAGGTCTCATCGCCCATCTCGAGAAAGGCCTGGTTCTTACCCTTAAGCACCAGAACATTAGTAACGCGTCCGAAGGGAATGCCTAAATGGATGATTTCCGCCTCCGATACGTCGTTTGGAATGTTTCGGATATGGATAACTCTCGAGGGTTTACCTACGTTTTGCTCCAGCTTCACCTGGAATTAGAATGGAAGAACGAATCTTTTAGCATAGCGTACTACGATATTTTATCATTTTTATTCGAGAAGCCGGCGTTTATTTCGAACAGGTAATAAAATTGCGCCAGTCATAAAGTCCGTTTTACGACGAAGGGAAATTCAGGAATAATCCCCCGGTATACACAATTTATAGGAAATTTATACTTTTAGCTTAGATACTAATTGATTAGAGAAGGAAGAAAAATGCTATTCATAGGTTTTCAAAGATCAAAAAAAAAAAAAGCGTACCTCGCGCTATTTCCCCTACTTCAAACTGTATTTATCATTCGCGTTTCTTGTTTATAAGAAGTAGATCTATTCTATTGAATCGAAGCTCCTCGCCATAGCCTACTGTGCTATAAATCTATTATTACCGTACTCAATTTTTTAAATATTTATCGTTTTATTTCGACGAAATCGGTCGATCTAAAGAGGTTTATCGTTAATTAGCAAAGGTATAACCGTTATACCGTGTAGAAATGTCAATAATACAAATTAACTTGTGCTTAACTTGGATTACGATTGTTGTTTTAGAATTAAAATTTGTTTGTAGTTGAAGAAGATGTTTTCAGAAAAGAAACAAGTCTTTTTTTTGATTGTGAATAAAGAATGGTAAATAGATTTGAGACACGGGGCTTCGAAATTAGGTTTAAATAACTAAATAAAATGCCACGTCATCAACTTTCCTAAGAGCAGTAAGGTTAACTGCGGGCACGTCCACTTGTAAGAGATTCTAAAAATATGTGTCCAGTCAATTTTATAAAATGGTTTCCGTTGTGTGAAGGCGCGGTCCGAGTGAAGTTTGACTGTATTTTAACCGTTATTCCTTGCAGTTGTGTTAAGTACTATTCATTCCATCCAGAAACTCTATTAGTAGTTTAATAAAATAATAATTTCCTTGCAATTAACCAATTTTTTTTTGATTACCGATGGTAGGATTTGAACCCATGACCTCTGCGTTACCGGCGTATTGTGTTACCCTTACACCAAGAAACTGAACCTTGCAATTAACCAAGGTTTTTTTTTAATTGCTGAAAATATATCAGCCACGGTAGGATTTGAACCCACGATCTCTGGGTTGCCGGCGTATTGTGCTACCGTTACACCAAGAAACTGAATGTGAGTTCAAATCGCTTTTAATACCTAGATGTGTGCAAGGGAATTGTAATGTGGTCATTACCAATACCAACGGTGATTTAATATTAATATTAATTTAATTGGTAAGAACTTGTCCTTAATAATATTGTGTCTGCTGAGATATTACAGTATATCTACAGACATTGTGACATCTAGGTATTAAAAGCGATTTAAAGTCGCATTCAGCCTCGTGATGTAATAGTAGCACAATGCGCCGGCAACCCAGAGATCGTGGGTTCAAATCCTACCGTGGCTGATATATTTTCAGCAATTAGAAAAAAACCTTGGTTAATTGCAAGGAAATCGTAATTTTGTCATTACTAATACCAGTGGTGGTTCAATATTAATATTAATTTAATTGGTATCGTTCACGAAAGTTTATAAAGTCGTTTCTATAGTATTACATAGAGCATTAAAAATTACGAGATTTGGTAACAGAATTAAAATCTCTCTTACACACAAGTATCTGCCCAGAACTTTAAAAGCAGGTAATTTGTTACTTAAAAAGCTTTGCCGGGCACCTAAATGAATGTTATTTCCGTAGTAGTAACTCTAAGCATTAAAAAATAATTGGATAATTATTTATAACTTCCCACCTCTGGGAAATAGAGTTTCCATTACAAGGAACTTCTATCCATCGCTGGGGATCATCGTAGCACGAGAGAAATTACTCTGGTAATTATTGCCTTTCGAAATGGCAGGCAGTGAGATAACGATCCGCTTTTTCAGAAAGGGGTAACTTTTGAATTATCGAGCACGTTCTTAAATGTGAATACGACCCTACAATTACTTCTCTCATGTAATGAGGTGTTGTACGGAGATAATTAACCTACTAATTTCCGCGAGGTCGTTAGTAAGAACTGCTGCGAAATATCTGATGGCTGTAAAGCGGTCGTAGCGCATAAGAAATAAGGGTTTTCGTCGAGACGTAACGCCTGTTCGTGTAATATTATCTTTTGCACAGCAAAAAAATTTTTGCAGATTAGTTTTTTAAAGTGTCATACATAAAAGATTCAATACATGTATGGTTAGGAAAACAAAATAAGAAATTTACAAGCGGTAAATAAAATCTTTTACACAAGAAGAAAATTATACAGATCGAATGTTTAAAAATATTCAAACTGAAAATTATAGGGAGTCCTAACGGTATTGTCTCCAATAACAACAACAAGCACAAAATATAATAAAGGCGCGATCCAAACAATATCAGGGAGAAAATTTAGAAAAATAGGAAAAAATTCGAAAAGTTTACGACTAATAATTGAAGCAATATTGAGAAAAGAAGAGTATCAAGAAGTTTTAGAGAAGAATATGGTTTCATTCACACATTAATAACAGCAGGTGATTTCAATGCGAATGCTACAAGGTAAGTGTCACCTTATGACTTAGCGGCTGTGTGATATCCATAATAAATATGGATATTATGAGCACAAGTTATAATCGTAAAGTGGACTATAGAGCAACCTGGAGAATACCTCGGTTTTTAGATGCTCATCAGATGGACAGTATACCTATAAAAAACGAAGCTACAAAAGTTATAAAATGTAAAGATATGTAGTGGAGTGAATGTAGACACTGATCACTTCCTTACTGTAGTTAAAATGAGTTTAAATACAATTAACAGAAAAAACCACAAACATTACAGAAAAAAAGTGAAATATTAAGATTTTGAAGACATAAGATAGAAAAGACCGATTTGATGAAAGAGATACATCCAGGTTGAGAGAAGGTTTCAGAAGGAAAACGTAAAACATGAATGGCACAAGATAAAAAATACATTAAGCAGAAGAAGTACTTCGGAGAAGTTGAAAACCAAAAAAAAATGATCCGATAATAATAATTCATGAGATAAAAGGAAGAAGCTACAATGGCACGGATCAATTCAGATCAAAACAAGAGGACCAAACAAAAGTAAAAGGAAAACAAAAGAATGTACAAGAATGATCAGGTTAAAAAAGGAACAATAAACTAATAAAACAATGAAAGAATAGCACATGATTGCAAAAACAACAGAAAGCGGTTTAACTTGGTGAAAAGTACAACGAATAATCGAATTGCGTTTAATATTGGAAAAAATGCTTGCAAAAACGCTTTAAAGAACTGCTAACTATAACTGGAGTGAAAAACGAACGCCAAAATAACGACAGCACAATGAACATCAAACCTGCAAGCGCAGAAGGAACCAATAAAGAAACTAACTGTTCAATATATGACGAATTTAAAAAAAGCTTACATCCATTACAATAGGTATTGTAATCAGGAACGAGAAAAATATAGAAGACACAATCTATACATTAAGGAAGAGAAGACAAACTGTACGGTATGCGGTCAGAAATACACCTAAATTTCAAATATTTTGATACGATATTGAATAGAAACAGTAACAGGAGCACAGAATAATCAAACTGAATGTAGACAGGAAATATACTAAAGATACAGAAAACTATTGAAAAATAAGAATATCAACCACAGAACAAAGATGAAAGCGTGTAAAGCTGCCAGAAAACAAATAGTGATTTGACAGAAACGATGGTACTTAATAGAGACAAAGAAAAACTCGAAATTTTCGAATGGGAATAATTAGAACGATTCACGGACCAAAGAAGGAAGCAAACGAGTATTATAGCTTGATGAACCACAAAGACCTAAGAAAATACATTAAAGCACATTGTTACATAGAAGCCATCGGAGAATAGTCCCAAAAGAAGCTTACGCAGCAGATGAGGAGTTCAGGTCTCGGACAACATATGTCAATTACAAAAACCG
This sequence comes from Trypoxylus dichotomus, assembly GCA_023509865.1. Classification (NCBI taxonomy): domain Eukaryota; kingdom Metazoa; phylum Arthropoda; class Insecta; order Coleoptera; family Scarabaeidae; genus Trypoxylus; species Trypoxylus dichotomus. Next base: position 51,567,544 of record CM042078.1, read on the forward strand.
TACTAGAAGAAAAATATACAGGATCGAGAATGGAGACAATTGGTGGAGTGCACAACAAGCTGTAAGAAGCATGAAACGGGAATGTGGGGTGGCCTTCAACAAGAAGAGGATCTCATGGACCTGATTTATCGTTGGTTGACGGTCAGTTTATCTTTCAATACAACAACACTAAGCTCTTCTCAAGCCTTTTACAACAAAGAGAAGAGGAAGGTGTCCTCAAAAATATAGTCTAGCCCCCACAATCTCGTACGTTTTAGTATTATAATTTGTTACAAATATACATGTTTTTTTCTCGTTAAAAACGCGCTGCTTTCTTTTTGATTAAATCTTGATATAGATTTTTCAAAGCGGTCTTAAACTTATTAACGGTAGTGTACCATTGTCAATTTGAATTGCAGGACTAAGAATAGCGTTGAAATTTGAAAGAGACCATTGCAAATTGATAATAAGGCGAAGTATAGAAAGTGATATGATTGCGTGTGACGTAGATAGACGCTTCAAAAGGTTATTTTTAGCAATTAATTAACTGACTTCCTGTGTAATGATTTTATACAGTACGAGGATCTGATGAAAACTCCTTATACAGTTTATATGATAGCAAAAACTATTTACGACATTCATACACGAAGCAAAACGAATGGGAAATCATTCATTTAAAGTTCTTGCTTCTTTTTCAGTAAGTGAAGTTCTTTATCTTAGTTCGATATTGGTGTAAGCATTTTTTTAATTTCAGCGGAAATGCTTTATTTCCACAGTCATAGAAATTGCAAGACTTCATAGCTTTATTAATAGCATGACTTCTGCTGTAGCTTTTTTAAAACAATCATAATTTTAAGTTTCAGTTGCTGAATAAAAATGTAAATTTTTCTTAACAAAGAATTTTCTTCTATTTCTTCTACAATTTCATCATAGAACAATGTATGCTTCAACATTTCCAAGTTAATCAGATATTTTATCAACATTCATCTTCAATCGTGAATACCATGCGTGCATTAATTCCAATTGTCGGTCGTCATAATTGTACAAATCGAAGAACAATTGAATGTCCTCTGCAAAAGTTCGAATCAAAATATTCACTCCATAACGATCTCTAGCCACTGAGACAAAGAAGTGCAAGAAGCGAAGAGAATTCACGTTAGAGTGCACGTGAAAATCCAAATGGGCAAATTCCTCACACATCACAGGCATTGAGCAATCTTCAACACCAGTTTGCTAAGGATTCTACGAAAAGATCTCGTCCTACTATAAGATTGTTAAGTTACGAAATTAAACCAAACGATCATTTGCTACGTTGCAGATCCAGTAATTGGGCTTTAGAAAAACTTGGAAAAAAAATTTTTAAGAAAATTATTTTTAGCATCGAAGTTCACTTCTGAGTTAAAGGTTCTGTGAGCAAGAAGACATGTTGTAACTGGTCTGAAAATTATCTAGAAGTAATGCATGAAGAATCATTGCATTCACTTTGCCTGACTGTCTGGTGCGCATTCAATCCTGGGGGAGTCACTGGGTCTTACCCTTCTTCACCGTTACTGCGAATGGAACCTGCAATCGCTCAATAATGACTGGATTTTTTTTGCCCTAATTATACGCTTTTGATTTGGATGACATATGGTGTCACTTCTCAGACTTTCTACCATATAACTCACTTAATGCAAGAGAAGTTTGGTGAATCCACTGTTTCCAAAAATGGGCCAGTCAATTCTTATCCTTGTTCGTGCGATTTAATACCTTTAGACTTCTATCTGTGGGGTTATATTAAATTGTTAGTTTACACTAACAAATTAACAGGCTTACAAGACTTGAATACCAGGATGGAATGTTATTACGAAGATTCGACCCAATTTACATGAAAAAATCATGAAACATTGGGAGGATATTAGAATGATGTTATGCTCCATCAATAATGTTATTAATTGTCGGTTTTATTTTATAAACAAAATACGTCGCTCTTAATGAAAAGCTCTCTACGTGTACCGCAATGATGGTTTCTTTACCCGCAGAGTTTTGTTGAGATAACAAGTTCTATAACCTAACCAAACACCAACTAACCTATTAAATCACTACTGCAACCTTGCGCAGATGTATCGACATCCTCCTGAATATTAGCAGAACAACTAGCGCTCGTCGGCACGTCTGTAAACAAGCTCTCTCTTATCATAACGAGCAAGATGAAACCAGCACTCGCCGCCGTAGAGTACTACTAATCTCCAGTTTCGTAGTTACCAATCGATAAAATAGCAATGAGCTACTTTGTGGTCGTATGTTAAATGAGGTACTCGAGTGGATCTTCTAGTTTCCAACTTCCTCGACGCGTTCCTAACAATCTCACTGAATTTTCCGCTCGACTAATGCACGGTATGGGCAGCTATGTTCTTTCGCGCTTTTGTTTTCGAAGTATAATTACGAAAAGCGGAAGTGGCGCTAAAGAAACGATGTAGTTTAGTTTGAACTTGACCTTAATCGAGTTTATTTTTCGGAAGTTTATGCGGCAAAATAGCAAACCCGTAAAAAATGTATAAAGTAAAATATGAATAACGCAGATTGACCAAGATATCTTGAAAACTTTTAGACTACTTTACAACGAAAACACCAACTAAAACCGTCCATTTCTTTATTTTTCTCTTAGCATCTGGAAGATGTTTAACGCCACAAGCCTAATTCAACAGAAAATCTATTTCATACATTATCAAACAGCATTTCAAACTCTTTTTTTTTAAGTTTAAGCTATATGTTACTTCATTTTCATTCATGCATATAAAATATTTATTTACGAGGAATACTGTATAAATAAATACAATATTTATCACCATATTTGGTTTCCTAGTTGCTGTATTACTAAAAAATTTAGTTTATAAAATATTTACACATGAAAACCTAGAGACTAGTGAAAGGTACCTCAATCTTTTACTAATGTAATATTCTGTAAGATGTCTTATGTGTTTTTTATTGCGTACTCCTACATACAATCGTATACAGCAAGTTGGCGAAATACTTTTTTTTTGGTTTCTACTCACGCTGGTGATAGTTAAAAAACCTTTCAGTTGGTATGTTCTGTAAAAGATGCAAATGAATAGGCACTTATACGATCGAGAATGGGGGTTTGATGCGAACCTACTGTACTGCATTTTAAGACAATCATCCAAAATTTCATTTTCTCTACAACGACAAACAAACTGGATTTTTAGTTCCTCAGAGAAGACTATGCTATATTTCACAGTTTAATAGTCAAAAATGCGTTTTTTACATAGATGTAGTGCATGCAATCCCAATGATATTAAAATAGCTTATAATGACTCTGCCTAATTCCGTGGAAGTTGTGGCAAGATCTTTCAGATACGAGGGCGACATGCAATGCTTTCGGAATCGGCAAGAGATGGCCCACGAAAGTTGAAACGGATTCGTTGGTCGGCAAAGGCAATCCTTTTTACAGCAACTGTCAAAATTTCAGACGTGTTTCAGGCGATTTCGCAAAAATGGATAAAATCGAATTTCATGCAGTGATAAAACACTTCATGATGTCGTGTTAGCCAATCGCCGACTGACACTGAAAGAGATAGCAGAAGCATCTCAGAAGAACGCGCTGGCCATGTCCCAACGAAATTTTGGGTATGAAAAAGCTTTCGACGCGATGAGTACCGCCTTTGCTCACACCGGAGCAAAAACGAAATTGGGTAGGCGTTTCGGAGGAGTGTCTGGCTAGGATCCAATGCAATACGAGGGATTTCTTCATGCGTTTCGTAACCCTGGATGAGACTTGGATCCATCACTACATAGCGGAGACCAAGGAACAGTTGAAACAGTGGACTTTTTCGGGCAAATCGGCTTCGAAGAAAGCAAAAACCGTTCCATCGATCGAAGAGGTCATGGCGACCATCTGTAGAAGGGAAGGACGATCACGGGGCAATACTACAGCGATTTATTGACCAGATTCGATGCAGTATTGAAGGAGAAACGGCCTCGTTTGCAGCGGAAACAACTGATTTTGCACCACGACAATGCACCGTCTCATTCATCCCGCATCGTCGTGACCAAATTGAATGGGTTTCGCTACGAATTAGTCTCTCATTCTCCATATTCACCGGACCTAAATTCACTGGGAGGAAAGAGATTTGCGCCGCTACTATTTGGCAGACCTCGAAACATCCGACTTTTCCGACGACTTGAAGACACTGCAGCACCGTTTGAAAAAGCGCATTGATCTTCGAGGAAACTACATCGAAAAATAAAAATAAAAAACCACACCAATACCGTACTTTTCTTGTCGATTTCGGAAACATTTTAGGTTGCCCTCGTATTGTATGGATTGTTTTTGTATATTTTTGATGCATTACATGTATTATCTTGTATTATTTTGTACACTCTGGATAGTTGTTCGTTTGGCATTTAATAAGTTATTAAATAAATTATCAGCTCACTCATGTAAATAATTTTTCTTTTAGTCTAGTTTCATTTGTGTAAGAATAACACTTCGATCTGTGAGTCAATTAATAAAAACATTTAGTTTCCGCTATTTTATGGACGACTTTCAAATCTCGTACTGTTAATTGTTAATTATAAAATTAATTAAACGCTTCCTCAACACAAGGCACTAAATGCAAGTAATCGCCGATGTGCATATAGTCGGCTCGGTTAGCAATATGCAACATCATAGGTAGACAGGCAACATAGGAAGAACCTAGATCCGGCAGCCCCGCTGAACCCGCTCGTAACCACTAAGTGTTAATTGCTGTGATTGTCCGATACGAACGCGACGGATTAGCAAACGGTAAGGTATTTACCGTACGGATTTCAGTTTTGAGCGGTTCGCGCCTGAAACCTCCGATTTCCGACTCACCTTTCACACGCCGTATGATCGATGTCGACGATACGTCAAATTGACGTCTTAAGTGATTAGCGAGGATCGCACGCTGAGTTTATTGGCCGTGCAGCTTCCTCGCTATTCGCGAGAAGGTGGTTTGGGGGAAAAGCGGCGCGCTGATATGAGGAAGCGATTGAAATACGATTCCATGCTGATGGTGGGATGTGAGCCGTAATACGGATTGTCGAATTATGTTACGATAAGCGATGTATACGGGAATTATTAAAGAAATTAATAATACACGGAAATATGGGATTTTAAGAAATTGCTTCGTTCAAATACATCTATTGTAGATTCTATTGTGTGAGGCATGAATATTAAGAAGGTAAATATATAAAATGCTCAGGTGTAAGAATCCTTATAAGTTAGTATAAGTGGTTCGTGCCGCATCTATAAACGAATTCATAGTGTTTGCAGGTGTGTCCAAAGTAACCACAGTATTTAGAGAAAAAAATAGAATATCTTACATGACTCAAATGCGAATAGTTCCAGTACAACACTTGCTACTTGTTAAAAGGTTGCGATAGTTTTTATTTAGGAAAAAAATAGTGACGAAACAAATTGATAATGATGAATTTTCAAAGGATTACCCCTTACGATTTTTGCAAAAAATCGAAATCATCTAAAATATGTCAAAGAGCGTATGCAACTGAAGATTTTGATGATTAGATTGCAGGAAAATTATCCGTTATGGCGAAATACTTATACTTCTAAAACTAAAGAAGGATTTAGCAATAGTCATTACATTTTTCACATGTTTTCCAATCTTAGAAACGAAGTCCGTCTACATTAGTATTCTTGTGCCAATTTTGGTATTAAAATCGTATTCTCTATGATTGGAAGCATCATTCGATAAGCCTTGAATCAAATCCAAGATGAAATAAATTTTGACGAAGTTTCAAGCCCTTAGGTTTTTTGCAAAAAATCGAAATCATCTAAAATATGTCAAAATGCGTAAGCAACTGAAGGTTTTGATGACTAATATGAAACTACCGTCGGTATTAGTGACGATAAAATTACGATTTCGTTGCAATTAACTAACGTAATTAGATTCATGAAAAAATATCAGTCACGGTGGCATTTTAACCCACGACCTCCGCGTTACCGGCGCATTGTGCCACCAACTGCACCATGAGACTAAATGTCACACTCGGTAATGCAGAGATGGTGGGTTCAAATGCTACCGTGACTGATATTTTTTCAAGAATTTAAAAAAATGTTGGTTAAATGCAAGGAAATCGTAATTTTATCAAAGATATTCTGGTTTCATAGAGCTCATAGTTTATTTACAACAAAAGTTTTTAAAGATTTTATATTCGATAATTAGATTTTCTACATCTTTTCAGAAAAATTTATAAAGTATTTTAACGCATGAATGATTAACACAGCCAACTGTAGCCATAAATAGCTATTACTTACGGATTAGATATTTTTTTTATATAATTGTTGACAGGACGGAAAAAATAAATCGCTACATCACATAGAGGCTATCCTACGAATTATAAAGTATTACGGGCGATACGAAGAATGCAACCAGTTCTTTCCAAAATAGATTATTTCAAAGAAATATCGTTTCACTAAAGATATAATCAAAGTAAGTTTATTTGTAAAAAGAATGTTGCTATTGTTTCAATTTATTCTTACTAGAAAAAAAAAATCAAATAAAGAAAATACTTAGCACTTACTTTCTTTGCATTTTCCTGATTATTGTTATCTGCATGCGGTGCAGATGGCGCCATTACTGAAACGTTGGTCTGTGACAGTAGTTCGTCACTTCCTCTCTGAAACAAAAAGCAAGCGATTAATATAAAGATATATTCCTTTATTATTAGTGATTAACTCTTGTAATCTTGTAACTACGAAGACAATATCTAAAACGAGAGCTACTATATTTGTATCTGTATTTTATAATTCGGAGGAGTAAAATGAAAATACAATGGAATTTTTTAAAGCTACTTTTTGGTGGCAGTTTTAAAACTAGGTAAGATTTTAATTTAAATTGTAGTTACGTCATTATTATTACATTATTAACACAAACATAGGGAGAAAAATTAAATACAAACGTACACTGAAAAATTCACGACTTAAACGTCAATCAGTTATTGTAACAATATGGCGGCCGGTAATATATAAAATATCACTAGTGTAATTTTTGCCGAAAACTGACTAACAGCTAGCCTGTTTTTTTGACGCTTCAATTTAAAAATATTTCTACGAATTAAAAAAATAGAGTATATCTAATCTAATTAGCATATATTTCTAGTTTACGCAAATATTGATTACACATTTTACAAACAAACCATAATATAGTGACAAAACGAATCACGTGACATGTCCTGAAACAAAAAACTTTTTCATTTTCGCGCTATGTATAGCAAACCTTTGTTTAAATTATGTACTGCTACACAAAAAACCCTCGTCAAAGAATTATATACGTACGTACCACACATGTAATATACCAGAGCCAGAAGCTTTCAAAACAAACCGAGAAAACCTTGTTTTTCCGTTTTATCTTGGATATTTGATCTACTGCAATATATACATAAAAATGCTGCTATTCATTACGCCTGACCGTGCTGGCTTTGAATTTGTCGATAGAATCTATAATAAAGCACATTTCGTATCAGGATTAAAGGCCAGAACTTGCGATAAAAGCACGTTATGAATGGCTAAAGTTCGAAAACCTTTTTTGGTTGTTTTAGGGCATATAGCATGCTCAACATTTCGATGAATGTTAAAGCACAGCTTTATTTAAAACATGGTACCAATGCAGAAAGAACTAATAAAGTGCGGATTTTTGTAATGGAAAAAATTAAAAACTTATTTTAATTGCTTTTCTTTAAAATATTTCCATAAATAATCATTAATATGCCATGTCTGGACTGCAGGGCGGTTGAGGGAGTACTGGAATGCTTTTTGTGACAAAAATTTTCTAATCGAGCTCTAACTGGAGTGATTATCCTGATACAAGATCTACGAGTTGGCAATGTCAGGTCGAACACGCAAAACTTTTTTCCGCAAATGTTCAAGGACCTCACGATAAAAGGTTATTTACTGTCTAGCCTTGCGGTACTAATTCTTTGTGAATAATTCCAAAAGAATCAGAAAAGATAAGTATGTACTTGATTCACGGCTACGCTGATTCAGGTGTGTGCCACTCCGCACTTTGTCGCTTTGTTGCAGGAATTGTATTCGTGGATTCATCATGATAATGGCCCCAGTTACAGTTTATTGTCGGTTAGAAAATTGTTTGCAGAGAAAAACACTCCAGTACTTCCACACCTACCCTATAGTCTAAACATGACTCCCACCATGTGATTATTTTCTCTTTCCACTGCTTAAGCGGATATTATAAGGTTCCCATTACGGAATGATAAGCAACATCTAAAGAATCATGACGCAAATTCTAAACAGCCCAAAGGAACACAAGACTTCCAGAATTATTACCAGGAATAGTAAACCTGCTGGAGATGCTGTGTGCATTCCAATCGGACATATTTTAAAGGGAACAATATAAAATTGTAGATATATTTAATTAAACACTTTGAAGCAAATCATTTTCATTAATTCTGAGACATACCTCGTAAAATCAACATTTACTTTACTTATGTAAATGTGATTTTTTCCTTTCATGCTAAAGTTGTAACACAGACACAAACGATAACGCTACTACAAAGTTACTCACAGCCACTAATTTTCGTAAACTTCTTTGACCTAAATCGCGTAAATTTCGTATAATGCTAAATTTGTATTCGTGAAAATTGACATCACCAGTATTATTCGAAAATAAACGATCTGATTGAATAGCAACAGATAATTCATATCGACTCATACTGTTGTGGTGTGTAAACCCAATTGATATCACCACAAACTCACCGGATAAGTATCGACGAATGTTTATTTGATTATTCGGCTCTGATTAATACTAGTATTTTACACCAAAACGAATGCCATGTGACAGAATTGCGATAATATATGTACTGAAAGAGTACTAATTTAACCTAATGGAGATTTGCTGTCAATGACTATCGATAATCGATAACTATAATTTAGTTTACGGTGTTATGTCCGTAAGATTAGGTTAGGAAGCTTTTCTAAATACTTTATTTCAATTTTGCTGCTATTGTATGCGTTTTTTTAACCTAGAAAATAACCTCACTAATTTCTAACAAAATTTTTTCGCAGATGCACTAATATGGCTTTACTATATACATTTGTAAAATGAATCAGCTTTATATAAAGCAATTACTTGCCTTAAAATGGTAATAACGCCGTTGAAGTTTCATTCTGAGCACCAAATTCGATTTCATAACCCGCTATAAATTTTCTAATGACTATGAAATAATTTTACATGTTTTTATCGTAACGTAAATTATAAGTATATTGAAGAAACACCAAAAATTACAGTAGGTTATTGGAAACTTACTACACACGATATTAAACAATTAAGTTTCAAATAAACGTCAAACTACCGATTTATAATGACTAGGGGTTAATAGCTGTGAAATTAGTTCGTAACTTGTATTACAATTAAGTGTTCAAATTTATACTTTCACCAGTTTTGTTTCCCTTTACGCTGTTTTTATGTAAACGATAAATGTGGAATCACCTACAATTACGTGTAAGATGAAAAAGCAATTTAAGGTATAGGGCTAATCTTGCAGTCCAGATCTTGGCGTCATCTAATGGTGTCTATTTGAACTACTTTAAAAATGTATTTGCTCTGAATTTTTTAAGAACATTTTTAATACCGGTTATCTATAATTCGTAAATTAAAAAAACGCGGTTCATAATGCTTGTTGATGGTTCATTAGAGAAATATACCCTAAAATATAGTGTGTTCTATTAGTAGAATTGAATGTAAATAATGGGTGTCCATACATTTCCTTTTTGAATAGTACTATTTAATTGAAACAGCATTATCAATTTAAATACCCTACGCGAACGCAATGTTAATACTGTACAAATAGATTAAATTGTAAATTGTATTGTTTCTCTCGGGCGGTGCTAATAGAATTCCGCAATATACATTTATTATGAATACAATATGACAATATTTCAAAAATTTTTAATGAAAAGTGTATAGCTACATACTTAATTTCTAAACGAAGGCGTGACAGTGATTTGTCGAGAAATTATGTCATTAGGATGGCAAAATTATATTAATAAATTATTTGTGACAAATTAAGAGTATTAAATGAAAATAAACAAAACAAAATGCAATCAACAATACGTAATCCTATTAAATAATGGGTAAAATAAACAAAGAATATCAAATATATAATACAGTGCGACCAACAAGTACTGACTGTGACGGTATGCATGAAAAATTGGAATTGAAATTGTTGGTAACTGAATTTGTAATTTAAAAAAAAAACTGCCAATATTGTTTAGATTTCGAATATAAGTTGTTACCTACATTATCGATATATATATATATATATACAATGTAGAAAGTCAAATAGAAGCAATGCAATAAACAAAACTATTTTGTGTTACAATCCACAAATTTAAGTTATAATTCAATCTGAGACATTGGTCAATTCGAACCGGATTGAAATCAATTGTGTTTATTTAACAAAGCAATTTAGTTTTTGAGTGAGTGTTTATAGAAGACAGCAGTCACTACAGCGTGGAGGCAACGATATATTTACAGGTTAGGTCGTTCCCTTTTATACATTTTCATTTGTATTCTCATGCTATTTATTCCAACCATAATATTCTTGTAAAATATGGAGCAAGCTAAAAGCAAACGAAGAAACAGAAAGCATTCATTGATAAAATTTATTAGCTATGTTTACGGTTTAGAGAAGGGTGATATTATCATCTTGTAATTAAAAGTACGGTTAGAAACAATAGAAGAAACCTGGGATAAATTTGATGCATTGCAAGGCGAAATTGAAGAATTAGAACCAAATGAAACTGAAAAGCATGTAGAAACTAGAGATGCTTTCGGAGATACATATTACGTGTCGGTTGCAAAACCGCGGCAAATCATAGGAAAATCTGAACGTAGCGCTAATCAAGCGACCAATCAGGGCACGTCTAGTGATTGTCATGCTAGTAGTACAGTTACAACAAATTTTAATCTACCGTGAGCTAAACTTGGCTTACCTACATTAAACTCATCAAAATTTAACGGAGAATACACAAATTGGTTATTATTCAAAGATTCATTTTGTTAAACGTTACTAACACTTGGTTATGATTATCAAAAAACATCTTTTCAAAGTTTTCGTTTGATTGTAGTAAATTATGTATTAGTTATATCATCTTGTACATTTATGGGTGCTTTAAGGCTTGTCTTAAGGGTTTTAATTATGAATATTGTAAGTACTTCTATATACATGCCTCTATTAAAAAGCATTCATTTATTTGATATACGATTAGCATGTTTTGGTTTCTTCTATTATTATTATTATTTTATTTTTTTTTTCGAGTAGATCTTGCTAGAATTTACGAGGCTTTCAAGAAGTGATAAGATGGCGGCGAAGTAAATTGTTAAATCGCATTGGTAAAATCTCGAGATATAAATAAATTGTTTTAGAGAGGGCATTAGGAATGGCTATAAATTGAATACGATGTTTAAGTACAGTCACGCCGGTAATAATGATTAATTTCATATTTTCTGATCTGTCAACAACTTTCGCCAGTTATGGCATCAGTGGAACATGAGTTATTATTACGTTCACCCTTAAGATATACGCTCTTAGCATTCGCCATGGAGTGAAGAAAACTACAGAAAACACCATCTCTGGGAAACAGCTTCGGGGTTCGAACCCGGGACCCTGAAACTAATAGCCAAATGTGCAAAGCCCCGATAGTGGATAATATAAGATAATATTGGGAAAATGATAAACAAGATTGCATATTTACGTTTTGATGTATGTAATTCAAAGTACGGTCTTAATTGTGTTTTCTTTTATTTCATCTCACCATAACATCTGTTCACGATATTCGTTTTTAAACGTCATGTAGCGTCTCTTTCATCTTTTCCGCACAACAATTTTAATTTGCAAGCGTTTCTAATTGCTGAATTACTGTTGCTATTGCATTAATGCGTAATTAATGTAAAATATTATTCAATACCTATAGACAATTAGCAATCCATTAAATTTTTAAAAGCTTTTATTTGAATTTAATTTTTCGATTTCCCATGCATAACTTGAAATCATGAGATTTCTCATTATTCATTACTGCTTTGGAGGTGAATCAACCAACTATCTAGTAAGTTTTGGGTAAATATCCTTTGTATTATTTCGATTAAGAAATACATATTTTTTTAATAGTCATAAGTTTAAATAAAGAAGCTATTAAATAAATACATTTCGCGTTGCTTTGATCAAGTAATTCCTTTTCATAACCATAAATTTAAATAAAATATTACGCCATTTAATCATTCGGCTCCCCATTTTAATTCAAAAAGCGACACGAAAGATTAGGTGTTGAAAAGAGCAAGGATTACGTGCGATATTTACAGCGCAAAATAAAAAGGTTACCAACACCGGGCATGAACGCGCCCCCGTCATAATCGATGAAAAATATTGATGAAAAAATTATAATCTCATTTCGCCGGACTACCCAAGCCGACGCGGGGTTGGAACGTTGCCGGCAGCGTAGCACAATGAATGACTGCTGCACATTAACAAATCCATTACCCTCAAACAATACTTCTTCATAATAAAGGACTTGTTCTTTGTTCTGCTAACCGTTTGAAAAATGAAAGGACATAATCATTAGTTGACGTAATTGTGCTCGGCTACAGATGGGGACTAATGAATTGATAAAAAATGGAGAAGTAGGAGGAATAAATGGGAATTTAATTGAATTAGGTGATCGTTTGTTGCATTCCACGTACATTTTGTTTCCGGTAAAAGATAAATGCCGAGTGTGTGTAGTGTTGCAGCTATAGTTAACTATAAAATGACGCAATATAACTATTCGCGGTAAACTCTATACCAATCAAATTAATAATTTATTCCAAACAATATATAACAAAATGTAATCTGATAATTTTACAAGAAATCTTCATCGGTCGCAATTAATTTCGCAAACTTCTTAAATGGTTCAACTATTCATTATTATCCTGAAAATCTGAATGATTTTAAGTTGTCCCATTTCTTAGCTTTTTCTTTGATTATGACATCGGCAAGCTATCGGTTAATTATGTACACTAGCATTCATAAGCTTCATCGCTCTATATAAAATAACAAAATAAACTAGTCAGATGTTTGCGAGAAGTTTATTAAAGAAACACACTATATTCATTAGCGCTGTTATAATGTTTCTTCAAAGTAACCCCCTTTTGCTTTAATAATTGCCTGACGCGGCATCCTTAGAAGCAATCGATTCAAATACGAACCTCACAATCTACGTCAGGGGCCACCGAATCTTTCACTTTAAGAGCCACACTGACTCCTCTACTAAGTTCCAAGGACCAAGCTCATCATACCAACATGTAATTTTGAATTACGCGAATTTTAGTCACGTTACAGTAGTGTAGCGCCATCTTGTGGAGAGCCACGGACCGTATTTAAGCCGTGATTTAAGTGATCTCGCAAGAGTTAAATGGGGTTGCAATCAAGGCTCTCCATTAAGGATAGGACTCTTAGAAAATTTGTCTTGGGAATAAGCTTTAACTACATTTGCCTGCTGATGAGTGAACAACACTACACTACTGTACAACCAGTTGGTACCTCATCGTTTTCTAGGATTCCCAAATACACATTTTTTTATCATTCTTACATCTATTTTAATTAATTTTCCAATCCTCTCGCTTCCAAAGCAACCCCATACCATTATGTTTCCTCCTACATGTTTCAATATTAAACAATATGAAACAGAGTCTTCCTAATATCTCCAGTGTTTCGGTGATACACTGCATGCATACTGAATGTAGAGTTTATTATAAGGCTGGTGAACTTTACTTATTAACTTAAAATGTTTTGCGAGGGCGACCTGAAATGTTTCTGGAATCAGCAAGAGATGGCGTACGAAGGTTGAAGTAGATTCATTGGTCGGCAAGGCCAACCTTCTTTATAACTGTCAAAATTTCAGACGTTTACTGTCAATGGTTGTTGTTTAAGAATTGTTTTGTGTAGCAAGTCAGGCGGTTTCGCAAAAATGCATCTGCCCATTGCCCGCATCGTCGTGTCCAAATTGAGTGAGTTGCGCTACGAATTAGTCTCTCATCCTCCATATTCACCGGACCTAGATCCCAGCGACTTGAAAAAATCACTGGGAGGAAAGATTTATCTCAAATGAGGAGGTCGTCGCCGCTACAGGTGGCCACGAAACATCCTATATTGATCTTCGAGGAGACTACATCGAAAAATATAAATCAAAAGCCACACCAATACCGTGTTTTTCTTTTCGATTCCGGGAACATTTCAGGTCACCCTCGTAAAATAGTTCTAAATGTAACTAACTATATGCGATCAAACATATGAAGGGTAGTGTAGATAAATTGGCTAATTAAATAAGCATATTTTTGCGAGCTTTTTTTGTAAGCCCACGGACGGTAGTGTATATTTCACTCTTTATATATTCTATATTTAACAACTTTCGAGTTTTATTTCTTATCCAGCTTAGACAAAGTTTACACAGGTCATTGAGTTCGCAACGAAACCGAATCAAATCTTGTTTGTTTTAAGAACCATAATTTACCATCTTACTATTTATACAAGCCATATCGATTAATTTATTTAGTTGCAATATTACCGCCGTTTAACTGTATTACGTGTTAACCATCAGCCAGCTTTTGAAGTGAATCTATACGTTGGAAATACGTACACATTGTATATGTTATACGTGCATGCGAGTAAACCGGCATTCGGTGGACACCAACACACATACCGTCCACACACGCCGATGTATAAACGTTCGACGAAAGTGTCCTGCACCAATCAGCGTTCGGAGATTTCTGTAAACAATCAACGTCGTGTATGTAACGTGCACGCACATGGCCGAGGCGTTTTCCGATCTGACTATTCTCGACAAGCCGGCGACGTTTCACCGGGTCTAAAAGGTTCGTTCGTATACGCATGTATACATACGTGTATCGTCCGTTCGTACCTTAAAATTCAGTATGGCTCTTATGGAATGTTATCCTCTCTTTCTATTGACATACAATTTATGTATGTACATCTCTTTTCAACCTGAGGAGTTGTGCGATTTTGTACTAGGGGCCTTTTTGACAGTTGAATTATCAACAAGTAAATTGGTATAGCTTAATTATTTGAGAAATGAATACACGTTATCAATTGGCAGTGACGTCAAATGATCCTTGTTGTCAAATCAAAATGTAAACACTAATTGTACCCCTAATTATAAACAGTTGATTATTTGATTTAAAAGGTTCTGTCGAAATGGCGATATAGCCAACTATACAGTTCAAAACATCCTAAGAATATAATTTTGACACAATGTTGCTACCACGTTCGCATTTCCCATAAGAGCCATACTGAATTTTAAGGCGCGAACAGACTATAGATAGTACTACTAAAAAGTTTCGGAACCAATACTAATAGTACATGACCTTTTTTTGGATAGATGAAATTTTATTATTATTACAGTTTATTATTAACTACCATGACATTCATCTATATTTTGTCATATCATCAAGGCGTTCTTGTTTGGTCTCGGGGATTGGATATATTGGGTGAAAGGTTTATATGACTCTCATCAGAGACAACCTAAGATGCTCATGTCAATCTTAAAATGTAATTTATTACTACTTTAACTTCACTTTAACTACTAGACTGTTAGATGAAATGATATCATTATAGAAATGATAATGAAGATGTGAATTAGGTATAGAAGGTAGACTTTGCGGCTTTAGATCTATAATGCATCTTTAAAGGCATTGTCATCATTGTTGTATTGCATATTTTCCAGTTTTAATTTATTCTATGGAAACAAGATAATTTTTGACAGAATCAATTATTGCATTAAATATTTTACTTCTTTCGTTTCATTCTTTTCGTATATTTAAAAATGTTTCTAAATGTCACCGCCACCACTGGCGCTGCGCTGTGCGGGATGCACGAGAAAAACGTTAACACATGTATAGTCTGTTCGCACCTTAAAATTCAGTATTGCTCTTATGAGAAATGCGTACACGGTTACCACATTGTGTGGAAATTATATTCTTAGAATGTTTTAAACTCTACAGTTGGGTATATGTAACATAACCAATATTTCTTATATATGTTTATTATAGTTACGTTACATGATAGTATAATATGATAAGATATTTCTATATTTTCCAAATTATATGAAACGGCTTTTATCATGAATGCGACATTTCTTTTTCTTTTAGAATTGATTCTACAACTGACTATAATAAGATTAGTAAACTGATTTATTTATGGAGAATAATGCTGCAATGGTATAATATAAATAGTGGTCTTCTATATATATTAACAAACGTTAAGGATATTAGATATAAAGCTATTGATAGTACGAACAGACAAGGTTATTCGAGTTAAAGTAGAACAGCTGACATCAATAAGTAAAACTTAAATACCAATTTATTTGTTGGTGATGTAGCTATCAAAAAAAAGTCACTAGTACAACCAAAGGGTGCAACTACTGATTACGTAGACCAATGGTTTTGGGCATTACTTTACACAACGTCATCTGGTGGTTCTCTGAAAGTTGTATTTGGTTGAACAGATTCCATTACGTATTTTCCTCTTTTGACATATCAAAAGTAATGTAATTTTGATGGTCATTATGAGACACAAACATAGAACAATTCAAATTAATGGAAAGGCGTATCGTTTTCTAGAGTTGCCTAATAATTTACATCGGTAATCCATTATAAACAAAAAACTATTCTTCTATTTCGTAAAATTTCAACTTATGTACTACCGCGGTCACATTTTTCCTGGAGAATCAAGATCTTCTGAATGGAGGAATCAAATTACCACGATTACAACGACTACGACTACATCAGTTCCGGAACTTTCGGCACGCCCTATGTAGATCCAAATCCGTCAAGATCCATACGCAGCGGAGGAACGCGGCATCCAGTTGTAAAATTTGTTTGGAAATCAAAGTTGTTCTAATTTTAACGGACATTAAACGTTTCCCAGTGTAAACTCTGGGCGCATATGCCCCGCACATGCGATCCAATACAATGTTTACAGGATTTATGTATTATTATTATACGCTCCCGCTTCCACACGTACACGCATCGCACGGAAAACACAATGGTGCGTCGTGCATGTAAGTTACATATATTAGAGTTTAATTTTAGAATGTTTGCCGTTCGATAAGTAAATTGAATGCGGGGATTCGAACCGATTCTTGCGGCTGACCGCTCCATAGAACATTACGGGATTACAAATTAGCTGCTAATATTTGACGTCATCGTCAAATCTTCCGTCGAAAGCTTATGCACGTTTCGATGATGGGTGAAAATCGTCAGTTCTATAAAATACTGAAACGGAATGAGTAGATTTTAAAAGGCATTGAACGAAATATAACGAATGAAATGAATGTTCTACTAGCTGCTAAAATATAGATTTAAGCTCTCATTTAATGTTAAACGACATTGTAAAGTGAAGATTTGCCTAATATAAAATATTACTCACTCGATCTATTTGTGGACGTAAAAGGTCAATTGTAGCAGTTGTGCTCAATTAGATATTTCTTTCATTCTTTTTAAAAATTAAGACATCATTCGAGCCCCCGATGTTCAATGGAAGCCTATTAAAAATTTTGGAACTTACTTGCAATAATTGTTGACTTTTTATAGTGTGGTTAGGTCTATTATTGGATCTATTTTGTACGATATTGTTTCTCTTTCTAGTTTTACAATGACATATGTATATCTCTATGTGTCAAAAATTTGCCTTGACTTTGGAAAATGAAGGTGAAAAGTTTGTATAATGAAAATGAAGTCAATAATGGAATTTAAAAATTTCTCTGCAAAATACACGGTATATTTAAGTCAATATATAATAATATTGTTCTAATAACTGCTCGCACAATTCGTGGCACTTTTTCTACCAATTTCCTCAATGAATATTGGGGAATATTGTTCCACTTCCTCTGCAATACCGCCCGGGCAAGGATTTTGGGCGTTGGACATTCTCTTCTAACTCGTCTATCCAGTTCGTCCCACAGAAGCTCTATCGCATTAAGATTCGGATTCTGAGGAAGCCAAATCATTTTGAGGAAGAATATACAAGAATGAAGCCACCACCGTTCTTTGTTGTTGGTGTAATGCACTCAGGAAACATTTTTTCGTCTTTTGAGTGTCTGGGAAATGCGTTGCGGTTTTGATCAAACACTTCATATTTGGACTCATCGGCCCATTGTTCTAATGTCTAGCCTTTGTGAACGTTGGCCCACTGGGGACATTTTTTTATATTCCCAAGACGTAGCAACGGTTTTCGTGTAGCAATACGACCGTGGAGGCTTGTACTACTATATCCAATTATTTAACGATTTTGAAAAGTAATATTCCAGTTTCGTTATTTATCAACTTAGTTACATACTTATAGAATTGTTATATGAATAAAACTACTTAGTTTTAAAATGTTTTGCTAAAATTTGTCCATTAATTATTCAATTAACAACACGTTTTTGAGACCACTTCTTAAAAAGAAAACGTTTTTCGAAGCCTTGTGTACACGTAATTAATATAATTCCCCCAAGTAAAATTACAGTTAAGAAAGGTACTCTATAGCTTAACCCTGTTTAAAGATGCAAATTAATTGACTAATAAAGACTAAATTATCGATAGATTGTCTTTTAATTTTACTAAATTCAGCAATAACTATTTTTTATGAATTATAATTAATTTATTTTTACAACACCAATTGAAAACCTTATAATGACGGCGTTAAACTTTAAATTAAAGAAAGCCAATTTTTTATCAGACACATTAATGCAACAGTCATCAGCATACAGAAATACCGTGGAGTATATATACTCGGTTAGGTCATTTATAAATAGTAAAAAAAATCAAGGGTATCAAAACGTTACCTTGCGGCATATCTCTAGCAATACTGAACTCCTGTGATTTGATACACCCAACTCTAGCTAATCTTGTATGATTGATTCAGATTTAATTTTACCGCGTATGCCTTAGTTACTTTTTTGTTGCTACTTTCCATCTACATCAAAAGATATGTACTTGCAAAATTGATCAAAAGTTTCTTCACGCAAATTTTTTGGGGCCCAATATCTCAACTGTACCCTTTGCAATCTTCTTTCTCTGGCTAGAAAATAATACGTTTTAGTCTTTAGAAGCTAAATACTTTAATTTTAGAGCCCTGTGTCTTAAGGAATAAAGATTCCTCTTAGAAGTTACGGAAATTCATTATCAAACACGTTCTAGGGACACATCAGAGGCACACCAGGGAAATGTTGAAGTCTTCCCAGAAAAACTTCTTTCACAAGTCCTTTTTTGGCATTTTGAGATAAATACATCACAAATATTTTCATTACACGTTTGTTTTTGAAGATAGATAAACCATGCAGTACATAATCTTGAAGGCATATGTGAAGCAATATTGGTTCTGATGTGATACTTGCAAGTAAGTAGAAAATGATATAATGAAGGAGTCATGGAAGTCGCATGGCATCGAAGTTCTTAAAGAAAAACAGGAATTTAATTAAACAAGACTAAAAGAATGGTGGATATGATGAAAAATTACAATTCCTACGTGTATCGTGTGTAAAGGTTGAGATTCTCTTCCCAGTAAATCAATGGATGTAAGGTAAAGAAGGGAATGTGGATAAGAAACTATCAAATAACCTTTAGATAAAATGATCAAATATCAAATGATTTTGAATTATTTCTAGACGAGGAAAAGTTATTTGAAATGTACGTCATCATAGGTTTGGTTAAAATCTACAAACCATCTTCTTGTGGCTCTTTTAGTGTGTAAATTTGGTCTATCACCGATCCTCCTTTTCTAAAGCCACGCTGATATTCCCTTGGTTCTTTTTCTAATACACTGCTTTACAAACAATATTCAGGAAGGCAATGCCGTGATAATTGGTACATTCTGATTTATTACCTTTCGCACGCAATGGTATGAGTATTGCTTATTTTCAATTTTATGGCATTTTTTTTGGTCTTCTGGTGGTATTTCATGCTTGGAGTGTATTTTCAAAATTATTTAAAGTGATTCTAATAGATAGCCAACGGTATGCAGCTTTTAAAGTGGTAACATTGCCACGTCAAACCCTATATTTCTTACTTATTCTCTAGACTTGTTATAAATATGTATTTCTTATATGGGAACCCGCATAATTAACCAAAAAAAAATCTCATCTCACACAAATTCATCCAGCTTGATAATTATTTTCTGAAGACGTTGTACGTCTTTTATCCTATTAATATGTATATAGATTTAAATTTCCGTTTTTCAGGTAAGTTTTTTTCTTGTTTCCTTTTAATTAAGTTAATAATTTAAGGTAAATTATTCCGTATAGTTCGTGATTACACCGCGTGTAACGCACAATCACCTTACCTGTTGTCCGCCGCGCTCGAGGAGTAGAATTTTAATTTATTATTTATCATTAATTAGTCGGACGCATTCATTAAATTACAATAAAGAAACAGAGCGCATCTTCACGCCGCGCTTCCGGCGACAATTAAGCCGCTGAAACGTTTTACATTTTACGGAATAAAAATTTACTTAAGGCAGTCATCAGTTAGGAAAGAACAAAAGAAGAAGACGACGAAGAATGGAACAGATGAAAACGCTGGCTTATACTAATACTCTATCGTCTACATTAAGGTAACGCTTTATAAATTCCGCATCCTGTACACAATAATTAAGATAAAAAATACGGTTTTATTGTCGTTATTAATGCTAGTCTAGAAATGGACGAGTTAAAAGAAGGTGCGTTAATTGGAAGTGATTTAAAAACCAGAGATGCACCTTGCAACATGCGATGGATGAAGATTTACAATGATTTCAATTTAAGGCTATCGTAGAAGATTTAATTGGATATAACTGAATATATTATCAGGTCAACTTGATTTCGCAATTTACAAGAATTGCCTGAATTTAATTAGTGCGCAACCTTCTTTGGGGCGACGAATCTAAATTTTGATAACAAATGCCGAAATAATGAGAGACATCAAAGTTATCTTTATATGGAAATTATGAGACAGACTGTAGTCCATTCACTTTAAAACCGAAGCGTTAGGTAAGATAGGCTTATAATTTCTGCGTTTACTATTGGCCAATTGCCAACGTAGGTTAACATGTCACGAAAAAACTGTTTCCTTGAGTATGAAATTTATGTTGAATAAAACGTTGAATGTCTGCCATGTTTCTGTAATGTAATTCGTCAAATTTCTTCATTGTGTTTGGCTTGTCATTTGCTGTTTTTTTGCATTATTCGTTGTATTATGAGAGTTATCTTTTAAGTTTCGCATTCAGAGCTGGAATAAAACAGTAGGTAGCTTTTAAGGGCTTTATTGGTTTCCGAAGTATTCTCCACGAAGATTAATATACTGCTGCATGCGCTCTCCAACTCTACAAGCAGTTATTCCACTCGTTTCTTGGTAGAGTCAAAATTACGTTTTTCAAAGCATCGGCTGTTGCTTTTGGCAACTGGAACTTTTGACCACGCAGTCCGGATCTTTGGAAAGGTAAGGAAATGTACGGAGTCTAACAATTCGACGTTTTGTAGGGTTAAAAATTCAATTGTTTTGCATGCTATGTTGGAACTTGCATTGTCTTGGTGAAGGATGATTCGTCGTTTGAGGTGGGTGTTTGGATTTTGAAGAGGAATTATTGTTCTATCTCCTGTTTTTGATGCAAATGTCGATTTTCCTTCACTGCCATGAGTAAATTAAAAATTCATCACCACTGATCACGTTTTTACAGTTTCTGGCGTTGAAACGATCTAAAGTTTTTTGACACCAATTTAACTTTTGCTTTCTTTTCTTTAGTCAACAGATGCGGTATCCAACGGCAAACTAATTCTTTTACACACACAATTCTTCACGCAAAATTTTCTGAATTAGGGTCTTTGACATCTTCAATGATGCCTCAATCTGGCGATATGTCACATGTCCATCTTTGTTTATGATCTTGCGCACAGTATCGACGTTTTCCTGAGTACCGTTTTTGGTGCACCTGCTCTTGGATAGTTGTTAAGACTAATCCGTTCACGTTTGAATTCTCCATACCAACGAGAAATTGTTAGTTGATGTGGTGCTTCATTGGCGAAAATAGAAACCAACTTGAAATTATTTCCCGGTTTAATTCCATTTTTCAACTAACTTGTCAACTTTGTTAGTTCGTTATAGCTACAACACTAGACGTATAGCACTGAAACTTTGGATTTAGGTTAACTAAAGATGGAGGTTAATTTTTAGTACTGGCATTTGATTAGTAACGCTCTCTATGTCCCAGTATGCAACGCTTAAGGGATATCCTTCGTATTAGTATTTGTTGTATTGTTCGGTACGATATTTAACCAAGGGTAGGTATTAAAACCATTCTTGCGGAATACTAGTTCAGAATTAATACATTTCGGGCCTGGCTGAAGGAGAGGTAGTTCACCCAGGTGGTGGCCAAGTTGCAGTATCATCTAAAAATTACTCCGAGAAACGCATCAATAGTGGGCAAACACTATTGGCATATAATTTATGCCTGCTGCTGAAACAAAACAATTTCAAGTTTGCAGCTATTGCTTTCCACAGGTATAGCAGTAAACTCCACTCACACAAATTAATTAATTATGCGGAACGCAGCGTTTCGAGAGCACTGTCAGTCGGTGACACGGTTGACAATGAGAGCCCACGTGCTCTCGAAACGCTGCGTTCCGCATAATTAATTAATTTGTGTGAGTGGAGTTTACTGCTATACCTGTGAATTGTACATCCACACAGTCCTTGCAATCGTCATCAGCTATTGCTTTGTATGAAACTGGAACAAATCAAAGACATTGACATTCTTTATTTTTCAATGCCTCTGTGTCAATGCAATTTAAATCTAATTAAAAGAATATGGGCGCAAGTGAAATACTATATAGCTGCAAACAGTGGAACTCTTAAATTATCAGAAGAGAAAATATTATTAAATGAAGAATTTCAAATCGTAACTGCTGAAGCATGGAAAAATTGTATCAAACTCACCATTGCCGAAGAGGATAAAATGTATCAACTGGATAATATTGTACCATAGAAGATATGATGGAAGAACTTATTATTGCGAATACAGGATGTAGGATCGCCGTGTTTTTTCTAAATATATTGAAACAAAAAAACTTCCGATCTATTCTTACTGGTTCACTACGTTATTGACAATTACTATTTGGTGAGGTCGATTCGAGTACTTCTTAACTACTCTTATGCTACTATTATACTACAAAAAGAACGTACAAGACAAAGACACACTAGAGTGACGTCTGGTGGTCGCCCTCTGTACTTCGACTTTAAATTCTAAATAATAAAATACGCTTTAACGCAGGATGTTTATTGGATTTTTCCTTAATAAGTGATTCTGTTCCGAATTATAAAAATTGACATACTCTACCCTTCTAGATATATCATAATAAAATATTTCCATTATTTTCTTGCATGATGAGGTACCGCATTGACTACAGACATTAGTTTACTACAGTGACCTTTGTGTACTGCAACAACAATTATTTTTTTGCTTTAAAGTAGTCACGTCTTTTTCATCCTTTTCATTTTTGGCAAAACAACGCCACAACATTCGAAAAATTGCGCACCGAATCGTTGCGATTTTCTCCTCGCTAGACTAAACAGAACACAAAGCCAAATATGTAACTTCGCAAACGCAACATTCGTACAAATAACCACGCAAGAAATTTATTATGCTATCGGCATAGAAGTAGTTTAACTTCAATTATTTTTTCGCGATTGCAGACAAGCACACACACACACGCAGGGTTCAATAAACGGCAAACGTACAGTTAATCAAACAATCCTCATATACGAACGCAATTTATATTGCAATTCTAGCGATGTTCCATATGTCGTTTGCCAATAAAAAGCACGCCAGCGATGTTTTCAAGTCGAGTTGCGCTATTGTTAAATATGCGCACATATAGGCGAGCTGAATGTAATGTAATTTCTAATAACCATTGCTATTTTTATAGTGGATACAATGTAGTTAATCTTAGGTTTGTATGGATGACTAAGTCTGCACATACCAAACTGAAAACATAAATATATTGATAAGGCTTACGTAAAAGATTTTATTATATAGGATATGACAGCGACTGTTTTTAAAATGTATATACATACATTTATGTTTTACTATTTCTTTCTAATAACCTTTTCGCTGGAAAGGTCGGAAATCTTGTCAGATGATTTAGGATTTAGTAAGTTTTTTCTTAAATATGGTATGAATTTGACTAACCGAATTCATGTTAAAATATTACTTTATGTTGTTAATAGTGTTTTTCTAGTTTCATTCCACTCTTTAATTTTAAATTGTACCCAAGATTGATTCTACAATACGTGCAGCTGAAACGGTTACAATCCCAATCGCACTTAAAAAAGTTGTCAAATATAGAGAAATTAATCATTTATGAAGTTCTAAAAGTGCGCTAGATAAGATCGCAAACAGAGGAATTGATTCTCATGTTAACTGTTAACCAAGTGAAAGGGAAAATAATCTGATAATCCGGATTTACAAGAAAAGAAAGTAAATGTGAGAACTATAGAGCTATGTATTCAGCACAAACAAACTATACACAAGAATAGTGGAAAACGACTAAGAGATTATGTGGAACAAAGACTAGAGGAAGAACAGGCAGCCTTCAGACCAGAAAGACAAACGATCGACAATATCTATATAATCAAGAACTCAATAGAAACTAAAATTGAAAAAGGAGAAGAAATGTTTCTAGTGTTCATCTATCTGAAAGCAGCTTTTGATACAATAGATAGAAGAGAAATATGGAAAAGTTTAACGGAAATGGAAATCCCTAAAATTCTGCTAGGCGTAATCAGAAGTACATACGAGACAATTAGATTCAGGATACAAATTGCAGGTCAAAAATCAAAAGAATTCCAAACGAAAAAAGGAATAGGACAAGGTGACGGTCTAAATCCGGTCTTATTCGCACTAATGATGGACAAAGTAGTCAAACGAATACAAGCACAAACCGAACAGCTCAGCACAATAATAGGGTACAAAAAGCTAGAACGTATAAGCTTGCTATATGCAGATGATGTGGTCCTGATTACAACCCCTAAAAATAAAATGCAAAAGCTAATGAACATCTGGACGAAGGAAAGAGAAAACGTGAAGATGGAAGTAAACTTGAATAAAATTAAAGTAAAGATAGTAAACGAAAACCGAGACAATGGAGTCAACAAAGGAATTAAGTGTAGTGGCAATGCATTGGAGAGGGTAACCACATATGATTATTTGGAAAGCATACTAACAGACGATGGAAAAATAGAGAGTTGACGAACAGAGCGAATAAATCAGCAGGAATATACCACTCTTGAAATAATACACTTCTAGGAAACAAAGATGTTGATATGGTGACAAAAACTAAAAATATATCATACTATAACAGTTCCAACATATGCATATGAAAACTGGAGAATGCGGAAGACAGATGAAATAAAGATAAATGTAATGGAAATGAAACATCTAAGAAAAATAGTGGAGAAAACAAAATGGGATAGAATCAAGAATGAAGATATTAGAAAAATAACAGAGCAAGAACCAATAATAAAAACAATAAAATAAGGAGGAAGCAAATAAATTGGTGCAGACATATGGTAAGGATGAAAACTGATAGAATTACAAGAAGAATAATGGAGATAGGATGCCTAAAAAAGAAAAGAAGAGGAAGACCTAATAGAAAATGGATGGACCAGATTAAAGAAATATGTAGAAGAAAGTGAAAAAGCTTAGAAGAAATGAAAGTAATGGTAAGAAATAGAAGAGAGTGGAAAAAATGGGTACAAAAAGAGCCAAAATCCTTATCGAAGTTAACTGAACACTCTTGTGGTTCGGGAATATTGATCCACACTCGAGAAGGTGATAAAAAGGTTGTTCATTTAATATGGTTTTCCAGTCATCAAGGAATTTTTGATTAACTAGAAAAGTGAGTTCACTAGTCCTCGTTCAATGCATAACATAATTTAAACGTAAATACATTGTAATGTACAAAATACGTAAATATTTTTTTGCCATAATTACACAGCGCATATGTAACTTCTGTTATTTCCAAGTTAACCTATTAAATTGTAGATAAAATCGGTAATTTCCCTCTTCAAAGATTTTCCTTTTCCTAAGCTTGAAATATTACAATCGGCGGAAAAAAATTCATTTAATACGTCTTTTTATGGTGTTTATTACTTAAACATTCTTTCGGTCTAACTAGGTGGATAAATAGTTCAAAGCCTACATCCTCCATCACTTTTAAAAACTATACACTATGTTCCAGATGGAGTGGGATTGTATGAATAACTTTCTTATTATCGAAGGTCGGAATTTGGTTAAATAGGCAATGTTTTGCAGTTTTATACGCTGATTTAAAACCTTTTCTGAAAAAGTTTAAAATGTCGAACTTCTCATAAGTTATTTTAAAAAACTAGAACATCAAATATCTTCGTAAGTACAAGAGATACGAAAAAAAGCATCATATGAAAGTCAATTTAAAATTGGTGTCGAACAGAAATTCAAGATGGTTGCTTTTGAGGTACTAATATCAACTTTCGTAAGTTAAATGTGCGCCATATTGAATTTGTAGGTTATTAAATGGATTTTTTTATTCTTGTTTTAAAAATAGATAATACCAGTAAAAATAATTGTTTTTACATTTTAATCAAGTAGGCTTACATGAATCCAAATAAAAGTTAAGTGAAATTTATTTTGGAAAACCTTTGTCTGTAATTCTTATAATACCTAGTAACATATTAAAACATATTAACTCAGTACTAGGTATTTAGTACTCGAACTATAAAAACATCCTGACGCTATTTTTTAAATGTATAATCAAGTAGGTGATAAATTAATTTTTTACGGTACCCAGTAAAATTGAAATCTACAGCTTCTGTTCATAAAAACGAATTAACTTTTAATACCTCGATCTAGCAATGCCACCAGATAATACGCCAATGTGCAGGACTGTTAGTAAGTAATCAAATTTCGAATTTAGAAGGATTATGTGGAAACCTGGAACATGATTAGTGAACTGAAAGGAAACGGGTATAATGAGAGTCTAACGATTTCTCTTAGGCATCCCATGAAAATGTTATTAAAATTATTCGGTTAAGATCAGACTATTATTGTTTTTCTTATCGTCTTCACAAGATTGAAGTTAAAGATTTTCCGTATTGCCAATGCGTGTCAGGACCGCTATTTTTTTAACAATTCAAAGGATAGTTAGTGGAAATAATAAGTATATGTCAGTTTATCAGTAACATTTGATGTTTCAGAAGCACCCACAAAAGTTAAAAAAGAAGTTGTAGTCCCGCAGACTTCTTAAAAATTTTCTTGCTGCTCAACCTGCTAAAACAAATTGATTTTTTGTCGTAATTTTGTTTTAAATTGTATTTGCGCATGTTTCTTTACAAATCATCTTTATACACCTTAGTCTATCTTATTTTGCAGAATAAAACGTAACAATATTAGATTCTTGAAAGCAAAATTCGATATCCTGATTTGAAAGCTATAAATTATTTTTGTCTAGAACGTACGCGTGAAGATACGTCGAATATTTGCACAAACATCTGGAAGTAACGTCTTACATAATAAGTAAAAGAAATGGCGCCCAACGTATTCGAAACGTGTTCACAACGAATCGAAAGAGAAAGAAGCGTTTCAGACCCAAATAGGTGTACAGACAGCAAAGTTTCGTAGTTAATCATGCGATACGGAAAGCGGGCGAGAAATGATGAGAAGAAACAAACGCGCCTAAACGCTATCATTTTGTCACCACCACCGCTGTGAGGCGACAACGCAACTTCTGAAAAGGAAAATAACTCGTGTTGTACGAGTCGTTAGGAAAACTTTGTGACTGCAAATGGGACCGAGAGGTGTGGAACGCAATTTATGAACCGCGCACAACACAACCTTCTATGTATATACATATATATACATTTTCTCTTTTCATTCTTTTCACTAGAAACAGATGTCGTTCGTTTACTTCACTTGAACATTCGTCGCCCCCTTCTCACCATTTTTTCTCCCTGCCAGGGAAATGAAACGGTGGCAGCGGCGGACGTGTTCATCCCTTTTCTTTCTTCCGTCTTCCATCTTCCGTCTTTTTCTTCCGCTTTCTCGTTCGCGTAACAGCTACAGTCACGCGCTGCTGACGTTTTTGAAAATTTCTGTTTTGTTTAAAAGCCAGGTAACAATACGCCGGGGGTATTAAGGTACAATGAGGGTGATGTATTTTACGTTAAACTTCTGTCTCGGCGTTTTTTTTTCCCCTTCGCTTTTGCTTTTTGCGTTTTTGTTTGTTCAGAATCCGCGTTCCGATGAAAAATGCTTCTGTTGCCGCTCCGATGACGCTCCTCGCGTAACAAATTCTCTTTGGAAATTTATTAGTTCGCATTCTAACTGCATTAGGGAAATTATTCGGCGTCCTACTTTGGAAGTAGTAGGTGGTAGTGATAATTGTACGGGATATATTTTTGCCGGATGCTTTTCGAAACGTTCAAGATTCACGTATTATCATCATTAAGTTCTCTTCTGAGAAATTAGATGCTGAAAAAGGTGCATATGCGTGTATTGGAGTGTCCCAACAAGAGTAGAAAATTTAAATTTTAAGTGAAATCGCTTTTGTTTAAGAAAATACTAAAGTTTTGATTTGATCACTAAGTTTCCGTTTTATTTTATGGGTAGAAGCTTACTGAAGCAACAACAAGGAAATTGGAAGCATTTGAGATGTGGTTATATCGCAGGATACTAAAAATACTGTGGGACGAAACACTTAAACATGGAAGTTTATGAGAAGAATCGGAAAAGAAAAGGAAATGGTTAATACTGTGAAAACTCGGAAATTAGAACAGATTTCATCTATTGCAGAATATTTTACAGGGAAAAGTAATGAAAGGTATTCGTAGAAGACGAATTTCTTGGTTGATAAATCTCAGAACCTGGTTCGGTATGATTACGATTAAATTATTCCAAGCAGTAGCAGACAGTTAGAATAGCATGGTAGCCAACATCCGAAACAGAGAGGAACTATTAGAAAAAGAAAAAGTAGACATGTAGGAATTATCTATGGAGCAATACATCTTTATTGGCAAATTTGCGTTTTTTGAAAGAAATTTTCAGTCACGTCGTTGCATAAATGTGGCTGGATTTCAGTGAAACAGTGTCTAATCTTTTCTTTCAAAGTTTGGATGGTCGTGGGCTTGCTGACATAAACTTTTGACTTTAAAAAACCACCAAAGAAAAAAGACTAAAGGCGTTAAATCGCACGATCTGGATGCTCAGTACTGATCTCCCAAATGGGGGATTACACCAAAGAATGTAGTCTTGTTCAATAATGATATTGTTTCACATGATGGAACTACATGTTTTCCAAGTCAATGCCATCTATTTAAGGGACAAAATTTTTGTTGTTAGTGATTCCTCTAGCTTGCCTCTAACAGCATGGAGAGCCGTTAAAGTAGATTTTGCCTTTGATCGATATATTGCTTATGATAAAATTGTCTCTTGATGAGGACTTCATTTCTCAAGTATTGATCCAATACCTTCTTCCTTCTTTTAAATACGGATGAGGACTGATGTCTTAGGCCCTGGGTGTGATCACGTTTCTCCTTTCGGTATAGAAACCACTTTTACGTCTCTCCATACTGTTGGTTTTCCGGTCGAAGATATAGCTGGCTTTACCTAGCCAGGTTAGTGTTCGTAGATGCTAGAAGTACGTATATGCATTTCTGTAATAGCATAGGGAAAATGTCCTCTCTCCCAAGTTTGAAAGTAAAAGAGAACTAACAATCATAAAAGCAAAACGTCCCCGAGTATAAATAATAAATAGTTATTATTTCATCATTACAATGATGGAGGTCTTTAGATATATGCAGCTCTTTCAATCCACACACTATTTATCATTGAAAAAGCCTGTTGGAGCAAGAATACCTGTGCGATATTATGTGGTGAAATTGATTGTGTTGAAAAAGTACCTCACACTGGTACACTTTTGACTAATTGATAGAAGAGCCTAAAGATTAAATTCAGAAACACGTTATGTAAATTATAGTGCAAATCAAAGCCCGTACTAGTTAATGACAAATTTCCTTGGCTGTTCTAATTCAATAGCATTGTAGCAAGACGCTGTAATATAATCTTAAATAAGTCAGTAGAATCTACAACTAGTTCGAACATTTATTTTCGCAGTTAAACTCACAATTATATAAGCTAATTAAATAAATATTTTAATGGAACACTATTTATTCTCTAGACAGGAGAAGTGTGTTAGATGGAAATTCGCCGAACATGTTCTTTACATTAAGACTTGTTTCTAATTTAGAATTTCTCTTTTTAAACTCATTTACAATTTTGGCATATATTCGAGGCATATGCGCAGGTACAAATCTTTAGAGGTGTGTTTAATTTTCCAAAATTCAACTTCTCCACCATAATGAGTGTCTTCTGCATCGACGGTTGTTTCAATTCTATTCTAAACACTATTTGAACGTAGTCGTTATCATGGATGTTAATTAAACGTAGTATTAGCTTTTCATTTGAGGTTATTTCCACTTTAGAGTTAAACGTGAGCTACCAATTCTTTTGAGAATTTAATTAAATATAAAATGTTTTTAATGTAGAAATGTGCAATTTTATAGAAATTTTATTGCTACGATTCTTACAAAACCCTCATACTCCTCTGGAATGAATATTGAAGTGTTTTCAGCTGTCATATTTCGTTCAGTTTTTTTTTTCAAACCATTCAAAGCGGGTTTCATTGGATTATCACGTGGGAAGTTGGGTAGCCAGTCCATTCTCTCTGCATCAACTTCATGGAACCAGCAGTCTACGATGTATGCTCGATGAAGTCGAGGCTTATTGCCGATAAAAAATAATTATTTTTCTACTGGCTGCGGAATCTCATCCAGATATCTTTGGTCAATGAGAGTTCTATTTTCTATGAATGTGTCCTCCAGTATTTACTCCAGTCAATACCATTACGCTACCACCCTCATACATTGTGAATTATTGTGTGTATCGGATTCACAACGGATCACAATACGTTGTATGGTTGCAACGTAAATCTTGAATCGCAATTGAATAATACTTGTCTCCATTCACTATTATCTCAATTGATATTCTACAGGGTTTTTGTGTAAGAAGGCAAACCAACGGTTTTTGGGCACATGCAGACGGTTTTTTGCTGCTTACGACATTAGCCTTCTAACGGCAACAAGGTCACTTCGAAGCTGGGTTGTATCAAGAATTTCTATGCGCCAATTGCGACAAGCATCGACTATTCCTATTTATAAAAAAGAATTTCAAAATCTATAGATTACGCATTGGTTCATTTCAACGTTTCTAGCAATACTTTGTTGCATTCCTTTAGTTTTCGATTTATGGCCCTCTAAGTAATAACTTTGAAGCATGGTGATCTGTTTCCATTTTGGACGACACATAAAGTTGCAAATTTCCATATACAGTTGCTTTTGTGCTCCAGCATTGATCACATTAAAATATGCATTAACGTGATAAAATGAGCTCGACACTAATTTATAGAAATATTTGTAGGTGTTAAGTGATTATTTTTTATTGCCAATTATGTGGAATATATATCAATTGTTTTGACCCGTGTAGTTTATAAGTTGAATCAGTGTCTTTAGGAGTAAATATACATACGTAAAGGTAGACAAGTTGTTAGCAATAGTTTAGAGTGTTATATAGCGCCTAAACATAAATAAATTTGTTAGAATCAATGAATAGACATCATTCTATTGGAGATAAACATCAGACCCACAATGAGAGATTCCTTAAATGTTTTCGATTCGAAAAACAAAGTCGGGATGATTCACACAACACATCTGATCGGTATCAGAAGTAGTTGAGAGAAATCTGTTTGCAACAAATGAATAAACGCGAACAAACGATAATAAAACGCCGTTTGTTTCTGAAAATTGACTTAAAAACTAATCAAACGCGATGCCAAAATAACAGAAACATAATAAAAGTTATGGCAACAGAATAAACAAAGCAGTTATTGTTAAACTAATATACAATGTATTTCTCAACATATAAATAATACTATGTATCCATTATGTGGAAAATTTTGATGAATTTATGTATTTCGGAACATTTTAGAAGTACGTAAACTAATAACAATTAATTAATAACGCGTTGAAAAGATAAAAGATAAAACTATTATAGAGGTTCAAACGCCAAGAGCTTTTTATGCAATCGTTTTTAAGATACTTGGCCTTGAAATTTCTACTTCATAACTAGAGCTAGTTGATTTTGCGGCGATGAATCTACACCTCTGCTGTATTGATCGAGTTTCGCAATAATTGTTGAACTGTTAATGATTCAGTGTGCATTTTGACACCAGTGTTCTTGTGTTACCATGTGGGAATTAATTATGTCGAACGTATGTAGAAAAAAAGAACGACCATTCTCAGATCAAGTAAATAAGTTCATAAGAAAATTTACCAACTTCAAAGAAAATGTTGCGATACGCCATTAGCGTGTTGAGACAAAACGGACTGTTGAAAACATATATGAAATGGATGTTTATTTGACTTAGTTCTTTTTATTGATGGTATGAAATTTACCATTTAGTTTTTTTATTCAACCAACATTTCGGCACTTTTGGGGTTAATATAATCGCGCATAAGTCAAGTTACTTGGTTAGAAAACCTTGAAATCCCATTTGCACAATAAAAAAAGTGTTTGTTATGTGCGCAAGAAACAAAGGATTGTAGAAAGGATTCTGTTATTAATGTTATATCAGGTACATTGGGACCTTCTAAGCGACCTTCAGACAGTTAGGAATAATGTTGCTACAGTATACTCTCATTACAATGATAAGAGATTTCACACGACAGTATATAATCAATATTCGGATATATACATAAACGAGCTATTGATTGCATTCTGCGCAACTGGACTGAACACAATAACGTATGTCTAGCGATATGCCCCTCATCTCGTAGTAATACGGAGCGGGGGCTTCATTGAATCGATTCAAATTGAAAAGATCGATATGATTTTGATAGGATTTTGCAGTAGTAGTTAAACAAGGGCAGATAATATCGTCAGAGAGAGCTAGCATACTAACCCACAATCGTCCTGCAGAATAGCATGCGTATCTCTCGACTTTGTTAACCTATAGAAATCTTATTTCATCTTCCTCTTACTCACAATTATGTCCAAAATGCGCTCATGGTATGTTCGTAGAATGGAGGAGGCAAACAAGGATGTGGTCAATTGCTTGTTAGCGTCTTTGGGTAGACATTAAAGATGGAGGTTAATTTTTAATACTGGCATTTGATTAGTGGCGCCCTCTATTTCGCAGTATGCAATCCCAGTATATATTTTATAGAGTTTCGTAAAGTAAACGTGTAAGCAGTTGCTTATTGCTGTTACTTGTTTCAATCATTCCAAGATATAAATTTCTAAACGTATTTTTTAAATACGGAAATTAAATAAGCGTCAATGGTATACTAATTGTACCTCTTCCCTGTACTTACAAAGTTGTATCTGCGTACAGCGTCTGACTCTGTGAATATGTAATAGTAAAGAGAACTTTCTCAGAGAGATCGACATGAAAGAACCTAATTGTCAGCGTGTATTAACCCCGAGACAAGATGACCTTCATACAGCCGGAGCATTTCAGGTTTTTCAATCGAGCGCGTTCATGAAAAGCTTGATGCCCATCCAGTAATACGATTGTGTATCTATGTATGTAAGAGACGCGAGCGTATAGCGTATTAAGGACGTGCTACTTTTTTCTAACGAAATCTAAGCGTAGAATAAAATGGCGGATGCCGTACTATAGTCACATGAATTATATATGGAACAAAGAGAATGCAAAGAGCGTACATAATATTGATTATTGCTGGATGGTTGTTCGATTAATAATGAACGACGTAAACATTGTTGCTGAATAATTTATCTAGAACAAGTGTGATAATGCTAGCAAAAACAAGAAGCAATGTGGGTAGTGTTTTTACAAGTTCCTTGACCAATATTTTTGTTTTCGTCATGTAAACACACAAAATGCGGCTGAATACTGGAAAGAGAAATACAACATTCTATTTCATTATATACAATTGAATTAAATACTTGATAACTTTATCAAGTATGTGGCCAACATTCTGCAGGTGCAACAATAGGAATGTGCAGACCTTGATAGTCGTGCACGGTATAATAATATACATAAGTGTATTTCCATTCTTTCTTTTTGAGAGTAAAGGCTGCAAGATCACACCAATAGGAATCAAAGAACAAAAACGAAATGAAACAATGCAAAAGATAAAAGTATTTGGATAATTTAAAACGCACACAACGTTACGATAGGATATCGTATCGAAACTTGACATTCAACACATTTCAATTCCATATCAATTTGCGAAAGTGACTAACCTCACAATAGCGGAAAATTTTAAAAACACCGAACATTGGGATATACCGATAGGTGAGTAGCTTCAGCGTTTTTTTTTCCTCTCGAATTGGAAATTTAGTTTTGTTTTACCGATAGCGCGTATTTGGGTCAAACTCGACGCGGACAGCGTGCTCTATCGGATATCTCATTTTCTCTATTTATATTGTATCTAATACGCTCGCTCTTTTTCTACGCAGTGGAAGAGAGCTTTCAGTATTTTTTCCTATTTAACTTTGTTTTAGACGCCCTTTTTCAGGCTACGGCCATCAGTCGAAATGGAATTCGAAGTTTTCATTTCCATCAGCGCAACGAACGTGTTTTGTTTTTTTTTTAATGACAAGGGATCCGCGTAGAAAGAGAGTGTCTAATGTCGGACAGGCTTCAGTTTCAAAATAAACGTTTCACTGCATAAGAGAAGCACGGCGTCCTATCTTTCTTCTCTTTCTTACTTTTTGTGGGTGTTGTGGATGCTGTTATATTCGTGTAGCACTGTGCAGGTGTCACAATGATGGATTAATTTAAAATTTGATGAAGGCGAAATGAAAGGAAACGGATAATTTGTACTGAATTACGGACAGATCATTTATTTATTTGAAAGGAGATTTTAATGCAAAAATTCCGTATTGTTTGAGGTTGATTATAGCCATTGATCTATTTTTGTCGAGCAGATTCATACAAAGCAACATTAGAAGGTGAGTAAGATGCAATTAATCAAGAAACAATTGTAAGAAGCATTACGTAGAAAATTCAAATTTTAGTAGTTCTTTTTTTTATGGAACCCCTTGTGTATTTTGAAGAATTGTGGGAGGCAATTTAATTTTCGATTTAAGCGCTTCAATAAAGTAAGATCCTAAAAGGAATAATAAAAGCAAAGACAGTGCATTTTAGTCTGTATAAAAGATGCGATTTCATGGTATAAAGATCATAGCAGCCCCCCTGTACAATAAACCCTTCGAAAATGTCATATGTATATACACTACCGCCCATAAGTTTAATGGCACCTAATATATTGTGTTACACTTAGAATTATTTTAAAAATATTTAGGGTAATTCATATTAGTATTGTTGGAATGGCATTTACAATCGAATGTAGAGAGTATATATTCATAACAATAAGACTCACTTACAAAATCTATTCAAACACGAGAACAATGCATTCCTGTATTAAATGTTATGATAGCAATAAAGCAATAATGCGTTAACAGTCGGAAATTGAGGATGAATTCGTTATAAAATTTGGGAAGGATACTGAATCATCCATTTGCCTTATAATAAATTGTACATTCGTTATGCATCCAGTATATTTCCGAAATACTGGAGACGTGTGTAATTGCGTTAGGAAGACCCTACTGTTAGTTTATTTGATCGAAGATTAGCCAAAAACAAGGGAATTGAATATTGAAACGTCCGCCAGAATATGCTAAACAAATGCTACAAATACTAATGAGTCAAGTTTGTTTCTTTAATAAATTTCTCGTAAACATTATCTATCTATTGTTTATTTTGTTACTTGTACGATCAAAATTATGAACGATAGTGCAGCTGCAATCTGAAATGCACGAGATGAAACCTACCAAAATTGAATGAGAGAATATTCGAAGTGAAATTAGATGGAGTCCTAAAGCTACTTCGCATCCAACAACAACAAAATGTAAACAAATGTAAGCCAAACAAAAGATTAAAGAAATTGGTGTACCCTATTATAGACATAGAATATAATTACACTAAGTATTTTCTATAGTCTTTTAGGTTTCATTAATATCTGTATTTTTTGGTTGTCGGTGTTCCCATGTAAATTCAACACGAAGCTTTTCACGAGGATTTTCTATTAAAGAAAATTTTTCATTAGCATTTTTTGCCTTGTCGTCTGAAACAAGTTGTCAGTCTTGTGAATGATTGCGTTAACAAATACCATAACATGTGTGTCTTGAAACACCTACCGCATTATTTACAGCAAAACAATTCCTTTTAAATAATCGTCTTAATTGGAAAACAATGAAACCGTTTGAAATTAGGCAAAGATTGAAGATGGAATATGGATTTATTAGCTTTTTCGCTTCGTAAAGCTTGTTTACCAATTTGAATCATGCCTTTGAAACAGCCTACCTCTACCATTACAAGAACAAGATTAACGGCAAATTTCACATCAACCACTGACACATCTTCAACAGTCATTTACAGTATCCAGAATAAGTATTTGCAGACTAGCTCAATTTTAACATTTTCAGTTGCTATTACTTTCAATAAAAGGTACTTATGTTGTAATACACAAAACAAGAAATTACATTTAATACAGAAAAGTTTATATAAACCAAAATCATAAATTCGTATAAACAATAATGTTAAACAAATTATTGCAAAAATATATACAAAATGAACAACAAGAAAGTATTTGCACACTTTTATTTTAAGGCAAAAAAATTATATAAATTATATGTTAATATTTTTTAGGATAACCATTGGCGTCTATCACGGCTTGTAGGCGTTGTAGTATAGAGTTTACTAGATTTTCCGTTGTTTTATTTTAGTCCATTCTTTCGTTAAAGCAGTTATTAATTGCTACCTATTTTGTTACTTCGCGCAAACGAGTTTGCTGATGCAGTATATTCCACGTATTTTCAAGAAGGTTCAAGTCTGGTGGTTGTGGAGATGTTTGCAGCATATGCGGCACATTATAGAGTAACCATTCCTTTACTAACTCCGACATATTTTTAGGGTCGTTATCATGCTAAAGAAGAAAGCTACCGTCTACATGTCTGCTTCCTGCCTCAAATTTTGTTTTAAAATTTTCTAATATTCATATCTGTTCATTACACCTTCATTAAAAGATAAGTTCTCTACGCCATTTGATGCACCTTTCACTATAGCTTGTAAGTTATTTTTAAAGTTTTTCGTTGTTTTCTGAACATCCATTTCTTGTCATCTGAGTCAATAATCGTAAATTTGCTTTCGTCAGAAAAAATAACAGATTTCCAAAATTCTGCAGGTTAGTTAATATATTTTTTTAAAAATTCCAATCGTTTGCATCGGTTGAGTTTGCTCACAAAGGCTTTTCTTCGAACAATATGGGCTTGATATCTATGTTTCCCGAGAACATTTTTTTATGCTATCGAGATGTAAACGCTTTCCTGTAACATTATAAGGGATCACTGCTAATTTGGGCGCACTAGTAAAAGGATTGCTTTTAATTTCTCTGATTATAAAACTTTCATTCTTTGCTGTTAACTTTCTTGGACGACCTGATCGCAATGAATTATTCAACCGACCTGTATTTTTAAACTTTGTTGTATCTAATTGTTGAAAATGATTTACTGTACTTTCTCTTATTTTACCTGCCATTCACTGCAAATCAGTCACTGCAAATATTAAACGGTAGTAAAGTGTTGTTGAGAATTGGGAGCCGTATGAGATTACCCCGATTATATGATTATAAGATTGGTCTTTTCGTAATTTTCTGCGTGATGTGCAAATACTTTTTCCTGTATAATTTTTGTGCTGTTTACGTATTTTTGGCTTATTGCGACGTTTATAAGAAATTATGATTTTGACTTATTTATACGTTTTCTGTATTAAATGTAGATTCACTTTTTATATGTTAAAATATCAGTTTCTTTTATTAAGAGGAATAGTCATTAAAAATGTTAGAATTGAGTTGGTGCGCAAATACTTTTTCTGGATATTGTGCGTCGACAGTATTACTTATCTCTAATTAGAAGCATGGATTTAAAATGCGTAAACACTCGTGTACATGGCATTGAAAAAAGAATACAATTTTCACTTCTATGGCCTCTAGTAATTAAAAATAAAAGTTTATTGATATAAGTTCGAAGCAGATGCGTGCGTATGGAGAGACTGCAAATGTGACGAGTAATAACCTTTCGATAATCTAACGTTAAATGTTAAAGACACGACCTATTTCGCAGCATCGTGTGAATATATTCGATATTTTCCGAATATTCCCAATTTCTTCCTTCTAATATAAGCTTAGATTCGCCATTGCAATAAACGAGAATTAAATAAACGTTTGAGCCGAAGATATAAATACAATTTCGCAACTCGTATTACACGATTCTAACATAAACATACTTAACTTACACTAAACCAAGCGCGCGGCCTTCTTTCGTTAGAGGCCGTAGCGAATTTCGCGTTTGAATTATGACAGGCAAAACGCGAACACTGAAAGTAGAATATCAACACCGAATCGTAAAATGATTGAGATGATCGTTCCCTGTCGGACGGCGGGTTTATATCCGCGATAACTTTCAACTATATGAACTAAAAGGTGGTTTATTTACCTATTAAAAAAATGAGAAAGAAGCAGACGAGAAGATTTATGGCTCATCAAAGGAGTTTTTTTTAAACGGTCGTGAAGACGCGTATCAAAATATTAGGGTTGTGTATACGAATTGTTTAAATTCCTGCAGTGTATATGAGTAGAGTAGGTATTCTCATGTTGGGCTATTAACTCTTAATGCTTAATATTATTATTACTATTATTGCAGCAAGGTAACCCATTTTGTTTTTCATAATTTTGAAATATTTGCTTTTGATGCTACCATTTTTTTTCATTTAGCAAGAATTAAATTGGTAGTCACCTCAAAAAGAAGTCTTTTCCCAATGTGTAGTTAAATGCGAAAAGTCTTATCTTAGTTTTGATTATGTAATTTTGTGTTAAATTAATTATTCATATTTCAAACTATCCATTTTCTACTGTATTTCAGTTGGAATATTTGAGGAGCTTTTTTGCAAAACGTAAATATCTCACATAAACTGTTTTACTACAATAAATCCCATTACAAACGACGGTAATATTTGATCTTAGATTGAATAAACAATTTATCCAGGAAATTATAGTTTTCTACGCGTAGCATGTTTAATTTTTCAGCTGCGTGTATCAAGTTCTCAGTTTTACAGTTTATATCGAGGTTGAAGGACTTTGCAGAATATTGGGCTTGCTGCTGAATAGTCACTGAGCATAATGACAAGTCTTTTCGGGCCATTATGGGACAAAAAGAAACACACAAAACTATTAAGTAATGGAGTACTCCAGGGATTCATCCTTGCTCCAACTTTTTTCAATCTCTACATTACAGACATGCCGAATACTATTAGTGTTCAATTCGTATATGCAGATGACCTCGCCCTGGCTGTAAGCCATAACACCGTGGAGAAGTCTGAAGGAGTTCTGACAAGCGATCTGACACCTAATCTAAACAAAACAGAGTGGATATGTTTTCATCCCAATAACAAAGAGGCCACACGCAAGCTGGGCATACAATTTGGTGACTACCCTGTGTCGCATAATCCAACCTCGAGGTACTTGGGCGCGAGTCTGGAGAAATCTCTCACATATTATTCACTACCGCAAAAAACAACAGCCAAAGCGCGCACAAGAAACAATATCGTTCAGAAACTGTGTGGGACATCATATGGATTAATAGCTGCGACCTTGTGATGCCCGGCTCTGGAGCTTATCTACAGTGCTGCCGAGTAAGCTTAGATGCCTTAGTTTACCATGCGAATAATCATTGGCTGTATAAAAACTACTCCCATCCACTGCCTCTCCGCTTTCAGCCACATATTTCCGCTGAAGCTGAGAAGGCAGAACGTTTTGGTCCGAGAATATCAAAAAATATCGGACAACGGTCAACTCCCAATCCATACTTCCTCATCCACCAGGGTTAAATCTAGACACCTTGCAATAAGCACAAGAAAGAGTCTCCACAACGAGAACTTTAACATAGAGTAGAGCTGGTCTGGCGTGAGACCGGATACCGTAAGATAAATTTTCTGAATACAGAGCAGTGTTTTTCTTTTAATTTTCATATAAAGTTTTTATTAAACATTTATTAAATCTATATAAATATATTGTCAGGACCTACAAAATTTATAAGTAAAAGAACCCTGGCAAAGTAATACTGCAAAATACCTGTCAATCAAATTTTGCAGTTTACTCCTTAAGCACGTTTGGTGACAAATAGCATTTTGGAAAAATTATCCTCATTTGTGATATTTACTGTTGAAGGTGTAGCTAGTAACCACGACTCAAAAAACATCGAATACTATCTAACTGTTGAGGTTCTTTTTCTAATATCTGCAGTGACTTAACAATTTCTGACAAAAAAGTATTGTTATAAAAGATTTCTTATAACTATATAACACTTGAAAATAAGACATGGGTTTACTAAGATTTTCTACTTCCTATAGCATCTTAAAACATGCATTAGATTTTGAACAACAAGTTTCGAAGCATCCTGTATGTTGAAATGTCAACTACGGATACAGAGATCAGTAAAGATGATACTTGAAGGGTGTGTTGAATATCGTAAGATGCTGTTTTATAGTTTGAATATTGGATTGGAATCCTAAACGGTACTGCATATCAAACTATAATCTGAGATCTAACACATCGAGCATTGAAGAAAGTTTAATTTTTCTATCGATATTATTTAATACTTTTCGTCGTTGTTAATGTTTAATATATGCGAGAAAATATAACCGTTGCTCTTAATATTGATTTTACATCCAAGCTTCGTGAATTACGTCAGATGTTTACTACGTTCTTTCACTTGCAAATTAAAGATTCACTTTCTAAC
Source organism: Trypoxylus dichotomus (assembly GCA_023509865.1). NCBI lineage: Eukaryota > Metazoa > Arthropoda > Insecta > Coleoptera > Scarabaeidae > Trypoxylus > Trypoxylus dichotomus. The sequence continues at coordinate 51,608,557 of CM042078.1, forward strand.
CTAAATAAGCGATTTTATAGCCTTAAAGTAAAACAGAGCTAAATCGATGCATATATTCTCCATACGGAATGAACCACTTACTTCATTTTGTTTCACACTTAACAACGCAATTAGTTTTCAAGGTTTGAACAATTTATGGATTCCACAGAAGTTACTAAGCTTTAGCAGCCGAATATAAAACCGGAAATACAAAAGTTCACTGTACTGTTACTGGCGAGCTTTTATTGCCAGACTAGGCTTTTAGCGATTCGATAGTATTTCCTGAATGAAGGTATAACATAAATATTGACGTTATTGATCGCTCGTAATGGTGACGCGTATGTTTCGGTGCTATAAACTCATATGTATATTACCATAGTTGGCTATTATATTACACGCATTGTTTAGTAATTAGAAGTTTTGGGGTTAGAAACGAAAATTCGGATTCAAAATGTGAGTAATGGGTAATAGAGTAGAATTTAAAGTGTTATTTTATTATTCTATTATTTACTAGTTTTATAATTTTGTTCAGTGCACTTACGTGATTAATTAACTCCTTTGACATCTAAAACATAACGTTATTGTAGACACATTTCATTTTGTAAAGTAATAATTATTTGAGGTATATTATCGTTGATAAAAAAGTGATGGTATTATTACTTTCACCCTATGTTCTTTTCAAAATGTAAAATTCTTTGTTCAAATATTTGAAATAAATTAACATAAAAACGAAAGTTATTTCAATTGAAATAAGTTCCTTACTTATAGAACTCGTCAAGAGCACGTACAGTCAAATCTAGCCAATTTTACAAATATAAAACTAAAAAACTAAATGTTAGTTATAGCCTCTCTATGATATACTTTTCAATAATCCAAAGAAAAAATTTTTTTTAGGTATTTTTCCTAGACTCATTGTTGTTCTGTGAGTTTGCCAGTTTTCCCTTTCTGTATTGACTATATTTTTATGGATTTTATGTTAGTTATGTACAAATATGCCCCGTTTTAATGTAAAGAACGCTGAGTACTTTTATGTATGGGAAAGTGACGTTGTCAGCGTAGAAACATTCTATTACCTCCTTAATACGATATTACCTCCACATTACTTAAGATGTAAGATTGGTAACTGAAATAAAATTTGGACACCTGATATTTGCTATACTGCAAAGGATGCTCTATGCCTTTCGCTGCGCCGATGAAATGGGGAGAGCCTAAAGATCATATAATACATTGCTACATTTGTTTGGTGCCTTTTCTTCAGCAGGATTTCGAAGAAAAACTGGATAGTAACATACATGGGCAAGGTCTTCTTCTACTTGACCCATCTTAAGTTCGATGATAATAGTGAAGCTAAATCACATAAATTAACTCCAAATGAGTTGAGCAATCTCATAAAGGATTTTAATCTTTTTAGGGATAAAGCAGAAATTTTGCTGTTCAAATTGCAGCAGTGAAATCTTTTAGAAAGTAATGTTAAAAGTATCTGTATGCTCATGTCTGTATCACCCCTGTTTTTACCATGAAAGATACCCTTGTTGCAACATAAATTATAAACAACAAGAATAAAGCTTTTATATACTCTCAATGTCAAGTTTAAAAGCTCACACTACATAGTGGAGCTTTCGCGAGTTCCGAATATGAAATCCCTTCTCAAAGATATTGCGTATCATGAATTCCAGTGGAAGATTTGTGGGGACCTCAAGCTTGTTGATGTTATCTTAACCATGCAGCTCAGATGTATATAAGGTGCTGCTGTTTTATTTGTGAAAGTGCAGCAGGGAACACAAAGAAAGACTGGACCACGAGAGGTCTTCTATGGCCAGATATGAAGAACGTCCAAAATGGCTCCTTGATTGATTCACGAAGTATTCTACTTCACATTAAGTTAGGTTTAGTGAAAAAAATGATGAAATATTTCCCAAATTGATCAAGATTAAGAATCTAATGAAATATATTGGAGACTGACGAGAACGCAGTCAGCAAAGTTTCAAGGATATCTGTAGTAACTTTTTGGGGAAATTAGGGATTTGAAAAGTATAAAGATATCTTGATTTTCAGTTACATGAATTTTAGTTGCAACATGTCTGAAAATTCATTTTCTCCATTCTTATCTGGACTTCCTCCCAGACAATTTTGCAGTTGTAAGTGGTATGCATGGTGAGTGTTTTCACCAGAATATTCCAGCAATGGAAAAAAGATATCAAGAAAAGTGAAGTCCTTCCATGTTAGCAGACTACTTTTGGACTGTCATCAGAGATGCGCCAGAGGTAGCTTACTAACGGCAAACAAAACGAAAACACAACAAATATTTAAATAACTTAGTCTAAGCCAGAATAGTTTTAACTATATATATTTTACATACTAAAGCATACGCAAAAGACCAGTTAATAAATAATTATGTCTAAACGAAGTTTTTACCGACAACTGCGTTTTTAATTAGCTAAAATTACGTATTTCTAAATTTTGTAATATAAAAGCTAGATTTCGTAAAGAATGATTTCCTAATCATAGTCTTTCTGCATATAAATACAAAGTAGAGGTTTAAAAATAAAAAGGGATACTAATTTTTGTACAAAATTGATCAGTCGCTTAGACAAAGGAGATATTTATTTCATTTTCAAAGATGACGAGTACGATTTGGTTTAAGAAGTTCTTCACCGTATCTGACAAGTCTGCAAATTTTATATTCTAATGTGAAAATATCGTGAAATTGTCGAAAAATTCACAGCATCCAGGGAAAGTTTGTTAAGTGAGTTGCTGAGTTCTTTATGTAAATTGCCGTTATTTATAATATTTTTGGGGTAGAAACTTGAGCATTTTGAAATACGTATGTATATGCTTATATATATATATATATATACATTGTTAAAAACGTATTTTCTGTTAAAGGGAATACAAGAAATTTAAAATATGCTCTCAGCTTCAGATTAAATCTTGTGTCTGTCAGGATTATTTCCTTAATTATATTTGTATTTATGTAAGGGGCTTTCTATAGCAAATTAGGTGTATATCGCTCTTCTTCCCAAAACTTTCCGATCCTTAACAATAATTTATTTTCGCCGAATGACGTGGTAGACAGCCAACCATTCATATTAATGGCGATAAGAGAAGACGCTTTTTAAATGTATTCAGATATTTAGATTTGATAAAAAGCATACTCGCGGAAGACGAGAGTTAAAGTAAATCATATTTAGCATACATGCGGTTATGTATACGCGGTATATAAAGGCAGGAGACGCGGTACTTGAGCAAACGGCCCGTGGGAATATATTTGCCAATTCGTTATGTGGGAAATATTCTACACAAGACGCTGCTGCTATTCTATCCCATCGTACATATACATCGGTATAACTTATATTCTCCATCCTTTTAGCGAGCTGTCGAGCGCATTGACATGAAATCCATATACGTATTTGTCATATATGTACGTAATATACGAGAGATACGTACTCCATATACGACGTGATTCTTTCAAAGCAAGCGGAAACTTGTAAATACGCGCGTTTCAAAGAAATTTGCATATTTAAGGAAATCTTCCACTAGGGGAATGCGCGAAAATGCGAGATAAATCTATGAGGAAAATCGAAGCTCCTCCTGTATTTCCAATAAAACACATATTTACATATGTAAATGGATCTGCGTCAGAATGATTTGATTGACTACCAACATGATGGATATTGAAGTAAGAATCTTGTCCAAGCACCTCATTATCGCAGATTGAAGTTCATTGTATTGGCATGCATCTGTTGTCAATATTTCCCAGATATTTTCAGTGGAGTTTAGCCGAGGTGGGCGAATTCGATTCCCCTTTAAAGAAAGCAATCTTTTGTTCGCCTGAAAGTACGGATAAGAGGGTTGTCTTGCTGCAATATCCAATTTTGGACCTCAAAGAAATAATAAATTGTCTGTACTTCCACCATCTGTAGAAGGTGAAAGTAATTTCTATTATTTTTGTGCCAGCATTTTCTGCTAAAAAGTGCTGGTGATAGATGACCGCTGTAACGATATGTTCAACTCCCACATTTCCCACATGCTCTAAAGAAGGAATTACTTTGACAGTATTTCTTTCACATATAAGTACATTACATTTCATAAGATTTATCGCACCTAATATATTCTGTTACATTTAGCACTATTTTAACAATATGGTAGGAAATACATTCAGGTCTTCGAATGGCATTTACAACCCAATGGTGATAGTACACATTCATAGCCATAAGACTTCCAAATCCATTCAAACATGAAAACAATGTATTTCTGTATGGAATTTTATGATGGCAATAAAGTAATAATGCGTTTAGTAGTAGGAAATTGAAATGTGCAATTGCGTTAGGTAGACTTTATTTTATATTGTTAGTTTATTTGATCGAACATATGCCAAAACGAATTGGATGTTGAAACGCGCACCAGAGTATGCGTTTTACATGAAACACACGTTTCAAATAGAGAAATTTGATTGTTGTGTGTGTAGGGCAAAAGAAAGGAAGAGACCGGCAGACCTCAGAGCAGAAAGCAAAGTAGAAGGCCCATATCAACCATGAAATGAGGGAACTAATACATTCCAGTTATTTCCCTAAGAAGTCGCCACCCTACCGCACCGCAAATTACAGTACAACGTCGTCAGTCAGTAAGTGTATCGACAGTAAAACGGAGACTAATGAAGCCAGTCTTGAGGGGTCATATAGCAGTAAGAAATCTATAGTTAAATTCTATACATAAAAGCAAAAGAATAAATTGGACAAAAGCTCACGCAAACTTGAGTGTAAACGATTGGAAAAATGTGTTATGAACGGACGAATCGAATTTCGAAATATTCGGAAGTAAACGTCGCACGTTCAAAAACATCATAGTAGAGCATTGCTTTGAAGGCCGAAAGATTAAAAAATTATTTGAAATAGATGAAAGAATGACAAAAGATGTGTATTTGGGAATTCTAGAAAACGATGCGGTACCAAATGATTGTGAATTAATCGGGGTGGAGTTCATTTATTAGCAAGATAACGACCCCAAAAACACCAGAGAGGTAGTTAAAGCTTATTAGAGTTCCTGTTTGGGCTATTTCATAGTTGAGCTTTTTATCGTTTGTGGAACTTACATAGTCCGACGTTTCCTTTCAGAAAAACACAATTATTTTTACTTCTTTTAGAATTGCCCTCAGAAGTAATGCGGTTTTATATACCAACATTCAACTGTTACTGATCCAGCTTGCCTTACGCCGTATGTGTCTAAAGCAATAGAGAACACTGGCCAACAAATACATTTCTTTTCTGAGACTTGATTTTAACTAATATAGGTACGCTAATGTCAAATATGAAACCCATTTTCCCTATCACCTCATTCCTACGGCATTTATTGTTTGCCGATTTCGGAATTCTGAAAAATCGTTAACTAAATGCAGTAAATTCGTCAAATAATTATGAGGATATTGTAAGTGAATCTTTAGTCGACAGAGAAAAATTGACTTTTCCACCTCTTCACATCAAATCATCAAGCAATATGCTAAAGCTCCAGATTTGCAAGGGGGCTGTTTCATGTACATACATATGTCAAAAGTTTCCATGACTAAGTTACGAATAAATTAAAGCTGAGGTATTTGATTGACCTTAAATTAGAGCTTTAATGACAGATCTAAATTTCTTCAACTCTATAAATGAAGGTGAGAAAGACGCTTGAACTTCATTCACTATTATCACGAACAATTTTCTTGAAAACAAAATGGCCTTCAATTGTAAACGTCTAGTGAAATCAATCCTTCAAAAATTTCACCATCTAGGTTGAAACATGAGCATAAAGCTGCATTTCCTTCAAGTTTCCCAAAAGTTTAACGTTACCTAAACGATGAACAGGAGTATAGATTTCATCGAGATTTAAAAACCATGGGAACTCAGTAGGTACTGTTGAAGTATTCAATGGGATTTCCAACTAAAATATACAATAGAAAGTGTAGCAAACGAAAATTATTCTCTCCTTTTTTGTGTTTTTACAAGTACTTTTATATTTTTTTAATGATTATTAAAATAAATTCTACTACTATACTTTGTACTAGTACAAAGTTAAATTTTGACGTGATACGCAAAAATTAATATGATTTTCGGATTCAGCACACCCAAAGTAGTAAAAGGCAAGTATCATAGAAGTCAGCAAAAATTATGTTGGGTAGTATCATGGATGCCAAGTTAACATTTACTAGGACTTCTAAAAAACGTTTGATCAGATCATTATATTCTTTTGAAGATATTGAATTTGTTCAGATTTTCAAAACCAAAACGCTCCTTTTATAATCCTACCTAACCAATAGATAGGAACCTTTTCTTTTCGCGAATACTGTTAAATGTGAAAACGAGTTTTTAGTTGGTGTAAAACTTAACATTGAAGGAAGACCACTGCAAGTATCAACTTCGTTTAGGGATTTGGTGATACTTCTTGATACGACTCTGCTTTTTTCTGATTATATAACCTGGTTGGCATCGCGGTGCCATAAAATATATGGATTTATTTATATGTAATTGTAGGAACACAATATCTATCTTCATTCATTTCTTCACTCATTCGATTTCGTTTAAGTTACACCTCGTTATTTTGGTCTCCTATTTATGAGAGAATGCAGAGGAGACTCCTTAAGTTTCTGTATTTTCTATAGGAAGGATCTTATCCATAGGGAGACTATGTATATGTGATAGAAGTCTGCTAGAACAATTTAATTTTATTTGTCTCTCTATCAGAGGAACCACTTCTTTGTTAAAAATTTAATTCCGTGTGGTACGTAACGAAATTGATTATCCCTAGCTACTTAAGTAAGTGTAATTTTCTTCCTGAAGAACAATAAACGCTGCCTGTTATTGCCGATTACACGAAATATAATTTGTTTCAATGTAGACAAATAAGGTATCTCTGTGTGTCTTCATTTTTTCCCCTTCGATTATAGCATTTATTGGAGTATTTAATTGATTCTGGCGTCATAATCTCTTTCTCGAAACTCTAAAAATAACATTGGAATGACAAATCAACTAATCGCGTGTGAACCGTTTGACTATCTTTTAACTTTCTTATTATGTCTTTAGACGCGAACATGACGGCACACGTTTAGATGCTTCTTTTTCATATCTTTCTTCTTTTTGATCGGCACAATTACCGTTTGTTTTGGTTTTCCGTCTTCCATACATTAACTTATTGTATTCATGGAACGCGACCGTGCGACTGACTGCGGAGTTCAATGAAGCAATTAACTGGCAAACGAACTTTCCTTCCACGCAACCTTTTGCCGCGTACTTGGTATTGTACATTATCCGCGCGCATAATTAGGAAAAATTGGTACGCTACAGGTTTATTGAAGAGAGGAAGAAAAGGCATACGCTTCGAGGTGTATTTAATGATCGACCTGGCCCAGTAACAAAAGCCTTTGTTATATTCATCCACCCTATTCACCGTAGCGAGATTGTTTATTCGCGAAAAATGTTAAGAAGGAACGGTCGATGGGAATGGAGAAAAGGAAGAAGAAGATGAAGAAGAAACGGTTGGAGATGGTGATAAACTAATGGATTAAGCGCTGTATAAGATTGGGAAAAGAAATTTATACGTTCAAAAAAGGTAGGTCTTTGCGATCTTTCTTGGTCGTCCTCCTTGGCGAAAGCCATTAGCATTATTAATAGAATAAACCAGCCTGGACGAACGAACCCTATGCATAAAGGAAGGCAAGAGCTATTCAAATATCGTTGAGGTTAAGACGTAGGCTATCCACCATGTGCATGACCATTAATGTATTAAAACTCGTAATAAAGTCACTGGTCATTGAATTAGGACCATTTCAAATGATTTAGAAAATCTAATTTAAGAAATGCTAATCTAAATAAACGCATAATACTCGTATTTCTTTTATACTCATGATTATTTAGTATTATGTATTATAATTAAGTCGATTTATTGAATATTAGCCATGCCTCGCAGAAGCACAAAGGTATTACAAGAACGATTAGTGCTTCTAGGAACAATAAAATTCACATGCCACAAGAGTCGGCGACAATACAAAGTAGTTTTGATACAAATTTTGCGCTTAGAAAATCTCCACAAAATTACTATAATAGACTATAATTAGACAACTACATCCTGTGGTGTAGAACAACAATATTTCGAAGAAAACAAGAACCCGGATGTTCCACTCTTTTGTTAAAAGCTGTTGCGTATGGAAGTGAAGTGTGGGCCCTGAATAAGATGGAAAACAAAATAATGTCAACGAAGATCATGTACTGGAGACACTGCTGTAAGAAGATATTATTAGATCACGAAAGAAATGAAAGAGTAAGAGAAATAATGTTAATACATTAAAAAGTACGGAAACAACTATTGTAGTATGGCCACATGAGGAGAATCGACAAAAGCTTTGGAAATGGTAACCTGCTAATAGAAGGAAAAAAGGAAAACCAAGAATAAATAGGGAAAAAGAAATAAAAGAAGCTATGGAGAAGAGAGGACTGAGGGAAGCTGATTTTAGGAATAGTCTCTTGGAGATTGGGATACGGCAGATGGAAAAAATTAAGTGTTTACAAACCGCCATAATATATATAATATATATAATATATATAATATATATAATATATATAATATATATAATATATATAATATATATAATATATATAATATATATAATATATATAATATATATAATATATATAATATATAAAATCTTCCCTAGTACTTAACGACTGGAAACTGTACGCCTGTCGCAAAAAGCGTATGTTCCAGTGGCTTTAAAAATAAGGCATCTCAGGCACCGTTTTTGAATTCTTTCTATCATAAAGCCTTGATGTCAGTAGTACGGATACCAGATGCCAGAAGCTCATTTAAGCTTGAAATGTACACAAACGCGCAAAATAGAGATTTGAGCGCAGGAAGATTTGTAAATCGCCTATAGGCACGCATCACGAAACTCAACGAACATGAAACATTATAGACTTTTTACACCCATAGCAAATAGTAACTTGACAATGCAGCATTTTTGAACAGGTGTGTTAATATTTTATTGTAGGCGTTAACAGTAACTAAGAGAAGTTATTTCAGAACAGATTATTAGATCATCAACTAAGTGAAAACCTCGCAATCAATCGCTTATAAAAGATCATTAATGTAAATGCAGAAAAGTAAAGGGCATAGGTTAGAACCTTGCGGAACCCCCAGAAGCTGCTATAAAATTGTTTGGAATGCGAACGTTGTAAGATACATCAGTAAGTGTATTACTGACGATCACCTAATGATCAAATGTCTCAAAAGTTCCCGAAAAATTTATGTGCATACCATTGGTTTGCTGTCATTTATTCATATATTCACTAACAAATTGTGTTATCACTAGAGACCGGATTATATGTAAAATGCATAATCTTATTTAAAAAGTATGTATAGAAGTGCCCACTTTTTAAATAAATTACATGAACTTTGCATATAATCCGGTCTGTAGTTATCACAATTAAGTTAGTGTTCAAAAGTTTTGGCACAAGTCGATAACATGCTGTTAGAACTGTAATTTAGGACGTCTTGTCTGTCACCTTCAAGCAATACCAGTGCGATTCTACTGAGTTTCTACTAATTAGACTGAAACTAATTGCTTGAGCTTTATAAATCAAATTGTCACAATCGCGAATGAAGAAGTTCGGTAGATCATCGTGTCCAAAACAGAAATCCTGCTTAAGGTGATTTCAGGATGTACACGGTGAGAAACCGCAATACTATTTTGCTTCTGGTTTATAGGAATACCATCTTCAATATTACTCATGTATCTATTTGCTAGATTCAAAGAATACTAGACCCTGAAAATTGTAAACAATCCACTTTCTGTAATAATTTGGTCATGCATTACTGCACCAGGTCACAGCTGCTGCACTTTTTAAAGAGAATCACGGATCAAAAACAATATAGAAGGTATTAAGAGATTATCTATTACCACATATTGAAAGGTTAGATGACACTAACAGAAAATAAATGTTGCCCATAGCGATCGGAAACGTAGGTAGCCGTTATCCTGATGGAAAAGCATTTTCTCTTTTAGCAAATGAGACCGTTTCTCTTTAATTTCTTCACTTAATGGTTGCAACGAATTGATATATTTACTATATTCTTCTTGCGCCATGAGAGTTCCAGAAAATAGATGTTGGCGGGTGTCTATCATTTTCATTGTTCTTTTGTTTCGGGAGTATAATGCTGAACTCAGACTTCCTTCACGACTTTAAAACGGCCCAAAGCGTTGCAATAAACATTCAAACGATTTAATTTTCGCTCCAGTGTGAGTAACCACGACACCCATCGCACTGACTATTTTTACGTTTCCAATTCTTCAGTTAAAATTTTGTACACACACAGAAACCCATTATATCTGTTGTCACGCGTATTTTTACTTGACGATTATATTATATATGTATATAGGATACGTATGGCGGACTTTTTCAACCGTATCTGGGACAGTATTCCCCTTTGGACGTCTATTGCGAGGTACATTCTTGGTGCTCACACGGACACGTTTAAGTGTGCAAACCGACTGGAAATGAATAAGCGGGCTCCATTAGTGCCGAATCCAATTTTGCTTTAATTTTAGTTGGTATCAAATCTTTCACTGGTTCCGGTAGTTTTTCCATTGTTCCAGGGATTTATTTTCGCGCACTGTCGAATAGACACTAATTGACAGATCACTCTGCGTTGTCATATTTGAATAAAGGATTGCTGAATTGTAAATAAGATCCCGTGGAATTTGCGCCAGCTTTACGTTGTATCACGTACCATCGAATGATCCTCGTATCTTCCTTTTACTGCATGCATGAAGTTCTAAGCCTGTTACGACCTTTAGTTTTGGCCTGCCAATTCCTTTCGTGGACGTCATATCGATCTTCTTCCTATCGTCTCGTAATTCCACTTTTTTTTGGGTATCTTGTAGTTTTCTCCTGTATTCTCTTATTATTCCGTTAACACTCCTAACTCCAGGTTCTTCTCTTATATCAGTGTTTCTCTTCCTATCCGTTCTTGTATATCCTGCTGTTCTTCTTAGAAATCTGATTTTCGATGTTTGGATTCTTTTTTTCATTTGCTTTAGTTATGGTCCAGCTTTCACTTTCATATATACCGCATGCTACAAGCCATTGCTTTATAGAATTTGACCAGCGTATCCTTCTTTACGTTGTTTTTCAATATACTGGCTATGACACCATTTATTCGATCACGATCCTCGTATTGGGGAAGTAATTACCATATGTTATTATTAATTAATATATATAAATAAATTTTTACATGATTCCTCGTGGTGTCAAGTAAACATCATGCAGTATAAATTTACAAAAACTTTTTCTCTGTGCAAGATATTTATATTTTTTCTTTGCGATCATTCCCATAGACATACCTAGCAGTGTACAAATTACGTTCTGTATCTTACACTTGTCGGTCATCGGCCAAGAAAGTCATCTCCTTTCAAAGTCTGATGCGCGTACTATAATTCCGATGCGATACGGTCTCGTCTAAATAGAGATCAGCGCATTTACCGATGTCCACCATCATCAAAAGGAATCCTTTCTTTGTTCCCCATTCAGTAACGTCTTGTACGTATTCTGCGTTCTCTATTTTACCTGATGGTTCCTTCTTGTGCACTCGACGATCTTCCTCTTTCGATAACGCCTTTTAAAACGTCCGTTCAAACGTTCCAATGATGTCGACCGGGGACGTCCCTGACTCCCAATTATTTACGCACAAAAGAAGATCACGTGCTTCTGTTGGCGGCCTTTGGTTCAGGGTTGTATTCTTCGCTACGCGAAATAATAATTTGTGTAAGAGAACGCGTATAAAAGATGATATGCACCGTGGGCGTTATTGCCGTCGTATTCGTGTTATAAGAATTGGTTGGGTATCGGCGGAGTGCTCGTGGAAGATGTAAAAGGAAATAAAGCAGACCATATTAAAGGAAATAAGGTAATTATGGAATTTAATCATACGAGGGACCTATAAATACAAGAAATTGAGCAAGACAAAACGGCCACAAGCGATTTCAGAGAAATAATTAATCACATAAGTAGATATTTCTTGTATACGGGGAAGAGCTTGGCAGAGAAACTAATAAAGAAATCTCAGCCACCAATAACACGAACTATAAAATTGAAAACAGCTTAAATGAAATAAGATAGTTAAATTAAAATTGAATTATACCATTAACAGACGATAAAGCTTGCTTTCACAAATAAATGCGATTATAGTTAAATATTGACAAAGTGAATCAAAGGTGAGACGAACGGTGTTTATTATTTTAATGATAATAATGATAAAGTAATTCTCTGAATCGTTGTATTCTTTCATTGTTTGATGTGCACGTTCTATGTAAACAGGTACATATTCTAGCTAATCTGCACCGTGGATGATCGACAATGTTCATTTACCGACGAGTTTACGAAATGGGACACTAAAAAAAATTTAAACGATTTACTCTGCATGCTCTTGAACCAACTATGGAAGCAATTGTTCCACCCGTCTGTTGGTACAGACAAAACTGCATCTTTGAAGGACTGGAACTTTTGACCATGCAGTCCGTTCTTGATTTTTCAGAAAGCCAAAAAATGTTGCGACTTAAGTCCGGACTGTACGGAGGATGGTCTAATAATTCGACGTTGTGTTGCGTTAAAAATTCAATTGTCTTGGGCGCTGTGTGTGAACTTACATGGTCTTGGTCGAGGAGATTCCTCGTTCGGAGTTGCCTCTTCGCAACCCAGCGATGACTTTCGGCAAACAAATGCTTGTATACCAATCAGCAGTAATAGTTCTTTGATCCACACGACCTGCTTTTGAGATAAATGTCCTGACCATTTCTTTGGTGACACTTCGACAACGTATGACTTTTGTCGCCTTATCTTCACCTTGGAACATCCAAACGGACGACTAGTATTTATTTTCTGGCTTGTATGAGTAGATAGATCCAAGATTCATTACCGCTGACGAAGTTGTACACGTTTCTAAAGCTTCTGGCGTTGAAGCGGTCTAGAATTTTTTGACAGCAATTCATCCTAGCTGCTTTCTGTTCTTTGGGATCCAACGTTACATAAAATTCTTCTTGCAAAATGTTTTGAATTGAAGTGTTTGAAATCCCCAATAATGCCTTAATCTCGCGATATGTCACATGTCGACCTTCGTTTAATGATCTTGCGTCAGCACTAAAAATGGAGATTTTTATACTGACACATGATTAGTAGCGTCCTCTATGTCCCAGTATGCAAAACTTAAAAGAGTTCCCTCGTAAATACTGGGAATACTATGAAAATCTTCGAAATTTCACTGCTATTGTCACCAAGGCGAAAAAAGGAGCTTATTGGGGATATAGTCTTTGGACAGATTTATCTGATCTATCTCACAATGTAAATACTTATTTTCCTTCAATTTATAATATTAAGATACAGATGAAATTAGCATCAAAATCTTGCAGCTTTGTTCCCTTTTTATTATTCCTTTCTTATCCATGTTTACAATGTTTGTATTTTGAATGGTAGTTACCCGTTTGTTTGAGAGGAGGTTCTAATATTACAAAATAGTGACTCTGCGGAGACGAAGGATTTGTATAATTGAAGAATTAAAAGACGGTGTAAGTGTAACAAATTTATGAAAAAATATGGCGTTGTCAAATCCCCGATTTGTAAAATAAACATATCGTGAACGATTAGGCGATGGTCTACCAGTTAGCTTTTTTGGCTCTGAAGTTTTCTCTGTTTTTTTTTATATTCGCTGAAAGCTCAATATACTGTTGGTTTTAAAATCCCTACAATCGCAATATCTCGCAAGATGTTAATATGTTGATGAAATTACAATTTTCCTGCAACGTAATTAAATTTCCGAAAAAATATCGGTCTCGGAGGGGACTTGAATCCAACATTTTTACGTCTCCGGCGTAACGTGCTAAACCCTTGCACCATAAGACCATCGAATTCAAGTCGCTTTGAATCCCCCTAGATATCACGATGCCAGTAGATATATCATAATATCTCACGGACACTATATTATTGTTATTATTAATGGTAAGTGCGAACTGTTAAGTGTTAATATGTTGTATATGTTGCACTGAATAAAGTTACCTAATACTTGGAAAATCCACTTTTCCATGTTTCCTGCGTTGCGTGTATGCATTACAATTTTTTTTGTAAGCATTCAAAATTGCCTGCTTTTCAGCGTTACTCAAGTGATTTGCTTACTCTCGTTTCTTCGGAGGGGAATACGCATCTGTACTTTTAGCAGTGCTGGTGGTAGGTTCTGCATCCATAATTGAAAGCAACAGCTATAGAATTGTAATTTCAGTGCAACTAAAGTTTTCTATTTGCAATTCACTTACACTAGGGTGACAGAATAAAATAGACACCTACTAATTAAAAAAAAAGATACTATTCTCGTTATATATACAAAATATTTTAAAATTTTTATATTAGACTAATATTTTGTCGATCCATCTTTACTTGCGTGAAGTGCTGCGAGTCGTCGTGGCATAGAATCTATTAAGTGATTAATGGTGTCTTCTGGAATATTTAACCACTCTTCTGTAACAGCTGCCACGAGTTCTTCCTTGTTGCTGGGTTTTCGGGGTTGTTTCGCCGTATTTGTCTGGTTTATGTGCCAAACATTCTCTATCGGATTCATGTCTGGTAATTGGCCTGGCCATGGTAAAATCCGAATTCTCTGTTCCTCTTTCCATGTGGTTGTTGTTCTTGCTTTGTGGCAGGGTGTTCCATCCTCCATAAAAGTGGCGTTCTTCTTTAGAGAAAATGGCGTTGTCGAATATCGGTAGTAGTCCTTCTGTTAATATTTGGATATATTTGGCCGCATTTATATTTCCGTCGCAGATTACTAATTGCAATTTTCCACCATACCATATCGCGTCCCACACCATGATGTTCACACCGCCGTATTTCATCGTCTGATGCAAAAATTTGTCGTCCAGTTGCCGTGATGAACTTCTCCATTCCAACGTACGACCACCATCACTGAATTGGCGGTATCTGCTTTCGTCTGAAAAAATGACAGACCGCCAAAACTCTTCGGGCTTCGTCCGCATTTCGATTGCCCAAGCCATTCGGCGCCGTTTTTGAAACGCCGTAAGGAGAGGTTTTTTCTTTGCCACCCTTTTATACATCCCCACACATGGAGGTATCGCAGAACGGTGCGCTGACTTTTCTGTGAAGTTGCCGCAAGCTCAGCTGTACTTTTTCGCGGTTCTCTTAACACTTCGCGCACAAGCACCCTTTTACTTCTTTCAGAAGGTCCGGCACGACCTGGTTTCGGCTCCACTGTTGTTTTTTGCTTGCGTTTAAATTGTGTAATCACACGGACAACGGAATATTTAAAACTTTACTTATTTCACGTTGCTAAGCGCCGCGTTCACTCTGGCCAACGATGAGACCACGGGTGAAGTCGCTAAGATCACTCGAACCTTGTAAGCGAGGCATAGTTGTAACGATACTAAACTATGACGAATTCCTTCCTACATCTACCCCTACCCCAATGACAAGAGAAAGTTCTTAATTCGTTCTTAGAATTTAGCTGTTTACATATTTATACCGCTTTACCTGGTGTCTATTTTATTTTGTCACCCTAGTGTACAAAATCCATTAATTTTCAAATCAAATCTCTGAGAAGAACTAATCTATGCCGCAAGGTAGCTAAGGCAATATAATACTTATGAATAAAACTGCTGAAACGCAAACGTGATATAAATAATGTTAATAATGTCAAAATCTTTGACAATTTACAGCAAAAAGGGAATGTTATAGGGTTTGCTTTCGTCTTGCTTTCAAACAATAAGAAATAACTGTTACTTGAGGTCTGTGTAGAAATTTGTCTCTCTTTTTTTAGAATATATGATAGTGGAAACAATCTGCGTTCCATTTTGTTCACACTATTGATCGTCTACTGTAACCGAAAATAAGAGATACTTTTTTGCTTTTAAGATAATTTATAGGCAACATTGAAGATTGTAAACTAATTATGTAGATACATTTATAGACTTGTATGCAGAATGTTTCAATTAGGAGAACGTTAATAAAAGTATCTTCTATACATTAGTCTATAAAAGAAGAATCGACAGCATCATATCGCATCATCAATCAGATGCCCCTAAAAAAAACCCACCCCGCCCATTTACATATCACTACTTCTAAACTCGTCAATTGACGTTTCACGAAACCTTTTATTTTACGCTAATACACTCCAATAAAACCGAACGCGTATTAATGCGCAGTGTCATGTCAAAAGCGCGCACGAATATAGATACCAACAACATTATGACCGCCGGCGTGCGGATTATAAACTTTAATAGCGAACATATTGTCAGTCAAATCCCATTATCGACGGGAGCATCTGTTTCGAACCGTACGTATTTTCAGGATGTAACCTCTTGACGGGGCGACGGCAAAAACGATGATTTTCGTTGGCGTTTGCGTTTCGAAATATCGCCTTCTGCGATTAATTTTGGCGATACCGTAATACACATACATACCATACACATGCAGTACGTATCGTCGGTAAAAGTATCCAGCGCACCCTATAATTAATTCGTGTAATACGTCGGACGACGTATGGTGATGTGTGAAATGGCGCTGCGATAGAATGTTGCAAATCTGCAGATTTTAAATAAACGAGATTAGACCGCCGATAATGGTAAGTAGCGGATTGAATGTGGTAGTCGGATTGGTAATCCCAAGCTACTTATAAATTCTCAATAGTATTAATAATTAGTTCAGAAAAGGGACACAGAGGACAGTAATGTAGAGTTTGTAGATTTAAGCTTTCCTACGCGAAAATATGAGTGCGACGGGATCAATTTTATTCTTTTAATATTTGTTTGTAATAGGCAACATTGGAACCTAAAACATTTATACGAGGAGGGATCCTCATGCCCCCCAACCCTCATCTACTTCTAACTGGTTATTTGATTAATGTTTTTGGCATTTAGTTAAGTCACATTTGTAGATCATCTCTACATAATATCAAGTTTGTGTCTCAAAGTGTTGTTGTGCTGTAACTAATTCTTCGGAATAGATCCAAGGTACCAAGCAAATAAAGAGAACTTTCGGTATGTGACCATGGATGAGTCATGGGTGCACCACTACATGATGGAAACATCACGGTTCTCTTGCTCCATGCAAATTTAAGATCGTGCCGGCTGTTGGAAGGATTTTGCTATCTGTGTTCTGGGATGCTCAAGGAATCATCCTGGTTGACTACTTGCAAAAAGGACAGAGCATTACAGAGGGCTACTACGCACAATTTATTTCTAAATTGCGAGATGCTATCAAAGAGAAACGCCAACGAAAGTTAAGGCATGCTGTGCTGCTTCATCAGGATAATGCTCCCAGCCATAAATCTGGTATTGCTATGGCTGCTATACGCCAAGCAGGCTTTGCTTCAATGGAGCGCCCACAATATTCGTTATATCTGGCTCCTAGTGATTATAGCCTGTTCCCCAAATTAAAAAAAAATCACACGTAGGGAAAAATTTTCCTGTAACTATGAAGTGATGCAAGCTGGTTTGCAGAGGTCGGACAAAAATTTTTCAAGGAGGCTGATGTTGGAACACCGATAGATTAAGTGCATTAGTGTAGAGTTAGACTATGTCGAAACATAAAAAATATAACGCCACCGTAGTTTTACTGTATGTATGTACAGCACAGACTTCCATCCTCGTAGTTGTTATTTAAAAATTCATAAGCGTTTGCAACACGATTTACACCATCTATTATTCTAGGTCGAAACTTATTACAGTTTCCTATTATACTGTAGAAGTGTGGAAAAGATGTGTTTTTCTTATTATAAATACGATTTCAATGCTTTAATAATGTTTTAAACGATGTTTTTTATAAAAAGAAACTTCTTTCAAATAAAAAAATATATGGTTTAAACAAACTTAAATCCAGTTACGTTTCCGATTTTGCGTTAAACCCAAAACCTACATGTATTCTTTAATGATTTACATATCTCATAGCTATCACATCTACAGAGATAGTGTCTTCCGTTGAAAATGTAATTAAATACGCTATTATCCGCAGTTTGTTATCCTTTTTAATCATAACCTCAAAAATAGATAGCAGCAAATTGTAAAATTTTTTAATTGATATCGTTGAAACAGTTGAAAACACACTACGGAATATTTACTTAATTAATTTGTGCATGAGAGCAATAGAAAGTTGTCAAAATTTGGTTGGTTTTAATAGATGTAAGCAACATGACTTAGATGAGAAGCCAAATCATAGAATGCGATAGTATTGGTATTCCGGATATAGCAACTTATAGTGGTTCTGTTTAGATATTAAATTTACTAGCATAAGAAATTGATATTCCAGGTCTAAAAAATCACAACAAAAACAGGTACTCTCCGTAGAAAGCTTAAGGTTCATGGCATCTGAAAATATCCATTCATCGTTGTAGACCCGAAGGAGTGTCTATGGCGGAGCCCATTTTAGAACATTAGTCCTCGCAAATGTTAGCATAAATGTAGAATTATACCTAAAGTTGATACATGGAGTATAAAAAACGATGTGAATTTATACTAAGCTTCTATAAGCAGCTACCTTTATGAAATTTAAACCGTATCACGTTTGTACTGCGTCATATTGGCGCGATGGTTATTTCTTGCAATGGATCGAGATAATGTTCTCATCGATTGTGTACAATCTGTACTTAAGGCAGTAATTAATGCCTGCTGCTCTATCATTCTGTAGCTATTGAAAGTATGTTATGTTGTTTGCTAACACTAACTTAGGTTAGGTAGAACACACACATTGTGCATGCGCCATAGCAACAATTTAATAGACAATGCTGCATAAACCATACTACGCTTCTTAATTTAGGGTAAATATTAACTTAAATGATCTGTCAAATCGTTTGGTTAGAGCGCATTATTTTGGAAACTGAAGTCTTTTACATTTAGTTTTTGTTATAACTAGAGACTCCTATAGAGAGTAAATTCTCCTCTGTAATTATATGCCTTCTATATCACAACTAATCCATACCCACAATTGCAATTTCATGCGGTTCGAGTTTTTGATTAAAAATAAATTGAGTTCGATATACGTATTTATCCGTGTATTCAAAGTGCTCAAAATACTGGACATTCTAAATTAGACAATAGAAAATTAGATCGCATTTAACTGAAAAGTTTAACAAACTCTACACGGTACATGCTCAACAACCCTTAAACAAATGACGCACTGTTATTGAAAAATCAATACTCCATACTACTACATACATATGTTCCTCTACAGTTTCAAGTGTTTTCCTTCGTTCCATTTACCAATCTCCTTATCATCTCAAGATAGATTGTACGCCACCCTCGGAACATTGCTCCTTTCAACAACGCTTTGTTTATAATTTTCGTCCCCCTCTAAGTGTTTCATCGCGCAAATGTTTAATAGGGTTCACATCCGGCGATTGTGAGAGCATTTGAGGTTACTTCGGTACATTAGATATTAACTATTATTCCTTTACCGATTACTTGGCTAGGTATTGCAAGTTGTTATCTCGCGCCCAGAGATAAATGACCTGTATGAACTCGAGTTTCGAGTTTTACTAGAGAAATACAGTAGAACCCAGTTATAATGATAGTCACGGGACTGCGAATTTTTCGACGCTATAACAAGGTGACGCTATAGGCGGAGTTTTTACAAGTTCCATATTTACATACAAGAATTGGTGGGAAACAATATTACGGGTGGTAAACAGATACATATGTGAATTTAATTAATTTAATGTACTTAACTATATAACCCTACACATGTAGGTACATACTAACCTGTTTGTCTAATGAAAGAAATCTGTAATTTTCCGTTGCACGGTTTTCACACGTCAAAACTGTTTCTCTATATCCATTTCTAATTCTCTCACCTTATCAATAATTTGAGGTGACGTTTCTTGCTGTCTATAATAAGTTTTCAAAAGTGTTATGGTACTTAGGGCTTCTTCGTTTGTCGGTACGTGTTCTGCTTCGTCGTATGAATCTTCTTCCTCCTCGATTTCATTATCGTTTTCGTTATCCCGCTGTTTTATATCCTCCACGATATCAGAATCTGAACGCATTTCTGACGTAATAAGGCAACTGTCGACGGATGCAAAGTGGTCGAAACAAAACTGGTTTTCTTCACTCTGATTTTGCTGCCACTTTTTAATAAGTTCACATAACGGAACGTCATCTTCATTTAAGTTGTCACAAACTGGATTATTCTTTAATCTTGAATGACTAAAGCAGTTTGCTATAGTCTCAGAGGTTATATTATGCTAAGCCTTCTCTAAAAAGTTCAACGCGTCGAGAAGTGAAACTGCACACGGTGCGTTCTTGTCCATACCCGTAATAATTTTCTGCAGAAGAAATTTTCTGTAAAAACATTTTAAGCTTCTTATTACGCCTTGGTCCATTGGTTGAAGGACACTAGCGCAATTTGGAGGCCGAAACAACAAATTAATATTTTTTAAGTGGGCTAATGATGGATGTGCTGGGCAGTTTTCGACTAAAAGCAAGATTTTTTTACCTTTAACCGCAAGTTCTTTATCGCATTTTCGAATTTCATTTTCAAAGATTTCTGAAGTCATCCCAGGCTCTTTTGTTTGCGCAGTAATTTGTGTTTTTATGTTTTTGAAGCAGCGTGGCTTTTTTGAGTTTCCTATTACAAGAATTTTACGTTTCTCCGCACTGGTCGTATTAGCACACACAAATGCAGTTAACCGTTCTTTGGCTAGTTTACCTCCTACACATTTTTCGCCTTTAAACCTCAGAGTCTTATCTGGAAGAAGTTTATAAAAAATTCCCGTTTCGTCGCCATTGCAAATTTCATTGTCTTCATAATCTTGTCTTAATTTAGGCCACACTTCATATAGCCACGTCTCTGCTTCTGTCATATTAATACTTTTCGCTTCACCGCTCACTTTTCCGAATGTTATTGAATGTCTCCGTTTGAAACGCTCCAGCCATCCATTGCTGCACTTAAAATTTGTATCTCCAAATAAACTTCCAAATTCTTTGGCCTTTTTCATAAGCTTTCATTGCTTAAACCACGTAATAAGCGCTTCGTCGATTTCAACCTTTTCGCACGATCAAATTTTTTTGACTTTTCTTTCCCTTTCACAAAGGTATTCATGATTTTATTGTTATTTTTCACAATTGTACAAATCGTAGAATTAACTAACCCAAATTCGCGACACACGTCCGCTTTCTTCCTTCCACTTTCGACTGCTTTGATTAATGCGACTTTGTTGTTCACGCTTAAACTTTTTCGCTTTAAACCTGACATTTTCGATAATGAAATCTCGATGTTTCACTCACACGATTCAAATGCCGACTGAGGAAATTTCTAACGAACTTTGCCTGGCGTATTGCAAGACACGGTAATATTCTTGGAATCCCCGAACGGTCGAACGTTGCAGGCTAGGCAAATACCGGGAATTGAGCCATAAATGATAACATAAATACATACCTCAAGTGGTAAATATTTGTCGTTATATCAGGGGTTATTGACGCTAAAACCGGGCTTTTCCCTGTACGTTTGAATAGTAAAGTACGGAACCGCTTAAAATTTGAAGTGTCGTTACAGCCGAAGTTGTTATAACCGGGTTCTACTGTATATGCATATATTCGCATCTTACTCTTGTTAACATAACTTTCTAGTAAAAAAATATGATATTTCAACTCAATGTTTATAATACAATTTTGTTTACAGTAATGGGTTACTACTTGATTTTCAAAAATCTTAAGAGTTCTATTTCAAGAAAACAATGTGTGAAATATCTCTGCAAGTATCATATTCGAACTAATTAGGCTTACTTTAATCTTTTAAGCAATAAGACCGTTGCGAATCGCTTTCTGCATTGTAATAGCCTGCGAATTAGAACGGAAACCAGTAAATTAGAAATATGAGCGTATAATAAATTTTATGCAACTTTTTCTCGATACATACACTCGCTGGATCTCTCGTACTTATTCTCGAGAGCGAAAGAAACGAGTTCACGTATTATTATATCGCGCGAGTGTGTATAAATAATCGTATTTTGGATTTCGTTGTTACAATTTCTCGGTATTCCTTTTATATTGCGTTAAACGTTCGCAATCTTTAGATTGTTTTTACTGCCGTACAGTAAACACGACGATTATACTGAAATACTTAATAGCGTACTAAATATTTTGGTCTCTCTTCCTTATGCTACCGCCCAGAAGTTACGATCATTAACAGAAAATACGTGAAATGATATTTTTGAACTAAACCTTACGAACTGGTGTTTAACAATATGTACTAATTTTGTATTGTATGTAGAAAATATAAAAATAACAAGATGATTACATTGACACATTTATGGATGATATACAATGTGTCCCAGATCAAGTGGAATGGCTGAGTTGGGTAACTTTTTTATTATTGAAAATGGACTTTTGGTTAAATAGACAATGTTTTGCAGTTTTACATGCTAAATTAAAATTTAAATAGTATCTCAGACTTTCACGGCTGTTTGTCACAGTCGTAACGGTTGTCGGTTTCCACCGCGTCACTAAGTTTCTTGTACTGCGGTTCGCATTTGCGAAGGTACTGGCTTCGTGCACGTTGCTACTGGTTTAAATATGAGCCAATACCGTGACCGGATAGTGAGCCCTATAGGCGCACCGATGTACCTGTTAGCAAAATACCTAACTACCCTACTGCAACCATACATAGGCGAATTCGCGATTCAATGTGCTTCTTGGAAAAACTCCGGCAGATACAATTCAACTCAAGTGATATCCTAGTGAGTTTTGATGTAGCATCGCTGTTCACAAAGGTACCACTAATAAATATACTGCGGTACATTACCGATTTATTGCCACCGGATATAACGCAGCTTTTCAAACACTGCCTCACGACCAGTTACTTTGTATGGGATGGCAGCTTCTACGCACAAACGGACGGAATAGCGATGGTCCATTAAGTCTCGTGGTAGGTAATCTCTTCATGGAGCGGTTTGAGAGCTTAGCTATCGAAACAGCGGCGGACAAACCTACGGTTTGGTAGAGGTATGTGAATGATATGTTTATCCATTCGCGCTGGAGCTAGAATATAACGGAGTATTACCTTTTCTAGATGTTGTTGTCAACAGGGACCAAGCATCGGCAACAACTACTGTGTTTAGAAAACCTACATATACGGACCGTTACATACACAATAATTCAAAACACAACCCTCGTCAGAAGAATACATTGCAGACCTGGTATGCA
Organism: Trypoxylus dichotomus; assembly: GCA_023509865.1. Classification (NCBI taxonomy): domain Eukaryota; kingdom Metazoa; phylum Arthropoda; class Insecta; order Coleoptera; family Scarabaeidae; genus Trypoxylus; species Trypoxylus dichotomus. The sequence goes on from CM042078.1 coordinate 51,631,754, forward strand.
AAGTGGAGAATCGCCGTCCATACAGGGAGAAGTATGGCCGTGCTTTTCTCGAGAAGCGAGCTCCGAAGAAGACACGGCAACCTTGCCAAACTCACCTTCCAAGCAGGCATCATCCCCTGGCAACCTCAGATCAAATACCGGGGTCGTACTCGGATTCCCGAGTGAACTGGGGAGGTCGTATACATCGAGTCCGTTACTGGTCGGGCAAGGCAAGCTAGATCCCACACGTAAGATACGGAGATACAAGACTGTACATAGGTCCATTGTAACGTACGCATCGACCGTATGAGCAACCGCTGCGACCACCCATGTGAACAAACTCCAGACGTTGTAGAACCGGATACTGCGGATGGCCCTCAGTGCTCCCTGGTTCGTAAGGAACACCACTCTACATGAAGACGCTGGAGTGGAGCCACTTATCGACTTCATCCAAAGGATAGCTATAGTGGACCATTGGAAACCCCTAGTGTCGGCGTCTCAGGACTACGACCCTAGGATCCCCTAGAGGTATCCTCGACCACGGTCACTCGTCGTAGGCCACCAGGACTGACAGCAGAGCACCCAGTCTGCTAATCACCCCTCACACTTCGTCGAAGTTGCAGATTCATTCGAGTCGAAGGCAGATCGAGTAGCTGGGAAGCTCGAGTGAGTTATTTCAAGATGCGAAAGAAAAAACACCCAACCAACTACGTTAAAAAGAAAATTCGCTCGAGCCGAAGCCGAGGGGAGGCAGCAACGACGTGCACGAAGCTGATATCTTTGAAAATGCAAACCGCAATTGTTCGCGAAACGTCAGGGGCGAAAACCTAATGACGCGGCGGAACCCGACAATAATTACGACTGTAATGTAAAATTCGGTTGAAAAGTTCAAAATGTCGAACGACTTTTCAAGTAACACCAGAAACAGTTGTAACTCGAAAACCACCAAAAGATTATGAAGATAACCTGTACCTTTATAATCAGGAAATAAATAAAGTATAGTTAGGGATACGGTGTAAAAATACATAGCTGAATTTTTTATAAACCTTCCAACAAAATCTCCTTTCCATTTGCTCCCAATTTCATAGCGGTCATTATATATTCGTTAGACGGTATGTTTTTTAATCTTCATCGGTGAATTAATTCGTAAAACTTGTTGCATAATCCATACAACACGAAGCTTTAAAGCTCGAGATATACATGTAAAAGGAAGAAAGGCACACCGTGCAATACCTTCTAAGAAAGCGATCTTAAATATTATATAATGCTTTACGCGCCGTAAAAGTAAATGGTTACGACGCGACGTTGTCGGTTAATAATTTCGTAGCTCCTATAAAAACGTATCGCCGATCATCCTACAAGCGGCGGCCATCGTGTTGAATTTCTCTTCACCATTCGTCTTCGTCGTAACTCGCCTACATTCTGATTTTCTAACGTTACGTCGCGGTAGACCGGCAGTACGCGCCGTGTTCAAGGTCAGTTAGAACAAGTTCAATGAAAGGTAATGCAAGTCCGCGTGTGTTCGTTGTATACGTACACGTTTTACGCTGGCTGTGTGCGCGCATGATAGAAGCACGTTTTTATTTCGTTTTCTCGATTCTCACTTCCTCGCCTGCCTGCCTGCTTGCTTTATAACGATCGTATAAATTGTCTTGTTCCTTTGCACTGGACGAGTCTCCCTTATTCTTTCTCACGTGCTCCGACAACAACAATACAATGAGAATTCGGATTTTTTTCGAGAAATTAAGTGGGTACCTACAATACAATGGGCGTCTTTTTAATTTAAACGTAGGTAAATATGAAAAATGCGTAATTATAGAGTGGAATAAGTATTTTCTCTTTGTATGCTCTCTTTTTAGGTGTATTTTTAAAGAGAGTTCCCAGTTGAGGTAATTTTATTCGCTAGTGGTCTACAAAAGGAATAAGTCTGATTGAAAGGGTTTATAAGAGTACGTGAGGTGTGACAATTTAAGCCTGGACTGCACTTATCTATTTTAAAAAGACAATATGCAGCCCTATTCCTTGGAGTAATCTCTGGAGCACTTACTTTAGATTCAGAAGCCCGGTGACTGAATGAGATACTGCGGCGTGTTCAGTTCAGGGTAAGATACAGATATAGTATTGTTCTAAGTTTAGCTGTCCAATATAGGATCTTAATGCTATAGAATTTAGTTTCCACTGCAGAAGAAGAAAAAGGAAAGAATTTGCTATAGTAATAATTAGAGTTAGTATATTTCCCACGGGGCAAGGTTCGTATTGAGCACGCAGCGCCCCCACCATGAGAAGTAATAAAACGGATGAAGCGTAGAATTTAATACCGGATGGGTCTTTATATAAGGCGAATGTTTAATTATTAAGAATGACAGACAAAACCATTGGATGACTCAGTGAGCTTATTAATGAATTTCCCGATTTATATTGTAATGGTGCTAACATATCTGTGAAATTTGCGATAAACAGTTAATGTGCTGTGTTGCACGCGACTGTAAAAATCATGTAGAGAATGTACAACACCAAAATAATAAAAAAAAAATAACCTGCTACCTAAAACGCAATTCATGTTCGATTTACTGTTCATGATAAGCGCCTGCGATTTTAGACTTCATCTACTCGAGAAGTAACCGTTTCCTGATTTCTAGAATAAATACAATTTCAACTGGAAGCCGCCATCCTGGAGGGCGTTAGAATACCATACGCCAAGTATGCGTAACATCGAAAACATGATCAACACAGCTGTGCGGTTATGCGTCGATTGTACAATTTAAGTTATTTAAAAGAACGCTGTTGACTCAGCGTAAGTTTAATATGAAAAATGATAAAATTTCACAATATCTGAATATCTTTAATTAACAGTGAAACATTAAATTATTTATAATTATAACACCATATTGCATCCAGTATTTAGAAATTGGAGATAAAATCCTTGACGCCATAACAATACAAGTTGCATGGGATGCCTTTCGTTGCTTTAATGAACTGTCTGGAGTTAGTAATTTGCTTAATGAACTCTGGTAAACAATTAAACAGTTTACAACCCATAAATAGTATGGCCTTTGGAAAACGACTTGATCTGTGTATTAGTGGAAACAAACGGTCATAACACGGGGTGATATAGCCATGCAACGAATTGTGCGAGGACGTTCGGTATTTCCAAACGAAAACGCATTCAGTACGTATATGTCATAAAATGTTAACAATTTGTTCATTTTGAAATATTCTTTACCTGACTCTCTATAATCCAACCAAAGAATGATTCTTATTATCCGTTTTTGTAAAAGAAAAACTCGATCTGATACAGAGCTCATTCGCCACCAAAGTGTATCTTACTTAACATGTCAATAAGTTTTTATAATAAAATATTCTCACTCCTAATGAGATTACAGACATAAAATATTATTACGTAACACAAACGTAGGAAAGTTAAAAACACTTTCATCAGTTATTGTTTTATATTGTATTGAAGTCTATGCAATTAGAATTTTTGTTTCCGTAACGGCTCTGATAACATAAACAAAGACATAAAAATGTAATATTTCCGGTTTCTTCTTTGCAGCAAATATGCCCCTTTGAATTAGCACGGTGGTGGAGACTTAGAAGAGTGTTCTAGAAATTAACAAGTATTATAAACGCTGCGGTGTGAGATGGAGTAACATATTATCAATGGGGAGATATTGAATTATATATAGATATTACGTTAGGGGTATACCTAAGCTTGTACCGTTAAACTGAGCAGGCCCAACTAAAAACGCATTGGTTTACTATCAGAACGTTAGTAGTTTGTGATGTAGAGTTGACGAAAGTATTGACATCAAAACAGTTTGCAAGGAAGGACCAACTCACATTGCATGTAGCTTAATGTAGGCACGGAAAATTAGCTTTCCTGAAGTTATGCGCCTTCGAAATTTCGAGTTGGAAGGTGAAACTAAAACGCGAAGGACCTCTATCAGAAGTACGGAATGGTAGACATCTTCTGTAACTAAAGGAAAAATAAAGGGAAAATTAGCAATAACAAGGTCAAGTAGCCGATACCTATCGTTAAATATGGAATTGTATTAAACCAAATGAAGGTCAAGAAAATTCGTAATGGTTTGGGATTTGAAAACATCTTCAGACAACCAGGTTCCAAACAAACAGTTGACATCAAATGCCGACGATAAAACAGAAGAGTAAAATTCGTCACTACGTAAACAACGAGAGTTCTAGCGCAGTTTCAAGGTCATAGGTGTCTTAGAATTTCATTTAAGTCCTCCTAAGTGATGTGAATTGGTCTTTCTTAGAGACCGGATTATGGGCAAAGTGCAAAAACTTAATTTAATTTATTTATTATATTTTACATCTACATGTAGGTGTATTACATTGATTAAAGTTAATTGGCGTTAATTAACTTTAATCAGTGTAAGACATCTACAAATAGACCTTAATTATATGACGATTGCAAGGACTGTGTGGATGTACAATTCACAGGTTTTCGAGAGCCCACGTGCTCTCGAAACGCTGCGTTCCGCATAATCAATAAATTTGTGTGAGTGGAGTCTACTGCTATACCTGGGAGGAGACCTAAATTATAATAAATAAATTAAATTAAATTTTTGCACTTTGCATATAATCAGGTCTCTAGTCCTTCTTGAAAACTGTTCTGGCATCAATACTGTATGCGATTCATTTTAATGAACAATGTATTCGTTGTTTGATATTCACGTCCTGTATTTTTATCAGGAATAACCAATAACAACAAACTGAAATATTACTTCCTACGACAGTAGAGACAATAAAAATGTGTCGATTTTCTACAGCAGTTTGGAGAACTTCTGAACGTCGAAATTTTTTTTTCATAATATGGGCGTGTTTATTTCAAATTAAGGACCAATTTAGGTGTATTCCATTTTAAATATTACAATGCTTTAGTTTTCTAAACGAATATTTTATTCAAATAATCTAAATCATTTCGGCCCTGCTTATTTGCATGGCTTATTTTAAACACTCACGGAACCATAACGCCTATTATCTTTAAACACATGGCCAATTTTATCTCTTCGGTTCCGTTTTTAATACGCCGCGACCAAGTTCAACGATTTCAATTTGCCTCCCAGCTGTCTCCGTCACCCTTCCCTGCGCCTCCACCATTTACGACAGATAACCATGAAGAATGAATCCACTTTACGTGGCAAAATTAGCGATTTAATTTACATTTCTTTCCTATCTCGGTCACGTTCCGCAGATGACGTTACAATACAAAGACGTACCTAAGTCGGTAAACACTGGAGCTGGTTAATGAACATCGGCTAGAGAGTTCAATTGAGACGACATGTGTTGCGTTATGTGTGCACTTCAACGGCTTTAAGTTTGTTCCGTGTACTCAGCTATTTGAATACGTTGCGCGCTAGTTAGCCGCTCAACGGGAGAGTATCGCGGCACTTTACTCCGGTCGACGTTTAATAGAAAACTCGTTGTAAGCGGAATACTTCGAAAATTAATCGCATTACCGTTGAATACCTTCGCTATGGAATACGCTCGCTACGCCGTATAAACGCGCATTCTATTCGGCGGGTATTAACGAGATGGTACGGAATAATTACAATAGGCAAGTATTTTACATGCTTACTCCTTATACCTGCACACGCAAAGTTCGATTATAGTTTTGAGGAATAAACGAGGCTTTACTGAATCGTACTTGACCGGAAAATTTACAGGACGAACGTGAATATTAATACGGTTAATTGGCATAGGATTTTCATCGCAGATAGCGGTGCACGTCATCAACAAAACTTTTAGAAGAATAACATAATGCAGGATAATTAAGAACGTGAGGTTAAATGCGTAGAAATGTCAACACTGATTTTTAAATTGTGTTGGATGCAGTGAAAATGACTGGCGCTAGGTTGATACATCGTATTTTATTTGGGTTTATTTAAATCTGTAGTTCCAATTGCATGTTTTCCTCCGTATGTCTTGTTAGTTTTGTCACAGCGCAATGTGCCGAAAGCGTTTTATTTTATAGTCGATGCAAATCGTAAATTGCATCTTGTCTTCCAAATTTCGAACCAAAATGTGATAATGCCGGACCTCTGTTACCTTTAAATGTTGTACGAGTAATTTCTTATCTTTTTTATGGGTAGTATTAGTAACTAATCATGTTATATTCTTTATAGCGAACTTCTGCAGACTTGCTGTCGTTGGCAAGATTTCATCTGAAGTTCGACAAGCAAAACAACTTAGCGAACTCAACCAAAAACACGATATGAAGAAGTCTGTTGTAGGTATTAATAATTTGTGTACTATTAGAAATGACACGTGCAGAAACAGTAAGTTTATCAAAATATATTACATGATTAATTAATTTGGATTTCATACAAATGCAGAGCAGACTAATACTCTGACATCCTATGATACAGTTGTTAGTTCGATCCGCCGGTAACGCAGGAGTCATTAGTTCAAATCCTACCGTGACTAATATTTTTTCTAGGAATTTAAAAACGTTGGTTAAATGGAAGGGAATCGTAATTTTATCATTACTAATACTAGAGGTACTTTTATATTAATATTAATTTAATTGGTAAGAATTTTCCTTTAATAATATTGTGTCTGCTGAAATATTATTATATATCTATTGACATTGTGATATTTAGGTATTAAAAGCGATTTGAACTCACGTTCAGTCTCGTGGTGCAGCCGGTAGCACAATGCGCCGGTAACGCAGAGGTCGTGGGTTCAAACCCTACCGTGACTGATATTTTTTCAGGAATTTAACGTTACAGTAAAGCCTACTTAAGGCAGGCATTCTACAAGAAAAAATACTGCCTACGAATTTCTTTTAAATATTTTAATCACATTATTGTGTCCATTATATTGTGCAGACGTATCTGTTCCTTAATGTCAGGTGATTCTCTTACCAAGATTTTACTGTATTTTTGTAAAAAAAAAAAGCGGCAACAGAGCACAAACAAAGTAAACAATATAACAATGTACGACAATTTATGGTAATTGCATTAACAAGGGCTCGATCCCGGGTCTATGCACTTGAGTTTTAATTGCGGATAAAAGTCAATGTAGGTTTTCTTATAGATTACGAGTCAAAATTAAAAGGTATTTTGTTTGTGCAGCATCCGTAGAGATTAAGAGAGACATTCTTTTATTACATACATTCAATTTAGGTCATAGATATTAACCAGTCTCAATAAACAGTTTAGGAAAGCATATAGTTATTGATAAATCAAAAACGATTTGTCTTCATGCTTTAATATGCATCCAAGCCGAGCCACACCGAATACATCAACTATTAACAGTAACAGTAATAAAGTAGTGAACCAGCAATTGCTTTTGTATCAATATAACGGCTCAGTGATCCAGTGGCAAGAGGGCCAGCACTTGAATTCGGTAACTCATGTGTCGTGCGTTCGAAACCCACGTCCATCAGTACAGTGGCGGGGTATCTTGTCGGGTGGGTTCGGTATGCTCCCAAGTTACCATTCGCTGTTGGGAAAATAATAAACGGCGTTTTACTCTTTACGGAGAGGGGGTGTAGTAACAAGGTCATGAAAGATTTTACACGCACTTTCCTGCACCTTAAGGGCCTTGAGTTTGTGACAAGCTAAAATAGCTTATAATCCCGTTGGCCCGCTTACCATCGTCAAAGAAAAAACAAATCACGACGATCTTACACCCACAATGTGTAGTTTTATCAAAGGAAGTGTCTGAGAAACATTATATTCTTGTGAGTTTCATTTAGAAAGCATAAAATAGAGGACACTGTCACTTGAAACTACATCATTGAGATTATTGAAGGCCCAGTATATATAAATCCTAGAGGCTTAGGACACGATCAGATATTCTTCGATGTTTAAACGAGTAATCTAGGAGAGCATTAGCGACCCGAACGCAAACTTGAAAGCTAGATACTCTAACGCTGAAGGACAAACAAAAGCATACCGTCGTCTCTCTCTCTCTCTCTGTATACGTAATAAGAGTTCGGATTGCTCCAGTTCGTTACCTTGCGCTGTGTATAGGGATTGGAACGTGGTCTATCTCTAACCGGCTTCGCTCAATGACAAATCCTTCCGGCTAGAGGACGATGATGGTCCGATTTTAATTGAAATTAAATTGTTCCCCTAAAGAGATGCAGAACGAGAATCGGAATGGAAACGTGGACTTTTTGCTTCTGCTGCGATTATAGGCGACTGAAATTATGAGTAAATATCGTCATTTATACAGATTAAATTCTAAGAGACGAGTTATATGTTTCGGTATTTGTATCATCGCGGTACCGTATTTTTTCTGGTATAATAGAGTCCATTGTTCAGAAAGTTCACGCTGAATTTTCATGGAACGCGGTTGAAGTAGTTCGTCCCGGTAAAAACTTGTCGCATGCTTCGATATTTTTGACACCACTAATGGTTAGACGAGTTTCTCCTGAAAATTACCTTACTTTGTGACTTTTTTTTGTACACGCCAGGTTTGGCTAGTTGATTAGATTCCAAATCTTAACGATAGATATATACGAAATATAAGCAAACAACAATTTTTAATGTAGTTCGTTGGCCACTTCAAATAATTTAGAAAATCTGATTTAAGAGATTTTGTCCTAAATAAATAAATGCATAATATTTTTAATTCTTTCATAGTTATTACTTACTATTTTCTATTATAATTAAACCGATATACCCATGCGTTTAAGAATTAGTTTTTTGCTTAGACGTATTTTCAAACGGCAGGTAGGCAACCTTCCTCTATCATATACAGTGAAGATAACGTATTTAGTGTGTTCGAAAATTACAGTAAACATCTTTATGCTGTACTATGGCGTGAACGTACTTTTATTCTGCGGTATGACATTTTCTAATCGCTATTGTTGTGGGTAAGAACAAGAACATGAAAGTGAAGAAAAAGAAACAAGAATTTGTGTTTCCTTAGAAACAAGGATATATTTCGTATAATTGGACGAAGATATAAAGTATATTCTGTCCAAACTCTAACAAAAATTGTCGAATTACTTTAAGAAAATATTTTGGGGCCGAGTACTTCCCGCAATATTTTTGTAATAAAATAAGACAACGATTTGATAATCAAATTATAAAAATAGCAAAGAACCGATTGCTATATTTTAATTTCCGAAGTGTGTATATTTTATTACAATTATTTATTTATGAGAAGGTAACAGAGCATCGTTAGTATGTTACAAAATGCTGTATCGTGTATTTGTTGTTGCTTGACGAACTTGGAAATTCCAATAGAAATGTTTTAAAAATACGTGTTGTAATAATATATCGGTAAAGAGGGACTAATGAGAAACATGGAAGAAGTGTAGTAAAACAGAGATAAAATGAAATTGGTAGGTAGTAGCAATCAATAGAAAGATGTTCAAAAAAATAATTGTTGTTACTAAATCAAAAGGAGGTTACACCAAATACTAAGCAAACTACATGCATCTTTATTTAATGAAATACTACAGCAAAATCATTTTCTTTCATTCAGTTTTACGTATCAAAAAATTGATTGTCATTTCAATAATAACACAAAGTTAAGAATAGTAGTGCAGAAAAAAATCAAGCACTGATGCACAGTAACACAAAAAGCTTTTGCAGGAGATTCATTCCTCATTTTGTGCGCCATTTGATAATATATAAAAAAATGTTGTCAACTGTAATAAATAATTAAAAAAAATGTTTCGTACCATACGTAATATTTTAGACTAGAGTACCAGAAAGTATTTGTGATCATTGAAAATTAGAATGACACTACACAGAATAGCAACGAAGACATTGTACCTGGAAAGTTTAGAAAAATGTAAAAATAAAAACAGAGAGATTAAAACAGTTATATAAATGGACAGAACAAACACGTTAAAACAAATGTCATCTTTTTATAATAGTTTTATTATGAGGGTTGTCTCTTAAGTTTTGCATATAGAGTTGGAATAAAACAGTAGATAGCTGTTAAAGACGAAGTATTCTCCATGCGCTCGAACCAACTGTGGAAGCAGTTAGTTCATTCGTTTGTTGCGTTTTTGAAGGCACCGTAAGAATCAACCTTACTTATTTACCGAAGGTAATAGCAAATGTTTATCAAAGTATATCAATATTATTTGATGATTTCACAATGGATTGGATATTATAAGAAGATAACGGCCTTAAGCTCGAATTGTGTACGAAAAACAGAAGAGGACGTCAATGTGATGGGGTAGCCATCACAGTCGCCAGATGCTAACGTAATCAAGAATTTATAGAGCAACACTAAAACCAAATTTAAAACATAACACTTACACTTAATCACGCAATTATCTTTCCAGATTCTAACAATTTGGCACTTCTTAAGTCAACAGTATATTCAAATGTTGATAGAAAGTATGGGGAAAGCTGTCAATTTATAATTTGAGAATGAATCCGTTTGAATACTTTACTAGATATGCGCATTTAGTGGTTAAGACGTACTTCCAAGAAATAAACAATACATTATTTCAGTAGTCCCCTACACAAAGAAAAGAGGCCACACACTCTTGTGCTACAGAACGGATACATATGAGACTCACATATGAGAAGTTCAAAAACTAAGTACCGTTTCGTTCTACCGCCACCGCATCGATATTGTCGTATTTCCGTGCATGCATACGTGTCTCTCTAGATTAGACTTTTCCGTGACGCCATTGTGCCAGATTGTATTGTGTTTGCATTTGTTAGTAATGGTTCAAAATGTTTAAGAAAATTTCTAAGCCCATCGACTATGAAATGCGAAATTCTCTAGATTTATGGTGAGAATGTAATGGCAGATAGAATGGTGAGAGAGTGGGTTAGATAATTCAATGACGCTCATTTTATGAGTTTTTTTTTCTAAAACGGCATTTACTTTCTGGGCAGGCCTCGTATATTTAACGTAAAACGTCTTGATTGTGATCCTCGTGCAATTTCTCATCTCGAGGAGGCAAAATTATTAAATGTGCCGTCAACAAGTAAAGGAATTATTTTCGAAAACGGTGAGCAACGCAGTAAGCAATAACTGCTGTACAACCTCGCCAACTACCTGAACTTTTGCGCTCGTTTAAATTTTTCCATCGCGGTAATTGCATCCCATTATGAAGGATTACTGAATAATTTGACGTTCTATGAATAGCGAAATGACTGAATTGATTATTAAATATGCACCAGCCGCGCAGCGGAAACGGCGAGAAAGACCATGTTAGGTGGAAGCGAGCGGTTTTGGCCCGTCGTAAATAATTTCGATGGCCGACGGGCGCTTGCTGTTCGGAACTTGTTGATGTTTTATAGAATAGTGCAAAGAAAGAGAGGAAGGTTTTCTTGAATTATTCAAAGTGCTTTAACGGCGAAGAACAATTTACCGCGTTCGCAGAATAGTTCGAGTTCAAACAGAGATGCCGGATGGTACGACGGTTGTTGCCGAAGTGTTTTTCTGGCGTTTTATCCTCGGAACGACCTAAAATCTAAAGGAGAATGTCGTTTTTGCAAGACGACCTCCGTATTAGTTGTAGCCGTTTGTTTTGTAAAGAACAACGGCGCTTTTCGCTGGAATTACGTGAAATTTGAATGCCGCTACTAAACTATATTTTAATTTTTGTTCGTGGAAATTTGGAATGGGAAATAACAGACTATGTTAGGAAATTACTGTTTAAGAGGAAGTCTGCACAAAAAGAAGAACCTATATGCAAACAACACAATGAAGGGAAAGAAATAGTTATAATCTTTTGGAGATGTCGAGGTAGAAAGGCATGCACTGGAATTTTCTTATTTCAGAAGACATAGAAGATCCTATACATAATGGAGCAAGGACAATGATATTACGTACAATAGCGTGTGCGACACACTGTGCGACGGTAACGCAGAGGTCGTGGGTTCAAATCCTACAGTGACCGATATTTTTTCAGGAATTAAAGACGTAGGTTAAATCCAAGGAAATCATAATTTTATCATTACTAATACTAATGGTAGTTCCATATTAATATTAATTTAACAACGTTAGGTGTTTAAACTACTGCCTGTGATTATCCATAGATAGTTGGGTACAGTTTTCGCTCGCTATTTATTAGTTAAGACTTTGAGTAGTCATTTTAATCTTATTATGTGATCTGTGAAAGAAAAGCTTACAATATTTTTTTCAATAACGGTTTAGAATAAAATAACCTGCCAGCTATTATGTTGTGACATTACGATAACCATCTCATATTATATTCGAATAACTTTGCATACATAACAGATAAGATTCACTTATTGTCAAGCTGTGTAAATACTCAGGTTATCGGTAAGAAAATATGCAAATTCTACATGTTCAACAAAGAAAACATTAGCAAACCGCTTAAGTGTTTATTATTTATAGGTTATTGTTGAAATAAATGTAATTTCCGGCCTTTTGAGCGTGACTAAATTCTACACGCAGACTAAATAAACCGTTCATAGTTGTTCTATCGCGTAAATCTTCTATTTTTTTCGTTCCTCTTATGTTATAATTACTGATACAGTAAATTCTAAAGAAGGTACGCAACGTTTTAGTAAATAGTAATGTATTAACTTGTTGCGCCTACGTTTTGTGTATAATATTACAAAGTTAGAATTAACTACATATATTCATTGTAACGGTAGTTAAGAAGATGAATGGAAGATTGCTGTTTAAACCCACGCTTCTAAGAATTGTTCCTGTAATATTTCGGGAATGTAGTTTATATCTGTAATACGTAACACTCTGAATAATGAAAATCGAACTTAGAAATAGATCAGTATGAAATGTGGTCGATTACCATTAACGGTTTTATCGAGTTACAACAACCACATGCAATAATTATACTTTCGACGTGTCGATGGGCGTAATTGTGAATAAGAGGAGGATGAAATAAGATTTCTATAAGTTAACAAAGTCGAGAAATACGCATGCCATTCTGCAGGGCGATTTTGTGTCAGAATGTCTCTGTCTAACGGTATTCTCTTTATCTTTTACGTTACTCATAATAACAGCGATTAAAAAATCGAAAGTACGATTAAACTCATGACACAGACCAGCAGAAATATATTTATTTTAATTTTTGAACACTAGATTATTTGAAGTGCTTTAAATATTATGTGTTGTTGTAGACTTCCACGGTATTTGTTTTTTTAAGAATTAAGGTTTCTGGGTTGAAACTCCATCGTAATTACATGAGTCTGTCGACGTTTCACTCTTAGTTACATGGAGCTTCTTCTAGGCTGCATGTCGTAACACTGCTGTCGCTCTTCTCATAGCAGCATTAGGACATGCAGCAACCCGCGATTTCAACCCAGAAACCTAAGTTCTGGTTTCAATTTAATGGCCACTGACTGTATATATTAACACAATTCTATTTTTATAGGTTTTCTCTATATCTTTAGTATACTGCAGTACACGGTGCGGTAAGTTAATTTCCTTTTTTGAAGTGTGGGCTATTAAGACTGTAAAGATCGTAGAGAGGTGGGAGTGGTCCCATTTGACAGGTGTGGTTCTAAAGTTTTGTTTCCTTCACCGCAGTCGCCACCAACCCGAAATCAATTGTAGCGTGAGTCAATACGTTCAGACAAACCTCGAGTACAGCAAGACAAAAGAATGAAGTTCGTCGACCTGTCAGATCACGTGAGGACGTTTAGAGAGTGAGAGCTTAAATCTTGGAATCAGCACGGCATTCTGCGCGCGTTAGCTCTTGGACATTTCGATCGTTCAGTGGCGCGAATTCTACACAGTGACCTTCATTGCCATCCATACAAGTTGGCAATTGTCCATGAACTCTACGAGTGCGACTTCGATTCTCGGAGAAACGCATGCGAGTCTCGAAAACGTTCCCGAGGATGCAATTGTGTTTTCCATTGATGAAGCCCAATTCAGTGGATGCGTTAACAAATAGAACATGCGCTATTGGCCTGACACTGCTCCCCGACAATTGCATCAGAGGCCTTTACAGTCACCCAATATATAGAAAAGAAATAGAAAATATTATATTCTAAAGTTAGAGTGTGGTGTGTGATTTTCTCAGCTGGTACTATTGGTTCTTGGTTTTTTGAAGAAAATGAGGTCATGGTGACAGTAACATTAAACCGGTATCTCGAAATGCTGGAAGATTTTTTCGCTCGATTTGAAGAATTGGGGAACATCTGGTTCCGGTAAGATGAGGTAACGGCTCCCACTTTCAGGATCTCCATGACTCTTCTGACGGAATGTGTTCCGGAGCGCCTCATTTCAATAAGGGGCGATTTGGAGTGACCAGCGTTTTCCCTCGATGTAGCCCCTTGTGGATTTTTTGTGAGGTTTTTGAAATCCCGTGTTTATGTCAACCCTCCAAGGACCCTACAAGACTTGAGAGCCAACATCCAGACAGTAATTGCCGACATATTCGCTGACATGCTGGTAAGAGTGATGAGAAACGCCACAAAACGAATGATTGAGTGTATAGGCAATGGGCGGCGCCACCTACTTGATGTGATTTTTAAGACTAACTAAAACAAAACTTTAGCTATGTAACACATGGGCTGAAAAGTCCCGGGCCTAACACATAGATAACGCTAGTTTTATTGCAGTCACCTTTCTCTCAGTTAGTACTAACCTTCAAAAGACAGCTGTTAAAATTTCAAGATATTCTATTCATTAGTTTGTGAGTTATTGTGCTAAGAGTCACGCTACTTTTGTTATTTTCAAAACAATGGATCAAAAACAATTTCGTGTTTTAATTTTACACTGCTTCTTGATGGGAAAAAATACCGTTCAAGCGAAGCAATGGCGTGAAAAGTGTTATGGGAACTCCGCTCCACCAAAAACAACAATAAAACGTTGGTTTGCTGACTTCAAACGTGGTCGTAGAGACACCGATGATGCAGAACGCAGTGGACGTCCAAATGAGGCGGTGACACCAAAAAACATCAAAAAAATCCACAAAATCGTTTTGAATGATCGAAAAGTGAAGTTGCGTGAGTTAGCTGACATCGTAAAGATATCAAAAGAACGGATTGGCTTTATATTGCATGAGCATTTAACTATGAGAAAGCTCTGTTCAAAGTGGGTGCCGCGTTTGCTCACTGTTGACCAAAAAGAAGAACGTGTTGATGATTCTGAGCAGTGTTTGGCCATGTTTAAACGTAACAAACCCGAATTTTTGCGTCGATACGTGACAATGGATGAAACATAGATCCATCACTTCACTCTGGAATCAAAACGATCGTCATCTGAGTCTACAGCAACTGGTGAACCTCGTCCAAAGCGCCCGAAAGCACAACAATCGGCTGGAAAGGTTACGGCCTCGGTATTTTGGGATGTGCGTGGTATAATATTCATTGACTATCTTGAGAAAGGAAATACCATCAACAGTGAATATTATATAGCGTTATTGGAGCGTTTGAAGGCCGAAATTGCAAAGAAACGACCGCATATGGCAAAGAAAAAAATGTTGTTTCATCAATACAACGTACCGTGTCACAAGTCGATCAAAACAATGGCAAAACTACATGAATTGAACTTCGAATTGCTCCCACATCCACCGTATTCGCCAGATGTGGCTCCCAGCGACTACTGGCTGTTCGCAGACCTCAAAAGAATGCTGGCCGGTAAGAAATTTCGCACGAATGAAGAGGTTATCGCTGAAACTGAGGCCTATTTTGAGGCAAAAGATAAATCGTTTTAAAAAAGTGGTATTGAAATGTTAGAGCGGCGCTGGAATGATTGCGTTGCTCTTGATGGAGATTACGTTGATGAATAAAGCTAATTTTGAACCAAAAAAAAACGTGTTTTCTTTGTTAGGCCCGGGACTTTTCAGCGCATGTGTTATGTACCTTCATTATTAAAAAAAATAAACAATTTCTGATACATGAAATGGTTTTTATTGCGTTTTGAAAAAAAAAGGAAATTAATTTGCCGCACCCTACTGCGTATTCTTGGTATGGTTTCTAGAAATAACAATTTTAATCTAACTTGTAATGGTCGCCAATAAATTCAAACTACTGTACATAAGAGTAAGTTGCGATATTAGTGAATTATTTCTGCATCGATTATTGCATAAGAAATCTCCAACGCAGCTTTTGAAGTCCTACAAACCAACTTTTTTTTCCCAGATGAAAATAAATAGTTAACATCGAAAGCATTTTTCGGTACTGTCATTCGTTTGAATTCGAAAGAAATTAAACAAACCGTCATAACGAGCAAGGTAACTGAGAAATAGACTTTTTTTTGCTTGCTCTCGTGCCGGTCGGCGTTTGATAATGTTTTCGCTTTCGATTGTAGTGCAAAGGCGGTTTTTATTAATCGATTGGCAGAATTCCAAAGGCGCTGTGTTTCGGTAATTTTGGCTTTTAAACGTGCTGCTCTGGCGTTCATTTCCAACGTATGTATGTACATTACTTACGTGAGAATTAAGGTGATTGCACAAGTACTCTTTACCTTATTTTATTTATATGATTCAATTATTTAAAGTGCCACGTTAAAATAGCAGCAAAAGAATAGCGCTAGAAGATGTGTATGTACACGTAAATAACGGATTGCGATATTTTTGGGGCTAATTTTGGCCGTTACTTTGGCAGTGTTGATGGTTGTTTTTAGCGATAAGGTGAATTCTTGGACAAGTTATTTTTTATCGCTTAAATATTACAATGGGTTTGTAGCAGGACCGATAGAACTTATGAACAATCACCAATGTATGAATTGCCAAACTATACAACAAAAACAAGAAATAGAAGATGAGGAATTCTCAATCTGCCCTGATGTCAATACAAAACTCTTAGAATTCTAATAAAAATCATGACATTGTCAATAAGATTTTTGACTTAGTTACAAGAAATACAGATGCAAGTGAAGTTCAAACGGTGTAAAGCCCATTCTAACATAATTAATAACGACATTGCTGATATGTATTCTAAAAATCCGGTTATGGATATACATTCTTCACCGGTTCTTGTTTCAGAGATTATTAGCTATTTTAGGGCTCAGAGTAAGAAACGTTGGACTACTGACTCGCATGATTTTACCCAGAAATCTAAAACGCATTATGCGTTACTCCATCCCGAATTACCCTCTCACATTGATTACATTCACAACTATAGTGTTACCAGATACTTTAGTTCTACGATATCCCGCTTAAAGTTTAATTATGTATGCACCCCTGCACATCTCAATAGGATTGGTGTTCTTGATAGTCCTTACTGCTCATGAGATAATGAGACATTAGGTGATATTAACCATATTTCATTTGGATGTCCTAATTTCGCTAGATATCGAGATGAATTCTTTCAAGGTTTAAGTAAATTCTTTTTCTACCTCCTGTTAATACCTCTTTCATTCTGGCACATTTTTGATGTTTGTATTTTAGAATTTGTTACGTAGCTAAATGACTATTTGCCAAGGCAAAAAAAAGATGGGGAATTAATTTCTACAGAATTAAACAAAAAACATACTCCTATTTAAAAGAATGCCCAGAAAATAACACCAAAGATAAGAACGCTGTAAGTACAAGTTTTCTCATGGTATTGGTGAAATCAATCACGAGAAAGACAATGTGAAGAGACAAAAAACGCTAACTCACGGATACGTTTCTGCCTACCCGGCGTCATCAGCGGTCGAGTAGTTTTTTGCTCGACACATTGCAATTCTCTATCTGCTACTATCACCACATCTAACCCTACAATTCAAATGATCGTTCTTGGCGCTAACTAGTGTCAAAGGAATGAACCACTTGTCTGCAAAAGTAGCGGGTACAGCTTCCCACCATTTTCTCGAGCAATACATGGATTGTTAGTCCCGAGAGGGCGCTCGCGTAAAGGGCACTGCACATGTGAATGATTTCTCAGGCTTACCATGACGTATTTAAAACACATCTAAAAGAATGCCTAGAAACTAACATCAAAGATAAGAACGCTGTAAGTTTAGCTTTTCTCATGGTATACCATGTATTGCTCGAGAGAATGGTGGGAAGCTGTGGGGTGTAGATGCCGACGTTTGACAGCCGCATTTCTTAAAACTGTTAACATGCATTGAAATAAAGTCAGGGTAAGCATTTTTAGCAAACACGATCCCATGTCCTTTATTTCTACTCCATAACATTAAAGATTCACCACCGCATAGTCGGCTGAAATTGCAAAGTGCGAGTTTAGAGAAAATTAATCGCTTTATGGCATTCTACTATTCGAAACATTACGTTTATGCTGTAAACATTTCTTTGTAAATTTCGAATCATATTTATTAAATTCGTGAATGTTTGTTTGCCAACCGTGAAGCACGTATGTATTGTTGAACACTGATATAGATTTTACTAAACAATATATCCAGAACCTTAGTAAGCTTTGGTAAGATGTTTATGGGTCAATATTTAGATATGTCAAAGTGGTTACTTTCCTACTACAGGTACAATCTTGCTTATTTTCCATGCATTAGGGAATTGAGACGTTGACAGAATTACATGAAATAGCAAATTTAGCCAAAAAGCGGAGACAGAAGTCCAATCATGGACTAGGAAACTCATAATGGAAACATTATCAGTAGTTATATAGGATTTAAGTCTAATTTTGATGTTATCTTCATTAATAGGTCCAATATTCAACATAGGATAATAACCGAAAGATACTAACACCACACTGTCACTAGCACTAAATGTTTTACAGAAATATTCAGCAAACTTGTACACAGTGTCTGATGGTTGACTGAGTACTTTATTTTCATCATTATTATACCACGTAAACTTCTTGTCGCACAACGTTTAAAATAGGAAAAAAACCCACATCATTTGACTGGGGTTCAATTTTCTCCCAAATTATCCTTCATTTTATTCAGAAGTGTAGTATTATTTACAATGTATTTGTAGGGTGCTCCCGTTGATGGTGTAGATTTAGGTTTTACATGTTATTACGCTGATAATTGTTTTCGAGACCAAACTTAAATATATTGGTATTAGAATTAGAAATCATTTACTTGCTCCACCACTAAACAACAAATTTTTCAGAAAACTTTACAGCATCTTGGCTATAAGCTTTTCAATGCATTCAATGCCTGACGATATTAAAACAGTAGTATCTACGAATATCTTTAAAAAGACTTAAGACTATTATTGGACACAAATTGTTACAGTATCAATGATTTCTTTTATGTCTTTAGGATAAATATATAATTGTCTACTTCCTATTTGTATTCGTTTGGTTATCAATTCTAATGATTCTATGATTGGTTTTCTTTCTTTTTTTGGCAGTTTTAAGTGATAATTTCCTTTGAAATAAATCATTATCCTTATTATTATCAGTTATATAACTATAAAAATTGATCAAATTAAATAAATACTTTTTCTTAACACTCCCTCTTCATATTAAAATTGTAGAAATATATCCCAGAACTTGAGCTATCGTATGCAATTGCAGAAAAAGTAATAGGAAAAGTCACTAATCAATACCACGCCTAAATTTTCAAAATAAATCGGGTTTGTTTGAAATGTTACTTTTCGCTCTTTAAAAATTTAGTCATATTCTGTACAAATTAGTTGATATTACGTCTCTATTATTGCTAAATATTAATAAAGGAATGTAACGTATTTATTACGTCGAAATTTTTCTGTTCACGTTGTTAGATTACCTCAATAACAGTTTAATGATTGAAGTTAGCCTAAGTCTTCATTAAATCCAAAATTTGCCATAATACTGCAAAATGCAAATCAGAAATCCGCGTTTTACGTGCAATACATACACGTAAGTGGTAAATATTTCTTCGGTAGAAGTCTCTGGCATCCAAACGATTTACTAGTCAGAGGCGAAAAATCTCGAAAAGAAAATACTATTCCACCTCATTAAATCTGCTATTGAAAGCATTCATTTTCGAAACTGTCTAAACATTTGGATATTATGGCTTTTATTAGTTATTCGCATAAACATTCAGAAATGAGAGGTATGTTTTTTTATCTGTTCGTTGCTTGGTTCCAGAACAATTTTAAGTAGGAAGCTCTAAAAGCCATATTTATCGTTGTTGGTAAATATATCAGTCCCTTAATTTACCTAATTTCCATTTTACGAATGAAAATTTTGACGTAACCTTAGAATTTTTCAAGATTTCAGAAAAGCCATCCTGATCTTTCTATAATGAACCATATACCCAAGTATTTCACAAAATAAGTGTTCAAATGAAAATTTCAGTGCTTTCGAGAATGGTATACGATTGTCACTCTTCACTCCCTTTGCGAATAGGGTGGAAGGTTACTTTGAAACTTCAAATAGGAATTTCCATTTGTTGGTTCGGACTTCACGTCTTTTTGATTTGAATGTGTTTTCAATTCTTCGTACATGGCGCTATAATTGGACTACAAATTGCGATGAATAAAAGTAAGGGTAATACTTAATTGTACTATAAGCGTTCCTTAGTAGACGCTTTGGTTGCTCATTTTATACCATATTTAATCATACCGAACGGTTTTGTACGCACGGTATGTATTTTTTTATAAAACAATATTTTCAATGCCTACTATTATGATATTAAAAGTAAAATAAACAAAAACATCGAGGCTTTTATTAATATTGATAAAACAGGAAATGGGATATGCCAACTATTTTAAAAAAATGTTATTGTTTGTTTTTGATATGTACAATTCAACTAACGTGTTATAATATTCATTTTTATTATTAGTTGTTGCATTTCATGCATCTGCTTTATACGTTTGTTTATATAAATATATTGAAGCGATGTAGTTTTCAGTTAAAATAGTGGATAACCAATATTCCAATTAAAATAATAATTACCCAATTCATTACTAAAACGAAAAGAAACAGATTTCTTTCATAAACGGAAAAATGTAAGACAATTTTGTCAGGGCTGTATTCAGGATACGCCGACACCTACAAAAGTTTCTATAAACAAGTGTCGATCTTTTTAAAGAAGAAATCAAATACACAGATTTGTTGTAACATGTTAACACAGCTTTTAAAACAAACGTCGCTGAAGAGTATGAGAGAGTACTCCAACTCGTTTCTTGGTCAGTAGCCAATAACAAACCCTTGTGATTAGTAATGGAGATTGTGATTTTGAGTGTTGTCCGAGTTGGAGGGATGTAAGTCAATAGGAAAGTGTTACTGAAGACTTTTGGAGTAAGTCGAAGCGTTACTTCTAGATTTCCGAATCGTTCTTTGGAAACTGGAAGTGTTCGACGAAGTCAAGCGCAAGGTCGGTCAATATAAGACAAACAAATGACCAATACGTGGCCTAACTAGGGCGAGCATATGTAAGAAGCCAGCTTGAAAGTAAGTTTGCTACTGCCACCAGTGCCAATACAAACAATAAGAAATGGACTGATTTATATGCCACAAAGCTCTTGATTTATATTCCACTTACTTCAGAGCACAAAAGATCCAATAAAATATGGGCTAATGTTAATTGAGGTTATAATAAATGGAGGCTAGTATTAATCAATGACGGATCCAGATTTACGTTGCAGCCAGATAATAGATGCTTTCTGATTTGGTATGAAACCAGCGCAAGCAATAGCACACACTTTGTGTGAGAAAAGTCTCAATATGAGGATGATGGTGTAACGGCATGTGCCAGAATAAATACAGGATGATAAAACGACTTTGATTTTGCAGAAAATAGAGCCGTCACTGATCAGTGATATTAGGATGAGATTTTGCGGCCTATTGTGTCAAAATAAAGTAATAATGGGGAAACAGTTCATTTTTGTGGACGATAATGCTTGTCCTCATTAAGCAAACATCTAGTCATAAAAAAAACTGGTTTCATGAAGTTGATGTGGAGAAAACCGAGTGTTCAGACAGTTCTTCAGATGGTAATCTAATGGAACACACTCTAACCAAATTCATGCCATCAAGGTGTCAATCAATTTTAGCTACTTGTGGGATCGCACGCCTTATTAATCTCTATTTTTGTAAGAATTATGGCAATGGATCTTCTATAAAATTCAATATTTCGGTGTTTTACATTTTTCCTTTCGTCCGAACAAATTTAACATACCATAATGTGCTCATATAGTTGTTTGTAAATATCAAAACTAAAATACCGAAACTAAAAGGTGTATGAAATCATTTTTATGAAATATTGTTATTATTTATATCATTTTGAGTAGTATAGGTCACATTGTCCTAACTTTTGCTTCATGAAGTTGTAAAATTTTCTGTTTGTTGGGCTAATGATACCTGCATAGTTTAGAAAATCGCGAAAAGAGTTTTGCTTTCTCTGATTATAAAGTCTGTGAAATAAGATACACATTTACCATTTTCAAAGACTTAGTCCCTCATCTTTCTTTCTTTCTTCCACTTATTAAATTTCAATGAATCTCTCTTCCGTTTAGATTGTCGGTTTGCGACTTGTAACAGAAAATAAATATGGTGCAATAGAGAAAATTAAAACTCACTACACTGGTAGGAGAAGAACCTTAATAAAGTTCTTCTACTTAAAAGACTATTTCCTTCAAGCACTGCCTGAGAAAAAGTTAAATTAGTTTGGTTCATTTTAACAAAGAAGACTCTGCTTCTAGTTTGTTATTTTCTTAGGAGCGCGTTTCTTTTCGGTTACCAAGCGGAATAAATGAATTATAAATGATTCTGTTATTAGGAACTGTAGTAATTTAGAGTAGGAGATGAGTTTATAATAAAGAAATAAAAGTATCGGGTTGAAATCTTGTTGAATATATTTAAGCGTATCTCAGGATAGCGTTCTTTATCGAGAATTTTCGTACACTATATTTTCTCAAAATTGAAACCGTATTTATTTGTTATTAGTATTATGTGCTTTTCGTATAGTTATATTGTTAGAACATTTATCAAATGCTGTTTTGTCTTCCATACCTATCTTGTCGGACACAAGTTTAAGATATAAAAGAAGGGTTGGAAAGGTGCACCGTTATTATGAAACTATTACTTCATAAAGCCAATAAAAGAAAACGGTTGCATTGGGCGTTAGAGCATCGAAATTGAATCTTAAAAAAATGAGCAAATGCTTTTTGAAGGGACAAATCAAAATTCTAGGTTTTTGATGATAAACGGGGAACTCCTTTCAGCATAATAATGACCCCAAGTACTTCCTGAAACTCTCCAAAAGCTTTTCATCAGAGAAAGAAGAAGAGGGAGTTACACGAATGTGGTCAGGCCACAACGATCACTGGCCCTGAATCTAACAGAGACATTGTGAGATGAGCTGGTTAGAAAAGTTCGTCAGCGGATTACAAGTTCAGCAAACTACTTATGAAAATACCTTCATTCGGAGTAGATTAAATCCAGTGACCGCTAAATTGCTGACATCATTTGATTCAAGTGATCTGAGATGGAAAAGCTTCATAAAGCAAGTTTGCGCCGGTATAGTGGAGATACAATCTTTTGTAGCACACAAATTTTGCCACCGAGATTGTTGAGTAGTTTGAAGCTGACAAATTAAAATCAACCGATGGAGACTATACTTGTTTTCTGAAAAAATTTATGGGCAAGTAAAAAAGCTCAGCATATTTGATAGGGACAATCGAATATGAAGAGAAGCTCTTACATCTAAACAACTACTGGGTATTCTACAACGAGAATGAAGCAATATTAGTCGAAAACAATTGGGAAATTCGTTACAAGAATGTTGCACGTTGCAGTGTTAACTGCCAAAACTAAAAAAAGAAAGCCAATTTTTGTTTTTCTATTAAGAGAACAAATATGTTATATTCTAGTACTTTTTCGAGTTAATTGATTTTCTTTCCAATGCAATCCAAGAGTGCAAACTTTCTTGATACACACCAATTTTCACTAAATTCCTGCGTTCTATATAATGTTTCTTATAATTACATACCGCTATTAAACTGTGGTAGCATATACGAAGGAAAATAGCAGTGAGCTAATTCTCTATCTGTCATTAGGTGTGGTTAATGTAGATGGAGACATGGTTGAAAAATACAACTTGTTTTTGGCTAACTAATTCTCTAATTATTTTTATAATAGCTTTTTGTGACCTACTTACTCGCTTTCTTTCAGTATATTTATAACAAGATCGACGGGTATATCGGTACATAGCATTAATATATACAATTGCACCTTAAACCTTTATTTCCCAAAATAGTCTATAAGAACTCCTAGGGATCGGATTTGTTCCGTTGGGATCTATATTAGTGAGAAAAAAGTGTAGAGGTCCACAAGATTTAAATGAAGGTAAATGAGATAATACATTTAACCTAGATTGTTTGTACATAATACTTACAATAGATATAGAAATTACCTAATTGATTTTTAACAAAATCGTGTATCTGTATCTGATTTGTAGTGTCCTACAGATGCAATGTTTTCTGTAAGGTTAGTACATATATAAAAACCATAACGCCACATACGTATATTTATTGTCGTCAGATATCTACCATCCAACATAGCTGAGGTTAGAAGCAAATACAGGTAGAATAGCATTGATTGTTTGAAGTTCAGCTTCATTCCACCTCTGTCGGACAACTGCCCATATGTCTTTTGTGCAACAAAATTTTAAGCAATGACTCTATTAAATCACCCACAAGCTGGAGGAATATCTGAGAAGATGTCATCTTAGTAAAATAGCAGAACCATGCAGGGCAGTATGTTTGCTTCAACGTGAAAAATAAGCAATGATGGTTTACCGTTGTCTTATAACACCCCATTAATCATAGCAAAATCAGGAAAATCCCACATTATCGTCAAACAGCTAATTTTGCTAGCCATTGAAGAGGATTTACTAATTGTTCTACAGCAGTTTGAATATAGTCAAAAGAATTGCTTTGGGCAATGGATCAAGATGAGTAAAGCTTATTGTGTAATCCATGAGGAATTGCATTTCGCAGACCTTCGACAGTAGCGCTGAAGAAGAATCAATATTGAATGTTTCATGATTACTTCATGGAAAAGGGGATTCCTTTATCAAATATAAAATTAACTGCAACAGATGAAGCATCAGCCATGTTGGAAGTCATCGTGGTTTTATCAACCTTCTGAAAAAAAAAGGATACTTAAAGTGTTTGCATTTGACTACATCATTCACAACAACATCTGGCATTTTCAATTCGTCATAAAGGCAGTAAACAAAATTCATAGCAAAGCGTTGAATTCTAGGTTATTTGCGTAGTGTTGTGAAGAAAATGATGCTGGCTGTCGAAAGCTTTGTTTGACAAGATTTCTTTTTGAGACGACTTTAGAGTTTATTTTTTTCTTTGAAAATCTCATATTACAAGGAGACGAAATTGAATCTCATTTAACAGATTTATTTACTAAATGTAATGACATTAACCTGCAGTTACAAGGCGACAGCTTGAATTTAATAAAAACAAAACCCATCACTGCAGCATTTCTCGTTAGAATTAATCTAATGAAGGAAAACATTGCAAGGCGCCAATTTTCTCAGTTCCTCAAGTTCTCATTGGCAAACATCCAGGATGATGACGTTTTGGCCTACGTTCAACATTTAAATGATTCTTACACCGACTTCAAAATCAAGTTTGCAAATGTTTTGACTATGTAATACCACGCTGGATTATCGAATTATACGATGACATTGAAGAATCTAGATATCACATTACAAGGAGAACTGATCGAAAGAAGCACTAATGCAGAGCTTAAGGGACTATCGACACAAAGATATACTTGCTGCTTATCCTGCGATATAGACTATTGCAAGAAAGTTTTTCATACTTCGTAAAATCGGTTGCAAATCACTGGATTTGAAGATGTGAGGCCTTATATCATTAAATTAAAGCTAAACAATAAGCAATTGCTATTAAAGCATCAAGTTCATCTCCTCCGCTAACAGTATTGTATGCGTAGTACTTAACACATGGGCTGAAAAGTCCCGGGCCTAACACATAGATGACGCTAGTTTTATTGCAGTCACCTTTCTCCCAGTTAGTACTAACCTCCAAAAGACAGCTGTTAAAATTTCTTGATATTCTATTCATTAGTTTGGAGTTATTGCGCTAAGAGTCACGCTACTTTTGTTATTTTCAAAACAATAGATCAAAAACAATTTCGTGTTTTAATTTTACACTGCTTCTTGATGGGAAAAAATACCGTTCAAGCGAAGCAATGGCGTGAAAAGTGTTATGGGGACTCCGTTCCATCAGAAACAACAATAAAACGTTGGTTTGCTGACTTCAAACGTGTTCGTAGAGACACCGATGATGCAGAACGCAGTGGACGTCTAAATGAGGCGGTAACACCAGAAAACATAAAAAATCCACAAAATCGTTTTGAATGATCGAAAAGTGAAGTTGCGTGAGTTAGCTGACTTCGTAAAGATATCAAAAGAACGTATTGGCTTTATATTGCATGAGCATTTGACTATGAGAAAGCTCTGTTCAAAGTGGGTGCCGCGTTTGCTCACTGTTAACCAAAAACAAGAACGTGTTGATGATTCTGAGCAGTGTTTGGCCATGTTTAAACGTAACAAACCGGAATTTTTGCGTCGATATGTGACAATGGATGAAACATGGATCCATCACTTCACTCCGGAATCAAAACGATCGTCATCTGAGTGGAGACCAACTCGTGAACCTCGTCCAAAGCGCCCGAAAGCACAACAATCGGCTGGAAAGATTATGGCCTCGGTATTTGGGATGTGCGTGGTGTAATATTCATCGTCTTTCTTGAGAAAGGAAATACCATCAACAGTGAATATTATATAGCGTTATTGGAGCGTTTGAAGGCCGAAATTGCAAAGAAACGACCGCATATGGCAAAGAAAAAAATGTTGTTTCATCAAGACAACGTACCGTGTCACAAGTCAATCAAAACAATGGCAAACCTACATGAATTGAACCTCGAATTGCTCCCGCATCCATCGTATTCGCCAGATTTGGCTCCCAGCGACTACTGGCTGTTCGCAGACCTCAAAAAAATGCTCGCCGGTAAGAAATTTCGCACGATTGAAGATGTTATCGCTGAAACTGAGGCCTATTTTGAGGCAAAAGATAAATCGTTCAACAAAAGTGGTATTAAAATGTTAGAGCGGCGCTGGAATGATTTCGTTGCTCTTGATGGAGATTACGTTGATGAATAAAGCTAATTTTGAACCAAAAAAAGCGTGTTTTCTTTGTTAGGCCCGGGACTTTTCAGCCCATGTGTTATATACATATATATTTTAAACTAGTTTAATTTTATGTAGGAATTTAGTTAGGTTCTGATTTATTTCGTCAAAAACCCAAATATTCGCATACATTTTGTGTTTTTTCAATAAAAATATGAATAAAGGTAATACCCGAATCAATAAAGCAACTTTCGTTTGATTTTTATGAAAATTTAATTTCCTCGCTATTATCAACGTTGTTGAAATTCAAATTTAATTATTTTATAAAATTAAAAATTCCACGGTTACGGTAGGATTCGAACCTACAGCTCCTATTCGCTAGACAAGCCCGTAAATGGGAAACATGCTCGTCTAGCGAACAGGAGATTCGAATCCCACCGGAACCGTGGAATTTTTAATTTCACTAAACAAAATTTGTCAGAAATTATAGGTACATATATATTATTACATACTACTAAAGTGAGTAGCTGTGCGAAACAGATTTGATATTAATAGGTTTAAGAAAATCTACAAAAAAAAAATCCTCAAATGGTCTACGATGATTTACACTAACATTGATAATATGAACTTAATTTTTATTTCAACTATATTTGTAATGGATATTTTCATATTTTTGCGTATTTTGGAATATAATTTTTAATAACGGAAATAAATATAGAGGCTCTTACCATATCGTAGGCTACCAGTTTCTCTGGCGTAGCGGACAGCTGATTGTCGAAGTAGTTGATCTCGGTGAAACGATTAACGATGAGGGTACTCGGCGCGGTCAAGTGGCTAGTGTACATATGAGGGGCGCATTGGGCGCAGGGGCAAGGCGCTGGCAGTGTAGCTGCAGTCGCTGTAGCTGCGGTTGCCTGCTGGTATACCGGTGGTGCTGCTATTTCGGGACAGGGCACGGGACAAAGGGGCACTACGTAAGGGATTTGGGTGGGTGCGTTCAGAAAGTACGTCGTGATTGCTTGAGATGGACCGCCGTCGGTATATATTTGACAGCGAACCAGGTCGCCGTACCAATAGAAAGATAATTACTCTTTCTAAGTAAACCTTATTCGTTTAATATGTATATGTTTTTTGTTGATTGCTTGCGATATCTCTAATCTTTATCCTAATTTACCACCTTACTTAAGATATTTTATATTTGATTGTACGCGTTACCCGATATCTCAGCTTTAAATTTCCTTATCGTCGCCTAAGTAATTGTTTGTTTTTTTAATTTGGATTGTCTTTAATAATTGATCAGATTTGATTAGTCTAAATATTGCACGATTGTCTCAATTTCTTTTAATTCTTCACAAATAGTAATATCCTTAAGAACTAATATAAATATTTCCTGCTAATTTACTAATAGGTATATGTATATATATATAATTTTTAGATTTTCTTTCTTTTACTCGATAAAATTTTAAAATAACTGAGCAATATAAACTTTGATTCTTCTTCAATAAAATATTATACTGAGATTAAACCTACAGATATGTATTTATAAGATAATAACAATTTCTTTCTTTATAAATTCAAAATGCTTAATACGTAGGTATAATTCTAAATATATTACTATTATTATTATTATTACTAATATATTTATACTATTAAAAACAATAGATTAATACTGAATACGTAATACGTATATTTGAATTGCAGTTACCACAACCTTCGATTTACTTTTTATATGTTTATGCTATATTTCGTTTAAAATTTAGAAAAGTTATTTTATTTTCGTGAAATTTATCGTTTAAAGAATCGGAAAGAAATTGTATGTTTTGATGATTGTCCAAAAGAGATATGCTTCAATTTTTAATTGAAACTTTGTAGGAAGAAAGCTTTTAAAAAAATCTTTTCTTTTTTTTTAGTATATTCCCTATTTACAACACTTTTTTTGAGTGAATGATTGTCTTCTAAATTACACAAATATATATTAGTTATATATATATGAAAAAATTGTTATAGATATTTTCCTAAATTACTTTTTTAAGTTAGTATATAGTACAATAGTTTTTTAATACTAGTTTAATAGATAATATTGACTTGATTGCGAGTTTTTAACATGTGTCAAACGATTATGCCACACGTTAATTATATTTCTTTAAGTATCTCTTAACGTAAATTATCCTAGACTCGTTAATATTAATATAATAAATACTTTCTATTAAATATATGATGTGTATATTGCACTGGGCCCTTTTTACTCTGATTGAAGCTCGGTATTTTCTTTTTTTTCCCTATTTTTTTTTAAAACAATTAATTCAAATTTAATCTTAGTAATCTTTTTTTTTTAATTTCGAGGACGGTGATATTATCGAAATGTGCTAGAACGGGTTGACACGGTAGCACATTCGCTAGCTTACGCTTTATTGTTGGCGACCGTTCTTCCTGCTATACGTGTATATACACGTTTGTTGTCGGTTTGCAGCAAGTTAGAGGAGGTCAAGAAACTCAAAACCGATCCTCTCACTGGCTAACCGTTAATTTCAACGCGGCTACGTCGCGCTAGTATTATTTTTATTGATATTACGAAAGTTTTATTGTTACTTGAAAAATACGTAAAATAATCTCTTCTTTTGTATAGGTATTTTTAAATTTATTTAATTTGGAGATGAAAGATAATTTTATGTGCGAATGTGGGAGAGAGCTTTATACTTACAATTTAAATATGTATAGTTATATAGTTATTATTTATAATCTAATATGTATATATATATATATATATATATAATTCTACTTATATTAATTATAATTTAAATGCTTGTATATCTTTGGAAAAATATACAAGCACGATTGAATGTTTATGATTGTCGTAAATTCTTGCTGATGGACAAGACTGCCGTCTATGCCGTCATAAAAACGTCGAAATAAATAAATTACTTACGCTAATAATAAACAACAATAAATAATATGATTACCTCTTTCCTTCTAAAAAACTCGTCCTGCACGCGAAATACACAAAATATCCTCGTTTTCCTTTCTTTTGTACTCGTGGTAAGTTGACGCAAAAGAACGTGTAGGATTTGAAAGGTCCTTTTCCTATACCCGTCTGCGGGAGCGTCCTTTCAAATGCTATCACCCGATTAGAGCTTTGATAGTAGTACGAGAGAAGAGAATTTACACAACTAGCAACAATAACATGTACGATTTACATACAATATCCGATCAAAATTCTTTCTTACTGTACAAAATACACACTCGGTGAAAAGAATTGATTTACGTGCTTTCTTTTATGTACTTACGTACGCAAAAAATGAATTTAATTAGAAGATGATTTACCTTTCGTTTTCGTGTATTTGGTTTATTGGATTCTTCGTCCTCCACCTATTGTTTTTTTTTGGACGTTTATACGTAACATAAAGGGCACACCATAAATACCGTTGCTTGGCTCTTTTTCCCCTTGGATTTAAAATTTCCCCTTTTCGTATTCGATTAGGTGATTCTTTTCGTATTGTTGGATGTTGTTGTTCTTTCGAAAAAAACGAATTGCACTCGGTCTCCCTGTTTGATTTTATCTTAATTTAGTAGAGATTTGACGAGAATTAGACGACAGATTCGTAGATATCTTTTCTTTTAATCAAAGATGAAAATTAATCGAAAAAGATTTTTTTTTTGAATAAAATTAGTAATAAATACAACTATATCAAGGATAAATATAGACAAAAAACGTATCTAAGATTTGACAGCAGATAGACACGGCGTTCTTAATCGCGATGTTTTCTTTTCCGCGATTTTCTCTCAGATCTCCGGATCCTATGTACCGATCTTACTCTCCTTCTTTATTATTATTTTTTTTTAAAGATTTACTCGCTGCGACCTTTCGTGAATGACAATGTCGAAATTTGATACAATGTCGTAGCACTTTCCTTTTTTTTTACTTCTTCGGAAACGATATCTTTCAGAACACCCGGAAGGATTGATTGATATATATGTATATGATTGACAGGATGTACGCTGGGTATGATACGGTACGGTTAGTATTGAAGGACCGGTGATGATGATGTGTGTGTGTGTGTGTGGAATATAGAGTAAAAATAGTAGTTCGTAGGAAGTTGAGAGGTTGTTGTGGTGGACCGCCGCACTCGCTGGCTTTTTAGCCCGGACTGCACGGATCCAGTACACAAGCAAGGAGCACCTCGGCCGGCTGTCGAACCTGCGCACATCCTTCCCTCCGCGCGCATTCGAATACGTTGTCTCCGTCTCTGTTTGAGCGCGCGTTCCTCCGGTTCTCCGGCGACCACCGTACCGTGTATTGTGTGCACGTACGTATGTGGCGGGAGAACATAAGGCGGAGAGAGTGTTGTTACTCTTTACTCCCGTGCCTCTGTGCGCGTATGGATTGTAAGCGCGCGTGTGCGTGTGTGTGCGCGTCGGTGAATGCGTGTTCCATTATACAGTCGGTGGTAGAATTATAAGGGTTTCCTCTAATTGGTTTTTAAAACGTGAATGTTACGATTTTTTGGAAACGGGCCGTTAACAATGTTTTCCCCGCCTATTTTGCTGTATTTTATAAAAAAAGGATTCCAATTTTCGAAGTCATTCCTTTTAAACTAAATCCTTCGCCCAATTGCAATGTTATACACTGTAAATACCAAAATGTTCGTGGGCTTCGTTCTAAAACTAATGAGTTTTATACTGCTGTTTGCGCGAATGATTGCGATATTATTGCCCTCGCTGATACTTGGCTGAGTGACGATATAGCGAGTAGCGAACTTTTTCCCACGAATTTTTTTTTGTATTCTGCAAAGAAGGTGATTTTTGGGTAACCAATCAGATCTACTATTCAATGCCAGCTCTTGGACTTTTCATCTGTGTCGGATGCTACGAGGGAAGGTCCAGAAGTTCGTGGAATGAAAGGGTTTTAAATAAAATAAAACAATAAATCTATTTTTCCTTTTCAATATAATCACCCTTAAGCACCCTTAATACATTTATTAGATCTATGAATTAATTTTTCTAGGCCAAAATTGCCTCCTTTACCTCATTGTCGTCGGAAAACTTTCTTCCACGTAAGTCTTTTTTTAAATTGGGGAACAAATAAAAATCACTAGGTGCCAGGTCTGGACTGTAGGGTGGATGGACTATTGATTGAAAGCCATGCTTGTGCAGAGCAGCCATTGCAACTTTGCTCTTGTGAACCGGTGCATTGTCTTGCAAGAGCAACACATCCTTGGTCAATTTTCCTCGACATTTTTCCTTGATGGCCTCCTTTAATTTTTCTAATATCGCTGCGTAATATTCTCCGGTTATGTTTCTATCTCTTTCTTTGTAATCAATCAATAATATCCCCTCACAATCCCAAAAAGCAGTAGCCATCAATTTTCCAGCCGATTCTGACATTTTGAATTTCTTTGGCGGTGGTGTCCCATTTTTATGCCATTGCATGGACTCCTGTTTGGACTCAGGTTCAAAGTGATGAAGCTATGTTTCATCTCCGGTAACAATCCGCTCCAAAATATGTGCAGTTTGTCCCCACACAGCTCCAAAAATTGTTTGGACGCACAGACGCGCTGCAGTTTCTGCAGCGGCGTGAGCATTCTCGGTACCCATCTTGCACTGACTTTTGTCATACCCAGGTGGTCATGTAGGATACGCAAAATGGTCGTATCTGATATTCCAACTAATGCAGATAATTGTTTTTTCTTCAAACGGGCATCTTGAAGTACAAATTTTTGCACTTTTTCGACGATGACTGATGTGGTGGCCTCAACTGGCCGTCCTGAGCGGGGGTCTTCAATCGAGTCCCGACCATGTTTAAAAAGACCATGCCACTTATAAATCATTGATTTACTAGGGCACTATTCCTCATAAACGGTTTCCATTTTACTCAATAAGGTTTGAGCGTTCTTTCTTTGCTTTGTAAGGAACTTTATCACAGCACGGTGTTCAATTTCCTCCATAGTTTCAGTTTTCTTCCGGATTGACTTGTTTGGCAGGCAACTATTCGTAAACGACTGACGCTATAAAGCTTCAACTTAACTTATATACTAATGATGAGTCGCCAAACAGAATGACACCTAGCGAGCGCCCCTATCCCCACTCCATCCCCTCCATGAACTCCACGAACTTCTGGACCTCCCTTCGTAGTTTCGCCTTTGATTTACTCGGGGTAAAGTTATTTGGCTTTACAGGTAACGCCATTATTGTGATTGTGGTGTATATCCCACCGAAAGTGCCTGCCACTGACTTAGTACAATTGAATGCTCTTTGATTGTATATTAATTGTAAGAGATGTTCCTTCTTTTGTTTGTGATTATAATGATATGTACTCTACCATACTAAATAATTTTAAGGATTTTAAACTAAATGTTAATGTTAAAAAAATATAAAAGGTACAGAATAGAATATTTTCATGATAAATTTAAATATTACAGATCCAAACATAAAAAAGTTATATCAGCATCTCATAAAAGTTATATTGCTAATATTGAGCAAAGTCTGTGCAGGGATCCAAAACGTTTTTGGTCTTATATTCAGAGCAAACGCAGATGGACTAGAATACCTGGGTGTATGAAGTACAATAATATTGAATATACGTCTGCTGATATAGTAAATGTTTTTGCGGAATACTTTAGTAGCGTATACACTCAATCCCAAAATAGTCACTTGCTTCCCTTTCTCGATATGACAAATTTGACGATAACATTTACGTCTATTACACTTGACGAAATTGTGTAGGCACTTAGGCGGTCGACGGATTCTTTTACGTCAGGATCAGATAATAATCCGGGATTGTGCTTATGTATTTGCGAGGCCTTTGCATATCATTTTCAATCTTGTTTTGAAGCAGTCTAAATTTTCAACAGTTTGGAAGTTGGTACGGATATCCTCGGTACTCAAGAAATCCACAATTATCGTCTAATTTCTTTACTTTGTAACTTTTCAAAAGTGTTTGAACATATTCTTTTCTCTCATCTTTTCTTAGAGTTGCGCGGATGAATCTCTCAGAAGCAACATGATTTTATATCCCAGCGTTCAACCGTCACTAATCTAGCTTGTTTTACGCAGTATATATCTGAGGCAGTAGATAGTAGAGGCCAAGTTGACACTATTTACTTGGACGTCCAGAAAGAGTTTGATATATTTCTCTTCGATGAAAACTGAATTCGTTTTGATTTTTAAGATCATTGCGTTCACTTTTACAATCCTACCTGATCAATAGAGAATTCCAAGTATACTATAGGAAATACGTATCATACAGGCACATCGCTACCTCTAGTATACCGCAGGGATCTAATCTTGGACCTCTAACATTCCTGTACTATTGAATACGATAGGTACACTAATGTACGTTGATGATATGTTTCGATTAATATTTCTAAATCATTACTAAATTTGGATAGGGGGCTTAATAATCTTTTCATTGACTGTACATTACCCGCGTGCCTGCGAGCGTTGAAGTGTACGGCGCGCAGTAGAAAGCATCGATACAACCTGATGCATGCAGCGAGAGCAACAGCCAGCTATGGCTATATGGCCGGTAATGGTTCCGATACCGAGAGAATACTTATCCTGTTCGTCCAAGCTCGGAGCGCTCGAATAACGTAATCTCCTCTCTTCCTATTCAATCCCCGATATAGTCCGCATATAGGTAGGTATATGTGCGATTCCATTTACGTGCGCGGATTTCAATCAACCCTCACGAAAGGCGGTGGCCTGCTGACTTTAATTACGTTCGAGGGTTTAAATAGCGAGGAGAAGATGCAGAAGAAAAAGAAGACTATCATCTTAGCGTAGGAATCGAAAGGATATGCTATTTCTTTTTACAAATCTTGGTTTTAATAGTAGCACTATGTATGTATATATAGAATTTCGATTTTTGTTTTTTGGGAAAATTAGGTCACCGTGTTAAAGAAAAACGAAAACACTTTTCTTATTTACTTTGACTGCTTTCTTTTCCAATGCAACATTTCGTTGATGTGACAGCTAATTTTTTCATACTAGTCCAGAAGTATTTCTAAATTTAAGAAGGTTTTATGCTAGTTTCACATTAACTGCAATAGTTCTTTCCGTTCCTTGAGTAAAAGGTATTTTATATCTTGTATTTTGTTTTCTCTTTTCTTTCTTTTTTTTTCTGTTCATTTATTGTTTCGATTCTACTCTATTTTATTTTGTTATTAAAAATAACACAGAAAATCTCTTTTATCAAATCTATGCTTAAAGATATTACAACTTTATTAAGTTACATGCAAAATAGTGAATAAGAAACAAGAGTAAGACGAACGGATGTAAAACAAACACTTAAATGCGTGTAGTATATTTCTAATATGCATTTACAACTCCTTCCTCCATAATACATTAGTGCGGTGGGTCTATTTAGGTAGTCTTTTGGCTAGCTAAAGCAGAAAGAACACGGTACAATATACATATTAGAATCAGATCCAAATCTGATGACACTTGCTGCTGAATAAAATAATTACTCTTTTCTTGATTTCAAATGAAACCCTTTGGTTTCTTACTTTTATTATTTGATCTCCAAAACACGTGGTGCTTGCCCGTTACAAATTTGGGTAATAATGGTTGCTTCCCCTTGCCGTCTAGCTCGCTCTGTGTTCTCTATACTTCCTAGATGGCGCACAGTGCGAAATCGTAAAGCCAAATATACACTTGCTTGTAGAACACAATTTGAAGTATCAAAGACAGCAAGGAGTACAGAATGAGAGAAACCTCTATAGGTTGCACGGTATAGTGTTGTTTTGTGTTGTTATTTATCAGATAAATAGGTAAAATAAGGACTCCAAAATATTAATTCTAAACAAGTACGATAATTGTATAGAAATGGCATTTATTGATAACGTATAATGTATTGTGTTCTTTCTGCTTTGAAATCTATAATACTATAATCTCCCCAAGAGATCGTCTATTTCTCCAAAGCAGCCCCGATACTGTTGTCAGATAGAGCACGCAGAATGAAGTTCACTTGAATCTGAATAAGTTTATTATCGTAAACTACTCTAGATGTCATAGAGTTTACGGTTGTCCATATGTTGTGAGTCAATCTATTATTCCTAGGCACTCACTTATAAGGGACCCGAGCATGTCGTTTGATGAAAACTTGTCGTTTGCAGACCACACCCGTATCTATGTGAAAATCTGCCATGAAATCCTTACGATTCCTCAGAAGATCTTGCAGATTATTTAAGAACCCTGCATCACTAATTATTCGCTTGCCCTACTCTAATCTGGTAACGTCACTATCTCCATCTACAGATATTACTTGAAAAAGTGCAAAAACGATTTTTTAAATGCCTCTTCTTCAAAATTGATGACATTTATCCCAGTCGAAGAAGGAAGTGGCAGCTATTTTCTATTTAACCACTCTGCATCAATACAGCTCAGGTATGTGTATAGATGAAGCGATTAATTATTCTTCATGCTGGATCAGAAACAGGGTGAATTAAATAAACCTTTACTATCCACAAAGAACATAAAATTATCAAATTTGGATGTGATGAAGACAGCATCATTTGGAGAATGGTTTGTAGTACTTCGATATCAAATCTACCAGAAGGTAATGTCATCATGACGAACAATGTTCCATGTTACTCGCGAAAATTCATCAAGTTATCTACAAGGAATAGTAACACGAGGGAAATTAAAGAATTAAAGAAGTAAATAATTTGTACTATGAATAGCCAACCAAATCAAAAGCAATATCATGTCCTTACTGATCCGTTTTTTTCGATACTAATGGCATTATCCACAAAAAGTTCACATCTCCAAATCAGGCAATTGATCCAATCTATCTATGACGTCTTAAGGTGGCTAAGGATATGAGAAGCAAAATTCTGTAGCGCATCAGTGTTTGGTCAAAAACAATATGAATCTTTTCTCTTTACAAAGATGAAAATCAGGATGAAGAAAGTTTTAGGAATCTCTAGATACCACCTCGTATGTTGAAAATAACAAACACGCTAACGTATGATCGAATGTTAAAAAAAAGTACTAAACTAATTCACTTAAAAAGGTATTTTAAAACGTACGCTTATTTTAGTTGAGTTTTAGTAGATGCAAATTTCCCAGTTAACCGAAGTCAAACTGGCTGACTGTTCGCATAAATTGCTTATCACACTGCAGTATCTCAGCTCGTTTGGGATTAGATTGGACGTGTTACTTTCCGAGCAGTATCGGTCGCTGCAAAACTTAAGAAGAAATACATTCGTTGGTAAATCTATTGTAGCGATATCTCAGGGTACTTAATGTTCTATAGTGTAGGGGATTCTTTTATTAGGGATTTTGCTTTCAAACAACGAATTTAGATGACTCGAATAAATAAAAATAAGGAAGATATAGTAGATTAAGTCAAAAAATAACTATGTATTATTTAAATAAAGTTATATCAGTTGCATCGGATAGTGATCTCGATAAATACCTAACGCAATCCATGGCTAGCTAATTTTTTCTTCCAAAATTTGAATTAGTAAATAATTTTGACAAGAATAGAGACCTTGTCTTTATGTTATCACACACACGCACTTTGGTGATGCAGATCAGCCAATCTTCTATCTCCGCAATAGGACGCTGACAACGGAAAGATTATATTGGAGCTTTTCCGCGGGATCAGCGGTGGTTCGCCCGGTATCTGGGTAATATACTGTGGCAACACGTTCCACTACGACTTTTATATAAATTGTGAGGTACTTTCTTGTAATCGGCGAAATTCGCGTAAATAAAGGGCGTATAAGTTCTGTTGATGCTCTGAGTTGAGAGTTACCCACGCTAACGGTCAATTGTCTAACACGTCGCTGGGGGATCATACTCCACTAGATCCTGATATTAGGTGACAAACAACTTCGGTCAAGTCATCATGACAACGAAAACATTTCCTATGCATTTTTAAAGATGGAGATGTAGGTCTTGGATGAGATCTTCACTGTTGACTGTGTGTATATTAAATATTATTGTATAAAATTTTACATTGATGGACTCACTTCATTCTCCTCTTTTCCAGTTTAAGGGACTCTTCTTTCTTTTTCTTTTTTAACAAAGGGACCTTTTTTGATAATAAGGGCAAAGGGGAATTTTGGGAATTGGATCTAAATGTAAAATATATCACGGGAAAGCTGTAATCTACGATTACATAAAGATCTATTAGTTTAGTCTGATATTAAGATACTAGCCGATCTTAGAGGTAGTCCAACAATGCATTCTCCTTAACAACTAGATTATAAGAAACTATAAACAAGGAAAATAAGCTTAGTGAAAGGTAAGTTTATAAATACGATAAAAACTGGACATGTTTTTGAGGAGAACAGATGCCTTAAAAATCTCATTATACATAATATGTTAGATATATCGTCTTCATGGCTATTTGTTTGCAACACTCCAAACTTGTGCAGTTGCGGTTACATATACAAACACCTTTAATTTAATAATTAACGTTGACACGGTTTTGGATTCTCATTCCGTTAAATGTAAGATACCCCACGTTATTTTAAGAACGCATTGCATGCTAATTTCACTGTAATAATAATATAACGTAATATAATTATGAATTGTACTGTTATTTTTTCTGATACTGGAAAGCCACGGTCTGTAATAATACGAATAAAAAAAATGACAACGGAGAAAAGGGTTAATTCGCCTCAAAGGAACAGTCATTCCTAAATTAAACGACCTCCGCTCAGTTTGTCCAAACCTTAAATCTAATTATTTTGTATTTTTACAAGATTCGCCGTCCGTTTAGCGAAACGTCGACAATATTATACGCGAACGGTGTCCTCCTTGTAACGGTTCTTTCTTGTTCCTGTTCTTCTTCAAAACGCTCTTCTGTTTGTTCTCATTTAAAGCAGTTATTCGTTGCTTTTCCGTTTGCGCAAGATTTTCTTTGAATTAAATACCTACACAAAAGCTATCTTTTAATTTTCTTGACTGTTTGCATTTTTAATTAGTAATTTTCGTCTCGGGGAATTAGATTTCCGCGAATTACATCGCAAATAGTGGTGCTTATTACGTTCTCCAGTCTAAAATAAACTTTTTTAAAAGACAATCTTCATCGTTGTACCCCTTAGCTACGGCGTGACGTTGACGTTCGTCTTTTTAAGATCGAATTTAACAGGTTAATGTATACAGAACGGCTCGATGAATTACTCGTTAGTATTAATGCTGTATAAGATGCGCAATGAATGCAGCAACAAACTCGTGTAGACACTATCGTACAAAGAATAAAAATTAGAAGTGGCGTGGTGGAGGAATATGCTTGACATCCAAAATGTTACACGGGATTCCACCAAACAAATTAAATATTTTATATGTTTAACATTGCCTTTGATATGTATCCAAATTTCATATCAATAAAAACGGTCTGCATGAAAATACAACACGTCAGCAGCCTAACGCACTGAGGGAAAACTGGTTAAATTAACAAAAAAAGCCGTTCAATCAACGTCTCTTTAACGTTGTATATTCTGAATACATTTCACAGTTTGGTTCAATACACAGTAAAATGTTAAACCTCATCGGTTCAGCAAGGTGCTAACATTGAATTAAGAGAGTCATAAAAACTAATATAGGTAGTACGCCGGAAACGTAAAGATTGTGGGTTCGAGTCTTTCCGAGACTGATACTTTTTAATTAAGTTGGATAATTGCAAGGAAATTGTAATTTTATAATTACTAATGGTGGTTTAGTATTAATATTGATATTAGTTGAATTGTTACGCACTTACCGCATTAATAATATAGTGTCTGTGAGGTATTTTGATGTATCTACTGACATCGTGACATCTAAGGGGATTGAAAGCGACTTTAACTGTGTAATAGTAGCACAGTACGCCGAAAACGTAAAGATTGTGGGTTCGAGTCCCTCCGGCACTGATATTTTTTCAGTAATTTAATTACGTTGGATAATTGTAAGTTTATCATAGGAGAGTAATGTTAAGTTTCGTATTTATTGGAATAATTGAAATATAATACTCCCGCAATACGTTGTACGTTTGATATAGCTATTATTATTATTACATTAGCTCAGTTGAATTAGGTTCATTAACTGAAAAGTTATTTTTGTTAAAAGGGTGAGGGTTATGGAGCCCATTTGCCACAAATTCATAACGTAATCAGCGAGTTGAGCTGTTTCGAAAAGGCAGTGTTCTCCGTCATTCATCTTGGATTGGTATTTAAACAAAACATGCTAGTTAACACATTTTTATTGGCGTAGACCATATGTGGGCAACAACCGGCCCGCTGTAAGATTTGATACGGCCCGCGAGACATTTTGAAAAACCTAATTAAAAGAAAATATTACACTACTTAATTATAATGTTGTACCTATTTTCTTCATTTCATTTTCTTATTTTAATAAATTGTATTATAATAATTTTGTCGTATTATTTCATGTCCGATATCTATCGCTAAAAATTATGAACACTACTTTAAAACATTACTTTAAAATGCACTACTTTTAAACGCGGCCCGCGAACGTATTTACACACTAAAGTTTGACCCCCAACATGTCAAAGGTTGCCCATACTTAGTGTAGATTGTAAATGATCAGATAAGTATACAGAAACACAATTTAGCTTACGAAAGAATCATTGAAAGGGAGAAGTTCACAACAAACGCCGAATATTCACACGAATATCCCGTTAAAATTGGCAACATCTGTTGTATAAACGTTAATAAAAAAACTAATTTAGAATTTACCAGAAATTTTAGGTATGAGAAGTTACTTCTTGTTCCTAATTTAAGTGGACTATAATGAAGTAATACAAAATCGATTTTGGTGAACATAAGTGATTCTTAAACAGTGGTGCTATCTGCGGGATAAAATGTTTAGGTGGTCATGCGGTCAGCGTCAACAAAAACCGCTGAAAAGAACTAAACAACAATATTTTTAACAAATGTATATGGAACTATTAAAGTAATAATTATTTAAGTTCTATATATTCTGGTTTTTGTTTGCTAGAAAATGAAGAAGTGTGTGACATGCATTTTTGACAATTATTCTTTATTTTACGCTAATACGAACAACTTAACTTGTAACTTTTATTTGACTCAATTTCTATAAATATTTTATTAAATTGTAGTAAAATTAGCAAAACTATTTTTAGTGTGCCTACTTCGCTACAAATAACGAGGAAGCTTTAAAATTGATTGCTGCTTATGTATCTTGTGAATACAGTATGATGTTGTTTTGATTTTAGGTTACTGTTAATTAGATAGCTCCACATGAAGATGGTTATCCTATTCATCAAATCTGTCAGTTGAAGTTACAAAATTTACCATTAATAATGCCATTCGCCGATATAATTGAACAGGGGATTTAGAAGACCGCAGTCGCCTAGGAACATCGAGCAGCAATCTCAATCATAACACATGGGCTGAAAAGTCCCGGGCCTAACACATAGATGACGCTAGTTTTATTGCAGTCACCTTTCTTCCAGTTAGTACTAACCTTCAAAAAACAGCTGTTAAAATTTCATGACATTCTATTCATTAGTTTGTGAGTTATTGTGCTAAGAGTCACGCTACTGTTGTTATTTTCAAAACAATGGATCAAAAACAATTTCGTGTTTTAATTTTACACTGCTTCTTGATGGGAAAAAATACCGTTCAAGCGAAGCAATGGCTTGAAAAGTGTTATGGGGACTCCGTTCCATCAGGAACAACAATAAAACGTTGGTTTGTTGACTTCAAACGTGGTCGTAGAGACACCGATGATGCAGAACGCAGTGGACGTCCAAATGAGGCGGTAACACCAGTAAACATCAAAAAAATCCACAAAATCGTTTTGAATGATCGAAAAGTGAAGTTGCGTGAGTTAGCTGACATCGTAAAGATATCAAAAGAACGTATTGGCTTTATATTGCATGAGCATTTGACTATGAGAAAGCTCTGTTCAAAGTGGGTGCCGCGTTTGCTCACTGTTGCCCAAAAAGAAGAACGTGTTGATGATTCTGAGCAGTGTTTGGCCATGTTTAAACGTAACAAACCGGAATTTTTGCGTCGATATGTGACAATGGATGAAACATGGATCCATCACTTCACTCCGGAATCAAAGCGATCGTCATCTGAGTGGACAGCAACTGGTGAACCTCGGCCAAAGCGCCCGAAAGCACAACAATCGGCTGGAAAGGTTGCGTGGTGTAATATTCATCGACTATCTTGAGAAAGGAAATACCACAGTGAATATTATATAGCGTTATTGGAGCGTTTGAAGGCCGAAATTGCAAAGAAACTACCGCATATAGCAAAGAAAAAAAATTGGTTTCATCAAGACAACGCACCGTGTCACAAGTCAATCAAAACAATGGCAAAACTACGTGAATTGAACTTCGAATTGCTCCCACATCTACCGTATTCGCTAGATTTGGCTCCCAGCGACTACTGGCTGTTCGCAGACCTCAAAAAAATGCCCACCGGTAAGAAATTTCGCACGAATGAAGAGATTATCGCTGAAACTGAGGCCTATTTTGAGGCAAAATATAAATCGTTCTACAAAAGTGGTATTGAAATGTTAGAGCGGCGCTGGAATGATTGCGTTGCTCTTGATGGAGATTACGTTGATGAATAAAGCTAATTTTGAACCAAAAAAAATGTGTTTTCTTTGTTAGACCCGGGACTTTTCAGCCCATGTGTTATATTAATACTTAAAACTCACCAGCACCACAAGTAGCTGCTTAAATTAATTGTGGTCGTGCAAGTTCAGACTTTAGTGAGCACTGTAAAACGCTGGCCGCAAGAAGTAGGATTACATAAGCGGATTGCAGAAAGAAAACTGTTGAAATAATGAATTCAAGATCGAAATGTAATCAAAAACGTAGAATTTTCATCAGGTTTTGATACGTGAAAAAATGATACACGATTAATGAAGTATTTATTTCGAATTTATTAAATTCGACTTCTCTTTTGAAAACAACTGTAGGGTCTAAATTTTCGTGAACAGCAGTGTATTATGAATACCGAAACAGTGTAGTTTTTACGAAGATTTTACTTTCTATACACAAGAATTTAAATCGATACCGAATTTATTTTTTCGTTCGTTAGATATTATGCTAAAAACTCTGCGACCAAATAATTTTCGGGGCCGCTACGAAATAGGTGGGCCGACACCTT
Organism: Trypoxylus dichotomus; assembly: GCA_023509865.1. Lineage (NCBI taxonomy): Eukaryota > Metazoa > Arthropoda > Insecta > Coleoptera > Scarabaeidae > Trypoxylus > Trypoxylus dichotomus. The sequence goes on from CM042078.1 coordinate 51,674,737, forward strand.
CTGTTTGATAAAGCAACCTTTTTTTCGTATCTTATCAATTGTGAAAAGTGTTATTCCCATGACATAACGCATGGCACGATAATTGAAGAATACGCTTGAAACGTATTAAATGAATATTATCTAAACGTCACAGCATTTCGTTTAATCCATATCTTTTAGGAGTTGATTTATGTGTACGCGAACAAGTTGCTACGACATAAATTGCTACAAATTATAAGAATTAAGATAGGATATACAATCACGGTACTGGTTCGTTATCCGCTCTAAAAGGAAATTAAAGCTTTATCCCACGTTTCAAAAGTGTCTTTTAAAAACAGAACTAGATAGGGGGGATAAGTGTTGAAATGCATTTGTTTCAATTATTCTTCAGTAAACATACCACAATACTATAATTATAGAAAAAAAAAAATGGCGTATTTTCTGGATATATATACGAGGTATGTGTCAAAATTAATGTAAATGATTATAGTAGTTATATGTAGTGTTTACATGAATGTATCCACAATTTTATAGCACCAATTTATAGGAGAAATATTTGAATAAATGTGAATATTTTATTTTCTGTTGTTGTTTCAAAAACTTTCTTTATCGACAAAAAATAAGTTATGTGCTGCTGTATACTAGGTGTACAAGTATGAAATGCGCATTTCAGAGAATAGAGCAACACTAATGCAGTTTGTGGGATAAAGATTTGCTACTGCGCCATTTTGTTGTGTCATCACCAACTGTCAAATGTGTACCAGTGATACATTGGGAAAGTGTGTGCATAGTCTTGTGTTGTTGTATTTAAAATGTCAAAATTTATACCGAAAACTAGTGAACATGCTGCATCGCAAAATGCGTTTAAACGATGGTTCCGGCGTTTCAAAAGTGGCGACTTCCATGCTGCAACCGCAAAGAAAAATACGAAGATGTGGAATTGCAAGCATTGTTGGACAAAGATGATTCGCAAACACAACAATAGCGCGCCAAGCAATTGGGTGTTAGTCGACAAGCTGTTTCCAATCGACTACGAGAGATGGGAAAGATTCAGAAGACGGGTAGATGAATGCCACATGAGTTGAATGGCAGGCAAATGGAAAACACAAAAACACATTTTGCTCGCTCGGTACAAAAGGAAATCGTTTTCGCATCGTATATTTCGAGGGGGATGACAAGTAGATTTATTTTGAAAATATCAAGCGCAAAAAATCGTGGATAGACCCAAGCGCACCATCCGCATCGACCGCAAGACCGAATAGCTTTGGTAGAAAGACAATGCTTTGTGTTTGGTGGGGCCAGAGGGGCGTGGTGTATTATGAGATGTTAAAACCTGGCGAAACAGTTAATACCAGACGTTACTAACAACAATTGACCGATTTGAACCGTTCGCTGCTTGAAAAAAGGCTAGAATACCGAAAGAGGTAACGCAAAGTCATTTTCCTTCATGACAATCCTCCATCGCATATGGCAAAATCGGTTTGGGATACGTTGGAAGCACTCAGGTCTGAAGTTCTACCCCATGCGGCTTACTCACTAAACTTGGCTTCTTCCGACTACCACTTATTTGCATCGATGGGTCACAAACTTGCTGAGCAGCGCGTTAGTTGGTACGAAGATGTGAAAAAGTGGCTTGATGAATGGTTTGTAGCAAAAGGGGAAGATTTTTACTGGCATGGCTTCCACAAATTTCGCGAAAGATGGGAAACGTGTATAGCAAGCGATGGAGCATACTTTCAATAAAGCACTTTTATCATTCTTCCGAATTTAAGATGTTTTATTTTAGAAGAAAAAAATACGCATTTCATACTTCTACATTAGAATTCTTTTCTCCTTAAATTGAAAGCTTCTAAACTCAAAAAAAAAACTGTGCAGTGAAATTGATATGCAAGTTTCAAATCGAAGTTTTAAAGAACTAAGTTCAACAATAAAAAATCACGTAGTAGATTTGTTACGAATTTATTACGGTCAAAAAGTATTAACTTTTAACACGGACTCTGCTACAATCCGCATGTCTCATTATTGTTACTACTTAAATAATAAATTCATGCCTTCACATTCATTATTTCATGTTTCTTTTGTAAAATATCATGCAGATATACGTTTTACAACCTAAATTTCGCAAAAGTCCGACCAGAGAGAAAAAGAAACGCGCTCATTACAGACTAGGCAGCTAGTTCTTCAGCAGAATCATAATTAGTGGCTTCTTGCCCGATTTAACGGCACGTAACAAGGTTCTATGGCCGGAGGATGTTAATTACGATGATACTAATGAGTGCACATCTCGATGATGTGTTGCTGAATAGCACAACATGGTAATGATTTTACGTGCTCGTTTTCAGAACCTAATACCCGGGACGGTAATGGGAACAACGTTATGGAGATCGAATTTTAGCAGATAATGCACATTTAAATGGAGGAAAATTGAATTACCGTCATTATCTCATGAAGAACAGGTATAATGTACATAAAATCAATGAAAAAAAGTAAAATAGGGTGGTCTTTTCGATTATAGGATTTTTTTTAATAAAAATATTGGTAAATCCGTCGAATTAAAAAAATTATAAAACGCTACTAAGATCTAACATTTTACTAAATCTAATTTGCTGGATGACTTTCCTTTAATGAATTTTTTTTACTTATTTCTCCTCAAGTGTGGTTGGATCCACGCTACCACATTGGATCTGTTTTAAGAAAGAAGAAGATTAAATAGATATATAGGTATTTATTACGAGGCATATTTTTTTGCATACCGGGGAATAGAGGGCGCTGCTAATCAAATGTCAGCACTAAAAATTAACCTCCGCTTTTCGTCAATCTAAATCTGAAGTTTCAGCGCCATATGGGTAGCGTTGTAGCTACAACGAACTGTCTAACTTGACAAGTTAGTTGAGAAATGGAACTAAACCGTGAACATTTTCGCGCAATACAATTACCTCAAAAAGAAAGCACCACGTCAGTCAATAATTTGTCGTTGGTATGGAGAATTCAAACGTGGACAGATTAGTCTTAACGCTAATCCAAGAGCAGGTGCTGTGCGCAAGATCTCAAAGGAAGATCGACATGCGGCATACCGCGAGATTGAGGCATCATTGGGGATTCCAAAGACCTCAATACAAAAAATTTTGCATAACGAATTGTGTGTAAAAAATATTCTTCCGTAGGATACCGTATCGTTGACTGAAGAACAGAAACCAGCTAGGGTGAATTGGAAGCTTTAGACTGCTTCAACGGCGTACAGTCTGCATCTAAATCCCAATCTTTCCGAAAATTAAGAACGGACTGCGTAGTCAAAGGTTCCAGTCGGCAAAAGGAGCAGTCGATGCCTTCAAAAACGCAATTTTGTCTGTACCAACAAACGAGTACATTAATCTTCGTGGTAAATACTTCGAAAAACAATCAAGTGTAAAAGCTATCTACTGTTTTATTCCAGCCCTATATGCAAAATTTGAAAGGCCACTCTCGTCTACAGTCGAATACGAGGAACTGCTTAAACTGAAATAGCTAAAGATGGATCTTTATGCTGTACCCCTGACAGTAAAACTTCAGTAACGTTATATTTTCTATTTTTTGACATAGTCTCTCTGTACACTAATGAACTTGGTCCATCGACGCTCCAACATTCCAGCAACCTCCTAGACAAATTTTTGTCCGACCTCTGCAAACCACCTCTCTACAGCTCACTTCATAATTACTGGAAAATTTTACCCCACGAAAGATTTGCTTTAATTTGCGGAACAGCCTAGAATCACTAGGAACCAGATCCGGCGAATATGCCGAGTGCTCTGCTAATTCAAAGCGTGTTTGGTGTATAGCAGTCACAGCAGGATGTATGGAGCATTATCCTGACGGAACAGCACACCGTTCCTTAATTTTCCTCGACGTTTCTCTTTAATAGTTTCTCGCAATTTAGAAATCAATTATGCGTAGTAGGTTCCTGTAATGCTCTGTTCCTTTTGCAAACAGTCACTCAGGATGATTCATCGAGCTTCTCAGAACACAGACAGCAAAACCTTTCCAGCAGACGTCACGATTCTAAATGTGCGTGGAGGAGGAGAACCGTGATGTTTCCACTCTCTACTTTGCACCTTGGTCACATACCGACTAAGAAAGTTCTCTTTGTTTGCTTGGTACCTTTCCAAAAGAGGCTAACAAATCAACACCCGATTTCTTTTTTGATCAATGGTTAACATTCGGGGCACCCACCTTGCACTCATCATTTTCATATCTAATTCTTTATGTGCGTTTTGTACCACATGATATGATAAGCCAGTAGCTTCCACAATGTCTCTGATGTGCAGTCGTCGGTTTTGTAGTACGATATCGTGTACCTTTTTAATGTTTTTGTCTATTGTTACCGTTATGGGAGGACCAGCTGCATGTTGGTTTTCACAGGATATTTTTCCGCATTTAAAATCTTGACACCAGTGTTTGACTATATCATAAGAAGCTGCAGACCCACCAATAGTTGCCATAATGTCAAAAACATTACTTAAATTACCAACTAGAAGTAGGGGAGGGGTGGGTATGAGGATATTCAACTAACACGTTGGACAAATTTGAAGTAAGTAATTTAAGAAAAGATGACAACAAGAAAATTTTCATACTGCTACATGATATACATGATACTTAATTTGAAATAAGAAATTATGCAACTAATCTAAAGAAAACTTTGTCTTTAACAATGAAATATTTTTTTATTGGTCCATGATTGTTTAGTATTAATTTATTTACATTGGCAGTTCATAACCACTTATCTCGGAAAGAGTGTTCTAATTAGAACATTTAGCAATCTCATGTGAATTTGAACATGCTTACCCTCATTGTTTCGGAGAAGTTCGCTTACCTGCAACAAAAAGAGAAACAATTAATTCTTAGAACTTTTTCGTTTTTCTCGGTTTACTTGCCGCCGATTCCAATTTGCAAGTTTAATACCGGATACAATAGCCAAGTTAAGACCTATCGCATACACAAATACACCGGGAACGGGTACCGGGATGATGTAATAATAATCATTAAACGGTTGGTTACACGGGCAACATTGTTAATTCACTGCGCGAATTTCGGAGCAATATATCGACTTACAGAATGTATATTAAGTTTCCATGACCTTCCCCCTGGGCTCCATCCACCTTCCAGACCGTACACTTATACCGTATACCTTTTAAGTAGTCGGGGTCTTCTCGTGCTAGACCTTCTCGGTTCGAAGCCGAGCGAGCCGAACGTAGACACGGCGTGTGTGCGGTCAAGTAGCAAATCTTAATTATTGCTAAGTTTCGTACTCTAATTGGAGAAATGTTTGGTTGAAAATTGTTTCCGCGCGTCTTTGCACCGTCGAAGTTGGCGAAAACGGATAACTTTGTTATGAATAGCGATGAATTCACTCTATATGGGATTGATCCATATACAGCGTGATAACTTTGGACTTAATTTGTTTTAAAAGTTGTCTGCGTATTAAAGGATTCTACAAGATGTGTCATACCAAAATAGTTTCTTAAATTAGGCAATTTGGAAAGAAGCGGGTACATTTAACAAAGATCTGCAGCTTAGGACCTGAGTTGTCCTTCATTTAAAGTTTGCAAGTGATTATCGAATAAATAATAATAAATAATTTGTAGTTTCTAGTAACTTTTTAAATTTGTAGTTGATCTACTGTTGCCGTACAGTAGGCTTCATATTACCAACATTTTCAATAAAACACTGGGAGAACTGTGGTTCTCTTGTTGACGTTGCGTGAACTACTTAGATTTATCCAAAAACACTCTTAACAAAACCAGATTATTTTGGCCGTATTTCGGAAAAAAATTAATAAAAGTGATACAGAAGTTCGAACTCATAGCAGTTAATTACGTATGTACAAGAATGTTGTAAGAAGCGCCAGTTACTGGTGGATAACCGACTGCAAGTACTATTCTTCAGTCGGCGTCTGTCAAAATTTTCGGGGAGATTCATCGAGTTGTGTAATTTGGCGAACATGTACCAAAGAAAGCGAAGACGATTCAATCGAATGGAAAAGTTATGGTGACACTTTTTTTGGGGAATCGCAAGACATCATCTTAATTGATTACTTGGAGAAGGAAACGACAATTAGGGGATGCTGAAATAAAGAGAAAAGGTCCCACCTAGCGAAGAAAAAAAATTTCAATCCTGATGGTAACATCCCTCCCGACTCATCATCGGTAATTGCCACAGCAAAGCTAGTCCCAATTATGATACAAATTTGTGCTCTATCCATCATATTCGCCAGATTTGACCCTCTATAATTTCTTTCTTTTTCCAAGTTTGAAACATTGCCGAAACAGAGGTGAGAGCTATCAAAGCTTTGTGCTTTTGGTATGAGCACAGTTCTTGTTCGCTTTATAGTTCCTTACCTTAGCAATCGATTACGTTTGTTGTAACGATTTCTGTTCTTATGCATTTGTTTCTACCTGAGGCGTTCTTCAAGGCTCAAACTTAGGTCCTTTGCTTTCCGAGGACCTTTATTAGCGACCTTCTTGTTTACGTAAATGATGTGAAAATCTATGCATCTATCTCATCTGCCCGGGATATTGTCTGCTTGCTTTAATAACAGATGAAGGATCAACATGGCTAAATGTTGTTCAGTTTTATATAGGAGCAGGAATAATGTGACTCCCTCCATCTATGCGGTAGGTAACTCTCTAATTCTAACGCCTAGTTTCTTCAATGATCTCGACGCTGAACTGGGGTCTACGTCTCACATTGAAAACCTTTGCTCTGCTGCTAGCAGAAAGTTCGCATTTGTAATGCGGACCTCAAGATATATCTCTGACAATAATCTCCTTCAGCGTTTATTTTTGCCTTTGTAGTTAGTAGTTTGGAGTATGCATCTGTTGTTTGGTTTCCTTATTACGCGTGCCATCAACTACCAAATGGATGCCCTACAATGAACTTATTCGTTATCCCTCCATATTGTCCCAGCTGCAACTATAAGTTCCGCGCCAGGCTTCCCGGTTTAATGCGTCTGACTGCTCCTATCCCTAGAACAAACCTTGTTAACGCTCCTCTTTGGTGTATAAGTCGTGAAGCTAATATTCATTTTGAAGATATCTTCAGGTAGTTGGATCATTCAGTTGTTATAATTTGGTGTTTATTATGGTTTCTTCTTTCTTATTTATAATCATGCTCAATTGAATTTACTATGCATTCTTGGTTTAGTTCGCGTTATATTCAAGTTTAAGAATGAAATGGCTCTTGGCTTTCTTTATTATTTCTTTTTTGTATACTTTTGCAAATATGGTTACTGACTTACTTGTATCTCTAATATATTTTTAGTTACCATTATCAATTAGTACATTATTGGTTAGTATAGTAAAATATTAGTGCTTTCTTAATTTTTTATATGCTGAAGGTAATTTCCGTTGGGTAATAAAAAACATAAATATTATTATTAAAACAAAAACAAAAGTCAACAAAACATTATCGAGCTTTATTAGACGTATGTCCCACACACACCCAATGAATAGCCGCACCCTTTTGCCATCTTCAATGATTAATTTTTGTATACGATCTAAAAAATCCTATCAGCCTACCTTAGTAACAACTTTGTTAAAGTCTTCCGTCCTTTCTTAACCGAACATCAGCATGGTTTTGTGACCAAACGTTCTACGGTATCTATTCTTGTTGTTATTATGCAGTTCTTCTGAGAGTTTCTGGATGGTGGCGAGCAGGCCAACATTATAGACACAGACTTTTCGAAAGATCTTGATCGCCTAGATCATACTAGATAATCATTTTTTAAGTCTTACCTCTCTAAGGGCTACGAAGATCATCGTTCAAGTAATTTCTCTCCTACACCTGGTGTATTGCAAGGTAGCAAATTCGGGACCACTACTTTTTTAATTTTTATAAATGACCTTTCTCCAATTCTTGATTGCGGCAATCTATTATGCGCTGATGATTTAAAATTATTTTCAAGAGTAAGTACTCCTGTAGACTACAAAGGCAACTAGATCTTTACTTATGGTGTATTGACAACGATCTTAATCTTAACATATCGAAGTGTAACATTGTTTCATTTTCACGCAAATCAACGTTAATAAACCATCAATAGCGAACTAATAATATTGCACTGAATCGTTGTGATACTATAAAGGATTTAGGAGTGACATTCGATTGCAAACTTATTTTCACGAATACATTAGAAATATTGTTTCATAATCAAAAACAAATCATTTCTCGTTAACCCATTCTACAATGACGACGCATATTACTCAGACATTAAATTTCTGTATAATTTGATGAATAATGGTATTGATGTAATACTGCTTGTAAATAGTCTATACTTTACTGTCTACTAATAGTATATGTATATAATAGTTCTTATTTTGATATTTGCGCTACCTTCTTCATTGTAGATCATTTGTAAACTTAATTAATGCTTATTAATATTGTTATTTGTTTGTTCATATCACTTTCATTTATACTCTTTAAATAGATTATTGTCTATACGCTACATTTGTTGTTATATTGTAAGAACATAATACGAAACAGTATTGTTGTGTTAGGTATTAAGCTATGTCTTTATATTTCTTGTGCTGTAATTGGATGTATGCAGATCATCTGCTGGGAGAATAAATATTACTATTATTATTATTACTATGAAAAAATGAAATATGATACAAAAATTTAATACGGTACAAGAAATATAATACGTTATAAAAGGAACATAACGATAAATAAGTTCATTGACGTAAAATAAGTATCCTATGTAAATTGTGTGACTTCATTGCATTTCTGTAAACTCGAAACCTCCAGTAAAATTTTCTAATTAGACCATCTAAATAGTCTGTATGACATCTATATAAATGTTTCCAAAAAACATTCCGTAACAAGCCCGTCTTCAAACGTCGTCCAAACTAATACTTTCAAACCATACGCGTTCTCAGACGTGGATTTCACCGTTCCTTGTTAGTTGTTTTTAAGAAATGTTATTACGGCGATCGACCGCCAGTGGAAAAGGAAATCTACTAGTTACACATCGTACATTATGCATTAGTCGGAAAAGTCGTTTCTACAATTCCTAAACACGGCGCTTTTTTACCCTTAACGTAAGCATATCATTATAACTAACTAAGGAGGAATTTCGTTTTTCCGTTCCTTTCTTTTCTTTTTTCGGCCTAACAAACATACGAGCATAATGTCCATGTCATTAATAATAACAAAACAGCAAAAAAAAAAACACCCCAAACGCTACTAACAAACGAAAACAAAACGCAATTGAAATGTGAAGGCATTGTGTTTCGCGATCACAATCATGAATACTGTGTGTAAGTGCTAAATTATGCACTAGGAAAGCTTTTGTTATATTTTAAGGGGAAATCAAATGAAGTTAAAAATACAATCAACTAAATTATAGATAAGTAAATAAATAGTGAACAATGGGTGAAACGATTAGGAGGAAATAAACTTCACAACGACCATTACAAGCTTTTTATAATCCACTAATAGCATAAGTTTTATAATCGTTAATATCTTGAATTCGTATCAAAATGCTAATGTCAATATAATGCGCTTTTATGTCGATATGCATTGAAATCTTTGTTTAAGAATCGAGTGCAAATTACGATTTCCTTGCAATATTAACGAATGTTTTTAAATTTCTGAAAAAATATCAGTCATGGTAGGATTTGAACCCATGACCTCTGCGTAACCGGCGGATTGTGCTACCACCACACCACGAGAGTTTTTCGTCGAAATTTCAATTTGGTTCAAGGATCACTGAATACTATCTTCAATCATACACAATACGATTCTAAAACCAAAATTGGCACAAGAAGACTAATCTAGGCGGTATTTGTTTCAGAAGATTTGAAAACACGTGGAAGGTGTAACAACTATTACCAAACCCTTCTCTAATTTTAGAATACCAAGTATTTCACCGTGATGGATAATTTTCCTACATTCTGATCATCAAAACCTTCATTTGCATACGCATCTTGACATCTTTTAGATGACTTTGATTTTTCGCCCCTCATCTGTCATGTTTCCGAATATCAGTAACAGTTGATTTATTAGCATGTATTTTGTCGGAAATTTGACTCACTGAATAATCTTCATGATGAAAAACAACAATTACAGAGGGCTTTTCTAAACTTATCGGATTTCCTCTCGGCATTTTAATGACTTTAATCAGGTTCACACAAAAAGATACACTCTTAACACTAACGTACGCACAAGCAGGTTTGTTTAGAAACTAAATCATTTAGCAATACACAGTACACTTTCGGGTGGCCTTTTATCATTATTAATATCTAAGGTGGTTTAATACTACTATTAATTTAATTAGCTAAAGAAATTATTTTACGTGGATTAATATTAATATTAATTTAATTAGCTAAAGAAATTATTTTACGTAACACATGGGCTGAAAAGTCCCGGGCCTAACACATAGATGACGCTAGTTTTATTGCAGTCACCTTTCTCTCAGTTAGTACTAACCTTCAAAAGACAGCTGTTAAAATTTCATAATATTCTATTCATTAGTTTGTGAGTTGTTGTACTAAGAGTCACGCTACTTTTGTTATTTTCAAAACAATGGATCAAAAACAATTTCGTGTTTTAATTTTACACTACTTCTTGATGGGAAAATATACCGTTCAAGCGAAGGAATGGCTTGAAAAGTGTTATGGGGACACTGCTCCATCAGAAACAACAATAAAACGTTGGTTTGCTATCTTCAAACGTGGTCGTAGAGACACCGATGATGCAGAACGCAGTGGACGGTCCAAATGAGGCGGTAACACCAGAAAACGTCAAAAAAATCCACATAATCGTTTTGAATGATCGAAAAGTGAAGTTGCGTGAGTTAGCTGACATCGTAAGGATATCAAAAGAACGTATTGGCTTTATATTGCATGAGCATTTGACTATGAGAAACCTCTGTCCAAAGTGGGTGCCGCGTTTACTCACTGTTGACCAAAAACAAGAACGTGTTGATGATTTTTGCATTGATATGTGACAATGGATGAAACATGGATCCATACTTCACTCCGGAATCAAAACGATCGTCATCTGAGTGGATAGCAACTGGTGAACCTCATCCAAAGCGCCCGAAAGCACAACAATCGGCTGGATAGGTTATGGCCTCGTTTTTTTGGGTTTTGCATGATTTAATTTTCATCGACTATCTTGAGAAAGGAAATACCATCAACAGTGAATAGTATATAGCGTTATTGGAGCGTTTGAAGGCCGAAATTGCAAAGAAACGACCGCATATGGCAAAGAAAAAAATTTTGTTTCATCAATACAACGCACCGTGCCACAAGTCAATCAAAACAATGGCAAAACTACATGAATTGAACTTCGAATTGGTCCCACATCCACCGTATTCGCCAGATTTGGCTCCCAGCGACTACTGGCTGTTCGCACACCTCAAAAAAATGCTCGCCGGTAAGAAATTTCGCACGAATGAAGAGATTATCACTGAAACTGAGGCCTATTTTGAGGTAAAAGATAAGTCGTTCTACAAAAGTGGTATTGAAATGTTAGAGCGGCGCTGGAATGATTGCGTTGCTCTTGATGGAGATTACGTTGATGAATAAAGCTAATTTTGAACCAAAAAAAACGTGTTTTCTTTGTTAGGCCCGGGACTTTTCAGCCCATGTGTTATAGTACAATCCGTGTTAAAAGACGGAAATCGAAGATATCAGCGTTCCGCATTGCATATTTACAGAAAGACAAGAGAAACAATTATCTGCACATTGTATGCATTTGACTAAAATATTTTATTTTTCATATTTTCTATTGTTTTCAGATTTTCCGCAAGAAACAAGATCGAGCTTCGTTTTACTGAACAAAATAAAATAGCCAGAGAAGACTAGCTACAAACATTTTTCAAGAACAATTAACGTCTCAGATTAAGAAAATATGAATCAATAGCAAAACAGATGCCTTGTGGTTATTTAGTTGAGGTAATCAATACCGATTTATCTAAAAACTATCGCGCGTTATGTATTTTTATGTTTATTTAGTCAACAGAAGTGTGTCTTTTATATATGTATTTTATTGCAGAGTCAAGCTGTACTATTAGTAATTCTAAAAATATAAAATATTAACAATAAACACAAACATCACCTTTAACACCTTCAATATATTTTGCACTCTCCAAAGTAAATAATTGCCAACATAGTAAGTAACGTAAATCACTAGCGATTGCTCGTAAATTGAAAGAAGTAATTTTTTTCCATGTTACTGTATGTTTGCATCGCAGTACAACATTTTTATGGCCGTCCATTTTAAAGTCGATAGATAAATCTAACCTAAACGCCCAGTAAACGTTCGCCTTCCTCAATTGAATAACTCGAAATGCACCCACCACCACAAACGGAACGGACCTTGCACGAGTACGGATAAGTAACGCGCGGAGATGCATCCAAGTGCATAGTTACTATCTACGGCTACCGCTAGCGGGCGCGCATTCAGTAATTTAAGAGCACTTACCGCTAAACGATATTAGTGCTATTCGCGATAATTCGAGAATATTAAGGGTATACGTCGATGGCATTTAGTTCGTACGGAATATACGTTTCTATGTACACAGAGACGCTTACGTGCACGGCGGTAACACATCTACGTATTCAGTGCCTGATAATATGTACGGTCTAATTATCGATATTTGGATTTCGGAATAACGCATGAAGGTATGCAAACGGTGAATGTATCGGTTCTCACGCGAAATCAATTGCACCGTCTTCGGTTTATCCTATTGCGTTTGGATGCTTAATTTGAATCACGTTATCCGAATGATTTGGGCCACAAAAGCAGAGGTAATGCGCATATCGGGTCGTCAAAACATTATTGAATTGAATGTACAGAGGGTACCTATGAAAAGGAGTTGCATCTAGGATGTAATTACGATGTCCTACATTTTGTTGACCAAGAATTATAAAAGGTGTTCCAGTTTGAAGTTACTTTTAAGTTTATAACCCAACACACAAATTATTTACGATATAACATCTTTATTTCGTATGCTAGTAGCATAAGTGGGGGAGATTTTCGGCCACTTAAGCAAAAATGATTCTGTAAAAGTTGAAGGATCATTCTATAAAGAAATTTGTTAGATAGCTTACTTATCAATCTGTGTTTTATGACAATACAATTGTACCTGGCAGTTAAATACAAGATTGAAACACGAAATTACGTTTGATATTTATTGGCAAGTTTGGGAATTCGAATTACATTTGATGTTCATTGACGGATTTTATAAAGATCACCACTGAAAGTAAGTTAAGCTAGTTTCGTAATGGACAGCAACTATACAGTTGGGAATGGTTTTATTCAGAGCAACTATGTATGGATGAATGTCGTCATTAGTTCCCCCATTTTGCAGTATCATATCTTGATTTACATTAACGAAATTCCCACTACTTTCTAGTAACTCTTGGACACGTCAATTTTATTTTTTTAAAATATAGTATGACCAAAAAGTTTTTGAATCTCGATAGCTACGGAATTAGAAAGAACAAATTGGAAGTATTTTCCTTGAAGAATTACACATGAAAATCTACGTACAAGATGGTTGAGGCATTTGTTCAAATTTGTCGTTTTAAGCAAAATAGAAAGCATTACAAGCGTCGTTTATTGTCAATTGTTGATGAAAGTTGTATCCATCGCTATACACCAAAGCGAAAACAACAGTTGAAACCATGGACTACAGCTGATGGAAGTGCACCAGAAAAAGTAAAAACAGTTCCATCAGCAGGAAAGACTATGTAACAAATTTTTTTAATGTTATTTCCTCTTGCATTTGTATGTCTTTGTAGTTCTGCATTAACTTCGATGGATAATTTGCAGAAGATATTAAGAAATCGAAATATTCTGTTTAAGAGTCCATATGGTAATATAGAAATTTCGTTGAGTGTATGCCAATAATGGGCAATACCAATGACTTAAAAACTGCGATAAAGAAGTGGTAGTTTTGCTAGTCATTTTAAAGTTTTGGTGGTATTATAAATTTATTGTTTACTTATCAATTTTGTGTTAATGAACCTAAATTAGTTCCGTTGTTTTAAAAGAGCATTACTGTAAATATTTTCTATAAAAAGTGCATTAATAACTTCCGGAATTGGACCCTCTCATGATGAGATATAAGAAGGTATTTTGCCTCTGGCGTGGTTGACACGTCGAGTTACCGTGACGTTCTTCCAAAGTGGTTTCGCCTCTAGCGTGGTTTACACGTCGAGATACCGTGTCACCTTGGTTTCTCTGTTTTCTCCTGAAAAAGCCTCATACGACGGAGGCGAAACGTCGAAATCCCACTTTTGTCTTTTTCCTTTTTCTTCCCTTTATTTTTCTTTCTTTCTTTCTTTTCTTTTTGTCTCCCTGTCTTACTCTTTTCACCTTTCCTTCTTTTTCACCCCTTCTCACTTTTATCCTTTTTGTTTATCTTCCCCTTACTCTTATTTCATTTCTATATGTATTCTCTCTACGTATTCAAAAAGTGTATTATCGGTGATTCTGACCACATTTACAATTTGATCTTTTTAATAACTTCTACACTTTTTCTAACCATATTTCCGAATGAGCTCCACTTAATAACAGCCTATCTATCAAGGTTTGATCTCGAGATTTATGATAACCATGAAACAAATAATCCCCATCATTAGACTTCGCAGAACCTTTGGGCTAGGAGCGGTAAGAGTGGGAATTGTTTGATTTTTAATCCAAAAATGTATTCAGGCAATGCTAATACTTCCTGTTACGGGTCTTTGCTTTTTATGTTAAAATTAAAACAAGAACTCGTTTTTGTTACAAATTGGAGCTGATTAACTTTTGAACTAAACCCGTCAATTATGTAATTGCGTAATATTACTTTCTTTCTCTCTTGTTCTAATTCTTCCTTGTTTTGACCTCTTTACCTTCCTCTATAACATATTGAGTGAGTAATATAAATTTTATATAATTTTTCTTTACTGCGAACTTTGTAATTAGGTTATCGCGATGGAAAAGTTTCCATTCCCGGTATTATGTGTCGCTAAAATACAACTTCGGCGCTGATTTTTCCACCCCATATTTCCGGTGAAATATCAAACGCGACCTAACGCGAGCTCTCGTCCAGCGACTATCGGCCATCAATTACGGCGTAAAAAGCCGGCTGTTTGCTTTATGCATGTTACGGTCACAGCGTTGCAAGTTTCAGTATGTGTGTATATGTTCAATCGCTATATACGATACGCAAGTTCAATGGATAACAATCTCCTCGTTTATGACGGGCCGGTAGTAAACTACAAGTAATCGGACGTTGTTCGCCGTACACACATGTCGGCGAAAACGCGTGCATTTTGCAAATAACAGCGTCAAAGGATTCTTTATCGTGGTGGGTCCGCCGTTGTTAGATAGCGTAGGTATCTAGTGCACTCTATGAAGGTATTACGTGACGTACTGTTTACCACCGAGCGTACTAGACGGGACGCTATTAACGGCCGAAACGATCAAAGGCATCTTTTTCTAGCGCTCAAACGTTTTAATTAATAATTTTTGCGAGGGGCGACTATTTTAAACGTAATTACTCGTGCAAGTGATCGTACGCGTTCGTAGGTGGTGATGATATGAACGATAATCGCAGCTAAATACGTTTGGGAAATTAAAATGGAGCCTTCTCTTTTTTGCATTCAAGAGATATCTTCTTTTTTTCGAAATTGTCATGTTCTAATACGACAATTTCATTTAACTTCGTTTACTCCTTTTTAATTTGGTATTTTCCGTTTTTTTTCTAGTGTCGTCAAAATTTTGGAATTGCTTTCTTTTATCAACCCAATTTTTACCGGCCGAGTCCAGTAAACCAGATTTTCTAGAGCTTTTTTTAATTTATGGTAGAACTAATCTACACTACCGTCCATAAAAATTTGGCCAAGCAACAAAACTTTTAAGAATCAAAAAATAAATGGCAATTAATACTGAGGAAATACTGATTTTCTGGTAGGCTGAGGATCAACAGTTGAGTATTCAACGGAGTAGACAAGAAAGTAGAATAGTTTTCAATAGACGGTGATGCGATCGAAGGGATGATTTGTGAATAGTAGCGTCTTGTACAGTAACGCTCTATGATTTTCATCCCCGTGTGATAGTTTTATTTTGACAGCCTTCGAAAATGACTATTATAAATTGTTTTGTAGCAATAGAGAAAAGTATATTCAATGTGCTGATTAAGCATGATCTTTTTTCGTGGAAAAACCATCACACAAACAGAAGTGAAGTTGAAAAAGTATTATGGGGAACGACCAATGGCAGTAGGTGAATAGTTTGGATTACAATCTTTAAATTTAAAGTAAAAGATTTTCAATGATTGTCTTAGCATTTGCGAATTGACATAACGTAGCAAAATTAATATCGACATGGATGTGATTATGGGAACATTAAAACAAATAACGTTCAAGTTAGTATATAGAAATAGAACTGTCATGTCTCTCGATTCGGTTAGATAAAATCAATCGTAAAAGAGATTTTTGGCAAACGACGCGTTAGGACACACAGGTTATAATTATTTTCTAAAAATTGACACAATCTGTACACATACATATATACAATTTCGTTGCAATTAACCAACGTTTTTAAATTCCTGAAAAACATATCAGTCACGGTCGGATTCGAACCCACGATTTCTACGTTATTTTACTACCACTAATAATATTAATAGTAGTAATGATAAAATTACAATCTTCTTGCAATTAACCAACATTTTTAAGTTCGTGAAAAAATACAATTAATTTAATTGGTAACATACATATTTACTCCCTGATTAAAGAGAGCCTAAATGTACATATTTTTTCAGTACTAAAATTGTTAAAATTAGTTCAAGTATAAATATGTATATTGAATGTATCAGATTCACATTATCATTATCCGAGTAAATCTTTTCTTCATCTAAATAAACATTCCTTTGAATCAAGATACACTGCCGTTCATAAGTTTGATCGCATTTAGTATATTGTGTTACACTTAGAAGTATTTAAAAAAATATTTGGAGAAATTCCTATTAATCGTCTTAGAATGAGATTTACAATCTAATGTTGCTAGTATATATTCGTAACAATGAAGCTTATTTATTCAAAACCCATTCGAAGAAGAAAACAATGTATTTCTGTATTAAATTTTATGGTGACAATAAAGCAATAATGCGTTAACAGTAAAAAATTTAAGATGACTGCGTTACGCAAGAGAATTTGGGAGGGATACTGAATCATCTACTTGTTTTGTAACAAACGGTATATTCAGTATGCATCCAGTATATTGCCGAGACAGTGGAAACGTGTGTGATTGTGTTAGCAAAACTATCTCATATTGTTAACTTATTTGATTAAAGATATGCTAAAAAGAAGGGAATCGGAAATTGAAACGCGCGTTCTATACGAAACAAATGTTCCAAATATAGAAATTGTTTGATATTTTAGAGTGATTTCCCTACAAAATAGCCGCCTTACAGCACTGCAAATTACAACCGACTTCAATTCACAACGTTGTCAGCCAGTAAATACGTCAACTGTACAACGCATACAAATAAAAGCCGCCCTGATGGTTCGTACAGTAGTAAGAAAACCACGATTTTTTATAAGTTTTTTTCATATAAGTTCTATGCACAAGCGGAAAAGACTAAATTGGGTAAAAGCTCACGCAAACTGGAGTGAAACATGGAGGAGGAAACATCATGGTATGATGGAAAATTGGTTAAAATAGACGAAAGAATACAAAAGATGTATATTTGAGAATCCTAGAACTAGATATGAATTAAGTGGGGCATGTTTCATTTATCAGTAAGATAACGACACCAAACACATCAAAAAGGTGGTTAAGATTATTTTCAAGACAAATCTTGTGAAAGAGTCCTATCTTTAATGGAGTAGCCGCCATAGAGCGTGATTGCAACCTTATTGAGCTCTTACGCGATCACTTGGATCGTGAGATCTGGAAAAAATCTCCGACTAGCAAAGCAGCATTCTGGAATGCTCTGCAAGAAGTGTGGAATGCTAAAGATGAATTGTATTTGGGGTGATTAATTCTAAGGGTGCCGCGTACCTGTCGGGCAATAATTAAAGGAAAAGGAAGTTACTTTGTACTAATTTATCAGTAAAACATTTTAAGTGAATGAGTAAAGTTTGTTTCTTTAATAACTTTGTCGCAAACATTATCTGTGTAGTTTATTTTGTTATTTTATATAGTGCCATCAAACTTATGAACGATAGTGCGGATATTCGTTTTAGAAAACATTAAGTAAAGCGCCATCTATCGCAGAATCGATTATAAAATTTACATTGATTGTCAAATCAAATTTTAATTCACCCAACTTTGTTTTACCTTTTCGATCTACGTATATCACAGTTATTCAACTTTCCTTATCCGAAGCGTCTTAACCGTGCGGACGATAAAACTTCTTCAAACTTCGGTTAAGAACGCATCCTCCAGATCACAGCGACGGTAATAATTCTCCGTTCTTGATCGCGAGCAGGAGAGGAAATCACCGTCGCGAACGAGCAAACGATGGTAATAGGAAATCTTCCGCCAAATAAGGTACATACATACCTAGAGTAAAATTAATCGGTATCTCCGAACGACCATTTCCACTAGACGCGAACTAATTCCTTCGACTCGGTCGTCTTCGATGGCGGCGAACGTATTTCGCGGAAGAAGTTACAACCGGCGGCGGTAGATGGTATGCTGCTACTGGCGGCAGTAGTAGTGGTCTTATAAATCAAAGTTTCGACTTCCACCTGGTCCGGTTCCGGTACGAGAAGCTCTCGAGCGTGTTCCTCTGCAACGGGTTCGACGCCGCCTCGTGCTTCGCTCGCTACGCTACGGCCATTGAGCTATCGTCCTCCCAGGACGCATAAGCCTGTATGCACTAAATTCTCGGTAATTTTCGAGTCCCTGGACGATTTCCTGCAGCGCCGAAAAAAAATAGATTTCTCGACGTTCAGATTGATGGCTAGAGAAAGCCTTTGTTTTCTGTAGATATTGGGAACGTTTCGAAGCTCAATTGCTTAGAAAAGAAAAAGAAAAATGAAAAGATTGCGTAAAGTGGCAATGGTATAGAAATTCATCATCTACATATATGCAGATAATTATAGTAAATACCAAAACAGCATAATTTTTGCGTATTAACATTTGAACTCCATGTTAATTTTTTTCAACATTCTAGCGAAAAACTATTTCAATTTCTAATATATTTTTCATCTGTTACTAAGGGAATATGCTGACAATATTTAGTATGACTTTTTCATTACTAAAATATTTTACAAGAGGAACTTCTTATGCTATCCACTTAGCCGTGAAAATAATATGCAATCGTGACAATTTGTTGTCAAGCTTTTGCGATATTTTAGAGTGTCATCTTCAAGTTTAGTTCGAATCACTTAAAAGTTGTCATTTCTATTTAAGTTTATATAGGATGGATCTCTATGCTGTTTTTGGACATAGTCTCCCTCTACACTAATGCACTTGGCCCTTCGGTGCTCCAACATCTCGACAGTTCTTGGAACTCTGTAAACCACCTCCATGGAGCTTGCACCACTTCGTAATTACTGGAAAATTTTGCCTCACGTAAAAATGCTTTTAATTTGGGAAACAGCCTGTAATCACTGATTCAAAGCCTGCTTGGTGTATAACAGCCATACCAATACCAGATATATAGCTGGGAGCATTATCCTGATGGAACAACACACCGCGCAATTTAGAAATCAATTGTGCGTAGTAGGCCCTTCTAATGCTCTGTACCTTTTGCAAATAGTTAGTCAAGATGTTTCCTTGAGGATCTCAGAATACAGATAGCAAAACCTTTCCAGCAGACGGCACGACCTTAAATTTGCATCGAGGAAGAGACCCACCCGATTTCTTTTTTGATCAATGGTTAACATTCGAGGCATCCATCTTACACTCATTATCTTCACATCTCTTTAGTCAGTACGTTGTGCGCCACATCATATGATAAGCCAGTATTTTCCACAATGTTCCTAATCTTGGTCTTCACACGATGTTCTTCCGCATTTAAAATCTCGATACCAACGTTTGACTATGTCACAAGAAACTGCAGTCTCACCAATAGTTACAATAATGTGAAATATGAGATTTTCAATATATAAGTTTAAAGAAGCGAAAAAACGCGTCATAAAGTTTTTATCGAAACAAGGCTATAGCTCGGAGAATATGCATGAGAGAATGGTGGCAGTATGCGAAGAGAACAGTACGTCCTATTTCGAAGTTAAATGTTGGTGGAAGTGGTTCAGATAGGGCAGAGAATCCATTCTTGATGATGCTGCGTCTCCACCGCTGTAAACGTGCGTTTTCATATAGCCCCGCACAAAGACGTTAAGTGGACTTAAATCCGGGCTGCGTGGGCTCCAAATTCTAGGACTTCCACGTACAATCCATCTAGGATACGTGGCATTTAAGAAGCCGTGTACTGCTCGTGAAAACGTGGGGATACCGTGACCTCCATAAACCACATTTGGCTTCCTATATCAAGCGGTACATCATATATATTCCAGACAAACGTTTTGGAAAAGTTGCTCCATTTAAGTGTTCTGGAAGTACATGAGATCCTAGAAGCGTATTTCCTAAAATACCTGCTCATACGTTCCCCGAAACCCGATGCTGAAACTAATGTTGTGTTACCACATGCGAATTGGCATCAGCCTAATGATGTGCATTGTGATAATTCGTAATAGCATTTCTCGTGAAATCGCTGAATAATACGTTAGAAGTTGACATCTTCTGCGACATGTTGACGAAACCAGGTGCAGAATGGAATACGTCAATTCCTGTACACACTGAATATGATAACGGCGTAATAAATTACAACTCAATATATTGTGTACCGTAGTGAAAGACACCCCCACCTATTTTACTGCATCTCAACAATCAGCCTGATTCACTTAATCTAAACACAACATCCATTGTGCACGTGTAAGATGGCGCTCGACCACTTTAAAAACGTTGCAAGCATATCACAAGTTCGAAGAGCATTTTCACCTGTTTTACCATAAATATAAATTATGCTGAACAGATAACGCGTTGTATAATATTCCAGATATCCACATGTAACGCTAGAAACAGAATGAGTGACTGTGCTGGTACAGATGTATGTGAGTCGTGCACTGGTGGAGATTTCATCGCCTACCGCTAACCCTACTCTTTAGGCAGTTGTAATGTGCACTTCAGAAAGTGACGAATATTTTATAAATAGTTTTATCATATTTTTCTTGCGTCTGCGAAGGAATTTTCGTAAAATATTCCGGATTTAAGTCTAATAAAACTAAATCTTTCCATTTTTCATACTTTCTTATGTTATTTCATGGACACCCTGTATATGGTAACTCAAAATATAGAAGTTCTATATTTTGTTGTACGCATACGAATTTTACAAACTTTGTTCGTTATTATATAGTAATGCAACTTCTTAGTGGATTATAAAGGTACAAAAACCGCACTCGGATATTCAAATTAACAAGGAATTTTCATCTATTTTTTTCCAATATTTTAAATTGAGTTTAAAAGAACTTAAAACCTCTTAACCAAAAATCTAAAATCTATGGTTCCTTTTTGCATATTTTATGTATTTGAAAATGTGGGAAAATAAGTCGTCCCCTTTCGAATTCTAATATATCCATTCGTCGTCCAATTCCTCGATATAACAAATATTTGATAGCACGCTTCTGCAATAGCCATTATTAGTTGGTATTTATTATGCAATATTGACAAATTGATCGAATAACAAGGTAAATCATTATAATTTAATACACAATCGATGATAATTTTCCATCGTTCGCAGTAGTGGTATTAATGCTACCAGACAGCAGCTATACGAACGCCGCTACAGAGTCATAGGGCTTTGTTAATCGGAAACTTGCTGGTAAATGAATCATTTGTGTAATAAGTAGGTTATTCGCGCGGTATTTGTGACGGAATAATTAATACGTACACAATACACAAAACAAGCGGGTAACTTGAAAATTGCGATTAATTCCCGTCGCGACATAAAATATTCAATTCGTTAATTTAGCAACACGTTCAGGTGCGCCGAATTTTGCGAACTAATAACGTGCAGAGTTTTTAATTCATTAATTCGGTTCGTATCAACGCGTTTGTAGTCGGATAACAAAGATTATACCTAGCAAATCGTTTGATGTTTTTGTTAACAGTGATACGTCAGCATAATTTCACAATCCTACGGCGAAAGTAGTAGTGATAGTTGCAACTTCCATACGTTTAGCATGTAAAGACCGCATTTAGACGTATCTCTAAAAGTAATTAAACTATCGTTTTGAAATTTTGACGAACGATATTATATGCAGGTATGTATTGTTTAAAAGTTTCTTTAATTTCATGGCACGCTCGATTGAATCGAAAACGGATTTGAACGTTTTTACTACAGGACTCTGCATATGATGGATTTTTTGTGAATAGTTTCTACGAGGTATGTCTCAGAATTAACGAGAATTTAGGTTTAAAGGGTTTAACTCAATGTATCTACAATTTAATATTGTTCCCTACAATGTATGCTCCTTTAGAACGTACGCGACATCTTCAGCGAATTTCCATTCTTTCTATTTTCTTTATTAATAATAGGAGTCTTGTTCCTTTAGGCTTATGTGACGTGCTATTGGAATTTAATGTTAAACACCTCGCACTCACGCCACTAACACTAGACTGAATGGTCTGCACCAGTTCTAGTTGCGTACTCACCCTTTCAACTCATGTGTAGTCGACTCCAGGTTGCTCCAGTACATTCTCATCAATACTGAGAGAAAGTACGTAATATACACGTAACGTATATGTAAGAAACTGGAGTACATATCTTCTTGAGGTCGAAATCGCGACCTCCAGAAGAAGATGTATTCGACTACATCGAAACGTCGGGATGTACATGGTTCTTCTAAGAACCAACGCCGAACGCGCGACAAAAGCTGAGAGGATAACAAGACTTTTTTACCCGCGAAAACATACGATACGACATATATATATATCTATACCTCATCAGTTCTCAAGTAACAACTTGGCGGCATTAGTGTTCCTTCAATTAAATTTTGACGTGATACCCAAACCAAATCATTTTCGTATTCAGCACACTCGAATTAGTAAAAAAAAACAAGTCTTGTATATGTAGAAGTCAGCAAAAATTGTGTTGGGCAGTGTTATTAATTATATTTTGTTATATTTATTGTACGCCTATGGACAACTTAATAAAGAAAACAGAAGAGATTAAAGGTTTGTTGCCTGTTCTAATAAAATATCATAATTACATAATTTTGCCATTATAGCGTCGAGATTTCATATTCTGTTTCGTTTACTCTTCCTTGGTTATAAATTTCTTCTACTCTGTCCTGTTCTATGCTATTTTTATGATTGAGTTCCAAATCTCTTGTATATCTCTTAACTTCTCTTTTATCGAACAATCCCACCTTTCCCTCGGTCTGTCATTTTTATTTCGTCTCATTGGTCTGTCTTTCCAAGTTCTCATAAGCCGCTTTTCTTTCCGGACCCTTGCTAAATGTCCGAATCAATTTAATTTTTTATCTTTTGAAACTTCCTTCGCAGATTTTTACTGTGGTGTTGTTCAATACTTAGCGCCCTTCTCAGATATTTCATTTCTACTGCTTGAAGTCATGATGATTACAATAAAAAAGCAAATTGCCTTAATTTTCTTGAACAGCAAAAATTATTTTTTTGCAAATAAGATTGATATTTGGTACGTATTTAATTTTAACTTGAAAAACTTTAAATGGAGAAGTACAGTGTCAAAATATATCTCAGTTTATAACATCAATAGTTGTAATTCGAATCTACACCGAATTAGATGCAGCAGTAGCAAGTCTAACACGAGGGATAAGTGGGTTGAACGGCGGAAAACGGGGGGGAATCTCTACGAGGTTATTGAAGGGAGGGTGGCGGTGGTGGTGTGCGCAGCTTATCCCCGGCACGGTATTGATGCGCGCACAGGTGAACCGGATGGCGTGGCGGCACAGGTGCAACCCCTCCTGCCCGCCTGCCGTACCCATCCCTCTGTCCGCAGGTGCAGCGGCGATTCCATCCTCTCTACCCCCCGCTCTACCTCCCCGAATCCCCCAGCAAACCCTAACCCTCGTCCCTGCGGCCCTTATATATCTCTAACCCGAACGCCGTCCGTGTCCTCTCTCGCAACCGTATACATTCGCACAGGACGTATATATTTCCATTTCTCTCTTATATAACCCACTTAATGATTATTAGAACCATTAATGATCCTTAACTTAGAGGTGGTAATTATTAGTGGCAAATTACTCATTCTATAGGCGGACTTAATGTTGAAACGGCGGCTGCACTTAAGCGCGTGCTACTCCGAACAATAATCTTTAGTCCTAAGATGACGATAGGGAGAAGAGCAAGAAAAAAAATAAAGGTGGAACTAGCAGGGTCTTTCCGCCAATATTAACCTTTGGATATTCGATTGGTTCGAAAGATTTTAGTTTGATTTGGTAAAACGTGAAATAAGCACCTCCCGTATAGATAGCTATTTTTATGTAAGGGTTCGGGCAGGAAGGTAAGTACCCTTAAAACTTGATTATCGCAACGGCAGTAGACTTAGATGAGTTTTCGGAAGGATCTCGTTTACAGCATACTAATTTTTTATCATCATTCTATCTAGTTTCCTCGAACGGATTAATTTAATAAACAATACCGTCGATATTTCTTCGAGGTAAACGTCGAGATGTCCCAATAATAGGATTAAGGTGACTCCCTAATAATGGTTAATACGACTTTATATATAAAGCCCGGAAAGAATAAATTTGTACTAAAGGAAGTGTTCAGGGTGTAGAAATCAATATTTAAGATTCCATGAAAAGTGCTATTATGGAAATACCAACTGCCAATTACCAACCAATTGCTGGTCAATCAGTTTTAAATAACAATTATTATAAAGCATCTTAGAGTAATACGTCGGCAAAGCATGAAAAATTGTGGCCAAATACTATAAAAATGTAAATCAATACCTATGTTGCATATATTTGTAAATAAAAGAAAAACAATTGGTCATCATATTTCTGAGCTAACTGAAATTATTTATTTATATTTAGTGGAGCTTTGCCGCTCGTAAGATTAAGATCATCTTAAAAAATCTGTATTAAGAATTAATTAAAAACAAAACAACAGTTTTTTAATGAGACAAAATAAATATGTACAGGCATTCGTAAAAGAATAGGCAAGGTATTAGCATTTCTGTCTCTTGCCTGTCAGACAGGCTACAGTTTGTGCAAATTTCAACAATAACAAAAATATCAGGAAAGAAACTTTTAGTGACGCCCCATTGCAATCGGTTTCCCATAAGGTGCTGTTCTGTCCCCACTTTTATTCACAGTGTTTATTAACGGTGTTGTTACTTTCCTTGAAGATTATAAACTAGCAATGTACGCTGATGGTACGATGGTTCTATTACATGGTTCTATTGATAATATTCAAAATAAACCCAACTCTATTCTTAATCACCTCAATGAGTTGTTCGTTTCAAATAAGATCTTTCTTAAAAAACTTTAAAAAAATAAAAAACACTTAAAAAAGTAAGTACACCACTATTTACTCTAATCCCTTGTGCGTACAAAAGCAACTAAATATTTTTATTGGTAATAGTATTACTAAAAACACTATTTGTGTGAAAAGTTCACCTTGGTACCACTGGTGCGCTTTACGACCTCAAGCACATTAAAGTTTTGTCCAACTTCGATGCTCCTGTTCGCAAAACATTGTGATTATGGTAAATTAGATCAATAACTCCTGATATGTTATATTTTTTTCGCTGCTGTAAAGCGTGGGTATGGTGAAAAGGATGAGTCTAACAGATTTGGGGTAGGATGGATATGCAGTTAATGCGCAGTATATTGCCACACTCAAAGATTCAAACTTCGTATATTACAGAGAAACTGCTTTATTTATATGAGAAGAAGGTAAATTGTCTGATATACATCTCGCTCAAGCAAAACGATGGAATTAAGTTACCCAACACTGAGAAATAGAGAAATTAAAACGCGATTAAATATGGTGCTTTAATTCAAAGGTTGATTATCATCTCTCTTCTAACTTCTCCTCAATTACCCTTTATGTCTATCAATTCACATTCTGTTTGACGTTGATTTTCCGGTAATAGCCCATCTTGTTACCAAAGTTTATGGATGGAAATTCGCAAACCGGAACAGTTGTGTAAGTTTGCCAAACTCCAGTGCAATTTAGACAGCTTGTGTAAAGTATTTTCGGTACGTGTGTAGACATTACGTATGCTGATTATATAAATATATGATTTCGCTGTACGAAATACTATCATGAAACAGCGATTTTATACTGGCTCTATTATTAACAGGAGTATAAATGTTTCCAATACATCACTAATTTATTTTTCATTACTAACCATTTCTGTAAAGGATATTGAAAAGTAAAGGACGCGAAAAGATATTTGGGATATTCAACGCCTCTCATGGTAATTTGTCCTTAAAAAGGAAAATGAGCCAAGTGGCTTTGAAAGAAACAGGTAAATATATGAACTTGGTATTGTTAAATCTAGAGCTTGATTAATATCTGGATGAGTGAACAATTCTGTACGGTTGAAGTAGTTTCCTCTTGCAAAATATAATCAGTGGAGGCCCCAGCCGATTTAGTATAGAGAAACGATCCGCAATCATTACTAGACCGGTCACACTTGTCAGCTGGCCAGGTTCGTACTAAGTGCGTACTGTCATCCGCAATATAGATGAAGCGGGATGGGTAGCAGCTGACGCATAACTATATTTACATTAGTTCCTTTCTGTTCTTGATGTGAGGTAGTTGATCGTGTCACCGTTGTGTTCTTTCGCGGTTCGTAAATATATAATTAAGCATGTCTAATGTACGGAAAGGTAAACAGTGAATGTTAGTTGACACATTGAAAAAGTGTCCCGCTAAATTGCCCGATATATTGTATACTGCTAGTAAGATTATATGTTAACTTTATGATAACATGTTGATATGCTAGGACAAAAGTGGCAGTAGATAACATTATTAGCTAGCAAAAGAATAGAAAAGTGTATTGGTGAAGTAATTACGGTAGGATAGTGCTGGTTATTCTAGAAAGATTTCAGTTAATCAACTGTTGATATTTATGAACGATGGTTGCCGAAACTATGCGACCCATAGGTTTGGGAACATGGTTGAAGGTGATTTTTTTATTATTCTAAGTACTTTTCACAAATTAAATCTGTAATTGTACAATGTGATTTTGACGAAGTTGACTTCAACATGCTTCGTTTAAAAGGATTAATTGACGCAATAGAAGAATTGGATGATACTAGGTTGCTGTTAGCACAGTTAGTAGAAATAGGGGACAAAGTAAATACATTGTTACATAATACAGTCGACGGAAAAAACGATCGCATATTAGAAAAATACGACATTTTTTACAGGGTCACGACATTGTGATTATGCATCTACAGAGCCGTTCACTAATTTCACAGATTATTTTAATTATACTTCGTCAAATGGATCTTTAGATGCAGATCATTGTTCGATGGCATAAGCAAAGATCGCTGGTTAATCTAACTATCTTTATTTAATATCGATATTGAATGTTTATGCGTGGAAAATACCGTATGTCTGATGACGTGTGTCTAAAGATCCATGATGAATAGTATGTCTATGCTATGTGCTACATCCCTAGATGTCGCATGGTGTTTCTCAAAATATAAGAACATTTTTTCAACGTCGTTCATCGAGACAAATATGGAAAGCTACGTAATACTGCAAACTTTTCACCAGTCTTAAGCAGTTTATGCAACTTAATATAAATAATACATAATTTAAATACGCATTAAAATAAATACCTTACTCATTATTATTAATACTAAGGATTTGTTATCACGTGTAATTTGTATGAATTATGAACATTAGGGCATGATAACTGATGCAATTTTACTAATTAATGATAGTTTTTGCTAATAGAATGCAATATATAGATGGTTTTGATGTTAGCAGCACAAGGTATGACTTGCTCTACACCCTTGGAACACCGTGTATAATTGAAAATGCTTTAAAATCAATAAAGGATGTTAAAGATGAAAAACTTGCGTTAATTGCTTTTCCGCATTACTATAATCACCTCTAGCATAAGAAGGTGGCGCTTAAAAGCAAGTCTGTATATACCAAATTCACGTGCCCTGAAAGACCTTTCGATGAGGTACAATATTTGCATTTAAATTTTTGTTCTATCAATTTCCGTTCAAGAATTAATCCAAGAAAACTGAAAATCTGTGAATTTTCGAAAGGGTGTTTTATCACCTCAGAGTGAATTTTTGGCACAAATAAAAAATGTCTGTTTTCAAGTCTCTCCTTGTCAGTCAAGCATGTTTATTGGTATTTATTACAACGGAATCTATCCTGTCGCGTTGAGAGAAATTAACAGGTTTGGTTATTACTTCGCTCAAGGTTATTCCATTCAGCAAGATCTAAGAAGTTAACGTTTTCACGTAGGTAGGTAGTAAACAAAATTGCATATACGAGAAAAACTGGAGGTTTCTATTGGTCGAAATGTGCTTTATTATTATTCATAGAAATTAATCAGAAATAGACTAGATATTTAACTGCGCCAATTAGCACAATCAATAAAATAATTTCTTCATTTTTCTTTTCTGACTTCGGTGCTTGCAAACTAACATTTATCCAGAAAGAAAACCTTGAACTAAAAAGCCGCAGTTTACTACAATTTTACCCCAGCCTAAGTAATATACAAAAGTGCTTTAAAATATGTTTCTTGTACTGCGTTTCTATTTTTACAATACTAGTTACAGCTAGGCGAGGCGCAAGCTAGCCGATTAGCATTTATTTACGCAAACAATGCATTGTTCTTCATTACTGGTAGGCCAACGAACTTTCTTATTCATCAGAGCGAAAAGTTTAGAGAAAGAAAATGCCGTCGTTTCCCTCCAAGAAGCCATGTATATGTAATAAATCAAGTAGGCCGAGTCTTCGTAATTAAAACGCGAACTACTCGTATATTCGTTTGTTTAAAACTGAAATTATCTAAGGAAGGAAATGGAAACTGAATGTTCCAAACGCGACGGCTAATTAAAATAAATTTCCCATTATAACTATTTACGTAATATCGGGCAGTTTATCGGGAAATTTAAATTAGTTCCTCCGATCTCGATCGATCTTCTACTTCACGTAGTATGCGTTCGAGTGAAATCCATTAATTTTCAACTAGTATCAATTTAATTGGTTTACGTTATACCAAATACAAAAAGAATAAAAAAAACTAACAAATAAATACCTCCAATTTTAAGAGCGAGAACGTTCCCCGTTGGCCAAACATCTTCGGAAGTTTTTAATTTAAACTAAACGGAAATACGATACGATTCCATCTACTGGAAAATTTTTAATTCTCAGTAAAACGGAAAACTAATGCTGAACTTGTTACTGCGGTGGTTTTGAATACATAAGGAAGATGATTTTTTCTCATTTCTCGACGTAATCAAATTACTTGTTTTTAAAAAAAGATTTTCATGTATTCAGACATAGATTGAAATTTGTGAATTCTCAATACACTCCATAATGATTTCAAAGACTGTATGGTTGTAAAATTCACAGGTATCCCACACCACATCCACTGATAACTAGGGTGACAATGAGAGTCCATATGCTTTTCTGCAACGTTACGTTCAGAATAAATTACACCTATGTCATAATATACTGTTAAAAATTTTCTAATGTAAACCTTAAAAACTGCACGCAAAATAGATACCTTGACAATTATTACTATAGAAATATACCAAAAATATTGCAGGTTTAGTTGCTACAATTATGCTCAATAGTAAGATACGATTCTCGAATATTTTTACATTTTCATTGGAGTGCCAATTTTGCAACAAATACTACGCTATTTTATCGAGATTATTGCCTTAACTTTTTGCATACGTTCAAATAGATGACCTTCTTTACTCTAATACTCAATAAGACAAAGTATTAACGAATCCTTTGATGGAATATGAATTGGTTAGAATCTGAATCCGATAAATTATCTGTCTATATTATTCGAGTGCCAACAAGATAATTATTGTTTACGAATGTACCAGAGCTTATATATTTAAGCAAACGTGGAAATTACTACGAAAATTTATTTTTCATTGTATTCTTAATGAATAGAATTCATTATCCTTTAGAAAGAAGCGTTGCAACACTTTAAGAAATCTTTTATCCATTAAATAACATAGTAAGATCGACCACAACTTTTGTGTGTTGTTTTTTAGAAAAAAGATTTACAAATTACGCTTGGAATCCATTGTGCCATAAATTGTTACACACTACTGTAAGATAAATAAGTAATATAAATTTTTGTGTTAAAATCACCACTGAGTTGTATTTTACTATAAAAAAAATGTTTTGACAAATATTGTTTCATACTACATTCAATGAATGCTGCATGTATTGGGGTTGTAAGAAAAGGTTTTTTAGTGTTTTATCCGCAAAAAAAAGAGGCACACTTAAACGCATAACCATTTCTAACATAAAACAAACGTTTCCGGGTTGAAACCGCATCGTGGTTGCATGAGTCTGCCGACGTTTCACTCTCAGTTCCATGGTGCTTCTTGTAGAACGCTGAATCTCGTAACGCTGCTTCACATGTTACGACAGATGCTTTTGCGGTCTCCGGATGTGAAATAATATTCTCGAGTTGCGACTGCGTACGGTGTAGATCTTGAAAGGGACCGTTTTGACTAGATCGACGTTTCGATGAGATCTCATTCATCTTCAGGACGCTTTCGTTCGGTTAGCGATTCATCTCCGATGAAGAGTTCAAAGAAACAATTTCTTTGTTTTTTTGTTTAGCTTGTTTTTTGAATTATTTTTCTTGATTTGGATTTTTCTTTTAATTTAAAAAAAATATCAAGACAGCTGGATGCAACACGAGACTTGGAGAAACATTTTTATTTTTTTTTTTGCTTTCGTTTTGTTCTTAGTTTTTATTCTTTCTACTCTTATTAAAAAAAAATGCTTCTCCAAGTCTTCAACTGCGTCCAGCTGAAACATTTTAATATTTTAAAATTTGACAATGGTTCTAATATATTGTTTTTCATCTTTTGAACTCTAATAACTAGAGGTCGTTGTGCACATCCAAAAAAGCCAAATGCTTATAGTAACCAGTTATATCCTCAAATTGCGAGTAAGTGCGGACTACAAGCAAGGAAGTAGGATTGTCGAAAGTCTTCATGTTGGGCATTTGGCAGTCAAAATAATTCAATTTTTCGAGTACCCACGATGAACTGTGTACGACATTGTTTCTTCCCATCTACGAAAAGTAATAAAGGATGATACATGCTCTCTGATGCTACCAGGACAAATTGAATTGCTCGCTGCAATCTACGACTGCGTTCATTCAAAATTCAAGTGACAGGACGAATCAAATTTCTTTTGATGAAACAATTTTTGTTGTTTATTGGAAAAATGATCGCTAATTCACCCACCATCCCAAGGATATACCTGTTATTGCTCGAACAAGATGTCTACTCTACTTTTTAATTCGGGGGAGTGTTTTTAAATTGAAGCGCCAAAAAGTAGGCTAGTCATTGGTCAGTTTTCGATATATTGCCGGCCGCCATACTGCCAACAACTGATTGACGTTTAGATCGTTTATTCTTCTGACTGCGTTTATAATTAATTTTTCTCCCTAAATTTACGTTGCAATAATAATTACGTAACTACAACTTATATTAGATTCTAACCGCTAAAAACTACCTTTGAAAAATTCCATTGTGTAAACTTCTCTTTTCATTTCACTCAGAATTAAAAAATAGAGTATACCAAAGATAAAAATGCTGCTTCTCATGGTATTAGTGAAATCAATTACGAGAAAGACAATGTGAAGAGACAAAAACCTTAACACACGGTTACATGTTTCCGCCTACCCGATGTCATCAGCGTGGTTTCGAGCGAAGAATAAAACACTTGTCTGCCGTCAAACACAGCGAAAACAAGCGGGTTTTATTCTTTTGCCATTAGTTAACGCCCAGGAATACTCACCTGAGCTGTAAACCATATCTAACGGTGATAATAGAAGAGAGGGAATTGCAATGTGTTGAGCAAAAGAGCGTTCGAAGCCACGCTGATGACGCCTAGTAGGCAGAAACATGTCCGTGTGTAAGCTTTTTTTGTCTCTTCACATTGTTTTTCTCGAAAATGATTTCAACAGTACCATGAGAAGATGTATTTAGCAGCATTTTTATCTTTGGTGTTATTTTGTAGGTATGCTAGATGTGTTTTTAAATAGAGTATAGTTGGTATTCACGGTCTCGTGTCCAATAAGGGACATACAATGACATTATGTCGTACCTTTCAGTTTAGGAAGGGCAAACTGAGACGAAGGAAGTGTATGTACATAGATGCTTTGACCAATCCTGTGAGAATGTAGCCTCCAGGAAGTGATATGAGCTCCAACAGGACGAACCCTTTAGTGTAAAATTGGTTATGAGATAGCGCGGACATGTTCTGGTCTATAGATTTTGATTCTCCAGTAGACCAGAATTAAACACTACTCGACTACTACGCTTGGATCGCAGTCAAAAGAATCACCGACAAATCCAAACACTCTAGTATACCAAACTAGAGTGTTTACGCAGTTTTATTGAAGCAGTATTTGGCAATATTGACATAGTTGCTTTACAGAGAGCGTGCGAGCATTTCAGCTATAGATTGGGGGCGGCCAGGGAGGATATTGATGCTTTTCTATGTACCCACGTAATAATAAATCCGTCATTTGAAAATCAAAAGTATCTATATTATCTTTTATTAAATCCAGTCCAGGTGCTACCTTGGTCTTTAAATTTACCGCAAAGAAAGCAAAGTTTTCTCGCAAGAACGAAGAAATTGACATAAAATATACCGCCGCATTGCAAATTATTATCCAACAAGAGTATTTAACGCAATAAGCGTTATGGAAGTCGTTACTTCGTAAAATTCCCATCGCCTACTATCGCAGCGTTCCTGTTGCTATTTCGCATGAATCCATAAACCACCTTAAAAAGTTTCATTTTATATCTCCGTTACCAACCGTTGTCGGTCGGTCGGCTGGTTCGGCTATATAAATCGCTTCCGTGATGATGAACTCGATACCGTTTATGTTCCAAAAACGGAAGAGACGGGGCCCCGTGCAAGAGACACACGTGCGCTTAATGGAAAGGGCCGAAGCGAGCTACGCGAAACTCACTCAATTTGTGAGCCATTTTATACAAATTTTGTCATTTTTAACTCAGCTCGTAACGGTAGCGCGACATCCCCATACACTACCGCGCACTTTCCATCCACCGGCGAAAGCTTCGCTAGAAACAAGATGGTGGGTGGCGGATGATGCCTCCTTTTTTTTTTGGGCCTTGGATACGGGCGCAAGCGGAGAGATGGGTTGGACGTCGTTTGGGCAACTCATAAAAGTTTCAGGTGTGTGTCGTTGGTACCTGACGCTAGGCGGCGCTGTTGTCGTAGCCGTCGTCAGCGTGCGAAGGTCTTTGGTCTCCTTTTGTTACGTTGCCTCCCCCTCTTTTATAGCTTTATTTCCTAATATCTTTTGTCATCATGTTTACGTTCGGTTGTGTGTTGCGCCATTATACTACTTTTGGTTACCTTAATATTTACTGTTGCTGCGATATGAACTGCCACTGTGCGCGCCCCGCATTTACTTCCTTTTTTCCATGTTTGTACGCCCGTGACAAATGACGTTTTAGGTTATACACGCTGTAGGTGAACATATGAGCGGTAATAAATTATTTTTTTTCTTACACTTTGGGTATAATGTTTGCGTGGGTATATATTTGCGATTTCTTTTTGATATTGCCACCATACCACGTCACAAGTAATACACAAACTTAAAGATTTAAAAAATATTTTCAGTCCTGAAATATTAAGGTCGGTGTCCCTTAATAGAATAGGATTATTTCGAATGACGGTAACTGACTCGAAATAAACGTCTTTTTCAGCATTAAATTAAATTATTAACGGTCACGTGTTTATAGTTTCCATTTTAATGAAACTAGCAACATCACTGAAGTGTCAGAAGCAAATGAAATTCATTTGTCTAGTTAGAAGCCTCAGCAGCAAATAGTTTGTTCTGTCTAGGTTTACGAATTTACAGTAGAAATACAAAATGAATTTAATGCATTCTTTCTGGCAAATGCAGACTGTTTCTCTTGAAAGTTTAAGCTTTAATAACAAGCCTTCCCGTCTTTTTGTGCAAATAAAGGTTGGCGTTATTTTCGTAAAATATATATGAATACAAATTTTAGTTTTTCATCCAATGAAATCACTACGAAAGTAGAAATTAGTGCATTTTGGATGCTGCTAGGATCTATTTTTTATCCAAACTTAACCAATATTTTTGGTACTGTAAGAATCTGCAAATTTCAAATGTTTCTTTTGATTTCAACTCAAATCGCCATGCCTTGTTAAAGAACTATATTTCCTTCAAGCAGCAACAGTTAAATTGGGAGTTAAAGGAGACATTTAAAAATTGTGGAAATTTATAGAAAATGTTATTAAAGTCTACCAAGCGTTGATTTGGCGATACCGCAACGGATTGAATTTTATAAAAAGATAATGGTCTGATAAAATCGAAGCTCTTTGTAGTAGTCAAATGCTAACCCGATCAAGTACATGCAAGCTTCATCAAGATCAAGTTTAAAGGAAAATGTTTACACACTACTAGGTAGTTATTTTCCAGATTGAAAAAATTGGCACTCCTTAGATTAATAACATGCCCAAAAGTTGGTAGAAGGTATGACAAAAAGATGTCAGTTTATATTTGATATTGAGAGCTATTGGACCTCCTACAGATAAGTACATAATGGATTATGTTATTTATTAATTACGAGATACTTCTTTGCAGTGTTCGTCCACCAGCAAAAAGCTCAGAATTTGGTGCTAGTACCAACATTTTCGATCAATTCATTTTCGAGATATCAAAACAAGTGGGCGAAAAAGTTCTTTTTAATTTTCTGTGTACTTTTGCATGTATACCAAAATCTGTTTGAGATACGATCTTGATTCTGGCATCGTCTTAATCATTAGATCTTATAGATCTTCTAATGGGACTGAGAAGAGAAGTTTTCAGAATTCGTTACAGTTGCGACGATTGCAAGGACTGCGTAGTTGGGTAATTCACAGTTATCGCAGCAAACTCCACATCACACAAATTAATATTTTATTTAGAACACTGCGTTCCAAATAAATTATTAATTCGGAAGGCACATGTACGCTAATGCGGATCAACCGAAGCATATTATTTTTTCTTCAGTATTATAGTAAGAGGAAAGCTACAGCTTTTGTATACAATTCACTCCGTTATTATAAAAATATGAAAATGTTGTTTTTAATAATAAATTGGGCATAATGCAATCAACTGTCCTTTTGTCGTGTTAATGCAGAAAATATCTTTCATCAATCCAATAATTTCATCATTTTCGTAGCTCTTAGTAATGGAGCAGTAGAAATCGTTAATTTAATACGAGAAATAGATATCCCCACTTGTATATATCAGGATATACAGGATGTCCATGAAATAAAATGAAAAAGTACGAAAAATGGAAAGATCTAATTTTATTAGACTTAAATCCAAAATATTTTCCGAAAGTTCGTTCGAAAAAATGCGAGAAAAAGAATGATAAAGTTATTTAAAATAAAAATTCTTTTATTATTCACAGCCGAAATATTCGTACGTAAGCATGATACTGATCTCTTAACATGTCGTTTGAAAGGTAGACAGTGTTATCTTGTAGTTTTATAACATCGAAAGTTGTATTATTGCAGTGTATACAGGTCCTTCAACATCAAGGCCAAATCGCTTTTGCAAGAAGACCATGCTTTGTTTGGTGGTATCAGAGCGGTATTGTGTAATGATCAATTTAAACTACGCATTAATCGAAAGATGACCGAAATAGGCTAGAAGACATGTTAGCTAGCAGCTAGAAGATGGGCTAGAAGAGAGTGATTTTGTGACACGACAATGCACCGTCTCACACAGCAAAACCAGTGAAAGACACCTTTAAATCGCTACGACTGGACATCCTCCGTCACCCGCCGTACTCCTCAGACCTGGCGTCATCTGAATGTCAGCTCTTCGAATCAATGGAGCACGCGCTCGCAGAGCAGCACTTCAGCAATTTCGAGGAAGGTGGAAAATGACTCGATGAATTGTTTGCCACAAAAGGCAAGCAGTTTTTGTAGCAGTGCAGAAGCCGATGGCCAATATTTTGAATAAAAAAAAAATAATTTCCCTTGAAAAATTACGTGTTTCTTTTTAGCAAAAAACCGGAAAAAAATTGTGGGTACTCTGGATCCTGTTTTAGACATATTCCTGTATATACTACCAATATCGTATCAAACAACTGTAAAGTTAACGAACGGATAGATAACCAATAACCGATGTTTTACCTTCGAGAATTACATAATATTCTTGGAATATAACCGCGCCCTCGAAACAAGTAGTAATAAGTTTAAATTCCCTCAGATCGTCCTGTGCAGACCGACCACAATACGGACGTTCTATTCGCCGATCTATTAAAAAGGGAATGTTTGTGGGCAATAAATTTTCGCAGTCAACCGTTGGGTTTTCTATATAAATTGATATTTTACGATCTGGAGGTCTAAAGATCTAGTTACTGGATTTGCGTTGTTACTGATATATGTTCCTCCTCCGGTCTCGGAGTTCGAGAGAACCGAACGCATCCGGGCGAGGAGGAGGAAAGAGAGGAGAAGGGGAAAGTCCGGAGAATGGATGTCCACACTCGATTTCGGACCGCGAGACAAGATTTATGGACTTTCATTGATGGGAAAAGAGAGAAAAGACCACCGTGGAGGTGGCGAGGGGGACAAACTGTTGTGGGTGAGGTCGTTTGCTTTCTTTCTATTATTCAAACGATGCGAATTACACTTTTACCGGACGCGTCGTAGTAGTAGGTACCTATAAATTTGTTTTTTCCGTCTCTCGCGAGCGCTATTCATCTGTTTTAATCTTTAACGACGCCGAGTTTATTAATGTATTTGATTTTTTTTTGTTCGCAGCCGCCGATCCGCCCGCATTGATCTAAATCTAAATGGCGAGATGAAAATTGAAGTATTTATGCGATCCGTTTCGCCGGACTCTTTCTTATTGGACGGTTAATAATTCACATCTGCCGGCCTTTGTTCGAGCTTGTTGTATTGGAGGGTGAAATGCTCTAATTTCGCAGCGTTTGGTTTTGAAAGATAAACGGTCGACTGTTTGCGAGTGTAGTTATGGTATAAAATTAATAACTGTGCATGCTACATACTAATGAATTACTAAATTTTTTCAAGCGGACTATGCAAAAAATATATAATTATAATAATATTTTACTTCATAATTTATAATGGTTTATTTACCCAATAGGAACACATTCCTATTACAGGATAAAGTTAAAAAAAAAAACAAATAATACAAATGTTCCACTAACGTAAGTTTTGAACAATTCTCTCTTTTTTCCCACCCACCAAGGAAAATCTTTCTTCGTAAAGACATTGCACCGACCATTTTCCGGAATAAAACGTTCAAACTTTTAACTTGAAGCAATTTTTGATCTTCTACCAGGTGTAAGCATAAGGCTTTTCCAATTTTTGCTGAAAAGAAATACGTAATTTTCAGAGAAATTTCTTTTTATCATCTTTCAGGTAATTTATGGATACCATGCCAGAAAAACTGTTTGCCTTTTACGGCAAACCATTCGTCGAGCCACTCTTCAGCTTCCTCGAAATTGCTGAAGTGCTGCTCTGTGAACGCGTGTCCTATTTATGCGAAGAGCTGACACTCAGATGGCGCCAGGTCTGGGGAGTACGAGGGATGTCCCATCCAAGCAATTTCAAGGTGTCTTTCACTGACTTTGCTGTATGAGACGGCGCATTATTGTGTAACAAAATCACTTTGCCATGTCTTCTGGCCCATTCCGATCGTCTGTCGACGGCTAGGTGATAGCCACGATTTTTTTTCCGTTTAGGGTTTTGAAAATGAATCCATTTTTCGTCACCATTTACCAAGTTTATTGATCTTCTGATCTTCTGAATTTGAGTTGAGTCATCAACTCCTGCATTTGCTCGGCTTCGCATTTTTGAGGTCTGCCAAAGCGCTCACTTTCTTTCATATTGAAATTACCACCTTTAAATTGTCGAAACTATATGCCACATGTTGTAGTCGATGGAGCGCGTTTACCATATGTTTTACTAGCATACGATGACTTTCAATAGCTTGTTTCTTTTGATTAAATAAGAAAAGTAATGCGTACATTTAAAAAACTGAAAATATTTATTTTATTTTTGGCCCAAACCTTCGTAGTGAATACAAAAAGTTCGACCGGTTTTGAAATTGTGCATATTCAAAGCGTTGATAGTCAGCTGAATTATCTTTGCATTGGAAAAACTGGAAAAGCAAGAGTTTGCACATCTAGCACAATTTTTGTAATGTTTTCATTACGGTAAAAAAATCTTTGCTGCTCTTCTTTTAGAGACCATTTTCTCAGCTACAGCAACATTTTTTCCAACATCGCACATACAGCAAATACCTGCTTCTGGCCTATCAAAGGATAAGCGAAATTTTTCTCGCCAGACTTTCCGACTAAAATTGTACGTAAAACCACATTTTGAATATTTTTGCAAGAGAAGTTGGTGCATTATGTCTTTATGTCTATTTTTTCACTCAAGTATTGACAATTTCGATCGCTGTAATGAGTAAGTTTAACAGAAAATGATCTAATAGTCTTCCAAGGGAAGGAGACAAACACGGCCAAAAGAGAAACCATGGGTACTGGTAAATGCAGCCTTACATACTCTGAACTTGCCAGAAAAGCAGTTTTTGAAGGTATGTGATTCTCGTGCAGTGGAATAGCAGTCTATTAATACCTCCAAGTGGACATAGTGGGGTCAAATGCTTGAAAAACGGAAAAAAATCGATATCTAAAGAACGAATAGTCCTATCGAACTATGGTTGGTCTCATTCGATTAAGGATAAAGAAATACGATAAAATGATACTAAATTAAAAAGATGAATTAGTTCAATATACGATTTATTAATAACTATGTACTCGAAATATGGGTATATTCTAGACATTCATAGTTTACAATAAAACAGTATTATTTTAGAGACTAATATGATAAAGTACGAGTTACTCTTACATTAATATTATATACGTAATTGAAATCAGGAAGAAATCTTGTAATTGCATTGGAAATTAAAATCTTCAGCAACATTAGGAAACGTTTCACGGATGAAATAATCAAGCTACAGAACGTTCGAAGGACTGACATTCAACAAATATTCACACAAATCATTGTAACTGATAACTAGGGACTCCATTATAACTTGAGGTCAAATGTCACACAAATGTTACTAAATGCTAAATTGGAATAGTTTACGTATATAGGAAAAATTGCAGTTTCAAGGGATTGTGTAATATAATGCACTTTAGCGCAATGTAATGCAGGGTGATGTAATATAGTGTAATACAATGTAATGCTGTATAATGTTTTCTAGGTTTTTGAAATTTTGCTTAGTTATTATGTTTCGTTTTTCGCATTTCGATAAAATGAGATATTTCATAAGGAAATTAAGAGATATTCTAAGTAAAGTTATAACATTTTAAACAATGATGATTAACAAAACTGTGGTGATGGTAAGCTTTTTTTT
The DNA here is from genome assembly GCA_023509865.1 of Trypoxylus dichotomus. Classification (NCBI taxonomy): domain Eukaryota; kingdom Metazoa; phylum Arthropoda; class Insecta; order Coleoptera; family Scarabaeidae; genus Trypoxylus; species Trypoxylus dichotomus. The sequence continues at coordinate 51,714,389 of CM042078.1, forward strand.
ATTATTTGATAAATATATTGACAATATTTTTGCGTTTCTTTTGTAGCTAGTATTAGCTAATAATAGCTATTACTGCTATTTGTCCCCGTTAGGTTCAACTATTATTAAAATTAACGCCATTGCCCAAGAATATTAACCACACAAAGAAGTTAGGATACTTTTATGTGAAGTCATTTTCAAAAATACTGCAATCGTTTTCGGAGAACATAGATTAATTAAATTTTCAATATTGCTATTATTTTGTCCGCTACTGTACTCTACGTACGATGATATCAATAAAATGAACCAACATAAACTCTGTATTACGTAAGTCAACACTATTCACCTGTTCCATTTGTGTCTACTACACTTATTGCACATGCACATACATACATACATATGTTATGTATTCATGTGTATATCTTTAGATTCATAAATACTTCCGTGCTAAAGCGTGTTTCATATATTCATCTATTTTCTTTTGGGATTAGATTTGTTGATTCGGTTGCATGCAGGAAGACAGAGAGAGAGAGAGAGAGAGGGACCTCAGCGAGGGATTCGAGGAAACCGTTAGGAGGAGGAAGGTTGGGTTAGCGAAGGCGAGCAGAAACGACGGTATAAGGAACGGTGCGGTGGTGCTGGCGGGTCGAGGCGTCCGTGGGAAGGGGTTAAGATGGGATAGAGACTGTATTCGATTTTAGGCTTACACGAGATTTACGTTGTTTGGTTTGTTCCTGTGCAATCCCGGCTAGAGGTGGTGTTTCTAGCTTAGAGACCGCGGTATTACCGTGGATCTTGGTCCCCGTATTCCACCGGCTTTCTTTTTGGCCTGAGAATAAATCGCCCGACCCAATCAAAGCCGTTATAAAAAACGCATTTATTCGCACCGTTCGCTCTTTATTGTTTCTATTCGGTTTGCTTCCGTCACGTAATAGCTGGTTTCGTTTTGCTTTCAGAATACGTCACTAATATCGTTGTTAAAGGTTTTCGCGTGTAGTACATTTCCAATGAAAAATGATGGAAATTGTATGAATCGGTTACTGGACGCCTCCAGATTTTTCAAATTTGATTTGAAACACAAAAAAAATGTTGACCATCCATTTAACGAAATTATATTTTGGATTTGAAACTTATTTGATCATCAATCAAACCAGTTGGCGTATACACATATGTAGAAGTTACTTTTGAGTCGCTTCAGGTAGCTGTAATTTAATATGAAATAAGATAACATCAATTTCCTTTTTTTTACGTGTTTTAAGACCGCAATGGCAAATTGTAGGCTGACGTATTAAAGTTTTTAAAGTCACTTTGAAGAAAGAATTTACATCCAACAAAGATGTTCAAATACTGACAATACTATACCAAGTCATAAATACATAATTTAAATACGTATTACAATAAATACTTTATCCATTACTATTTAATGCTAAGGATTTGTTATCATGTATAATCCCGTGTTCATATTTATATGAATTATGTTCTTTCTCAATAGAAGACATATGTGTGCAATATATAGATGGTTTTGCTTTAAGCGGCATAGGGTATGACTTGTTCTACACCTTCGGAACACCCAGTATAATTTAAAATACTTTAAAATCAATAAAGGATGTTAAAAATAAACAACCCGCGTTAATTTCTTTGCCATATTACTATAATCAGCTGTAGCATAAGACGGTAGAGCTTGAATGCAACACTCTGTATACACCACATTCACGTGCCCTGAAAGATCTTTCGATAAGGTATCTATTTCCTATTTCTAACCATTTCCGTTCAAGAATTAAATCAAGAAAACTGAAAATCTGAATTTTCGAGTCCCAACATACTCTACTTACCTACCAAATTTCATTCAGATCTGAATTTGACGCCCGGGAACATTTTTTTCTGTCAGTAAAGGTCGTCGCGATACACCCTGTACAATAGTAGCCTGTCTTCAACAGCGTGTTAATCGAGTGAGAAATATCTAATTGCTTGTTATCCCAATCGGCTTCTTATGCAGACTTCTGTATCTTTCCCGAAGCTAATTATTCCGAAAGATAAATGGTAATTAGTACCGTTGCGAAATAATTACAACGTTTACTAAAACGCAGAGAAATATATTACTCGAAAAAACAGAACAGAGATACATATACAGATATCAAGCAAGCGAAGACAATAATAGGCATTGTTCGTAAAATTATAATAATTAAAACGTATAGCAGCACGAATATCTACACCACCCATCCTATAGTTTCTACTCTTCAACGGATTTTATTTAATTAACTTAGACAAAATAATACACTGGAGTTTAATAAATAAACGCATAGATGCGATACGTTTCATTCAAATCCCCCTTTTCAACGTTCATCCTTCTTCATCTTCCTTTTTAAATTCGACTTTTTCGTCGTTTTGGCGTTTAAAAGGAGGAATATTTTAGTTCGACTTGTACGGCCGCGAAGAAAGGAACGCGGTATAGATGCGGCACAAAAATTTATGCACGATAATTTAAGCTCTTTCTCTTCGCGTTCGAGAGATGGATGCCAAGAGAAGGTAGAAAGAGGGAGAGAAAAAGAAACATATAACCGCCGCTGTTTCCACTTTATAATTGAAAAACCGGAAATTCAAGTTACCTCTCTGGAAACTGACTGATGCTTTGCAGCGCATTATTAACTTCTTCCCAGAAGTCAACCCAATGACAATGTAGTTGTCGGTATTATTGCTGTTGATGTCGTTGTTGTTGCTTTTTAGGAAAGAATGCGGAAAAAAATCGTTTTTTTCTTCATTCCGAATATAAAAAATGTCTTTCAACAAAACCTATTTATGCTACATACGTATTTGTCTCGTATATTCATATATCAGAGATGTGAGCTACGTTTTCGAACAATACATTATAAGAATGTCAGAGATCTTTACACTATAATAGAAGTAGGAATATACACTACTGTTGCATTAAAAACCATTTTAATACATCGGTATAGTTGCGCTAGCTACATCTCGCGTCCAGATGAGCAAACATTATTTCTCACAAGCTCCACTAGTGTTTTCTGTATTCGTCGCATATTTCCAGGGGATACCCTTATACGTCAATCGACAGTAAACAATTGTTGTTCAAAAAATAGCTGCACCGTATAAGTATAGCAAAAATAGATTATTTCGAGCTAAGCATTATACCGCAGAAGAACGAAGAATCATCTTAAAAATGCGAGAGGAGAGCAAAACATACAAATTTATTGCACAATTGTTGGGGCGTTCAGAAAACATGATTACAAATGCTGTGAAATGGCAAATAAAACCCGAAAAAATAGGAAGATCAAGGAAACTTAGCGATCGAACAAACAACGCAATAACAAGACTAGTGAAAGTAAAACTTTTTATCAACTCCAAACAAATTAAAAATGATTTGAAACTTAATATTGATACCGCGACAATTAGGAGGTGTTTGTTGGAACAACATATGCATGCACGTGTACCGAATAAGGTACCACTATTGAGTTGCCGTAATGTAGGACGCAGGCTTAGATTTTGCGGAGGAACATAGGGATTGGGTTGCGCCGAAATAGCGCAATATTTTATGGACAGACGAATCAAAATTATATTTATTTGGTTCGGATAGGGTAAAAACGTATATGCGACGACCAACGGAAAAACAATATTCTCCCCGATATACAATAAAAACAGTGAAACATGAAGGTAGTAATATTATGGTGTGGGGTTGTTTTCCTTGGTATGGCTTAGGTCCTATTTTTTGATCAAAGAAAAAATGGCACAAACCCATTATATAGAAATATTGGAAAAAGTTATGCTCAATTGTGCTGAAGAAGAAATGCCGCTGCGCTGGACGTTTCAGCATTATAATGATCCTAAACACACGTCCAAAGCAGCAAAAACTTGGTTTTTGGCACATGTGGTGAATCTTATGGTGTGCCCAGCTCAAATGCTAGACCAGAACCCCATCAAACATCCATGGGGTGATGCCAAAAGGAAATTAAGTCAGGTCAACCCTTAGAATCGCGAAGATTTCTGGAAGCACGGAATACGTGGTACTTAATTCCCATTAAGAGGTGTCAAGAGCTGGTGAAATCAATGCCACCCCGTTGTGGTTTTTTTTTGTTGATATGATCATAAATCTAATTAATTTATGTAAGTTATTTCGGAAACTGCTTCCTTTTATTAGTTACACCTATTATTTTGCCCAATTCATTTTTCGAATTTGTTTCATTTTTAAATTCACGCAATTATACTTTTGTTTCAATGTTATATTTTACACTTCATGTTGTCCTTATATAATATAAGTGTGTTTTGAATAGTATAGTGTTTCGTTTATAACAATTTATCTTAATCTTTACATGAATTTTGAACGCACACCTATTTTTTCACACAGTGGTGTATATGCATGTAGTAGTAGAATGCAATTAATTTTCTCTTACGTCAGTGACATTTCGCTCGGATAATTTTTATGCTTAAAGTATAAAACGATCGCAAAATTTTGTTTAAAATATGTATTGCGCATTGTTCATTTCATTAATGTAGCAAAGAATATTTCGCTTACAAGATTATATGTACAGAAAATAGTAAATAACACAGAATTACGTTTTCTAGTTACTAACAATAAGCGCAACTAAATCTTATTGCGGTATTAGCTTTGTCGTCGGTTGTTGTTGGATTCCGAATACTATATGGTTTTGTATTTAACATTTCGTCAATTCTTCAACAAGTTTAAGGTCACTTATTGTAATGTCTATTTGTTTTGTAGCAAAGATAAAGGTTAAGCAGAATGACAATGAGAAAATGTTAATTTGCGATAAATGTAATAATCTACGGAAAAGATACGTCAGAAAGAAAAGAACTCCATGACACTAGGCCAATAAAAACATTGGAGTTGTTATTTGAATTATTACTGGACCAGCTACCTTCCATTTTGATACAGCAACCTATATATTTAGTGAACGTTACACCATACACACATACATATAAGATTTTATTGTGTTGTAAGTCTCCGAAAGTTAGAAAAATATAATTTTTAAATGTTTGTGGGCGATATTACTGATTTTTCAAAAGTATTTAGACTTTCACTGCACTCTTGACTAAACCGGAAATGTAAAGTTAAAAAAGTTCATGCTTCTGCGATACACTAACACTTAATTTCACAGTTAATTAATTCTCATGCCAAAATAAATAAATAAAAGATGCACCTGTTAAAATTTTCAGAAAAAACTTCTCAAGGTTTGTACGTCTGGGCACTTGATATTTGTTTATTAATAAACTTCCATTGTTTAAAAGGAAATTCGAGGAATGCAGAATATACAGATTGTTCTATTTGAAAGAAGGAAGACTATATACGTTTTATAGTTTAAGTCAGAATATCATGCAAATAAGAATACTTTTAGAAAGTATATAGATTCTTGCTTACTAAAATTCCAATATATATTTTTGATAATTTTCAAATATAATACTAATATAACAGATGAACAACCTAAAGGACTTCATAATATGATATTCGATCGCCCTAAAATCTTGTACCTTGTTTGTACGTTTCCCTTTTAACTGTATTACGAAAGTACGAGGCCAACACGTTACAGTACACCGTGCCACCCCCACCGCACATATCCACCCGGCAACCCGCAAAGCTCCAATTCTTCTTTTGACATGAGTAAATTGATAGTAAAGCGTTATTTATAGTTGGCTCCGCACCTGAGCATGCAACCGCTTTAACTGGTAACGGTAACGCGCGGCGATTGCGATGCTTTATAGCGCGTTAGTGCTACTTTAAATTGCCAATTTGCGGTAATTTGTTTTCATTACGAATTAAACGATTTATTCGACTTTTACGTTATAGACTTCATCTCATAAGTGTATCCGAATAAGCGCTCTGTTGTACAATACAAGCGGTTGCACTATTCTGGCGTGTTATAATATAGGTATAGATATTTTTATTGGTCAGATTATCGGCAGTCCATCGGATACTTGAAGTTGCCTACAGCTAGTTATTCAATATGTATGTATATTCTATGAGAAAACCGTCGATCAGTCATATTTCTGGCAAATTTTGAAAGATGTTCGATACATCACGCAACTCAGAGTTTTACAATCAGTCCTATTAACCAGGTCAAACTCCTAATTTCCGATTTGTATATAGCAAACTATAAAGGAAACGTATCAAGATATTTTCATTTCATTGGGCGTCTCGTTTCGTCGTTGATCTGAGCTTTCCGCTTCGCTTTGTGCTTTGAAGCCTACCGGTTTCTTCCTTTCTTTTATTTGTCTTAACTTAAAATGCTTTATTGACAAGATAGTACATTCATCTAACTGGGGCGAAGACGAACACAAACGTGTGACGTTTATCTTCGAATAATTCGAATTTCGATTCGTCCGTCCTTTGCGGTGGTTGGGGTCGTTAACTTGCTAATAAATGCACTCCTCCACAGTTAATTCACAGACAGTTTGTACGGCATTATTTTCTAAGGTTCTCAAATATTCATCTTTTGACATCGTTTCATCTATTTCAACTAGTTTTTCTATCATTCCGCCTCCAAAGCAGTCCCATACCATAATGTTTCCTCCTCCATGTTTCTGAAATACACTCGTCCAACATTCTTTCTCGAGGGTGGCGACGAAGAACCGCCAGACGTTTCCAAATAATTCGAATTTCGATTCGTCCGTCCATAACACATTTTTCAATTATTTACACTCGAGAGTGTGAGTTTTTGTCTAATTTAGTCTTTTCCGTTTGTGTAAAGAACCTAACCGAGATTTTCCTACTGCTGTCGGACCCCTCAAACCGGCCCTTATTGGTCTCTGTGCTACTGCCGACACACTTACAGGCTGAAGGCATTGTGAATTGTACTCCGCTGTAATATGCGGTGCGGTAAAACGGCGATTTCATAGGGAAATTACTAGAATAATTATCTCGTTCTATCGTTGATTTGGCCTTCCACCTCGCTTTCTGGTCTAAAGCCTACTCTAAAAAGGAAAAAGAGAAAGGTGGGATCTCGACGTTTCGTCTTCGTCGTAGGAGGCCTCTTCAGGAGAAAACAGGGAAACCAAAATGGTAAAATGGCACGATACCTCGACGTGTAAACCACGCTACAGGTAAAACCACTTTGAAAGAAGATCACGGTAACTCGTCGTGTTAACCAAGCCAGAGGCAAAAACCGTGACCTTCTTCCAAAGTGATTTTGCCTCTAGCGTAGTTTACATGTAGAGTTACCGCGCCATTATGGTTTCCCTGCTTTCTCCTGAGGAAGTCTCCTACGATGCAGGCGAAACTTCGAGATCCCACCTTTCTCTTTTCCTTTTTCTTCTCTTTCCTTTTCTTTCTTTTCACATTTTCTTTTTTTTCCCCCCCTTTTTCATTTTTTTTTGAACGCTACATATTCAATCAATTTTCCTTCTTCAGTATATCTTCGATCAAATAAAATAACATATAATATAATAATAATAATAAAATATACAATACCCCTCCTAAATTCTATTTCATAACAGATTCATCACCAATTTCGCATTATTAATGCATTATTGCTGTCATAAAATTTAATAGAGGAATACATTGTTTTAGTGTTAGGATGGACTTAAGTATTATTGTTATGAATATATACTGTGAACATTAGATTGCAAATGCTATTCTAAGAAGACTACTATGAATTTCACTAAATATTATTAAGATAGTTCTAAGTGTAACATAATATACAGGGTGGCGCAGGGGAACGGGAAGTTTTGAAATAACGTAATTTCCACGAATAAATTCATAAAACTAGTAATTTATTAACGAAAGTGCATGTATGCAGCATGCCATTTATGTTTTTACAACCAAATGTCCAAAAGTGTCTCTTTACTTTTTAAAGATGACATCGGAAAGATGTTCTCCCATTCGGCGTTCACACTCTAACAGCCTGTTATGAAAACCCTGGAATGCGCGGTGTAGCAAATCTTGGGGAATGGCAGTGATTTCTTGTTGAATGTTCTCCTTCAGTTCATGGTTGCAGGTCGTGTACGGTACACCTTGCCTTTAAGATACCCCCACAGGAAGAAGTCGCACACACTAAGATCAGAGGATCTCGCAGGCCATTCAATGTCACCGTTACGTAAAATTATGCGTCTTCCAAACAATTGACGAACTGCTGTTATCGAATGTCAAGCAGTGTGTGACGTGGCTCCGTCCTGCTGAAACCACATGTTTTTCATGTTAAGATTATCTCGTACAGTCTCGGTGTAAAGAATGTTTGAAGCATTTGAACATATCGAGCGGATGTTACTCTCGCTGCACTACCATCCTCACGTGCAAAAAATAAGCGCCGATAACACCATGACATGATACAGCACACCATACTGTGACCATGTCGCTATGTAGTGGTCGCTGGTGTAACTCACAAGGATTGTCCTGGGCCCAATAACGAAAATTCTGTTTGTTTACGAAACCGTTCAGGTGGAAATGGGCTTCGTCTGATATCCATATGTTACCAACGAAATTCGCGTCTTCGTTAATTTTAGCCAATATCTGTCTACTAAACTCCATACGTGACGCTGGGTCTCGTTCATGTAGTTGTTGCACAATCTGCAACTTATAGGGATGGAAATGTAATTCGTGGAGTATTCCTGGTATGCTTCGTCGCTTAATCCCTACCGTAGATGTATACTGTCGAGCGGAGCGGCGAGGACTTCTCTCGATTGCAGCTCTAACAGCCTCAATGTTCTCTGGGGTACGTCCCGTTCGAATGCCACCTGGAGCTTTCTTTTTCAAGACAGATCCTGTTTCTTCAAAATTACGCACCCACGTTGTAATCGCATGCGCAGATGGGACACGTCCATGACGTCCAAGCTGGTAATGCCGTCGAAATATTCTCTGCGCGGCAGTCGCACTATCACCATTTTTATAAAACGCCCTCACAGCTACTACACCACCACACCAGTCCAACGATCCATGATCACTAAATGGCAATGCGTTCACAACAATTGCGCGACGTTACGAACAACTGCCGGCTCTACAGTACTGACAACTGTAACGTTCAAAATTTCCCGTTCCCCTACGCCACCCTGTATTAGGTGCGATCAAACTTATGGACAGTAGTGTATAAATCTGTGAATATTTCACTTCACTCTCGAATATTAAATAGTATTACAATGCTCAATGTAAACTTTGTGAAAAATCCGCTATTATACAAACTTTAAACAGCAAACATGGCAAAACCATAATACATGCATACGTATAGTTTCCTACTACAAACATTTTATTTTTTTTCGGAAAATTTTCTCCCGTGGGCACTGCACGTCGCACACTATGCGAACTGGCTACTGTTGGCGTTATTTATAGAATCCCCGCGGGGGCGTATGAAAGATTTATAGATGCCACGTTTATATATTTTATAGAAAAATAAAGTACGTCTAACTCAATTAATATTGATGCATTACTGCCCGACGTCGATAATTTATCTATTCATATAATAGTGTCGTTATTTACCCGGTGCCTGTGCGGTTATTGAAAATTAATGTTTTGTTAGCTAGTTCTATTCTTTATTAATGGCGTATAGTGGGTCGGCGAATATTCTGAGCACTTAATATTTTCGTAAGGTCGAATACTGGGATATTGTCCTATTTTGATACGGGTATAGGTATATTTATTTTATATTACAAGATGGGATTATTGATTTTTTGTGCCTGACTAACATCATATAGACCGATCCTAATTAAGTAGATACCGTCTCTATTTCTATTAGTACGGATCCTACAATGCTAGTTAAATCGTAGAAATAATGAAGCTTTTAATTCTGATTGAGATATGGTTAACAAAAAAAGAAAAGAATTCCATAACGCACTATTGAGGACAGACGAATAACGAAAGACCATAACGTACGAGGAAAAGTCAATAAATAGGTCAAAAAGCTATTACAAAGATAATTAGAGAACTAGTTAGCCAAAAACAAATTCTATTTTTCAACAAAATCTTCCTGAACATTCATCTCATCACTTTAACGAAGCCCAATGTCTGCTGCATAAAAGTGTTTGGGTTGCTGTCTGGACCACGTGCGTACCTTTTGTTGAACACCACTATCACCCTCGAAATGTTTGCCGCCAGGATGCTTTTTGAGTGGATTAAACAGATGATAGTCGCTTCGAGCTACTTCGGGACTGTAAGCCGGATGTTTAAGAAGTTCGCGCCCCAAATTCTGTAATTCTCGCCTGGATGAAGCGCCTGCCATTATCGTGATGCAGCAATATTCCTGTCGTCAGTAGGACTGGACGTTTTCGTCGAATTGCATCGTGAAGCAACAACAAAACTCTCCAGCGGTCACGTTCTCAGTTCTATTCTGGAAATAGGCTAGAAACACTCCTTGAGAATGCCAGAATACAGTAAGCATAACTTTACCAGCTGAGGGCACAACCTTGAATTTCTTTGCTGACGGTGAAGAAGGATGTTTCCATTGCATTAAAGCACGCTTTGTTTTCAGACAGGTGGTGGCACACCTATAACTCATCACCAGTAACAATCCTGTTAAGCATGTATTCCCCTTCCTATGCATATCGAGCACGGTCGCCATTTTAACACTGACTACGTACACGTACTACAACTGTCACTTGAGTATCATAAAGCTGGATTGTGCTGACACCTAACGACAGATAAGAAAATAGCTCACTGCTATTTCAGCTTTACCATAGCAGTTTGTGAGTTATTTCCTTCGTACTTCAATTCAAGTAAAAAATATGCTTTCAGTGTCCGAAACTGTTACGTTCCATTAATGTTTTTCTCTTCCAAAGGCCTTTTTAAAATCTCAATATGCGACGGCCAATATTTTTAGAATATGTATTGCCTTCTATTGTATGTTGAGTTGATGTTACATTTGGAGGTGCTACGCATTTTGTCTCGGCCAAGTTTCGAAGTAATAGCAAAATGATGAAAATGTCAAAATTAGGGCGAATATAACTGCGGTTTGAACATATGGCATAATTAATACGAAAGAATGTCAAAATTGTGTTAAATTGTAAGAAAGAAGATTGGTTGTTGAATGAAACCATCACTTAATTAGTTTTTCGTTTTAAAACTGCATCTTAATTGCATGAGTCTGCCAGAATGACAATTTTTTCCACAACAGCGATGTAACATGCAGCGGCCCAGAAAAAGCTCCATGCAACTGTGAGCGAGAGGTCGGTAGACTCATGATGCAATTACAGCGCGGTTTCAACCCGAAAACTAAATTATTTAACAGAAAATAAAGACTGCGGAAGCCTACAACATAGAAACTATAACTTATTTTTGCATTTTTGGTATAATATTTTAATTTCTAACGAATACATATTTTTTCTCATTAAAACGGTGTTATTTTCTTTTTCATTAAATTTTAATCCAAGTGGTCTTAGAATTAGGAGCGATAGTGTATGTCGTTTGAAAGTGTTAAGTATTCTGTAATGAAAATTTGTGTATTAACTTATTTAGGTTGACTTCCGTTGGTTTTTCAATGACAATTCAATTTCCTTGTTATTATCTACGTAAATTTAATTGGATTGTTTTTTTTTTTTGTGAAAACCTGTATGTACTAACTTACACGTAAGCTGTATGTACTGGAGCTGTAGGTTCAAATACAACCAGGAACCGTGAAATTTTTATTAATTACAAATTTCACAAAAAAACTAATCAAATTAAATTTAACGTTCGTAAAAGCAAGGAAATTGAATTATCTAAATTTATGTATGTTTACAGAATTGTCTAAAGTTTTCTGTTTAATTTTTGTCGGCATTTTTGGTGCAAATTTCCCTTTTTTTTAAGAGGAAAAAGGATATAGCCGTTTTAAAATTTAGCTTAAATACTTCTTATAGTTTAGTATTATCTTCGCAAAATCTACACATTTAATTCGATAAATTTGGTACAACAATATAAGGCTTCTTTAGTATTTTGAAAATTATGTCTTTTGTTGCCTTTGAAATAGTTTGCAGTCCAATTTTCTAGGTGCCGTAAACGACAGCTTCTTCTGACTCTCCATTAGTCCTAGTATGTATACAAATACAATTAAAACATAAACACAGTCTTGTATTTGCCTTACAATAGGTTTTATTTTTCTGTAGAATTTTTTCATTGAAAACAATCGCTTCAATATGACTAATTTATAACATTAGATCACCTACATTAAATAATTGCTTCTATTTATCGCTTTCTCATTCAATTTACTTCGTGTGATAGAAGATCAAAGCGAAACTTGTAGATTATCGGGTGCGAAATTAATCAATCCCGGCAACTGATGTGTATCTTCTAACCCAGCCACCCTTACCCTCATGGAAATTCGTAACTAATGGGAATCAACAGGAATTCACTTTCAATCACATCGATTGGCTGGTTGATGCGCCCCATTACAAGGTACATACATACATTTAGCCCTGATATCATTATAGTTCTACGTGCGTATACATGACCCTATTTGGAATTCGTGTAATAGTGTTTATGGTTGAATAGGATTTTTCTTTGTGGTTGGTACTTTCTTGATCATCATAAAATATTAAATTGGTTTTATTGAAAATTTGACTGAAAGTAATTTTTAGATTGTAGTTAGACACTTTGTAAGAATCTTTAGGCAAGTTTCGAAGTCGAGCTTAGAAGTAATCAGATACTATACAGCGTGTTCTAAATTGAAGTCGAACTTTGTTATTATTGAAACTACCTTTTGTTTTGTTATTCAACGATGCAGGAATCACGGATTATCAACCTACTTTCGTGCATTATATTATTTCACGAAAGAAACTTGCTTATTTGATCGCTTATGGAAAATTGCGAATAATTAAGTATTTGTTAAGTCCTTACCAAGAAAAGGAATTTACAGTTAGTGAAGAGAATACAATCGACATTGTAGCATATTTTGACGTATTTTGGGAAAAATATTTAAAGGATTGCGTATGTAATTTTGGAACTCTGTTTGGGAACGGTACATAATACTTCTAAAAAGAACAAATATGTATCTTTATAAGTCTAGACCAACGGAAGCATTATTTAAATTAATATGAGACTAATCTTGGTTCGATTTGTTCCTACGGGTCTCGGTGGTCTAGTGGTTATGATACTCCCCCGAAAAGTGAGAGGGCGTAGGTTCAAATCCTACCGATACCGACACTTTTTCGAAAAAAAAAATTGTAGTAATTACTAGAGAGATAATAATTTATCAAGCATTACTAGGTGCTAATTAATGCCATCAGGAATAATTTAATTTCTTATTGTTTTATCGAGTGATGATATTAACTTTAGTAATGGTGGCATGTTTAATCAAAAAAGCTTATATCGCCGGAATCAGGAAACTCTCATGCGCAATTGGCTTCATAATGCCCAGAGACAGTATAGTGTAAGGTGTCCCAAAAGTTCTTTTCAAAAAGAGTATAATAAAATAATGGTCTAACTATTAAAATATTGGAAATATTGGGAACTTATTTCTTGAAAATTATGTCTTTTAAATGTATTCCGTTACTTTGCTGGCATTTTTCTATTTTTTTTTTATTTATTTATTTTCTATTTTTCTTAGGCAAAATTTTGGAGAACTGCTCGGTATACATATGCTCTGTGTGATAGCAGCCATTTATCTTCGAATATTCTGTTTAAATTCATTCAGAGAGTAAGGAGTGTTGCTATATATCTTTGATTTAAAGTAGCCCCATAGGAAAAAATTCATTGGTGTTAAATCCGGGCTACATACCGAACAATTTATATCACCGCGTTTGAATATTAATTTTCCACGTTGGACCTGTAAAATCTCGTTTCATCTTGTTGGAACCAATTAAAGCCAGTAAAATCTTGCAAGGTGTAAGAAAAATAGTTAATCATATCCACATATCGCTCGGAATTTATGGTAATTGTACGATCTCATTTCATTTGCTATTGTCTTTTTTTTTTGTATTAGACATTTACTCTGGTTTCATAATAGTTATCATTGTACGATTATCCTGTAAAAAGCTGTATGCTGTTGGGTAATAAACTATAATTATTATTATCTCTGTTATCTTCAAAAAATTATGGGCTGATAATTCCTTGCGCCGACATTTTAGCCCACACACTAACCTTTAGCCTCTAATGGTTCTGTTTTGGATTTGTTCAACTCCCATAAGTGCAGTTTTGCCTATTTACACCTGAGAGGTTTTTGTAAAACTGCCGCTCTCATAAAACGCTCCATAGCGACTAAAGTCCCAAGGATGAGGATAGCGGTTGGCATAGGCACCCATCCCTCCCTCCTAACTCGAAGATAGTGTTCTCGCAGTGAACAAAACAAATTTAAACAATTGAACAAACGTAACATTAACCTGATAACAAATATAATGGAAGAATTTTCAAACAACATTAATTTAACTGATGGACGAAAACTGTTTTTTCAGGAAGAGGGCGTATCACCACATAATTTATAAATTGTTGATGAACTATTAACCGAACTTTTTCAAAATCGTTGGTTAGCTACATGCGATCCAATCTTATAGTTAGTTCGTTCGCCAGATTTTTGTAATCCCTTACTTTCAATAGTTTCAATGACAACAAGGACACTATTTCAAGAAGTTTTGTATATTGGAAAAATTATGTACAAGGGCGGTTTCATTTTCAACCTCCGTGCGTGCCTGTTAACAGTCGCGCGACCGGTGGAATACGGGGATGCCCAGAAGGTGGCTGCGCATCTGCCCCACTATAATATCTGCCACTTCCAACGTTATTACACCATTTTCAGCTAAGTTGCAGCCACGTAAACATGGCTGCTACAATTGATTCTCCTGCCAAGTGCGAGTTGCGTAGTATAATTCGATTTCTCCAAGCAGAAGGGAAAAGTGCAGCTGAAATTGATCAAAGAATGAGTTGAGTATACGGTGAAATCTTTTTGGCGAATAGTATTTCGCATGAATAGTGTAGGAAGTTTAAAGAACGCCGAGCCGATGTTCAGAATGAAGGAGGACAAGAACGCAAGTCTATAGCATCAGAAAACATTGTTCAACGTGTCGACAAAATGAATCGAGAAAAACTGAGGTTTACCATCAGAATTTCCAGTTCTTGTTACTGAAGTTTCAAGATCAACTGTCTAGACAATTGTACACCTACGCTTAAAAAAAACTGTGTACTCGATGGGTTTTAGAGATGTCTGATGAGATTTGACATCAGTGGCTAGCAGGGCAAAGCTCTTTCAGAGTAGAGACTTCAAACTTCACGGACCATCTCAACTCACTGGCGGCAACATTTTATGCAAAGGAGATTGGAAGGCTCGTCCATAGATATAACAAATGCACCAATCTTCACGGTGATTTTATAGAAAAGTAGCCATGTTTGTACATAACTTTTGGTAACAAATTCATGTTATTATTTACACTTTTCACGTTTTTATGAGCTATCGGAGATTGAATAAAGAACAGACCCAGTATCTTCTCAAAAAAACAATATTAGTTCTAAAGATAAAGAATAGGAATGTGAAATTATACACTGCTTCTCTTTTAAGATTGTCCGCATGTTAATTGTGATAAATTAAACAATTTATTTCATTGAACGAGACAAGCGAAGCACTTCCTTAACTACGCCGATGAATCTACGTAATTAAGACCGCAAAACTTACGAATTGCCTATTCGGAAAACCTCTAAACAAACTTTTTCCGGCGTTCGCGAAAAAAAACTTGTTCAAATCTTGTAAATTTAAACGTACGATGGCGCTGTACCACCTCTACTAACATCATGGCCATTACCAATCGGCTTTCCTATGCTGTTACTCTACGTATGTACGTACGTACATACGAACAACCGACCTAGTCTGAAAACAAGTTTCCCACGAGCGTGATCCATCAATTAGGAGTAAATGGGGGGACCGTCGTCCATTTCCTACCGATCTGTCACCTGCACGGCTACACCGACCGCACTCAGACAGTCCGCCCGTCACACTAATTATCCTTGCAGGCCGGCCGAATGAAAAATTGCCGGCGCTGCAACGTCGGTTGACGCGTTACCGCAGCAGCGCTACTATACATACGGCCACACGGACGTCGCTCGGACCGGGAGCGGCCGTTACGGTGTTACGTCTTCCGCCAGGAATCGTCAACGAGGTGACCGCCAGGATTGATTGAAAATAGTTTGTCACGGGCCGAAATTGAATTTGCTTTTGCGAATGTTTTATTACACTTGGCCAAATGCATTGTGTAAATCAAATTACTCGATGCGGTACGTGGAAACAAAATGAGGTTTATTCGTTGTATAAAGGTAGATAAGCATAAGCTTTTATTATTCATATTAGGTTGTTCCAAACACTTTCCCATTTTTTCTACATTACAATTTCATTGTATGCTACCAGAATCAGTTAAAGTAAGCACATTAACATCAACAACGTAGAATAAGATCATAAATTCCATTGTTAAACAATTCTAAATTCTGGGATTCAGTAGAATTTGTAGCATTTTACTGGGTGTCCGAACTAATATGGAGAGCAGTGTACATTATCCTCAAGCAAAAGTTTCGGGTGGCGATTCCTGGACGAATTTACGAAAGCTTTTGGAACATCAATTCGGCATAGTAGGAGTTAGAAGTTATTATTCGACATGGTAAAAAAAAGTATAACGCGCCACCTCTTTGGCTGTCCATCAAACTCTGTCGATGGTCTTGGGAAGGTGCAGCATTGGCTTCGGCCTACGTTTTGTGGCTAAATTCTTGTTCAACCGTTAAGCAGAGTAACTCCGATTGTCATACAAAATACACTTTTCATCACACGCAATTACACGATTAAAGAAATACTCATCATGTTGTTTGATGAACAAGGAATGGGTGACTTCAATACGACGTTATTTGTTGATATTTACTATTTGAAAACTACACTAGGGTGACAGAATAAAATAGACACCAGGTAAAGCGGTATAAATATATAAACAGCTAAATTCTAAGAACGAATTAAGAACTTTCTCTTGTCATTAGGGTAGGGGTAGATGTATCGGAAGGAATTCGTCATAGTTTAGTATCGTTACAACTATGCCTCGCTTACAAGGTTCGAGTGATATTAGCGACTTCACCCGGGGTCGCATCGTTGGCCAGAGTAAACGCGGCGCTTCGCAACGTGAAATAAGTAAATTTTTAAATATTCCGTTGTCCACAGTTAACCGTGTCATTACACAATTTAAACGCAAGGAAATAACAACAGTGGAGCCGAGACCAGGTCGTGCCGGACCTTCTGAAAGAAGTAAAAGGGTGCTTGTGCGCGAAGTGTTAACAGAACCGCGAAAAAGTACAGCTGAGCTTGCGGTAACTTCGCAGAAAAGTCAGCGCACCGTTCTGCGATACCTCCACAATGTGGGGATGTATAAAAGGGTGGCAAAGAAAAAATCTCTCCTTATGGCGTTTCAAAAACGGCGCCGAATGGCTTGGGCAATCGAAATGTGAACGAAGCCTGAAGAGTTTTGGCGGTCTGTCATTTTTACAGACGAAAGCAGATACTGCCAATTCAGTGATAGTGGTCGTACGTGGGTATGGAGACGTTCGTCACAGCAACTGGGCGACAAATTTTTGCATCAGACGGTGAAATACGGCGAGTGTGAACATCATGGTGTGGGGCGCGATATGGTATGGTGGAAGATCGCAATTAGTAATCTGCGACGGAAATATAAATGCGGCAAAATATATCCAAATATTAACAGAAGGACTACTACCGATATTCGACAACGCCATTTTATCTAAACAAGACGCCACTTTTATGGAGGATGGAGCACCCTGCCACAAAGCAAGAACAACAACCACATGGACAGAGGAACAGGGGATTCGGATTTCACCATGGCCAGGCCAATCACCAAACATGAATCGGATAGAGAATGTTTGGCACATAATCCAGACAAATATGGCGAAACGACCCCGAAAACCCAGCAATAAGGAAGAACTCGTGGCAGCTGTTACAGAAGAGTGGTTAAATATTCCAGAAGACACCATTAATCATTTAATAGATTCTATGCCACGACGACTCGCAGCACTTCACGCAAGAAAAGGTGGATCGACAAAATATTAGTCTAATTTTAAAATATTTTGTATATATAACGAGAACAGAATCTTTTTTTAATTAGTAGGTGTCTATTTTATTATGTCACCCTAGTGTACAAATCGGTTTATTTCTTAAGAAAAGATTATTTTGCCGGCCGTAATTGTTTCCGCCGTTATCCCACTGTGCGCAATCCGGGTTACCATTTGTTAGGGCCTTGCAAAATTCTTTGAATTGTTAAACCTTCAATGATGATAGCGCTGTGAAATTACACCCATTTCAGTTTTATGCTGATAAAGACCAGAAGGTCTATTAGCATGGGTTGACGAAGTTGACGAAAAGACGGCAAAAGGTCATTGATCAATATGGAAAATATGTTATTGAATAAAGTTTAATAATTAAAATCGGCAATTACTTTGTTGCCAACTCAAAACTACTTGGATGGATTAAAAAGATGAAAGCATCGCTGGGAAAAGTGCATAGACTTGCAAGGAGATTATATTGAGAAATAAATCTGAATCTGATAAGAAAAAGTTGTTTTTGTGTTAGGCTAGAAGCTACTATCAAACTACCTCTGTCTATAGATTCAACTTTGAAAACTTTTACCGTTCGAGCAACTAACTCTCGCTAATTAACGGAGAAAACAGTTTGCACATTTAGATTTTCCTATCTATTAGAACAATATGATAATCATTTTCTGTTATAAAAGTTATTTCATCAGCCATCTTTCGTTTTTCTTTGTTTCTCTCTTCTTTCTTTTGAAATGTATCTTCAAACATCTCGCTAACGAATTCATTGTACGAAAAATACTTCTTTTCATCTTTATAACGCGATTCTTTCTCTAATTAATTCAAAACCCGAATCGTAGACATTTATCTTCCCCCTCACCCTCTCAGTTTACCGACGCGACTTCTTTTTATCTGACGCGTGGGGGTTTTCCACTTTCACGATTTTAAAATGCGGCCGATGCAGAAAAAAATGAACAACCTTTTCCCAAGAAAAGTAAGCTGACCCATCAACAATCGAATTCATTAATTATGAAAGTTTGCCGCGGGCAAACCTAACCGAAATCAAGATATTCTCGATCGTAGTCGGCGATAAGAGGAAAATAAAGGAAAACAAACGACGTCGGAAAACAATGCTCGTCTCGATACGAAAGGAAAAAAAAAGAGTAACAAAGGCGTCCTCTTCCCGTTTTAATGAATTCCATTCGTCAAGAACGAACGGCAACATCGATGTATATATAAAATATAATTAAAGAACGAGAAAACAAAAGCACACAAAGCGAACAGATGAAAGCTTTCATAGGATGATGAGGATGTAGACCCGCAGCTACCACGCGAATTACCGAACCGACACATAAAACAAATAATAAACCCCTAATTAAATTATTCATTAAAATTAGCGGGCAACTGAAGCGGGAATAAACAAAGACCGGGGAAAAGATAAGGAGAGAACGGATAATTGCTTACTTTATCCGATTCGAATATCTAAAGTTGCGGTCGCGGTTGTTGGTCTCGCATCCTGTTAAATAGTACATGTAACCCTTCTCTTAGATATTCTCGACTTACATTTCTATTTAGCATGAAAAGTATTAGGAATTTCATGCTAAATAGAAATATAAGTAGAGAATATCCAAGAGGCAAGGAGATACTAAAGTTTTACTCGACTGAAGCGAACATAACAAGCAAAGAGGAGCAAGTTTCAGTGACGTGCGGAAAATAACGTAGAGGGGGTGAAGCGCTCGGCCCGGAGAAGCGAGTACCCGTATCAAAGCACGCTTTTTCAGGATTATTCGACTGATCGTTGTGAATGCTTGTCAGTACACACATACTTAGAAACTGTCGCATTTAGGTATGTCTCGTCAACGGCGTAACAACAGGATTATTCCGTGCAGCAGCGAACAAGGTCGTGATAGCCAACAAACGGAGCGGGCACGCACTATAAGAAGAAGATTCAAGGTGTTACCGGTGTATATACAATAACAATGAGGGAAAGATTATCTCCAAGATGATATAGTACTACTACTGATATATACTTTAATATAAACACTGAAAATTATAGAAAAATACAAGTGTAAATCAGAAGCGCAAATATACATGTACCAATAGCAAATCTAAAGATTTACTATTATTTATCATGATGGTTTCTAAACAGTCAATTTTGCCATCTACCGCATTCCAATCTCCAAGAGGCTCTATCCGTAAAACCATCTTCCCCTAGTGGTCCCTTCTACATGTTTTTTTTAATTCCTTTTCCCAACTCCATCTTGGTCTTCCCTTTTTCCTTCTATTAGCAGGCTTCCATTTCCAAACTTTTTGTGGTAGTGCGTCCTGGCGCATTCCCCGCATGCGGCCATACCACAATAGTTGTTTTCGTTCTACTTCATATATAACTTGCATCCTTTCTCTTATTTTTTTTCATTTCGTTCATGATCCAATAATGCCTTCTTATAGCAGTGTGTCCAGTACATCATCTCCGTTGACATTATTTTGTTTTCCATCTTCTTATTCAGCGCCCACACTTCACTTCCGTAGGTAACACAGCTTTCAAGAAAAAAGTGGAGCATATTATTATTATTATTATTATTATTATTATTATTATTATTATTATTATTATTATTATTATTATTATTATTATTATTATTATTTTGTATGTCTATTTCATCTCGACCATCGAAAGTTAACGTAACTCCTAGATATTTATACGCATTTTTCATTTTGATCACTTCATTTCCCACCACTAATTGTTTTGCTTGTGACAACTTAAAGATTCAATAACGGAAAGAGACAAATTTAACCGTTGACTTAAGATGAAAGTTTTAAGTAATTCCCAGTCAATTTAAAATTACATTCTCATAGATACTATTATTACCTAACCAGACAGCTACTTAGGATATATATTAGGCATATATAATCTAGTAAGCGATAACTAACATCGGTTAGTTAAATTGATCGGCCGCCCCGTACTACCATATACCTTTGCCGAAGGTAAAATGTATATAAGCTTAATAGAATAAATTAACCGGCTAAATTGGATTATTAATTAAAACTTAACGCACGGGTCAATGGATTGCACATCTGAGGACAGAAATTCATCTTTCGCAGAGATCGGTATACGGAGTTCCAGCGGGACGGCCGGCTTAATTATCTATATTGGAACTTTTTTCCTCCCCCCTGTAAGCTACCTTCTCGCTTCCTATGAAAAAAGAAAAACCCCGAATAAAGATTCGATGATATTAAACTTTTTCGACGGTCGTCTTGCCGTCTCTTTAAAATTGCGACTCTGAATGAGAAGAAACTTTTTGCGAAGGTAGGACGCGGCGGAGAAGAAAGGGGAAAGGTTTCGAAATTTCCACGTTTTACTTTTGAATCTCGTAAGGACGAGTAAACAAATAAATCGAATATAAAGAAAATAGGAGATAAAGTTTCGTCGTCCTTTTTAATAATTTTCAAATTAATTCCGATTCGATAAGTGGGATACTTTTTGTGTCGCTTTTCTGGCGCATATTCATTGATTTTATATTTTTGTTCGAATATAATTGCCCTAGAGGGAAATATAATTGTCAATACGGAATATTGATTTATCAAATTTACTCTTCTAATTAATCTAACTTTTCAAATATCTATATTAAGAACATAATTATTTGAACTAGAGTTCATTCTGATCAATAATGAATACAATTACGTTTAAGATATAGCAGAATCGATAGCATTATTTGAAAAAAAGCGTAATTTACGTGATGTATTGAAGCAGATCTGTAACAGGAACAAGTACCATAGCAAGCCATAAATTTTTTCTTCTTTAAACTTAAGTTGGTAGAATAACTTTAAAAACACGTAAATTGTGTAGGCCTTGACATGCAGTTGTTAGATTAGGCTCTAACATTTTGACACATAACTACACACAAAATTTGGAAATTCTGCGCGACATTCGTTAACCTAATGGAAAAGAACCTTTTCTGATTTTTTCCCATGCTTTACGGTCAATTGTTGTCTTTAAACGGTTTAAACGGCCTTCATAATATTTGCTTGTGATTCTAGTTTTCTTTACATTTTCAATGGACAACTTTTTAGGGGAGTACCATTACTTTTCCAGAAAAAAATAGCTTCCTTCATTTTTCAAAATAACTTCTCACAGCATTTGATATCTGAATTTTTTTAATTCCATAGCCAATACCATAAAGTTTGCCGACAGTTTCGAATGTTGGAGGAAATTCTAGTCATTCACTGCGAAGATCATTGAATGTTTTTTTTTAAATTAGAGTAGAAATGTAAATCTAATTTTTTTTTTTGAAAGGGAAAAGATTGTGAAAAAAAGAGAAAATTATACCAAAATACAGCAAAAAAAGAAACTAAGTAAAAAGGAAGTGTTACGAAGAATTAACAATATATAATAAAATTATAATCGTATTGCATTTTACCAACCTTTAAATTTCTGAACAAATATCGATCGAGGTAGAATTTGAACCCACAACTACACTAGGGTGACAGAATAAAATAGACACCTACTAATTAAAAAAAGATTCTATTCTCGTTATATATACAAAATATTTTTAAATTTTTAAATTAGACTAATGTTTTGTCGATCCACCTTTACTTGCGTGAAGTGCTGCGAGTCGTCGTGGCATAGAATCTATTAAATGATTAATGGTGTCTTCTGGAATATTTAACCACTCTTCTGTAACAGCTGCCACGAGTTGTTCCTTATTGCTGGGTTTTCGGGGTCGTTTCGCCATATTTGTCTGGATTATGTGCCAAACATTCTCTATGGCATTCATGTCTGGTGATTGGCCTGGCCATGGTAAAATCCGAATCCCCCGTCCCTCTTTCCATGTGGTTGTTGTTCTTGCTTTGTGGCAGGGTGCTCCATCCTCCATAAAAGTGGCGTCTCCTTTAGATAAAATGGCGTTGTCGAATATCGGTAGTAGTCCTTCTGTTAATATTTGGATATATTTTGCCGCATTTATATTTCCGTCGCAGATTACTAATTGCCATCTTCCATCATACCATATCGCGCCCCACACTATGATGTTCACACCGCCGTATTTCACCGTCTGATGCAAAAATTTGTCGTCCAGTTGCTGTAACGAACGTCTCCATACCCACGTACGACCACTATCACTGAATTGGCAGTATCTACCTGGTGTCTATTTTATTCTGTCACCCTAGTGTACACCACACTAATTATACCACCAGACTGAATGTGAGTTCAAATCACTTTTAATACCAAGATGTTACAATGTCTGTAGATATATCGCTATATCTCAGCAGACACAGTATTATTATTAAAGGCAAATTCTTATTAATGAAATTAGTATTAATATGAAACTTTCGTTGGTGTTATTAATGATAAAACTACGATTTCTTTGTATGTTACCAACGTTTTAAATTTCTGAAAAAATTAATAACATAAATTTCTATTATTCCATACAAATCCGAAAATGTAGCCACCACCTCCTCAATAGTATTTTTGTATTGGAGTATTCCAGCTACAGTATAGTGTACAACAAAAATTCCGAGCTATGCGACGAAAACAAAAAAAGATCCATATTAAAGGTACACTCTAGCATTTCGGATTTTCTTATTTTTTACAGTATGGGGTGAATAACCTTTAACCAAAGAAATCTTTGCATATATCCCCAAATTAACAATGTATATTAAAAGTATCCATAAATAAACGTATAAAAACGCTGCTTAATTTAAACCAATTACAATTTTACGTTGAAATTTTCATCATTATAGGTATTTGGGTATTTGATCCTAGTACGGTCCTGATTTCCTGCGTCGGAAATTAGAAGTTTCTCCGACATCTTCGTCGTCGACGGGGAATAAAGTTCTGATCCTTTCGCCAACGTCCTAATGGCGTGTTTTTAAACAAGTTGGCGCGGAAAAAGATATCATCCTGAGGATTAAATAAAAATCCGCAAAAATTTCCCTCCAACTTTTTAATTAAGAATGATAATGTTATACGGCGGAATGCGTTTTCGATCGAACCTTTTGGGCTATTATGGACGGTACGGTAACCGCTAAGATGCTGATGGTAATTACTTTTTCGCTTTTTTATACACAGAAGATTTTGATGTGTACTTGAAAAGAAGACACATACAAAATTCTTTTACGAAAGAAAACTTCAAATTACTTTTAAATGGATGGGTATAATTAAGTATGGGGACGAACGCAAAGAACAGCATTGCAAATCTTATCAAACCTTATTTGTTGCTAATTTCTTGAAAGGTTTGCATGTATGTTCGCCAAAAGAGCTTAATAGCAAGAGACTTCGAAAACAAAGTTTAAGCTATTTGATCAAGATTAAATCCTTACCTTTATGCCGATATGAATGGGGAAGTCTGCTTGCGAGTTTAATGTAGGCAACGGCTGAATCACCGGAACGATTGGCAATGAACAGGACATCATACTTTCAACCTGAAAGAAAAACAATACTTGTTTACATGAAAACCTCAGAGAACTAGAACAAGAAACTATACTGTATATAATAAAATGTGTGATTATTACCGAGAAATACAACTAGTTACGAACTATATCTCTAATGGTTTACAGTAATCTAACATCTAATACAAATGTCTTTCGAGTTATGCGAGAATGCAACAACACTAACAGAATCCTACAAATAAATAGGGGACCCCAACCTTGCAAATCTTATGTAGCCAGCTGTCAGGAAAATTTATATCCTATTGAGAGTAGAAAGGGGAATACGCAGTGTGATATAGGAAGTACTGTAACTCCCTATACAATACGAAATTCTCAACGCACAAGCGTCTAGTTGACGACAACAAATGGGTAAGCCGCATGTTATCGAAAGAAAAAAGTTTATCGTCGTTTCTTTTTGAGCAAATGCTGTTGTGTCCGTACTATTTGCTATCTTCTCTTCGTGTGTAGATTAAGAGATGGCATACGTACTTTTTATTTATATAATGTTATTGGTACGCAACTTACAAGGGAAGTAAATCAAATGTTAATCGTCGATTTCAGTGAAACTCTGTTTGTAGACTTCTCATCCAAAATTAGCTTTGAATAGTGGAAAATGGAAAAAAGTATGAATAACGCATTTATGCCAAGTAATAATCTTTTTCGGTTGGTGCGGATGTACATCTACAGGGTGTTACAATAAAGACACAACAATGTACGTTATGCCTACTTATTCGAATTTCAGAAAACATGTTATAATGGCTGTATTTGCTATCAAATAGTATATATAGGTAATACTGATCATTATAAAGGATGTCCACAAATTAATGGTTTTATAAATATGTAATTCCTTATTTAAGCGAGATGTTCTGTATATTGTTACGAGGTTATATTGCATGTTAAAAACTCTAAACGGTTATTTGTGACAGTTTGCACAATATTTGTTTGTGAATACATCTTGGGTTATACAAAAGAAATCTTATTGCTGGCAATAATATTTATTGTTAGTTCGTAGATACCAGTTGAATTCACATGATTTTGTAGTCGTGTAGGCATATATAAAAATTATTATATATATATATATAGATATATCACAAAACACAAACACGCAACGACTGTGTGGGTTATATAATTCACAGGTATAGCAGTAATCTCCATTCCACACAAATTAATAATTATTCGGAACTAAGCGTTTCGAGAGCACGTGGACTCCCATTGTCAACCGTATTACCAACTGATTGGTAACTAATAAAAAATAAATTTTATATATAGTAAAATACGTAGGTATATTCTCAATTTATTTTTTTTGGGCATGGTAGTAAAGCCTTCAAAGAAATGGTGGAACCGAAAATATTGATTAGGACGCAATTCTAAATTAAAACCGCGTTCATCTACATTTTCTGCCCTTCAAGTTTCGATTTACAGTTATACAGAATTGACAGACTTTATAAGCACCGCTTGCAGATTTTCTTGCTCCTTGTAGACAAATTTTGTTGTCTTTCTAGGAATTATTCTACCGTTTCTTTTAACAGGCACTATACAGTGTTTGGATGCTCTAAAATTTTCCAACTTAACGTTTACGTTTGGTTCTAATGCTCCCCACCGTATGTCAACATCATGTACTATGGAGCTTTGATCTATAGCTGCCGAAAATTTGCATAATAAACCTTTTATCTCTATTCTTGCACCATTCTCTATATATTTTTCCATCTATATAATTGTTGAATCAATTTTACTAATATAGTTTCGTAGCAGTCCAATACTCAATATGCTACCTTTTGTAACTTAGATAATATTACTATCTTCCAAAGCACATGGGGTTAACGTTAACCAATATGACTTATAGAAATTAGAAGTACTCTTCCTAAATGGTCCATCTCTTATCTGTCCGACAGAAGTCGATTTGTTCAATTACCTCAAACAACAAAGACCCAAAAGAAATTTGCTACTAATTACCATCGTTTTCCTACAAAGGGACGTCCTATCACCTATATTATTTTCACTTTTGTTGACACACTGTGTTTACAAAATTATAAATTAAACAGGGTAACTTTGTCCACAACACAAGATCGTAACAAGTCATGTTGCTTGAATCATCAGTGAATCATTTTTCTTCTAATATTGCGATCGAAGTCAAAACATAGTACAGTTTGTATTTTGCCAGGGTTTGTTGCTGTAAAGTGTTTCTTTAACAAATAACGTCAAATTTACTACAATGAGATTTTTGAAAATATGTCTCAAAATGTCTTGTTTTATTTCATTTCTGTATTCGTTCTTTTATAATTACAATTTTCTTTTAACTACTTTATTGTAGAAGAACAGTATTGTTGCACTCCCTCTTGTTTTGCAGTTTTCTTCGAATAACTTCAGTATTCGGTATATTTTTCGGAATGAACTCCCCTCTTTATTTAATATAATATTTTACTCTTTCTCTATAAAAAACAATGATATGAATTTCAAATACACGAATCCATAAAAAAAAAATTGTAAAATCCCGAGGAAATTCACTATACATTTTGCGCTCTCTAGTTATGTATAAAGTATCGACCTATGTTAATATACATATCTACCATGCATATGGCGACAGAATTTATTCGAAATTACGTTAATTTTTATCTAAAAACTAAACAAGGCAGTAAAATTTTGTATTATTCTCGTCCAAGTTTAATTTTCTGTAAAGTAAGAATTGTCTCCTCTCAATAAACTATTACAAACTTTAAACATTTGCAGAACTTTCATCAGTCGTTCTTCCGAAAATTCAATGCCGATACAAACAGATCTGTCGTACATATATTGCGTGAAGATGTATGTATTTAATAAAAGATGAACGCTACATATTTATTATTCAGTACCTTTAGACTGGATACTTTGTTTCCCTAAGAAATAAGATCCTCTTTTAGATATTTTTTTGCCGCTTAGCGCTCGTCTTCGAAATGGGACGAAAACTTGATACGTAAGATATATCTAAGTCGTAAGCTCCAGAAAAAAGTCGAAAAATTAAATTAAGTTCTTTGTATTACCCTCAACTTTCTTTGGTGCTGTCGTGTATAAGCTATCTCTAGAGGTAGTGAATTTGATGACGAAGTTTTTAAAACTGTATCAAATGTGCTTATTTATTGGCAAAATAAAACAATTACTTTGGCCCCTATGAATTATAATCAGTTGTTAAAGAGCAAATACTCACTGGCAAAATCTTTTTCTTCTTTACTTCTTCATTTGGTGTTGTTAGCGTATAATAACTAGGAATTGGCACGTATGGGTACATGACGTCAATTCTAGGAACCGATCGAGGGGTAAAGAATAAATTGGCCCGCTACACAAAGCGTCTATGATTCAACTAAGGTCGCAAAAATTCGCTCTTCAACGACACTCGCATTCGTCGCGACAGATGCATCTGCTTTTATACTTACACATCGTATAATACTTATATTACATACATAATATTCAGCTTGTTTTCGTGTTATTGTATTACTGTGTCCAGCAGAGACATTCAATGATCCTGACTGCATCTTTCACAACAAAAACGAATCAATAGAATCGATTGCTTTAGGATTCCGTCGAGTATCTTCTTCATCTTTCAAGGTAATTTTATGTACGAAATGAAGGTTTACTTCAGCTAAAGATAGTTGTTACGTACATTTTAAATTTCGTACGATACTCCCAGACAATTTCGATTCTGAAATTATAGACCGAGGAAACTTTACGCAAAGTCAAAAGTTAAATCTTCAGTGCCTTTAGAATAATTTAATGTAGTACATTTAGAGAAAGAAGAAATATTAAACTAAGTATGTACCATTAAATTAAGTAAAAAGCTATTAATACGTCGGTTGCATTTTCGGATATTGATCTTAAGTACAAAATAAGCGTTTGTTTTATTCTTTTACACAACTGTTACGTACATTTCAGATTTTCTAGGATAGTCCTAGATAAGTTTGCTTCGGAAATTATAGATCGCGGAATGCAAGAAAAAAATCATTTTCGCAAAATCGAAATTAAAATCGCTTTGATAGCTTCTTTATGATTTACGTAAGCGTTACTCGCATTTTCCCTGGTACAAACGAATATTTAGAATCGATTGCCGTAGACTTCAGTCAATTATCTCCTTCAAGTTTTGAAATTAATCTTTTCATGTACATACACATTTTTTTTTTCATTGTTAATTAAATATCTCAGCTAAATAGACAAAGCATAAAAACACTCAATCGTAAGAGTGTTTGTTTAGGAAATTTGGAAGCGTTAGTTGGCGGTGGAACATTTTTAAATTTTTAAAACAATCGTCCATCAACACACATCGCCCGAAGCGTTGTTTTCTTTAGATTACCCGCAATTAGGATCCCGGGTAAAAACTGTTATTTAATAATTATGGAAAATACGTGGCCGTTGTCGAATCCATCGTCACCCTTCTTTTTCCCAACTACCTACCGCCTAATCTACCCCGAAAGGTTTCCCGCGGGCAAATAAAACCGGTGAAAAACTGTTTTCCGTCGTTCGTATGCATATGCATGTTAGTATGGACGTTTTCCAATTAGGCGTATTATGCGTTAAGGTACCGAGGTTCTGGCAATTTCCCACGGAACTCGTAAAATGTACTATCCGCGGCAGTTGTAATGACCGATATAAGTTACAGTATAAATAAGTAATATCCAGGCGTTTGAGTCCGCTTAGAAGAGTTGTCTCAAATTCTTAGACATTTTGTGCTACATTCTAAAGATTGAATAAAATTTTACAATTTTGTTAAAGGGAAAATATTACTATAACAACGAGGAATTTTCAAATAAAACTAGTTTAATAAATATTATTAAAAAGTATCCTTTCGGTCCAATAACGTAATCTTGCTTAGTAGGATTATTTCAGGTAAGAAACATAGTGTTTTCAAACTTTCCACCCTAAATTTCCGGAAATCTGGAAATTTGCGAAACATTTTTATGCAAAACTGGCTGCGCCCGGAAGTTACCCCCTTGAAAAATCTTAAATGGAAGGAGTGATACCTCATTCTAATAGTCTTTTGAATCAATACCTTTTGGCGTTTGGTTATAAATAACAACACCAGTAGAAGATTGCGCAATTGTAAAACGGCACTTGCGCCAAGCGGGTTTGTATGGAAGAAGTGCGGTGCGGAAACCGTTATTACACAAAGAAAACAATGCTAAAGGGTTAGCATGTGCAAGAGAACACAAAAACTGGACGTTGGAAGATTGAAAGAAAGTGCTCTGGACCGATGAATCTAAATATCTCATCTTTGATTCAAGCAGAAAAACATTTCTTCATAGATCAAAATGGGAACGAGCACTGGAATTTTGTATTACATCCACAAAAAAATATCGAGGAGGAATCACTAATATTTTGGGCGTGTTTTGGCGGTATCTCTGTGGGCGATTTGGGCAAAATAGATGGTATTCTTAGAAAAGAAGGTTTTGGAGAGGAATACCATCTCATCTAGAACATGATTAATCGGTGAAAACTTCATGTTCCAGCACGGTAATGATCCAAAACATAATCCAAAGATATGCCGTGAGTACAACAGTTGGAGCATATAGAGAAAATTGATGTTATGAAGTTCAGATCTCAATTCGATCGAGCTCTTGTGGGAGAAACTCCCTGCAGGTCCGGAAATCAATTTAAAGTTCGACAACAATACCTCGGACGCAGCTACAGGATATGTGAAGGAAAATAGAGCATAGGCTATAGGCAAATCTTCTAGAGAGAATACCAAGATTGTGTACAGCAGTAATAAAAGCGAAAGGTAGATACACTGACGAATCGCAAATTTAAGTTAGTTCATGATTATCTTCGTTAGCAAATTGGTAAGCATGTTGTAATTATAACTGCTGCAGTTCTTTGTATACGTACAGAGTAAATGTTTATTTTATAATTAGTATTTGACTTGTTTTTATAATATTTTAAGGGTGGGTAAATACTTATGGCCGGTAGTGTATGTATCTATTATTATCTGTTGCTGTACTGCTAAGAGATTCTGATCAATTTAGAGACCGGATTATATGCCAAGTGCATATATTTTATTCTATTTATTTATTATGTTTTACGTATATTTGTAGATGTTTTACACTGATTAAAGTTAATTGACGCTAATTAACTTTAATCAGTGTAATACATGTAAAATATGATAAATAAATAGAATAAAGTATATGCACTTTGCATATAATCCGGTCTCTACTTATAACTATTATCATTCTGAATGTAGCTTTATCAACATCGACAGAGGAACCGCCCTGTATTAGACTGGACATTTCATTTGTCTCACGTAGCACATCCGAAGTACGTAATTACTTCCTTAATTAAATGTTACTACCTCTTTTGTGATTTCGGCGCGCGCAAAATGGATTTTTTTTTATTAGATTCTCGATTTTTCGCCCGCCCATACGTACGTTAAAAGTTCTCATCGTTGGCGATGTTTCTTTTCTCTTTCCCTTTTTTTTTCTATTTCCTTTTTTTTTTTCGTAATTTTAATGATGTACTTGATGCTCTTGCCTCTCCGGTAACCCTTTCTGTTTGTGTTTAATTACACAATTTTTAACCTGTTTTAATGCGGGAGCGCGCACTTTCTCCCCCTTGCTATATTTAAATTCAGCGCTCCAGGTAACGACTTGATTTCTTTCCGCATGCTGCACGGTCCTTTTGACAGACATGACGGGTTTCGTGGGCGCGCCCGGCCAGCGGGCAAAACGAATCGCGACGCTGCTGCGTCGCTTTTGATGAATATTTGAATAAGCTCGCTTTTCATCGAGGAATAATGCCGGTATAAATAATAATGTATTTTTATCAAAAAAGCTGCATGTACATATATAGAAAACGAGATCCCAGATACAATGGATTTTTATCGGATTTCTATATTTTGAAAAGTACAAGAACAAACTCAAATAACAGAGAACCTTTGTATATGATTAGATTTTTTTTTAAATCCATTCGTAGGGTAGTAGTACCTTCGCAGATCAAACTAGATTTTTAAAGATGTGCAAGCTTCTCCTTTTCTTTGGTTTTTATTTACGTTGAGATTCAATGTTCTTTATCTCAAGATTCTTTTAAAGTATCTTTAATAATGCCTGGAAGGATAGTGTTGTTTTGATCTCTAAAGTTCATAGGTCAGGTAAAAAACAGAAAGTGTAAAGTTATATTCGTAAAAGTCGTTCAAATAAATTTTACCTCTAGTAGTCCATTCCAATAAAACTTTTCTAGTAACTTGTACTATTTTCAGTTGCATTAGTTGTCAATTTAACAGAAATTTTTCAATTCCCTCCGCTAGTTCATAGTGGTTCTTGCGAATACTTTCTAAATTACATTTGACCTGAGTATCTTGAAAGATTTTTTGGCTTTTCTTGATAGTTTTGGCGTGTCTCGGATCTAGTTGTAAAACTACCTTCTCTACATCATCAAAATGTTCGCAGTAGTAAAACGCAGTCTTTAACCATGTTCCCCAACGCGTAGTAATCGGCTGTCGTGGTTCAGACACTTATATACAGTTATATACAGTTCGTGAAATCTTTTTCTACGTTTTGGGGACTTTACAAATACTGTCTTCATATGAGCTATTAAAACATTTACCATTGAGGCATTAGCATTTTGCATGTTACATGCCACAGATTGCCACTACCTTCTTTAAGAGATCAGCCTAAGGAAAGCATGTTATAGCCACCGTCACTCAATTTTCTTGGAAACAAAAAAGCCTTCAATTACAACGGTTAAGTGAAATCAGTGCTTCAAAAATTTCATCGTCGAAGTCGTAACATGAGCATAAAGCTTCATTTGCTTCATAATTATCTTGATAGGTTTCCTGAAAAAGTGGGTGCTGTGAACGACGAACAACGCGAGAGATTTGATCAAGATTTGAAAACGATGGAAACTCGATACCAAGGAAGATGGAATCTTCATATGATGGCCGACTGGTGAAGTGTTCAAAGGGACTGCCAAACCAAAATACACAGAAAGTGCTGCAAACGAAAATTTATTCTTTGTTGTTTGTGTTTTTACAAGTACTCTTGTAATTTTTTAATTATAAGTAAAACCATTACTTGCACTATACTCGTGACTACTATTGTATTCAAATAAATAAATGAATTATCAAACTTTTATACCTTGCTTATACCTTATCAGTTCTTAGCTAACAACTTATTCGCATTAGTGATTGTTGAAAAAGCATGATGTGGCATAGAGTTCAATTTTGACGTAATACGCAAAAACTTGATGACAACATGATTTTCAGATTCAGCACACCCAAATTGGTAAAATGCAAATATCATACAGAAATCAATAAAAACTGTATTGGGCAGAATTATTTACACATTCACTGCAGCATCCAAGATACGGATAATTGTTAAACTTATTACTCTGTTTAACGCTTAAACTCAGAACCAAAGCGAAATTATGTATACTCTTTGATTTTCCCTTAAATGTAAAGAAACCGTAACAAAATTCTCTACAGAGATATTAGGATTGACAACACGGGACTAACAATTTATTCTTTATAGCTTTTAGTCCGCCACGTTGACACACTTCTCAAGGAAGTTTCCTTATCGAACGTTATGCGGCGCTGAATTCTATACAACGTTCGGCAACCGTTTCACCGTAAAATGGTGGATAAGCGCCCCGTTGCGGATAAACAAAACGCGCGGCAACATAAAAAGTCCGAGGAAGAGGTCTTGATCCCTTTTATAATACACGTCACCCTATCGAATTTGCATTAAACAGCAACCAACACGTCGTAACGTAGACGTTGGTGTTGGTAAACTACAGAATCCAGATGATTATATTCACGGTTGATGACTTAATACTTCGTATAATACGGATAGTAACAGACACTTTAGTAATTCACTTAATTTTTAATTGGTTTTGAAGGAAGGAAAGTGAAGATAGGTGAAGAATAAAAGCATGAAGTTATGACTACCATACCGTACCATTGGTAACTTAATAGTTTGTATGTTTCCTAAAAAAAAACACCAAATTCCCCAGTCTGATTTACTGAAGGGATCCAACGAAGCCATATGGGTTTTACTGTACGTAAACGGATTATGTTTTATACTGTGTAGTCGTTTCTCACAGATTTTCAGTACATATTCTTGGCATTTACTTAATCAGAAACTTCAGATGATTGCCTGAAATTTCAGTCCATGTTACCTGACGCTTCTACCAAAGATCTTCGGTCCAATTCATCCCACACTAGTCCTATCGGCAATAGATCTGGAGATTGGTGTGGCGAAATCACCCGTATTAACTAGTCTTTTTCCTTGAGTAACATTAAATAAGTTCAATATGAATGAGATGAATGTTTGGGATCGTTATTTTCTTGGAAGATAAAGCTTTGGTCACATAATCTTTCCCCAAGTGGTACTACATTTTCCTGTATGATCCCATCTATTTTTGTTAGATTGTTTACAGCTGCACCAACAGAATAACCCCAGACCATCACTCTATTTCCATCATATTTCTCAGTAGGAACCACACATTGGTCACTCCTTTTCCAGTCTGCCGCCTCACAAATGATCGACATTTTAAACCAACGGTTTGGAATTTAGATTTAGCTGTTCATAATACTTTATGGCATTGTTCGAAGGTCTAATCCTTGTGTTGAATGGTACACTCTAGTAATTTTTTCTTATGTTGTTGTTTCAGCAATGGCTTTTTCATAATTATTCTTCCCTTTAGCTCTGCCGCATAAAGTCTCCGCTTAACTGTTGTGGGAGATATGATTTTCTTGATATATTGAGTGATTTCTGGGGTGATGAGAAACTTATTTCGTTTTGAAAATACTATAATAAGCTGAGCCTAAGCGAATGTAGCTGGTCGTTTTCGCCCTCATCGTTTTCTATAGCAAAATTAATCTATTTCCTACATCCTCTTAAGAGTCATATCTCTTTCATACTTCATTACACTGTCTCCATTATAGCGTAATTCTAGCGTGTATTACTTATGACTTTGTATATTATATGTGGACGTTTAACATTTTTTGCCATCCACAGTAAGTGAGTCATAAAGGAAAATTAACAAAATTATGCTACTTCCAGAAAATTAATAAATAAAATTTACTAACCATTTCTAAGTATCAGAAACTTACGATCTTTTTCAGTAAAGTTTTCATTTCAACGCCCTTGTATGACATTGAGCAATTTATATTTTACAACAGCAGATACTCACTATTTCTTTTGAACATCGGCATATGCACAATCGGATATTTTTATCTAATGAGAGCGAACTGTTTATCTTCAACCTACCTACAGGTTGAAGATAAACAATGCAATTTTCGATCGTATATACTTATGTAACTGTTTGTGGGTTCCAGGTTCGCAAATGATAACCTTTGGTGCATAATTTTAAAAGATAATAAAAGATTGAACCGCATTTGTATTGGTACTTACTTTTCAATACGATATCTTGTTCAATACATATTGAATTAATACGGATTATTTCCGATGCACCCAGTATATTAAAAAGGGCGGATGAAATATGATGAGCATGTGATATATGTAAGTTTCAGGATCGTGCTGTTTCTCTGCAAATAAAAAAAGCAAGTGACCCATTAACACTATATGATCGATCAAATTTACCCTCTGCAAGCCATGAAATTTTTCCTTTTTAAATTAAGTCGGTAGAATAACTTTAAAAACGTGTAAATTGACTTATTCTGCGGCGTTAGTGACAGCGCTTAAATGTAGGCGGTTCAGTTTATGTTACACCGTTGACGCGCGGTTGTCAGGTTAGGTTTTGATGTTTTAACAAATAACTACGCAAACGTTTCAGTTGCAAAAATAAAAAGTTTAATAATAATAAAGAATGGTTACATTAAATGTTCAAAGGCTCTTTAATTTTCTATACATAACGCCACTCTTAGTTTAATGTTATTGAAGGTATTCTTTAAATTATGTGGTTTCTGAAGAATTTCATGTGGATTTTCACTAGACCAGATGCGCATTGTTTGTTTATTTCTATATCCCATTCATAGATTCTTCATCCCATTGATAATAATTAAGGCGGGTGGCGTGGTCAATGAGTAAAAGCTCTTGCACGCAATGAAACTTGTATGGATTAGGGATTAAGGATTGCCTGGCATGTCCCGTATGGAAGTTGCTGTGAAAGCTTGCGAATAGATTTCTGAGGTGACTGAGTTATTTTTTCCTCAACATCTTACTTTCAGGTGTCCGTTTTGATGGTCTACCACTACCTGGTTTTCGGCACAGACCCTGTTTCACGAAATTTTGCCACTGATTCTTGAATAAGTCGCCGCAAAATGTCATGAGTTACTGGAATATTTGGAAATTTTGCCCGAAACTCATGTATACATGGCTGCAAAGAGTATGATCATTCTCCATTTTCTAATTTTATACAATTTCTGAAGTATGATTCGGTAATGAAAACTCTGAGATTTATTGTACACATTTTTGTAACACTAAACCAATACAGTACACATGACAAATGTATTTTATTCGTTACTGTCAATTTAGTACTCACTACCAACAAGATATTTTGAAGAAATAATTTCATGGCTTGCTAGAGGGTAAATTTATATTATCATATAGTATTTTATGTTTAGCAATAAAATCGTGTATACTTTCGCAAAGAAGTAAGGTAATCCAGAGGAAAAGTATATACTCGTTTATTGTAGTAAGAAGTTAATCGCGATATTAAAGGACATTGTTGCGTAATCGCATTCAATTAAGTTAACAAAAGTTATATAATACACACGTAAAACTGTCCGGATTATTTCTATGTTGTTCACCATAGTTTATTCCGTTTCAGCGAAAGCATCGCAGCTCTGCAACTCGTCTGTGCGGATTAATAGACGCGCACAACAGGTACACTACAATGGATAATTTTAATCGCGTATTCATGTTGAAATGTAATTCGTAACGCGGGTCGAACAGTAGCCTTCATAAAGGGATTCCGATTCCGATAATTATTGACATTTCTCGCGTTCGGCTGGACTAATTGCATAAATTTATTAACGTTACGGTAATTTGGAATTAATTCTATTTTGCTTGGCGGAACAAAGCCGCCGCTACACCTTTAGTAGGGTTTAAAGTCTAATGAAAACGTGAAAGGTGTTTTAGACACGTCGCAAAATGTTTTTGATTATCTACAATCTAACGCTCCCCTAAAAGCTGACTCTACAACCGTAGATGCTTTCAGGCAAATAAGACGTTCCATCATATAAAATAAATGAAGAAAGCTTGCGTGGTCTTGAATGCGTAACAAACACAAAACACAAGAACTCGATTAAAGTTATTAAAACGCAATGTAACCTGATTATATCTAAATGGACGTCTTCCTTGATGCAGGAAAATACG
Source organism: Trypoxylus dichotomus (assembly GCA_023509865.1). Classification (NCBI taxonomy): domain Eukaryota; kingdom Metazoa; phylum Arthropoda; class Insecta; order Coleoptera; family Scarabaeidae; genus Trypoxylus; species Trypoxylus dichotomus. Next base: position 51,750,998 of record CM042078.1, read on the forward strand.
TTCTCGTTTAAATAAAATGAAATACATACTTACTTATAACTGATTTAAATGTACTTCCAACTACGGGATTATATATTAATTTTGACTTTACTAATGAGTATAAAACGTGATAAGAAGATCGCGTTAGAGGTGAAAAATAAAGATATAGATCAAATAAACTGGCATAGGACAGTTATCAGTTAATTAGTCTTTTACTTTTAATCAATTAGGACAGTCGAAAAATTCACGGATTTTCTTATTCTCAAAAATGGACGGATTAGTAAATTTATTTATTTTAAATAAAATTGGACAGGTAGCGCGAAGTATACGTACGCCACTGTCCATATTACAAATAAATTAAAAAAGGGATTCATTTCGGCTGCGATTTCTGGTGCTGTCAGTCATATTTTTGGTGCTGTCAGTCATATTTTAGATTTTAGAGTAATAACTACTGCTAAGAAGTCAGAGAAGCAGTTAGCAAACTAAAACTAGGAAAGGCGGCCGGGGAGGATGGAATCACAGCTGAAATGATAAAATATATGGGAGACAAAGGTAACGAAGAACTACTTGACCTCTTAAACAACATTATAATAAAAAAAGAAATACCTAAGGAATGGGATATGGGAATTATTATGCCCATATACAAAAAGGGAGACTCTAAGGAATGCTCAAACTATAGAGGAATAATATTAACTAGCATCCCAGGAAAAGTATTGACAAGAATACTAGAAAAAAGACTCCGAGAGAAACTGGAAACAACACTAGAAGATACTCAACATGAATTTAGAAAAGGAAGAAGCACCCAGGACTTAATATTTGTAATCAGACAATTAGAAGAAAAACTAATAGGGAAAGGAAAGGAAATACGTATATGTTTTATAGATCTTAAAAAAAGCTTTTGATAGGGTAAGAAGAGAAGATGTATGGCAGAGCTTGGAAAGGCAAGGTTTAGAGAAAGGAATGATAGAGATGATTAAGGCATTGTATAAAAGCAATAAGAATAAGGTGAAAACTTCCAATGCAGAATCAGCTGAATTCGAATCGCAAATTGGATTAAAACAGGGATGCGTATTGAGCCCATTGTTATTCTCTATATTAATATACGACGCTGTTAAAAAAGCTAAACAAGAAGGAAAAAATATGAAAGTAGGAAACTGGAAAATGAATGCAATTAACGTACAGGAACTAATGTTTGCAGATGATATGGTACTGATAGCACACTCGGAAGAGACATTACAGCAAAACTTGAAGATATACCAAGAAGAACTAACAAAGATAAACATGGAGATAAACACGAGGAAAACAAACACAATGATAATAGCAGCAGAAGAAAGAAAACATAGCATCAAAATCGGGGAAAAAGCATTGGAACCAGTTAAAAGTTACAACTACTTAGGAACAATCATTGAAGACAATGGGAGAATAGAGAAAGAGGTAAATGAGGATAGGGAAATCCGCAAAAATATATAACATATTGAGAAATTCGTTTCCGGATAAAAAATAAATACCAAAAAAAAATCAAGACAGAGGTGTACAAAAGAGTGGTCAGACCAACATTAACATATGTTCATGGATAACCACGAATAGAATCAAAAGCAGAGTTACGGCCATGGAAATGAGATTCCTAAGAATAATAGAAGGAGTAACTAGAAGAAACAGAATCAGAAACACGACAATCACTAATAGTCTAAATATCAAGCCAATAGAAATAATCATAGAAGAGAGACAACTGGGATGGCTTGGACATCTACACAGAATGGAAGAAGATCGAATCACAAAGAGGATATTTGAAGCCAAAACAGAGGGTAAAAACAGAATAGCTAGACCCCGAAACATCTGGAAGGAGCAGGTGTATAGAACATTGGAAAAGAGAAGTACGGGATGGATTGAAGCCAAACAGCTCAGAACAGGAACCTGTGGAAGATAAAAATAAAATAAATAGTGCGACACCGCAAGGTATAAAGGACATAGGATAAAAAAAAACTACTGCTAAATCCTTCTCTAATCTTAGAATATTAAGTATTTCGTTATGATGGATAATTTTTCTACATTCTAATCATCAAAATCTTCAGTTGCATACGCATCTCAACATATTTTAGACAACTCGAGTTTTCGCAAAAAACACGAGGGGTACCCCTTTGAAATTTCGTCGAAATTTCGCTCATCTTGGATTTGATTCATTTTGACATATTTCATGTTCCACAGGTGGTCTACAGAGGTAGGGCATTTTTTGGACCCTCCTGTCCAATTCATCCCATAAGAGCTCGATGGGGTTTAGATCGGGGCTTTGCGGGGACCATGTCATTATTTCTAAAGTGGCATTATCTTGATCTTCATTTAAGAAATTTTTACATATCATTGCTGAGTATTTGGGATCGTTGTCCTGCATAAATAATGCAATAAAAATTTTAAGTTTCGGAAAAATGTTTTTCGTTTTTTTTAATTTATTTGCGTGTCCGAACTAATATGGACGGTAGTGTACCTTAATCTTTTTTAGATTTATATTTCTATCTAAATACGGAGTAAGCATGGCTTATAATAAGCATAATAACTAGCAATACATTCATTTCACCCCAATTCAAACATTCTCGTTAACTTCCTCAAAAGCATTGTATATAATAATCACGTGATAATCGAACAACAATACTCGTATATTTCCGTAAATTATCCCCCGGAATATATCAGACGAACGTAAGAAAAACTGTAGCTGTTCTCTTCTCGTGAAGTTTAACGTCGAATAACTTTTGATGAGATATAGCCCAGAGTTTTGCGATATTAATGCGAGATTATGAGGCTCGTTTTGTTCCGTAAGTACGCCCATATTTCAAACGCGAACTCGCAGAAAGTTATAAACAAAGAAACCACAAGCTATCTTCAGGCATATCCGCGTTGGCTCAGCCACTTCAAAGAAGTGTCTTCCGTGTATTAGTGTAAAAGTTTAAAACGTCTAATAAATTAATAGTAGTTTAATTCGTAATAAATTAGGACGTAATAAAAGTCGGTTTTAAGACTGCTTAACGTGGGAAACTCATAGCTTTTCTACTCTTGGGACTGATTGTTGTCGAAATTAAGCATTTTGAAAGGAAACACATATTTTACTTCCGGAATTGGAGCGTGTCATATAGAAATGAAATAAGAGTAAAAGAAAAAGAAATAAAAAGAAAGGAAAAAAATGAAGAAAAAAGGGGTGGCGGCGAAAAGGGAGTTGATAAGAGTAAGAGAAGGAAAGAACAAAAGGGAGACAAAAAAAAAGGGAAAAGAAAGAAAGGAAATGAAAGAGAACAAAAAAGAAAGGTGAAAGGTGAGATCCCACCTTTCGATTTTCTCTTTTTTTTGCCTTTTTTCCTTTTTCTTCTATTTCTTTTTCTTTCTTTCATCCCCCTTTTTTTCTGTCTCCCTTCTCTTCTTTCCTTCTCTTACTCTTTTCACTTTTTCTTCTTTTTCACTCCCCTTTTTTGTCATTTTCCTTTCTTTTTATTTCTGTTTCTCTTACACTTATTTCATTTCTATACATCTGACCATGACATGGTCCAATTCCGGAAGTAGTTCGCTTATTACTGACTCTGGTTGTGAAAGCCTACGTATTCATATTTTACTTACGTCTATAAATGTAGGTTATTTTTGCATATCCAGAATTATTAACAGCGGGCTTTTAGTATGTTGACGGAAATATTCTGAAATTTATTAACTCAACCAGGAAAACAACACTTTATCGAAAAGAATGGATACCGTATATTATTGGTTTTCAATCCTCCGGAATTAGTAAAGGTCGATATTCAGTGATCATAAAATATTAAAATGTAGTATAAATAGCATGTCCTAAAATTATCTTCATTTACCAGAAAAACAACGCCAAGTACTGATTGTATTGTAATTACTGTAACTAAGTCAAACCAAGTAAATTTGAAAGCAAACACACTTTTATTGTTAAGGTTAATAAGGTTAGTAACAGTATACATTGTACTTGTCTTATTTCAAAATACACACTTAAAATTTGTATGAATATACATATTAAGTATTTCAAAAAAACTAAGAAATAGATGACTTGTCCGCATAATATAATATAATCTTGGAAGCAACTTTTCCCTTCACTGGCTCTGAATCGTGGCAGATGTTCAGGGTTGGGCCTTCAATGAAATAGACAGTTTATTCTTAATATGTTCTTTCGGATTTAACATTAATTGCAGCGACTCCTTCTATAGTTTGCCTTACAACAAAAGCTCAGTGGTCTGTTCGTTTTTCGTCCTCGCAAAGTTCAATAACAGTCTACGGAATAGTTAAATCATAAAAATTATATTTAGCTATTGTGGGATAATTTAAAGATATTAATTTAAAAAGCGGATGATACAAAATTTGGGTTACAAAATTCATTATCTCAAATCCACGAGCACAATATTAAGTAGTTTCCATATTTCAAATGATAAAGTCAAAGAGAAATCGCAACAATAAAGCAAGATATCAAAACCACACGTTAAAATTACCTAAATATAGAACGAGACTGTTGACTAGGAGAGGAGAACGAAGCATTGGTAAATTTGTTCGGATATTTTCCGTTTGTCAAATTTATTTGGCCGTATAATGTATAAATTTAGAAGGTACCTAATCAACGGTTGAACCGCTCGTTATAACGTTTCAATAAATTGTGAATGAAAACATTTCGTACGGAACTACGTTTGATATAACGTAAAAATGGTATCCCGTAACAAGTTTAATAACCATAAAGATTATGACTCCCAGAATAGCATCCCGTTTCCATTGAACTCGAAGACCAGAAACCAATACTGATGTTGTATGCTATTAAAGTACTATAAATAGTCTGAAGCTAATCGAATACGTCAAACAAAAGAGCAACAACGTACCGGATGGTGAATTTAGTATATAAGTTATCTACGACTGGTACCCATATGCTAATTGAAGAAGATTTAATTATCAAATTTATTGAACATTTTCAAGGATCGAATTTATAAGCGCGCAATATATAATTACGAGGGTAAGTTGAAAAATTCGATAACTATGAGATGGCGCTGTGTGAAGGCAATCTTTGAAGCTATTGTATATATTGATGTTTCAATAACATACGTGTTAAACTTCATGTCAATCTGTCAAGTAGTTTGTCGTGTACACTTGTTCGAAGCAGAGTATTGTGCTTTTTAAAAATGGACAATATTAAAATTCGCGCAGTGATTAAATACCAATGCTGAGATGGTAAATGTGTTAGGAGCAGGGAATGTTATGCAGAAAGTGTCCAAAAAGCTTTGAAATTTCTGGAAGCTAATCGCTGGTCCACGTTGGAGGATCTTGGCAAGGCAGCAGGCATCCCCAGAGAACGGATGTCGTACATTTTAAATGTTAAATTAGATATGTCTAAGCAGCGTGCAAGATGGGTGCCGCGTTTGCTCATACCCCCGAAAAAACTCAAAGACGTGGAATGTTCTACAGCCATTTTCGAGCGGATTCGAAAAAATCCAACAGATCTTTTGCACCAGTTTATGACTTGCGATGAAACGTGGGTACATCACTACGCAACGGAAAGTAAATAGCAATCAAAACAGTGGACTAAACGTGGTAAACCGGATCCAAAAAAGGCCAATGTCTTTCTGTGATGGGTTCCGTTTTCTGGGACACGAAGGGAATCTTGCTTATCGATTACCTTTCAAAGGGACAGACAATTACTAAACAATACTATTTTAAACTTATGGGATTGATTAAAGGCAGCAGCTATCGTCGAAAAAAGACCCGGAAGAAAGCAAAAAAGGTTCTTTTCCTATCAAGACACTGGCGCAGTGTCTTCACAATAGCGGAATTGTGGAAGCAAAATTGGCCAAATTAAAGTTAGAGGCGCTTATTCACCGCATTTAGCTCCGTCGGACTATCATCTCCTCCCCAAGCTTAAGAAACACCTCGGCGGTATGAGATTTGCTTCGGATGAGGAGCTCATAGCTGTCGTGGATCACTATTTTGAGGAGTTCGAGGAAAATGAGCACTGTGAAGGCATAAAGAAACTTGAGCATCGACTAAATAAATGTATTAATCTTGAGGGATGTCAAAAATAAAACATTGCCGTGTACCTACTTATAATTTAATATGAATTTTATTTCATTGTTTTATTTTGGAATAGCAACTTGTATACGTGCATTTGATGTTCTTATTCCTAGTAATCAGGCTTTTACGTCAAATCTGTTTATAAACGTCTGTACTTTCATCTTAGCTCTGTTCATCATTCGCACTTGTACTTATTTTGTACACAAACTGTGCTTTCTTCCTAACACCCTAGTTTAGTTACTTTCTGATAATTAGATTGACAATTCTCACATGATATATTAGTTAATAGTACGATTCTCATTGTTATGCAATTGACATAAATACTGATGATATCATTTCCTCAGTAGTTCAGTAGTCAGTTCAGCCCGAATCGAGTAGAAGATCTCAAACGATCCGCTCTAGACCATATATTATTTATACCATATTTGTAATCCGTTGTTAAATTAGACTTAATTAATAAATGTTAGTGCAATTTCGTGCATCTTTTTAGCCCCACAACACATTTCGTTGAAATATTGCTATTTCCTAGGCTTTAGTAACCGAATTTTTCAGCTTACCCTCGTTCCAATTATTTTATGAAATAAAACTCGGTATTTTAATGACATCTTTCAAGTTAAAATTTAAGAAGACATTGTGACTGTAGACTACAATCGCGGCTTACGCACGTATTAACGCACGCACACATCGAAACGGTCGAAGTTACAGTGAGATCCCGGCAGCAAGCACTCGAGTGGCAACTACTTGAAAGTCGCCCTTCAAGTGCCTCCTAAATTACAATGGTTGGAAACGCGGCTAGCGTTCAACAACGACATTACGTCTCGCTCTGGACCGAGCAATTAACAAAGGAAAACGCATTAAACTACAGATTTAGTGCAATCCACTCCACGAAATATACGCGAATAACGCGAGGCGAAAAGGAGTCAACGGCGCCGGGCGGTGGTAGTGGCGATAATAACCGTGGACCGTGACATCTGAAGCGTCCTATGGGTGTGACGAAATGAAAACGGCATCCGTTCGAGTCGGCTGGGCGCCCGTTGTTGCCGTTCGACTGTTATTGTCGAGTAATTATCTATTATTTTCGGCGGAACGGATGAGGTTTGGCGTGAGGGTGGTTCGGTAGCGGTGAGAGGAATAATGAAAGCGCGGTCAAGGGAGTATTTTGGGGCGGAATATCGAGGCGTAGCGTAGAATAAGAATTTTTTTCGGTGTATTGGGTGAAATTATGGAAATTATTCGAAATGAATGGCATTTTTAATGGCTATAATTATGTGCCATTCATAATTACCAACAACTTTTTACGAGGGCGACCTGAAATGTTTCTGGAATCGACAAGAAAAACACGATATTGGTGTGGTTTTTTATTTTTACTCTTTCAGACGGTGCTCTAGTCTCTTCAAGCCGTCGGAAAAGTAGGATGTTTCGAGGTTTGCAAAATAGCCATCTGTAGCGGCCATGACCTCCTCGTTTGAGATAAATATCTTTCCTCCCGGTGATTTTTTTCAGGTTTGGGAATAGGAACAAGTCGTTGGGAGCTAGGTCCAGTGAATATGAAGGATGAGAGACTAATACAATTTGGATACGACGATGCAGAATGAATGAGCCGGTGTATTGTCGTGGTGGAGAAGCACTTTTTTTCGCTGCAAATGAGACCGTTTCTCCTTCAATACTGCATGGAATCGGGTCAATAAATCACTGTGATCGTGCTTCCCTTCTGCGGATAGTCGATGAGGAACACACTTTGGGAATTCTACAAAATGGTCACCGTGACCTCCACGGTTACGAAATGCATGAAAAAATCCCTTGGATTACGTTAGATCCTAGCCAGACACTCACCCGATTTCGTTCTTGCTGGGGTGTGAGTAAACGCGGTACACATCGCGCCGAAAGCTTTCTCATACCCAAAATTTCGTGTAGGATATGGGCTATGCATTCTTTTGAGGTTCCTGTTGACTCTGCTATTTCTTTCAGCTTCAATCGGCGATCAGCTAACACATCATAAATCTTGTCGACTATTTCATCGTTGGCAGCGGCTTTTGGGCGTCCACTGTGGGGTTCATCACTTGAGCTTGTGCTGCCACGTATGAACTCGCTCACCCAGATGGTCGAAAATGAGGAAGTACATCCGCCATGAAGCTCTGACAAAATATTTCGAATTTTTGTGGGGGTGTTTCCCAGCCATCCAGAAGTGTCATTGCACGAAATTCGATTTTACCCATTTTTGCGAAACCGCCTGACTTGCTACATAAAACGTCCTCTTAAACAAAAACTATTGACAGTAGACGTCTGAAATTTTGACAGGTTCCATAAAAAAGGTTGTCCTTGCCGACCAATAAATTCATTTCAACCTTCGTGCATCATCTCTTGCCGATTCCGGAAACATTTCAGGTCGCCCTCGTACTAAAGCGTTTATTGCTTGAGTAAAATGTTGTTTGTTAATCAACCTTTAAATGATTCAAAGGCGAAAAAAAACTGTTTTATGTAGTGGCTAGAGATATGGAGTGATATACGATGTAGCTTTCGTAAAAATAGTAAAATAACATTTTAGGTAGCCCTCGTAGAAGTAGTGTAGTATAATTTTAGACATAGACGCTGTACTTGTTAGAGGAGCACTTACACAGTAGTAGGGATGAGCAAAATGTTTCGGTTTCCTATCTTGAAAGAAAAAAATCGTAAACTCCGTAAGAAAATAACTTTGTGTGAAACAAAGTAACTGCAATTATGGCAATCGAATTAACAACTTTATGATTGTATTTTCAATGTCTGCGTCATCTAACGGACCAGGTCGCTCCAGCAAATCGTAAAACGTGCGGATAGTATTAGATTCTTTTTCGAATCGCGATTTGGAATGGAACGGCGACGACGTTGCTTCGTTTTTCATCATTCGATTCTTGTTTGTTTTCCATTAAGCAATTTGCATTTTGACAACTTTTTAGCGCGAAGTCGTTTACAATAAAATTTTCGGTAATATGCTGCCCTCTCTTAGGTATTCTTTTTTTTTCTCGCTTTACTTCTATAAACTTTTTATCGAGTTCTCTTTTGAGCGATTTCAATTAAGTGCTTTATTGCAGGAGGAAAGTGCGGATTGTTTGCCGGTGTCACGGCTAACGGCGACGGAATTAGTTCGCGCTCACAAAAGTTATTACTTCGACAAAGGACGGCGCGTCGGTAAAGACACTACAGTTGCATTAAGTTTTTGTTTCGGAAGGTATTGCAACGTCTAGCACCGAACGGTATGTTTCCTTTACTACCACGGCTAATCAATTATAAAATTTTAGAGTTCCGTCGTTTTTGAAGCGTATTGCTTTGCCGAGACAGCAAGGTATAAATGAGCAAAAGTTAGGACGGACATATAGAATGAACGGAACGAGAAACGTGAAAAAATAGAAGTGTATCGTTCATTATATAATATTACCAGGTGTATGCATAATTTTTTTTCGGTTTTTTGGTAAAAATGAACAAGTAATTTCCAAGGGAAATTAATTTCTTTTTATTCAGAGTATTGGTCATCGTCTTCTACACATTTCATCCATCTTCTAGGTAATTTACGGACCACATGCCAGAAAAACTGTTCGCCTTTTGCGGCAAACCATTTGTCAAACCATTTTGCAACTTTCTCGAAATTGTTGAAGTGCTGCTCTGCAAACGCGTGCTTCATTGATGTGAAGAGGTGATAGTCAGATGGCAGGTCTGGGGAGTAGCGTGGATGTGGAAGGATTTCCATTCAAGCGATTTCGAGGAGTCTTTCGTTGGTTCATAATACACAATACCACTGTGGTGCCACCAGACACAGAGAATGGTCTTTTTGCCGAAGCAATTTGGCCTTGGTGTTGAAGGACCGATTTCGCCAGGTGAAACCTACGATTTCCTCCGCTTACAGGTTTTCAAAACAAATCCATTTTTTGTCACCCGTCAGAAATCGATGCAGAAACAATTTCCTTTAATGGCGTTGAAGCAGCATTTCACAGGTGACTTTGCGATTTTCTATTTGACGTTCACTGAAATCGTGTGGGATCCATTTACCGAGTTTATTGATCTTCCCCATTGCTTGTAAATATCTACTGATTGTTTCTTGCGACTCACGTAATATAGTTCGAGTTGGGTCGTCATCCAATAACTCCTGCAATTGCTCGTCTTCGCGTTCTTTGTGGTCTACCAAAGCGCTCACTGTCTTTCACATTGAAATCACCACTTTTAAATTGTCGAAACCATGCCTAACATGTTCTAATTGATGGAGCGTATCCACCATATGTTTCTACCAGCAAACGGTGGCTTACAACAGCCCTTTTCTTTTGATTAAATAAGAAAAGTAACGCGTGTCGCAAATGTTCTTTTTCAGGCACAAAACTCGACATGATCACTGAACGATAAAGCAAAGACGCTAGTTTTTGGCGGACTCAACTTATATGTGGTTGTGTTTAAACGTCAGACGAACAAAATGAATTGAATGAAAAAACTTATGCATACACCTGGTATATTTATATTTTAAACCGCGGTAAAATCTATAGTTTTAAATTCTCTACACTTAACTGCGTCGGTAAATTCAAACCTGCCATAACCTCGATGATGAAGTTGTCAGTTTTAGAAGATGTTCAAATCGTCTACCTACGTTGGTCATTAACGTGACGTTAGAATATTTGTCTGTTGTGGCATTACTATGTTCTCCAAATGTTAGAACATTATTATTAAATTCCTCACATACGTCTTAGACGTAGATCCTTATAGATAGCAAATGTGTCTGAATCCAAGATATACGAGCCTCTATTCGACTTTTAATATTCGAAACGGTTAATTTTATGCGGCCACAAAAGCAGCAGTTGTTCATGGCGCGAAAAACTGTTGGTTTACGAGCGCACTGTGAAACGCAATGAATATTACGCTCCCTCGACAATACACTACGGTCTAGCTGGAGACAACTTAAAATACACATGTGCATGCATATATCGTTGCCTGGTTATTGCAGACAGATTTTTGTATTGCGTGGTTAAAGGAACTTTAGAGCTTTTCTAGAGGTTACGTAAGCTGTGACAGGCAATGAAGGACAACGGAGTACAAACAAACTATGTAAACGTGATTAAACAACTATATAAAAATAACAAAAGCAGAATGAAAGTCGGAAACAACTATTCGAATGAATTGATTGTAAATAAAGGGTTTCGACAAGAATGCTGCATATCACCAACGTTATTTAAAATGTATGTGAAGACAGTGCTGAGGATTCGGAGAAAGAAATGTACGCCGATAGGCGTGCTTCTCCATGACCAGTATATATGTATATATAGTTTAGAGTTCCTTGACGATCAGGTTATATTAGCCCTTGACGTGATATTGTTGACGATGGATTCTGTATTGAACTTGTATAGTCCGACGTTTCGGCAGTCTGTCTACTGTCGTCTTCAGGGGCGTCCTGAGAAGGGCTGTTGACTATAAAAGTTCAACAAACGATGGAAATAGCCCAAACAACAACTCTAGTTATATTAGCCAGATTACATGTTTAGGAAACTGAGGGAAGAATATGTGGGATGGTGTTTGGGGATCAATATCGCTAAGACAGAGTACATGGTAATCGGTTCACAAGGAAAACAGTTAGTGATGGAAAATGAAGTGATAAACACGGCAGAAGAGTATAAATATCTAGGAGTTACATTAACTTGCGATGGTAGAGATGAGATGGATCTACAGAATAAAATAATAAAGAGAAAAACTATAATTAGACAATTACACCCTGTGATGTGGAATGATAATATTTTGAAGAAACAGATGTTGTATGTTCCACTCTTTTGTTGAAAGCTGTGTTACCTATGAAAGGGAAGTATGGGCGCTGAATAAGATGGAAAAACAAAACAAGGTCAATGGAAATGATGTGCTGGGGACGCTGCTGTAAGAAGACACTATTAGATCATGAAAGAAATGAAAGAATAAGAGAAATAATGCAAATTGACACGCATTAATATATTGAAATTGTGACAATCATTAATACATGAAATACAATGGAAACAACTGTTATGGTATGGCCATATGAGGAGAATGGACCAGGACAGAATACCACAAAAGGTTTGGAAATGGAAGCTTGCTAATAGAAGGAAGAAGGAACACCAAGGAGGAGTTGGAGAAAAGGAATTAAAGAAGCGGATGAGAGGACTGGAGGGAAGATTGTTTTACGGATAGAGCGTCTTGGAGATTGGGATACGTTAGATGGCAAACTTAACTGTTTACAAGCTGTCATGATAAAAATAAAATACGCAAGCTGTTACTGATATACATAAGAATATGTTGGAAATATTCAGACAAAGATTTTGCGAAACTAAAGTAGATAGTTGATTTCACTAGAAGATATAAATGTTAGTACAACCTATACCATGTAAAAAATCATTTATTCGGTGCATAGTGATTTGAGAGCGTATGAACTCTGGTTTCGAAGCTGAATCAACTAAGAGGTATAATGTGCATAGTTTACAGGTAATATGTAAGAAGCTACGCCCCTCCTGATTAAGACAACGGTTTACAAAACGAATGGTTACAGCACCACCAATCAGAAATATTAACACGTGGTTTCTTGAAAGGCGTAAATACTACTCTCGTAATTCATTTACTAACTAGTAAGAATGAACACGATGATATAACATTAAGACTTTTTGCAATCCTTTGCCTCGTCCACGTCTAACTATAATTTTTTATTGTGCCATTTCAGATTTCTTTCCCCTCAGATGCTATACAGATATAATATGAGCAAAGTCAACGGTTATAATACGCATACGCATCTTCCGTTATTCTTTCTCGCTGCAGTATTCCCCTACAATCAGACCATCTTTATCACTCATTAGCCGTAAGCAGAACTTCGCTGTTGCCCTTCTACATCATGGTTATAGCCATAGCGGGGGAATGTAGGATTGTAGATAGCTCCCCGTCGTTCACTTTGCTCAGATTATATCTGTATCTTTTTACAACGTTTTTTAGTCTGGTGACTTCATAGTGAGACTATATTTATCCTATAAGTGCCGAAATGATGATTGATTATGTACATTTTGCGGTAAATTATAAGCCATCAATATAAGACTAAACCCGAACAGAAATGCAATTCCTACAGTCCGTTTTTTCCGAGTACAACAATCGTTTATCGCAAACTAAAGATATTATTCTTACACCATCGTATCTTAGGTCGTTGCCCTGTGCAATGTAAAAACACGTATCATAATGCACAGTACAACACTAATAGTACAAGAACTACTGCAAAACTCGATTGACTGAGCAAATTTAAGTTAGTCTATAATGATCTTCTTCTTCTTCTTCTTCGTGTCTACATTTGGTAAGTAGGCTACTGCCTGTTTTCTTCCTATGCCTCTTTGTACGTAGATGTCCAACATTTTTTCCGGCCTTTTGACTGCCTGCTCTGATTTCTTTTTCCGACAGGATTATTTATTTTGGCACTTCTTACCAGTCTATCATCGCTCATTCATTCATATCATTGCTTACGTGCTCGTTCCAGCATTCTCTTCGTTTTCCTCTCCATTTTCCCATGTCTCGTATTTTGCTTTGTTGACATAGGTTTTCGCTTCTGATTCTGAGAAGTAGTGTTTTTCCATGAATGCTTCTTATTATTTTCATTTCGATTATTCGGATCATTTGCTGTGTCTTGAAGGTGTATGGTCTTGTTTCAGCAGCGTATGTCATTACGCGCCTTATTGCTGATTTGTATGCTGTCGCCTTGTTTTCCATTTTAAGACATTTGTTCCTCCATGCGATGTCTCTTAAGCAGCCTGAGATTTGATATGCTTTCATTGTTTGTTCCTGGACTTCACTATCTAGATTTTCAGAGCTTGCTATATCAGCTCCCAAGTATTTAAACTGATTCACTTGTTCCATCATCCTTTGGCCAACCCCTAGTTTGCATCTTACCAATTCTTTGGATGTTAACATTTGGTTTTATCAGTGTTAATGATCATATTTAGTTGTTTTGCCGATTGATCAAAGAAGTGAAGTAATCTTTGGAAGTTGTCTTCAGAGTCAGCGATAAGTACCGTGTCGTTTGCGCAGTAGACAGCATTGAAGTAAGTATTGCCCATTTTATAGCCTGCTGTTTTAGGTAGCTTTCCGATTATTTTATCCATAACCTTGTTGAATATAAATGGGCTAAGTGGATAAGAGTAGGGTCGATTGGTAGCCCCTTTGTTGTTAGATCTGACTAGACGTTGTCTCTCCTCTCAGTTTTTGACTTATTTTTGCAATATTTTAAGGATGGGTAAACAAATTGGATTAAAGTATACAACAGTTAACGGTTTTATTTAAATCCGCATAATTAAGAAGTATCAAGTGCTCACTGTTAAATGTACTCCATCGTACGTACAAATCTAAATTACTAAAATCACGATAACTAACGCTAGCAGACGGAGAATGTGAAATTTTGCATTTAAACTTGCATGAAACGGCAATCTTCAAACTGGGATGATACCGGTCGTGAATTATAAAAAGGGACGTCAACGTGAGTGATATGGTAAAATATTCAGTTGTAAGTGCTATTTGATCAATATCAAGTAGCTAATAGTGTGATATTAAATAACAAGTTTTTATTGTAAGATCCCCTTGGATTAACATAATGGTATATTTGCCTCTAGTTCATTCACTTAATTCAGAATTCCAAGATTAAGATTGGTGTCTGATCACGTTCACCTCCAGTCACATTAACTTTGCATATAAAAACGAAACACGATTCAAGATTCGCAAATAATATCCGCAAATTTACATTTAGCATGTATTTATTTTTAACCATGATGTCTCCATTACATCATTCGATTAAATAAATATGTATCATAGTACATCATGTATAATAAAATGACGCCTGAATGCGAAGAATAAATATTGTACATTTTACACTGTTCATAGTCGCCTATAACTGATTCACAATAACCTATTTGAATAAATAAATCACTGTTAAATTGCGACGTAATGATTACGCGCACATAATCCAATTTATTTCAAACATCAGAGAGCAAAATGCGGAAGAATAACTCTCGTAATTTCCAATTATACGAAAATTCAATTTAGCGGAAAAAAAGGCTAATGAATTTTTTTTCCCTTTTTTTATATTCGTCGAATACCCGGCCCAGAAATAATAACGCAACAATACCGGTAGAGTGAAAAACGTGTGGAGAACGTTCCCTTTTTTTCACTCCTATCTACGTTCTCGAAGCGCTTCTGTTGTGTTTCTTAAATTAAATCGCGTATTGAGCTTTTGAACGTAGTTTGATATTAATTAAGAGCATAAATAAACAAGTGGAGATTAACAAAGACGTTTAATTTT
Source organism: Trypoxylus dichotomus (assembly GCA_023509865.1). Taxonomy (NCBI): domain Eukaryota; kingdom Metazoa; phylum Arthropoda; class Insecta; order Coleoptera; family Scarabaeidae; genus Trypoxylus; species Trypoxylus dichotomus. The sequence goes on from CM042078.1 coordinate 51,766,314, forward strand.
GCTTTAATTGTCGCTCACTGTAAAATGGAAAGATAAAACAATAAAGCGGCTCTTTGTCGTTGTTTGGTGGCGTCGGCGAAATGAAAGTTTGCCTAAATTTGATTTACTTCGGACCCACGTTTCACCTAGTGCTACTGCTAAGGTTTTCGAGCGGTTATTATCGCGTTTTCTTTTATTCCCTCTACTTGAAAGGAAATTAATTTGTTTTTTAATCAGTTTAGTAAATTGTTCGTTGGAATTGTGAAAGTAAATTTTGCATGGTAAAAAGGAATTTTATACGGAGTTGGTGAGAATTTGGTCATTTAATAGGTGTTGGCGTTTCTCCACTAAAATATATCGAATATTAGCTTGCAAAGCATCAGGTGGAGAGTAGAAAGCTGCTTGATAAATTGGTTCGAGCTTTATCACTATGCTTCAAAATAATGAAGTCGCTTACTAAATTTTCACATCGTTTCCAAAAATATTTCCATCATAACTTGGAGATACTCTAAGTACTTGAGTACAATATGCAACTTGATCAACTTACTGAGAACCAAATCGCCGACTCCAAAGAGGCTTTCTCATTGTTCCATAAATAATAATACACTAGGGTGACAGAATAAAATAGACACCTACTAATTAAAAAAAGATTCTATTCTCGTTATATATACAAAATATTCTAAAATTTTTAAATTAGACTAATATTTTGTCAATTCACCTTTACTTGTGTGAAGTGCTGCGAGTCGTCGTGGCATAGAATCTATTAAATGATTAATGGTGTCTTCTGGAATATTTAATCACTCTTCTGTAACAGCTGCCACGAGTTCTTCTTTATTGCTGGGTTTTCGGGGTCGTTTCGCCATATTTGTTTGGATTATGTGCCAAACATTCTCTATCCGATTCATGTCTGGTAATTGGCCTGGCCATGGTAAAATCCGAATCCTCTCTTCCTCTTTCCATATGGTTGTTGTTCTTGCTTTGTGGCAGGGTGCTTCGTCCTCCATAAAAGTGGCGTCTTCTTTAGATAAAATGGCGTTGTCGAATATCGGTAGTAGTTCTTCTGTTAATATTCGGATATATTTTGCCGCATTTAGATTTCCGTCGCAGATTACTAATTGCGATCTTCCACCATACCATATCGCGCCCCACACCATGATGTTCACACTCGCCGTATTTTACCGTCTGATGCAAAAATTTGTCGTCCAGTTGCTGTGACGAATGCCTCCACACCCACGTACGACCACTATCACTGAATTGGCAGTATCTGCTTTCATCTGAAAAAATGACAGACCGCCAAAACTCTTCGCGCTTCGTTCGCATTTCGATTGCGCAAGCCATGCGGCGCCGTTTTTGAAACGCCGTAACGAGAGGTTTTTCTTTGCCACCCTTTCATACATCCCAACACTGTGGAGGTATCGCAGAACAGTGCGCTTTTCTGTGAAGTTGCCGCAAGCTCAGCTGTACTTTTTCGCGGTTCTCTTAACACTTCGCGCACAAGCTCCCTTTTACTTCTTTCAGAAGGTCCGACACGGCCTGGTCTCGGCTCCACTGTTGTTTTTTCCTTGCATTTAAATTGTGTAATCACACGGTTAACTGTGGACAACGGAATATTTAAAAATTTACTTATTTCACGTTGCGAAGCGCCGCGTTCACTCTGGCCAACGATGCGACCCCGGGTGAAGTCGTTAATATCACTCGAACCTTGTAAGCGAGGCATAATTGTAACGATACTAAACTATGACGAATTGCTTCCGATACATCTACCCCTACCGTAATGACAAGAGAAAGTTCTTAATTCGTTCTTAGAATTTAGCTGTTTACGTATTTATACCGCTTTACCTGGTGTCTATTTTATTATGTCACCCTAGTGCACATGTAATGCATCAGAAATAAAGAAAAAATCAATAACTAAATATATGTAAAAATCATATACAGAAGAAAAACGAAAAATTAAGGCAAATCTACGATGAAGCTATTAAAATTTCTTGCTGGATGTAGCAAAGGCACTCGCCAAAGTACGTTTGTGGTACGATTTTGATTCCTGGCGTGGTCGAAGGATATCAGCTTAAGAAAATAAACCAGGCCAGCCAATTCTTCCAGTGATAATATTACGTTTGAATGTAGCACGATGCGATTTCTTCTCTCAACAAGCGAAACAAAGTCATGTCAACTCCCAATCAATGTATTCCTCGTAAGGGATAACACCCATCGCTCTTATATGAGAGATATTTTAACAATTTGCGCTGAATTCGATTACGAGGATTAATTTGGTTGTTATAGAAAGGATAGAGCTTGGATACCATATAAGCGAAGAAAACGGTCTTTATCGCGTCAAGTGCTAAAAATAAATCCTAATAATTTAGAGGCAGCCGTCGTAAATCTGAGACATGACTAGAGAAGGTAAACTTTTCATCATATACCAACCCCTCTGCAGCAGGGTAATATTAATTTTGTTAATGTAATACTGAGAATCGCATATAAAATTCTTGTAAAAGACATGAAACACGTATCTATCATTGTTATTATTATTATACCAAGGGTTTTAAGGCCTTTGCCGTATCTTGCATTTCGATCTTCATTCGTCTCTACTTTTTCAAACTTTCTCTTTTATTGCTTTACCTCTCATGGCTTCCTCGATACCATGCCTACATGATGTTGCTGGGCTTCCTCTCCTCTTCTATTTTGTGGTGTATAATTTAGTGCCCTCTTTGGCTCTCTATCTTCACTCATTCTTTATACATGTCCATACTCTATAAGCTGTCTTGTTTCGATTCGATCCGCACTAGTAATAACTCTTCCTGTTCTTCGTAGTATCTTTTCGTTTCTTACACGTTCCAATTTTGATACTCCGCAGGCTTTTCCCAGGAAGTCCATTTCGATGGTGTCTACATTCTTCTTATTGCTGTTGTCCATCTGTTAGCTCCCTGCGCCGTATGTTAGAGTGGGCTTCACAACGGCTTGATATATTTTTATCTCTATTTCCAGTCTTAATCCTTTAGACCATAGCAAGGAATATATGGCCTGCGTTGCTTCTTTCCCCCGTTCTATTTTATTTTCTATGCCTATTTTCAATCTACCTTCCTCACTAAGAGTGTTTCATAGGTATTTGTACTGGCTTGTTCTTCTTATTTCTCTAATTTGCATGTCCTGGTGGTCAGTTTCGTCTTTATACCCCACTTTCATACATTCAGTCTTTGTCATCTTTATTTTTTTGTCTCCAATATTATATATATATATAGTCTATATCCTTTTCATCACAAGCTATAATTACTTGATCGTCTACGACAAAAAGACTAGTGAGACAGCGATCTTCCATCTTAATTCCCATTCTTTTTTTTTTATCCAATTACTTAAAGCTTTCTGAATATAAATTTTAAATAATGTATGGTTTATGCGTTTTTCCAATACTTATTGTATCACAAATATATTGCCCATGCATGACCGTCCCGCTCGGAAGCCGTTTTGCTCTCTTATTTTTTCTAAGCCACCTTCTATTCTTTTATTTAATATACGACCGTACAGCCTTCTCATTGGGCTGATTACACTTATTCATCTGTAATTCTAGCATTTACCTTTAACTCTCTGTAAACATCTCTCTATCTCTTAACATTTATCCACATATGTTTAACTTTAGATGGTTATGCAGGCACCAGGTATGAATCTTGCCTAAATTACGTTGTAGAAAGGCAACATCAGTAAAACGCGCGGTAGATTTTAGTATCGTCGGCATTAGCTAACAATTAGCAGTTAATAGATTTCAACAGATTATCGATGTACATATTAAAGAGCAATGGGCTCAGGTTCGACCCCTGGGGTACTCGATAACGAAATCACAATCAAACAAACGATAACCAAAATTACTATTTAATATTCGAGATAGAATCATCTGAAATTTTAATCTAATATGCATTTGCTAAGCATATGAGATGGCGAGATCCATAACCGACTTAAATCATTGTGGTTTTCTCCAGAACCGATTTAGAGCGTAATATATCAAATCGTGCACTCTATTGGTGCGGCTTCAAACACAGGAAATAGCGGTTGCCTTAACGAACCAATCGATAAAACGCAAAATAAAGCACCGCATCGGGCACGACGTTTCCATTGGCGGTCTATCCTCACCGGAAAAATAATATGTTATAGGTGCGGCCGTTAGTTTTCCGAAGCGGTGCCCCCGGCTAGTTTCATGACGATAAAGATCAGGAGACCGATGCAAGGCGCCGCGTAAATAATATCGATGCTCCACTATGAAATATTATACATACACACGACCTAATGTTGCATGCGTCTCTGAACTACCTCCAAACGCTTGTAAATACAAGTACCACATTACCTACACGGCTTCTAAGGGGAAAAACAAATGGTTGCGTTTCCGTTTCCACTCACGTCACTTTCTAGACTAATCCGTTTCTGATTGCCCAAGTTTGACATATATATTAAACCCCTGCGTGTCATGGCGATGACGTTCTGTTGTTTCCTAGTTTTGCGACCGTTCTTTCAGGCATTTCTTTATCCTGCAGTTATGAAATTCGTATTTGGGCAGGTTTACTAGAAGTGTCAACATATGTAATTGATATAAAAGGAGATCTCTGTTGCTTATGAAATTATTTAGCATTGAAAACAATTGACCGTTTTTTTTCTAAATAAATAATAAGCAATTCGCAGATATCACATTGAGTTCCTGTATACCAGTACTCAGTGTCTCAATATGTACATATTGACATCCTCTACAGAATGTAGTTCTCTTAATGTTTCAATTTATTTCAGTACTTCGTCAGAAACGAAGAATATTTTTTTGTAGCGAAATAAAAACTAGAATATTCATTTAATAATATTTATTATTTATTGTTTGTATTAGTCACTTTATTAAAATGCGAAAGGGCTCCTGAAAATGTGTAATACACTGAAATAAACATATATAACATATGAAAGATGATCTGCTATCACACCCCATTTATATAGATATCTCGTAGCCTCTCACTCACTTAAAACTGCAGTGCAAAACTGCTCGATTGTGGCGAATATCCACATATTCCGTGAAGTTCTATATTAGCTCTATTACGTATAAATCTTGGATTTAAAATAAGGTTGGGTAATACGACTAACTAATTTGTGTATCAGATAAAAATGAAACGTTATTCCCCTTGTAATAATTTTAATGTATAGGGGAAGGGAAATAGGTTTAGTGCGCTGAATTGGAAAATTATTAATAATAACATAGAACTAGCTACTATAAGGCCTAAGTTTAAATTTCAATGATCACATAGTTTCGAAGAGATTAGTCACAATTGGAACTACAACACAAAATATTAGATTTTAATCGAAGTAACAATACCAATGATATTAAGATATTTTTCTCTCTTGTCTTAAAAATAGACTAAAAACCATGGTACTTTCGCTTGAATATTTTGTTAAATGTTAAAAATTCCTTAGAAAACCAGTAAATTAAAATTTATATTACTTATCATTGCAAATTTTGGAGGTTGGTGCCAGTAACACTACTGGGTGATGATAATAAAATTACTATCATTTTTAGAGTGTAGCCGCATCCCACAGCAGTTCAACTGCAATTCAGCGGCTACTCATCAACAGTCATTTTTTAAGAATGATTTCCTATACTCTATTTTATCTGCGTTATAATTGCGTATATTACTAAATTGTTGTCAAAATCCATGCAGTGGAATGTAATAGTATTACTAAAAATTGCGTTATACAGTTATATACGATTTGTGTGAATTTTTAAAATGCAGTTATTGTTTCTATAATCTGTCGAGAAAATTGAAGAGTAGGTTTTTATAATCCTTTTTTCACATGGAAACTGTCGATTCAGTCTGCAGCATATTTTAAACAGAGTTCGGCGAAAACATCCAATTTATAATTAATATTTGCACCTATCAATTATTTCGATTGTTATTTATTAATAATGTAGACTAACTGTATAAATTATGCCCAACACATTAAAAATAATACCCTATCTACATTATCAACCATACGTACGTCGAAATAGGAGAATATAAATAAACAATTACCGCATGGCATTTTATTTGTTTTAATTAACGCAGATACGCATCATCAAATTTAAAATTAACCAACATCAACTGTTGTTAATTTTGTTCCGTAGACGTCAGAGGTCGTACAACACATACACCGAAGTGAACACAGTAGCAAAACTCGTCTACAATACTATCGCTTGTTAACCTGAAGGCGAACAGGTATTTAAAGACAATGAACAGCTAATTTATCCGTCGCAAACGAGAACGGCAACCCCCGCTTAGGAAATCAACGTTGTTCAATTTTATTCCCGCTACCGTGCTCGTATGGAAGAAGACGATCTCCTCCCGGCTCTAACACGTGCGCTTTTGTATGTGTGCGTGTGTCGTCGGTGTGTGGTGCAACATTGTCATAATGTGGGAATGATATCAGGAACGAAACAGAGATCCAAAACTGTTGCTAACTGAAGCTTCGCCTCAACGAACGATGCTATTACCTTAACTATAGATGTTAGCTACCTTTAGCCCGCTCCACGAGCTAGCTGCTGCCGTAGATAGGTGAACGTTGTTTAATAAAACGAAAGAGCGATAGAGAGACGGTGCTGCGAGGAAGGCACGGGAGGTATCTTAATTAAATCAAAACAATATGGCTACGAAATTAATTTAGAGCCGAGGACCGGATAAAAGACTTATAAGGGTATGAGTCAGTCTAGTCGACGTGTACGTAGGTAGGATAGCTAAACACCGGTCGGGGATCGCAATCCTGATTGCACATATACAATATCGTATACCTACTGATGGTACACGCGCACAGGTATAGATGGCGGCGCTGTTTTCCGTCCTTCTCTTAATATAGGTTGATCTATCCTAGGTGCATACGTTCCTTGTTAGACAGATTAACGTGTACGTCAAACACGAACGCTATATTTAATCCACTACATGCTGCCTAATCTATTTACTTAAACCACCAGTGAGTGAATACATGTTATAAAATGATTACGTCAGTTTAGTGAAGCAGAAGACCTGCATTAATATGTCTTAATTAATTATTTTTTTTTATAGGATGATAACATAAGAATGTATTTATTTTACTTAGTAAACATCGCCTTTATTGAATACGTAGGCTTCCACGGCCAGAGTTAGTAATAAACGAACTACTTCCGGAATTGGACCGTTTCATCATAAGAAATTACAGATGAAAGTTGTAAATGAAGTTGAAGAAGCGATCGGGAAATCGAGCTCACGGCGTGTATGTTGGATTCGTTCGCGAAGAAAAGCTAATCCGATGCGGCGAAAGATATTTTGGGAAGCAGGAGTAGAAATATGGTGACGAATTTTAAGAAAATTAGGGGTTATTTTCCTGTCTCGGCAGCGACACTCTCGAATTCCGGAAGTAGTTCGTTTATTATCATCGCCTCTATTATTCAACAAAAGTTTGAGATTTATATATGAATAGGTTTCCGAAGTACATACATTGCGCCCTATGTAATCTGAACAAGCGGCAATCCAGAGACCCAGTAATCTAAACAAGCTTCAGTCCCCATTGCGTTAATTCAACCCAAATTTCGATAATCCATACATTACTTAAATTATTTTTTAATAAACAAAACGAACACCTGTGTCACTGTAACTACATACCAACAGATGTCCGGGGCATATATGACCGATAAATAGGTCGTATGTATGTATCTGAATTAATGAGAATTATTAGTTTTAGAGTGTTTAATTGAAGGTATCTACTATCTAAAATAGTCCCCCTCAAAGTATGCCCCTTTGGAATACTCACAGCATCCCCAGGTAACAATTATAAAAGTCTTGTTCCGTTAGACTGTTTAAAACCTGTGCCGTGAATCTTTGGATGTTAGTTATTGTTCCATAATAGGAACCTTCCAATTTTCGCTTAAGTGTTGGAAAAACAAAATAATCACATGGATCCATGCCTGGACTGTAGGGCGGCTGTGGGAGCACTGGCATTCGTAATCGCTGTCTAAAAAGTCTTCTAGATCTAAAACAAATCTGCATTCTCCCCATTCTCTTCGGTTTATATCTTCTCGCATATATCTTTCCCTTTCTTTCTATCTTGAGTCTTCTCCTGCCATCTGCAAGCGCCAGCTCCACTAAGGTCCGCCTTCACCTCCCTAAGTCAAGTAGTCCTGAGTCGCCCACGTCCTTTTCTTCTACCCGGTTGCAACTCCAGGATATTGCTGATTTTAGTCTTGTTCCTAGCCTTCCACACATGTCCCAATCATCTTGCTATCTGTTACTTTATTTTCCTCACCACGTGCATATCTTTCAACTCATTTGCTACCTCACAATTTGTTCTACGCCCGTATTCATTATTGTTAGTCTCTATCTGGCTTAGTATCAGATCTTCCTCTTGCTTCATTGCCATCGTCATTGTTTCTACCGCATACAAGATTGTGATTGCATTATTGTTTTATAGATTCTCATTGTTGCTTTTTCCCCAACATTTTACTTTTAAATATTCTTGTATTTGCCTGGTAGGTTTTGTTTATATTCATCACTCTTTCCCTTATCTCTGCATCTTTGCTGCCATCGCTTGTAATAGTTATGGCTAAGTATTTAAATCTATCCACCACTTCAAAAGTATAGCACTGGCAAATCTAACATCCTGTACAAATTAGAATATTTTTATAGGACACTCCGCAAATAAGGTATCGCGTAATTCATTTTGGCAGCACAAGGATGATTTTATGACCAAAGAAACTTTTAAAGATATCCTAATATACTCGAAGAAACAATTGTTATAATTAGAGACCGGATTGTATGCAAAGTAAATATACATATTTTATTCTATTTATTTATTACATTTTACGTGTATTTGTAGACGTCTTACACTGATTAAACTTAGTTAACGCTAATTAACTTTAATCAGTGTAATATACATATAGACGTAAAATATAATAAATAAATAAAATAAAATATATGGACTTTACATATAATCCGGTCTCTAGTTATAATTATTTAAATAATATAGGGACGAAATGAATATGGAAACTCATATTTGAAATATTCTATTCAAATAATATTTTTTTTTGATAATTATTCTTGTATTTACTTGGATACCATGTATGAAATAGGTCTTAAGAAAGTAGTTTAATTTTTAATAATGTTGAATGGATTTGGTTTTCGATCTCAAGGAAAATATATGGTATAATCTAATTGACTACCGAATAACTTAATTCCTACACAGTGGACAGATATGCTATAATAGATTGATTCCAGAAATTTTGCACACCCGGTATTTAAAAAGAATTACAGACAACTTATAGAAAAAAAAAGTATCTTTCAAATATGCCGTGATTGAACATCATCAATTTTTGTGTACTCTACACGCAGAAGTAAAATTTCAACCTTCTTAAAAGCTTTTTGTAATTTATATAAATGCCATCATTCCTCCATCTTAAGTAATCATCTATAAGTACATCTGGATACGTTGTTTAGATATACGTGTGATGGTGTTCAAATTCGACAATATCTATGTAAAAAAGTGCAGGTGTTATTTCAGAAGAGGCAAGAAGTTCATTATCATATCTTGCCTCTGGGTGTTTCATTGTAGATCTTGCGGAATACATTAACCTTAAGTGTCTTATTGTAACAAGGTTTGTAAACCTTAGGAAGTTGCTAATGATTGTCAGATATATCTTAGGGCAAATTATGCAAATTTCATGAAGAGAACTTGTACTGTTCTCTTACATCAAGGGCGGAATTGAATAGATACTAGTTAGATCATATTCTTTCAATATTTTACAAGATCCATGCAGCAGATTAATTAATACACTATGTTACAATATTAACTTAATACGACATAATTGTGTAGTTGTAGTGTAAGAAAGGGCAAATATTTATAATGAATTAATTTACTTTAAATGAGCAAATACTACATACGCAATATACGTTTGGAAATTAACGTAAAGTACCAAAATTGATATCGACATAGGTGATAAAAATAAACAAAGTGAGGGTTAATGCCAAGAACTGGTACTTCTCTGTCAATTCGAATAAATAAAACTGGAAGAACTAAAGTAGATTATTGACAAATAATACGTTGAAACAGAATAATTAAACGTTAGAAAAATTGACATAATTCACAACCAGCTACAATCAAATAAGAAAATGCATATACAAAATTAAGGGTTGCTGAAGAGAAGAAATTGTCAAGTTGGACCAACAATTTGCTTTATTGGACAATAGTAATACAGTAAACGCTAACTCATGTAAATACCCGGTAGTGGAAACGTCGCGGTCATGTAAACACAAAATTGTTACTATAGGATCAAATAGAACGTCAGATAATGTAAACAAGCTAGCACCACGTACAATTCGATAATGTAAACAGTTTAGAGTACCGGTTATTTCCTGATTTACGTGCGTAATTGAATCGATCAAAAGAATGTTCACGTAAACGTTTTCAGCGCCGGCACCGGTTGTTCCCCGATTTATGTATGGGATTCCTGTTAGCGTTGGCTCTCTTGCCTCTCGTGAAATAAAGTAGTAATTAGCTAAAATCACGCCAGAACAGACATGGCATCCACGTCCAATAAAAGAACATTTTTAAAATGAAGTGACAAAGTGAAAATCATCGGCGGAATTTTAAAAGGCGCGGGGATGATTCAATTGGCAAAAAAATATGGAGTATCTAAAGCCACAATCTGAAAAATTAAGCGATTCAAGTCACAAATTTTACAACGTGTGTCAAATACATACGAAGCCCCAAGAAATCGCAGAACATTGAAAAATGCCCCAGCAGAATGGAAAATCGTCTGCATAAATTGTTTTTAAAACAAAGGGATAAGCATGTTCCAATTAGCGGTGAATTAATTAAATAGAGGGAAAAATTATTGCATGAAAACCTAAAAGAGCGTCTACTGTATTTCAATATAATTGTAGATTTTAGATAAAAATCTTTTCCAACATTCGTTATGGTTGACTTTTTTCCTTTTTTTTCAATTTAAACTACTGGATTCCCACAGGAAGTTCCTCTTTTATTGGTCTCGATATCTCGGTGTTACGGTTAGATGTTATTTAGATATTATTCAGTCATAAATCAATAAATACCATCAACAACGCTCGACAGAAATCCATACTTCGTTCAACTCTTGTGCCTTTCTTTTTGCGTAATCATTGTCCATGTATAGACTACACTTCCGCAATCAAGGTTGGTTGGCCTTTCACTGTCACTCGCAATGCCGATGACCGCTTCCATTTTGTCTGGTGTAAACGTGGTTGTACGCGTTCAGGTTCAAGGTTTGCACCTGAACTTCAATCACGTGAACGCGTCGTACCTACATTCTTCGGCCAGAAGAAGTACGTACCCCACCACGACGATTGTGCCGGCAACCGACCAACAAGTCGCCGACGTCGTCGTCGTGGTTTTAAGTGTAGCGACCTCGTTTGCCCGCGAAATGTATAATAACGTCGGCGGACCGGGGGGCAATTAAGCGAACATACCCAACGCTGTTGCTCTCGAATCGGTATCGAGACGTATACTTTTACTTTTCGCCGTTTTCTTTGCCGATGACCTACCATGATTTTATAATCGTTGATTCATGTTTTTCGGGCGTTTGCATTCTTTAAGTACACCGCCGCTCGTAAAAGTTTGCCTTGGCGAGAAAGGTTTTTACTAATAGACCATACTCGATCCGGTATAACAAGAGATAATTTCCGATTTCAATGAAAATTCGAAGAACTGTAGGGAAATCGAAAATATGCGAGGTGTACTTTGTATAATTGTGAGTTTTTTTCTGTAAAATTAACGCCACGATAAAAATAAGCAAAAATGTTGAAAGTTTTGATAATTTCCGATTTAGATGAAAATTGGGAGGAGTGCAGGAGAATAGAAAATATGCAAGGCGTATTTTACATAACTGTAGAATCTTTCTCTAGAACTAACGTTGTGAAAAAGTACCCAAATCAATCTGATTTTGTCGGAGTCGAGACAGGCACAACACAAGAGACAAATATACTACGAGATGAAAGGAAAGGTTGCATTCTCTCTCCATTGCTGTTTAATATATACTCAGAGTACATATTCCAGAGTGAGGAAAATTACAGAAAAACGCCAACCCTGACAAACAACCCCAGAGCTCTTACCCGGGATCCCGAATCTGCGCGCTAGGCACTGAGTCACCAGCCCTCTATATGGTGAATGAAGTAAAACGATCTACCAAAGTAAACTACTGAATTACTACTAGTTTTATGCATAGAGGGCACTACATACAGAGACCAATACTCATACTCTTAGTAGCCTTATGGGTATCGGTCTTCGAACTGATAATATAACACAATTTTTCCTGTATATTGTTAATGTTAACTTGATTGGTAAGTATTGCAAATGATAAGAAACTTTGTATCGGATTTCAGGGAAGTTCTGCAACTATCAACAAAGAAGAGCAACAGTCAATGACCTTTTATGAAAGAGAACTAGGTTAATAAACACGTTAGCTTTATCTGGGAAATGTATCTAGTTAAATCATTTCCACGAAGAGGACTGATTTGAATTACCGCCCTATATAAAGTAACATTCTCAGAAATAAATCTTAGAAAGGATGATGTGATCTGTTAGTTCGTATGTAGAAAAAATAATAAACACATTGCTTCTTACAAAATACACTAGTGAGTGTAACAAGATATTAAACCTTAAAGTCAACATAAGAGCCATCTATTTAGACATCTAGATTTTTGAAGAGCTTCCTACAATACTAAGTGTTTCCCAAGTTCATTCAGCTCAAGTTAAACGAGGGCCCCCAAGATTTATCCAAATTTATATTGGATATAAAACGAAACTGGTTAAAATTTAAAATCAGCGAACATTAGCGGAAACTTTAAACCATGAAGCCCATAACATACCATCTCCACCTGAACATTGGGAAACAACTAGGTCACTTCGAATGGAAAGAATTTGACCAGAAATTGCGTAACGTATTACTAACTATTCTTACAAGTGCGCAACGTCCCCAATAAATCTGTTAGTTCGTTTATCTTTTCATGCCTTTTTTTAATAGTTTCTTACGTCCCATACTCTTTAACACATAGCAAAAATCAGCTGATACCAACTCTGGATAAGACTTAATTTCAAGGTTAACATTGTTCCAAACTTAGGCGAGCGACAGTGTAATATCAAGCCAGTTAGGCCGGTATCCGTGGCCACGAGCTGTTCTCTCATAATTGTCGCTGTTTCTTCATCGGTAATGCGGTCCGACATCTTGACCTAGCGGTGGAATTCACGCGCTAAATCGATTGCGGTCACCGTTTTACTGAATGGTGCTGCTTGCATGTGGCTATCTATGTATGTATCTAGTAGCGTTCGCTTTGTTAATATTAATTCGTTCCGCGATAGCATACGGTGTACGTTCTCCTGCATGTTCAAGACTTTTTCGTTTTCGATGGATGGAAAATTGACCGGTTGGAACGTGAGTACGTGAATTCAAGGAGCATACATATACGATTCTTTTAGCTTACTAGTCAGCAAGCGCGTTGATATTCCGAATATTTTATGGTTCCCCTTCCATCGTTGAGTGTTGCAAGATGAGCATTCTTATCTGTTTCCTGTATCAGTTATTCTATCAGAAAGTATTATAAAAGCGTGTTACGTTTCTTTAGGAGCTTTAGAATATCTAGGACTTATTTTGAAGTTTGCCAGACAGTAAAATCTTTAAGATTGATAGGGAGGACACGTGGAGCGTAGCTGATTCAATAGTAATTTGACATTTATTAATAACAAAATAGAATTGAATGAACTAAAACTCTCATTGACAGATGTATTATTAAACATTTCGAATAAATTCTAAAACTTGTAATATATATATTGGTAAAACTAATATCAATATTAATACTAAACCACCGTTGGGATTAGTAATGATGAAATTTCCTTGCAATTACCCAATATAACTAAATAACTGTAAAAATATTAGTCTCGGAGGGACTCGAACCCACCATCTTTACGTCGCCGGCGTAATGTGCTAACCAGTGCACCACAAGACCATTGAGTTTAAGTCGCTTTAAATCCCCCTAGATGTCACGATGTCGGTAGATAATATATATTGGTAATATTTCTAGTTGGCAGAATTCGCTCCTTTGATTGAGAACATTCAATTAAAAAAACAAATGAAAAGAAATGGAAAATAAATTTGTTAAGCTAATACAACGATATCCTATATATATATATATAACCATACTCTATTGAGATTGTAAAAAACATATTTCAGAAGTAAAAACTTAGTTTAAACTTTCGGAAATCCTGTAACTGTTCAGTAAGATAATCCAAACAAGAAAAGGATAAATGATTTCTTTATATTTTTAAGAAATTTATCTGTTAATTATTAGTCTTATAAGTGAATTCAATTATAAATACTTTATATCTATTTTTTTGAACATCTCCAATTTTAACATTAAAACAACTGAAATCTGTATTTGTTTTCTGTACACGTCCATTACCTGGCATCGGCATATTTATAACATCCCATCACTACACCTATTTAAGCTTGGAAGATGAAATAAATAAATGTTGTAACATTACCAAAGGGTATCATTATAGGATATTAAAATCGTTTGTTATAAATGAGTTATTATTTATTAATATTAATTTGGAAAATATCCTTAATTCTGTCTAGATACTGGAAAGGTATTTTAAATTTTGTGTTTATTCAATTATTTTTAATTTCATTTCTGCACCGAACCTTTTATATTTTAGGTTATGATGTCCATCACAATTTTCGTTATGATTTCATGAATATAGTTTATCCAATACAATAGTCTGTATATTGCTCCATTTTTGAATTCTGCGCGAGTAAGTATTGAAAATTCTAAAGTTCGTAATTGACGTGGGTATTTTAAAACAAATACTTTCGGATATTACCTGTGACCTTGCTGTTTCTAAAACGTTAGTATAGAAAATATAGGTATGGGGGTAGTGTCCAGCCAGAGGCGACCTGAAGGGTGCGTGTGTATTTTGATAAGATAATTTGGACCCCCCGGCAAACAGTGCACTGGTTTTGGGTTCCCGCCAGAACGCTAAGAGGATTTCTCAGTTGATCATGGGTCCGGGAAACATTCTCTGTCCAATTTGATCGAAGTTAAGCTTGCAACACTTTTGTATTAAAAGGAGAAATATTCATCTTGGGGCTATAAATGAAGTACATAATTACGGTGGGATATAAGGTTGAAAACGTAAAATTAACCCCCTCAAATGTAAAGTTTAATTATAAACGAGATTACCATTGTTTACCATTACCATTCTACGCTGACTACGCTTATTACATCAACTTGAGTTTTGAACTGTCTATGCCTCAAACAGTTGTCAAAGGATAAAAAAAAGGTAGTAACACTTGGCGAAATGTCAGAAGAATATGGAATGTGTGGTACCGTTTTCCAACCAAGTTTACAATTTTTTTCCGCTATGCGGTCTGGCGCTATCCTGTAAACTATTTTCAATTGAGTAACGAAGGCTATTTTTGAATGAGAACTGCTTGTTCTCACAGAAGCTGTACACAATGCAAGTTGCAGTGACGGCTTGACCCTTTCCCAAAACTTATAATGGGCTATACCGATTGATATCCACCAAGCCCACAGTAAAATCTTGTCTGGGTGCAAGAAAGCCTTTTAGGTGGGTAGTATGGAGTCAGTAGATAACAACCAACAACACGAACACATAGAATTTGAGTACAATATCCATTTTTCGTCGAAGATTAATAGTCGATCAAGAAATGGTTCATTATCGTTGCGTGAAATGTTTGCCGAACAAATGATAAGACGACTTAATTTATCATTTGACAATTCATGTGGGACCCATCTGTTCAACTTCCACGTCTTTCGCAGCTGATGAAAGTGAAAACGAATAGTTTCGTCACTCACATTGAACCTTTCTGTAAGCTCTAAGTACGTTGTAATGGAATTTGCTTCCACAACCTGTGTAAGACCCTCGTTTAATTTTTTTCGGTCTACTTCATGAGTGAAGGTGAGATCTACCGAAGAAAAATTTCTTGAACCACTTCTGTGCTGTTCGATCACTAACGGCATTATCTCCGAATGTGGCGAACATATTTTTCGTGCCGCCACTGTAGCTTTGGTACCAAGTTTGTACTCATACCGTAAACAACCTACAATTAAAGTTGTATTCGTTGCCATTTTCAACTCTTCAAATTAGGAATCAAACAATTGTCACCAAATATGTATGTATCCGACAAAAGAAGGGTTTATATTTAAGCAAATGACAAATAACAAATACATGCTATCGATCAATGAGTTAAAAAATATTCACGGCATTCTGCTGTGTACAAAAACTTATAAAATTATAATTTTCTCAAATAATAAATTACCAATTATTCACGTAAATTTAAAAGTATAGAAATAGAAGTGTAGTCACAAATTTTCTTCAAGAAGTTGAAAATCTAGTTGCACGAAACATTTTAAAAAATTTTTTGTTTGAGGAGTAATGAGTCACACTTGCTTGTCACTTTACAGATGTATTTTATAGATTTGGAGCCAGAAATTATTTCACTTTCTTCGCTTTACTCGATTACTAAATTTTCGTAAATCACAAAGATTGGCACAACTATTGGCTATAGTATAAGCAAATGCTTCTAAAAAGACACACCCGGTTGATTTAATATCAAAGATACCTGAAACGCATTAAACAAGTAAATGCTGGAAGATCGGATTACCAACATAGAACATTTGTAAATTGCCACATGACACAACCTTTGTGCCTGCGTGTTTTCAAAACAATAATTTTTTACATTATTTCCAGTAAAATTTGTTCTTCTCCTTTATAAATTTCTAATAAATTCTACAGCATTTTAGTCTCAAATCCATATAGTTCACGTCAGCTACCATTAGACAAATATTTAATGATATTCACCCAATTAAATCCCACGGAACAATTCCGCCAATCGACGAGTAAACCCGCATAAGAGATGAGGAACGAAAACGAGATAGAAATTAAGTTTTTACGTGTTCGGGGATCGTTCGGTGGCAACGATCTCATTTACAAATGAGTATTTGTTGTCCTTAACAATAGATGTTTTGTTCGGCGCACATCACAGTTCCGGCTGTAGCGTGTTCGGCGCGATCATTAGCGGAGAACCCCCGCTAATTTGTCCTTATGTTGCGAAATGATGGTGCGGTAGCGACAATGTTCGCGCCAGCCACCTGTTCTTGTATATCCCGCACTTAGTTGCTGTGAATGTCTAGGTCTTTTTCTGTGTTCTCGATGATAGATCTTGGAAATGGGAAGTGGGTAGATTTATAGATTAGAAGTACAATATTTAGATTTAGGTTTAAATTCGTAAAACGAAAACATCTACGAGGATGTAATAAACGAATTGTTTTTGAAATTGGACCGTGTTATGATAAGATATAAGGAGACAAAACAAAATAAAAGTAAGAGGAAAAAGGAAATAAACAGGTGAAAAGAAAAGCAATGAAAAAGAGAAAAAAAAAAGAAAAAAGAAAATAAAGAGAAAAAATAGAGAAATAGCAAAGGGGGAAAGATACAAAGGAGAGAGAAAGAAAAGATAGCTGCATCTGTAGTTACCCTAAGTCCAAGGTTTAAGTGCAATACGTGTAGTGCTGCATGTACAATGAACTGTCAAAGTTGACAAGTTAGTTAGTTAGGCGGTCACTCAAGAAAACGCCAATGCATGCTGTGCGCAAGATCATCAACGAAGATCGACGTGTGTTATATCGCGAGATTAAGGCATCACTGGGGATTTCAAAGACCTCAAAAAACTTTATATGAGGAATTGTGTGTAAAAAGTTAATTTTCCTTGGGTACCGCATCTGTTGACCGAAGAACAGGAAGCAAACAGGGTGAATTGGGATCAAAAAACTCTAGACTATTTTAACCGTGGAAATCTAAAAACGTGGACAACATCGTCGTGATGACGGATCTGGAATTTATTCATACGAAGCAGAAGATAAACGCCAATCGTCTATTTGGGTGTTCCAAGAAAGATCGACAAGTCATCCGTTCACGAAGTGTTCCCAAAAAGATCATCGCGACATTTGTCTCGAAAGCAGGTTATGTAGCAACAATTCCTCTACAATATCAAAGAACTGTTACTGCCGATTGGTATATATTGCATTTGTTTGGCGCAAGTGATCGCTGCGTTTCAAAAAACCAACCCAGAACGACAAATAATCCTCCACGAAGACAATGCAAGTTCGCACACGACACGCAAAACAAGTGAATTTTTAACGCTGTATATGCTAAACTAAATATGACAATACATTTAAGCAGCAGAACAACATTATTTAATATCTTCCTCTGGTTAGTTTAATTTAAGCGAATTTCTCTAGAGCGATAATTCTATTACATATACATAGGACTATATTACACGTGACAACATTTTCTTAGAAGTAACCCTATAAAAATATCCCGTAATCGCACTCATGTACATTCTTCTAAAGTGCAAATGCAGACACGTACTCTATTTTAACCTTTCCGCAAGAAACATTTATTTTATTCCCACTTTATTCGCGCCCATTTTTCTTTAATATAAGGAAATTATACCGCCGTATGTAAAACGATATCGCGTAAAAGTTCTAGCAGTCAACGTAGAACAATACACCGCCGTGTCGGCAAACATTTCCTTCTCACTACAAAAAGAATTAGGTTAAAGACATTAAATACAATGGAGGCGCTAAATGGCCGTCTATGTTTGAATTTCAGATAAGTTGATAACGATAGCGGTAGTTTCAAATATACCTACGTCCCGGTGTCTACAGTATACAAGCAGACATTCGATATAAACTGGCGTTAGTTATTTGAACGCAAGGAATACAAAGGGCGTATTAAATTCGCAACAGACGCATGAGTTTATGCGAAATACATGTTTGGCGTACAGGGGATGGGAGGGTGTAGCACTATTTTCTAGATTAAAAGTCAGTGTATGTGAAAGCAAAATTGTGTATCCCGCAAATTTTAACCATGTTGTACTTGACGATTACTTAATGGATATTACGCATGGCAACATTTGTAATAAGTCGATATATTCTGTTGAACAAAACGATTTATAGTAAGCAGTTCTCCCAAATTACAAATCTTCTTGTACATAACAATCAAGTAAAAACGACTGCATGTAGAATGATCGTATTCTTTGCCTTCAGATTATACTAGACCTCGTGTAATTTTATGAATGAACCCAACCATCGTCTATACATCACATGGTTCTATTTTGGCTTTATTTTCTGGTTCATTATGCAATTATTACACTCGATTCCAGATTAGCAGCTTTTATTGTATCCCTAATACCGTTGCCAATAGGTCTCTTATATTATTTCTCTATTTTGTTTGTTTTATTAAAAAAAGGTGAGTTCCCTTGTCTAACTTCAATGGCCTATATACTGAATCTTTCTCCAATGGTACGATTCATTATGCTTAGCTTTTGTTTTCTTTGACATAATTATCAAAGGCGGTTATAATATCACCGCCTATGTCAAAAACAGGATTTGTTGTAACACACTTCCATTCTTGCCTTCCCATCGACATAAATATCAAAGGGAGGCAAACTTAACATAGGGTAATGATATTCCTATTTCCAACATTATTGTCTTTCATTCCTTACAAATTTTGTCAACGTTTTATTTTTGAACTTGAAGTGTGCGTCGAACTTCCTTTGATTTTTCTTAAAATATCTCAACATTTTTGTCGATATCTTCTTTACCTACCTAATTTTACGGTTGCTTGCATTTACAATATCATTTTAAAATTGTTTTAAAATATGAGTCATATCAACTACGTACACAGTGGAGACGTAAGCGTTACTATCGTTATTGTTATTTATAACGTTTTATATAAATTATTACATGTTAAAGTTTTCAAAAATTATATTCAAAATGAGAGCCAAATTAAATTCATATGCACATCATGGAACAGTTTATTATACATCTAGGTATTCATTTGAAGTCATTTGAACCCAAAAACAGTTCCGTGGTCTAGTTGATTACCGGTAAGGGAGAGGACATGGGTTCAAATCCCACCGAGACTGATATTGTTTCAAAAATCTCTCTGACGCTATTCGTTTTTCATTGTGTTGTTCGCTATATAATGGAATAATACAGATCAGTTAAGAAGTCAAATACCTAGGAAAGATGTTAGATTCTAAGCTGACCTGAACGTAACATCTTCAAAGAAAGATGGACAAATGAGGCAAAGGACGATCGGAGAAACGTTAAGATTAAAACCACTGCATAGTTTTGTGGCTTAAGGTCTCTCAAACACTCAGAGGCTAGTTAGTTCCTGTATTACTGGAGAAATAAAGAGTTGTCCAACAGGAAACTATTACTAAACTAATTATATATTATATTATCCCATTTTCAGCACTGTTGCCTTTCATGCCTTCCATATTTTATCAACGTTTTTATTTCTGAATTTCTTTTCTTTTTTTATTGAAAATCAATAAATAAAATGACCCCGACAGGTAGCATATGCACTAAGTTTCAGATACAGAAATTTGCAGCGAGAATAATTCCGAATATGAATCTGCTTTTAGCCAAGATGAATAAGACTGTAAATCAGGTATTCCAAATGATAGTAAATTGGTCTCGAAAATAATAGAAATGTTTCTGGATGTTCCCCTGTATATGTAAAACAATTATATGTAGGTAAAATTGGATCCTTATAGGATATTGCATTTTGCAAGTAATTTGATCAAATTACCTAAATAAGAAAGAAAAGGAACCCAGTCCAGATCGAAATTTAGATTTAGAGAAGTAGTTTGCACTTGTTAGAGATCGTTTACTTGATCTGATGCAGATCCGAACTATATACAACATCATGCTGTATTTGCACCAGAAACAAATACTTAAATAATATAAGTTAAATGCATTTAAATTGAAACCTTATCCAACTGTGAAAGAATACCTAAGAAAGTTTCAACTTAGTGCTAAAGTTTAATGGTATACTACCGAATTTAATATTCTAAAATTATTATTAATGAAAGAGTAACTAGAGAACATACTGTGTGTATTGTCAAAATGCGTGGCTTTTTGCAATATAAACTTAATTAATAAACAAATTCCTCTCGCATTTCCTGACTAGCTAAGAAAATTTAAGGTAATATGTGATGCTGAGACATTTGAGAATTTTATCTACTACTCTTTCGTATGAATTGTTTGCTCATACACGCACTTTTAGTCTTCGCTAAGTTGCACAATTTGGAGATATGGTATTCCGAAATGTACGAAAATACTTCCTAGATCACCCTTTGATATTAGATGATTGCACTTTGATTGAAGATTATTTCTTTATTTTCCATTACATTGAAGAAACAAATTTACAAAAGTCGTCATCGTTTACTATATTTGTTTGTCTGGTTGCTAGGCTACGTGGCAAGCATTCTTGTTGATTACAGTTAGTCGTGTATTTACGTTAATTTAGATCATAATAGGTGTTTCTAGATGAATAATAATTACCTATGTACGATAAACTGTTCCGTGATGTGCATGTGAATTTAATATGACTCTCATTTTGCATATAATTTTTGAAAACTTTAGCATGTAATAATTGATATAAAACGTTATAAATAACGATAGTGACGTTTACGTCTCCACTGTGTACGTAGTTGATACTATTTCTATTTTAAAACAATTTTAAAATAATATTGTAAATTCAGATAACTGTAAAATTAGAGGGAGCTCGGCCCACACATTGCTTCCAACAATTGCAAAACATAAACGTTAAATAAACATAAGCTCAAAAATAAAAACGTTGACAAAATTTGGAAGGAATGAAAGACTATAACGTTGGAAATAGTCCCGTGGTCTAGTTGGTATGATGTTCCGCTGGTAAAGAAGGGGACGTGGGTTCAAATCCTACTGAGACTGATATTTTTTTAGAAATTTAATGCTAAATTGTATAATCACTAACACCAATAAAAATTTCATATTAATATAAATACCTTATCTACTACTTTATCAGATTTGTACATCATACCCTTTCATCGGCACAGTGGTGCATATTTACATCTCAGAAACGCATGGAAATATATTTCTACAGTATGTCGCTTGACGAAACGCTAACATCAAAGGCTTGTTGTCTATACCCATGGATTAGAAATCGTACACATCTTAGGCTAATGTAACATTCCCTCGAGAAAATCGAGCATCGCGTTTGACAGCATAAAATCCGACATGCCACACACAGAAACAGCACGCCCATCATATCGGACAAAATTTCATTAGAAACGAATAAAATCCTCGGCGACACAGTAAAAGTTTTACGAGGCGAATTTCGATACAATGCCATCTGCTTTAGAATATAAACACGATCCCCTTCCTTTTTGATCTCGGTTATAAACCGATACGTTTACACAAAAGAAAAATTGTTACGTCTATACGTTTCTCCTCTTTCGTTTCGTCGTCTTCTTCCATGCCGTTGCATATGGAGCAGGAGGTTTGTTCTTTGAATGAATAAAGCGAGCTTGCCAAGCCGACCTATTTGATTGGCAAATGTTATATTTATTACGAACGGCGTATAGCCGTTGATCAATACTTTGTGCTATTCAGAAATAGGGAGCTAACAAAATGTGCACACAGCACCCCGGAAATCTCATTTTATGTAATATACATCGAACGCCGCGGGTTTTTAGTGCCGTTCTAGATAAATTTTTGAATTCGGGTCGTATGCGGTTGTATTTCAATATTGGATTTACGACTAATAAAACGTTTTCGCAATCTTCGAATAATATCGGCTTTAAAGTTGTTTGTTGAATTATTTTAAGATATTTTTCGATCTGAGACTTGTATCTGCGTATACTTTTCGAGAAGATTACTAGGAACCATTTATTTTATTTTCGTAACATTAATTAAAATAAATTTTACAGTTCCGCATACTACACGGTCAGTTGCCAGTGATTTGCCAAAGTCCAAAGTTAAAATTGAAATTTGACATAAATATATGGACGTAGAATATATATCGTAAATATGGAAACGACATTCGTTCGAGTAGAAATGGGTCTCGTATCTATCATAACTTAATATAGAAATTGCATACAGACTGTCTGTCTCCTCTTTCTTAAATATACCACAACCACAACATAACATCCTGTAATAAATTACTTTCAGGATAGATATTTGTCACTCCTTTTGAAAGATATAAATTTCCAGAATTTTCGCTATGGTCAATACATCCGAGTTATATAGGAAATAGCAAATCTGTGAAGCACATTCTACTAAAAAAAGTATCGCATAAACTGCCAAATAGCGTTTATAGACAGATATTTTTTATACGAATAATCGAAGTCATCTAAAATATGCCAAGATGCATATGCAACTGAAGATTTTGATGCTTAGAGAAGGATTTGGCAATAATTATTACACTTTTCATATGTTTTCAAATCTTTAGAAAGGCCTTCCAAAGGTGGCCTACCTCCGTAAGCCACTTGCGGAACATTTTACAAGAGGTATGGAATAATATGCCAAGTACACTAGGGTGACAGAATAAAATAGACACCAGGTAAAGCGGTATAAATATATAAATAGCTAAATTCTAAGAACGAATTAAGAACTTTCTGTTGTCATTAGAGTAGGGGTAGATGTATCGGAAGGAATTCGTCATAGTTTAGTATCGTTACAACTATGCCTCGCTTACAAGGTTCGAGTGATAATAGCGACTTCGCCCGGGGTCGCATCGTTGGCCAGAGTGAACGCGGCGCTTCGCAACGTGAAATAAGTAAATTTTTAAATATTCCGTTGTCCACAGTTAACCGTGTGATTACACAATTTAAACGCAAGGAAAAAACAACAGTGGAGCCGAGACCAGGTCGTGCCGGACCTTCTGAATGATGTAAAAGGGTGCTTGTGCGCCAAGTGTTAAGAGAACCGCGAAAAAGTACAGCTGAGCTTGCGGCAACTTCACAGAAAAGTCAGCGCACCGTTCTGCGATACCTCCACAGTATGGGGATGTATAAAAGGGTGGCAAAGAAAAAACCTCTCCTTACGGCGTTTCAAAAACGGCGCCGAATGGCTTGGGCAATCGAAATGCGAACGAAGCCCGAAGAATTTTGGCGGTCTGTCATTTTTTCAGACGAAAGCAGATACTGCTAATTCAGTGATAGTGGTCGTACGAGGGTATGGAGACTTTCGCCACAGCAACTAGACGACAAATTTTTGCATCAGACGGTGAAATGCGGTGGAGTGAACATCAAGATCGCAATTAGTAATCTGCGACGAAAATATAAATGTGGCAAAATATATCCAAATATTAACAGAAGGACTACTACCGATATTCGACAACGCCATTTTATCTAAAGAAGACGCCACTTTTATGGAGGATGGAGCACTCTGCCACAAAGCAAGAACAACAACCACATGGAAGGAGGAACAGGGGATTCGGATTTTACCATGGCCAGGCCAATCACCAGACATGAATCCGATAGGGAATGTTTGGCACATAATCCAGACAAATATGGCGAAACGACCCCGAAAACTCAGCAATAAGGAAGAACTCGTGGCAGCTGTTACAGAAGAGTGGTTAAATATTCCAGAAGACACCATTAATCATTTAATAGATTCTATGCCACGACGACTCGCAGCACTTCACGCAGGTAAAGGTGGATCGACAAAATATTAGTCTAATTTAAATATTTAAAATATTTTGTATATACATATAACGAGAATAGTATCTTTTTTTAATTAGTAGGTGTCTATTTTATTCTATCACCCTAGTGTAGAGTCCTTGAAAAACTACTCGAGCGGACGCCTCGGATTGTGAAAGCTGTTCTTCGCATAAAAAGGGGTTTCTTTGACGAACGAAATGTTTAAGAAGTTTTTGTTTATTTTTCGTTAGAATTACTCTTTTTTACTTTCGTACTTTAACTTTAACCGCTGTTAATAAAATCCAAAAAAAATTAAGTTTCGAAAAATGAGCTTTCTCGTTTTTTTAAATTTATTTGCTTGTCTAGTAATATGGATGATATTGTAGTGTACATTGTTCATTTTCGAATAAAGAACGTACACGTGCACTTTAGCCAAGCTACATATTGATCTAGAATTTGATAAATGACAATTACCCTTCTTATGTACTAGCGCAACTAACGATATAGACATTCCAACAATATAAATCGAATTTCTAAACAGCATTCACTTAAATTCTCTCGTTGAAAACGGTTTCCCAGAAAGTAAAGAGTATAAGTACATATTCCGTTGTTAATGGTAATTTCGAATGAAATTCAAACACCGATCTATATGCATCCACATATAAAATATATGTCAATTTAACGTTAAAAGGGTCGACATTTCATGCACAGTACAAATTAATAGTATTATCCAAGCTTGCCATTACTCATTACCACCATCCGCGATGAAATTGTTCACCATTACCTTAATGAGTAAATCCACGCTGCCGTACGTTGATGGTAAATAATTCGTCGTTCAAAACTCGAAATTTATATTCTTCGCGGCATTATTGCGTAGACATTTCGTTTCGATGATGCGCCGCTGTCAGGTGCGTACCATCATTAAACGTAATATTAATGATGCTCCCTCAGAGGTAAGGGTACTTACGAGAGGTAACCGGCATAGGCCGCCGCATACATAAATTATTTAGGCACCAATTTCGCAAAGTACGCCGAGACCATTACTACAAAAATATTAGTTTATATTTTTCGAGTATAGGTATATATATGTATATGTGTCCATATATACCTGTAATATAATACAATTGTGATCACTATAAAGTTTTTGTAAGGTATTTTAATATGTAAAAACATTCGAGCAACCCAGTGGTAAATATCATACTCGTTAAATAGGTTTGGTTTTCAGTTTTTCACGTGAGAAGGTTGGAACTATAATTTCCTTAATATAGCAACACCTTAAGAATTACCAGCAACTTTTTAGGGAAGGTAGAGAATTACGAAATGAAGGTTTTGCTTAAGTGTTACTCATCCAAAATTTAATTCAACCTCTTGAATTGTGTTATTCATCTACATTTTCGCTCCTAAATTTATGACTATTAAAAGATAGCAACTTAATCAATATCATTGCAAAATAATGGAGGTTCTAAAGTTATTACTAAAAGTAGCTGATCTATGTAACAAACAGTAACAAACACAAAATTTTTGTTCTAATGAAATCTGAAGAAAAATGTTGCCACAAATTCTCGTGGCAATTGTAAGATGCAAATAGTAAAAATAATCCTCCCGCAATCTCAGAATCAAGCATTACTTTTTCAACTTATGCAACTCTATGTAGTTTAAGTGGGGGGTTTCCCCTTGGATTTACCCCATTCACGGACTACCTTTGATCCTTGAAGTTAGACATCCATGCTTCATCAGTTATTTATTGCCAATGAGAGCAGAAAAATTCCTCAATAACAATTTATCGACAAAGATTCTCCAACAGCAATTCGTCGAAAAAATATCCATACCAGAAAATTCTGCGCTGATAAAATTTCTCAATAAACAATTTAACCAATTAGAAATTGCAATGGAGGAGTTTCATTTACATTTCTCTTGTTTAATTTCTTTGCTTTCTTCTTTGATATTTTTTGCTGCCTTGAGTAGGTTGGATTCTGGGCTATATCATGGAAACAATTGGAAAGGGTCTTTTCTGAAGCTCGTGCAGATTTCGTTCTCATTGCATTTTTTTTTAAGTATTTCCATATATTGCGATAGTCTGCTCGAGGCTACGTCTCAAATGGTCGATGACAGTCTTCTATAGAGTTCTTTGTTTCTGGTAGCCTTTGTACTACAGTCTCGTAACAACTACATGTATCCTGGAGAAATAGTGGTAAGCGCCTGGCAAGAGTTCAGTTCACGTATCGTCCAATTTATCCATGATTGCCTAGGTAACCTTGGTTAGCATATTTTCTTCATAAAAAGTGTTTCGCATCGAGGAATAACATTCGGGATTATCGCCCAATATCTGTGTTAAGTAACTTCTAAACTTTTTGAAATTACGTTATATGAATATATTTATTCGCACGTTGTTGCAAACTGTCTCCAGCGCAACATGGTTTTATTAAAGGCAGATCAACGGTGTCCAACTTGTGAGCATTTTCTCATGACGTGTTTGAGGCTTTAGATCTACGTCTTCAGACAGATGTCATTTATACAGATTTCGATAAGGCTTTCGATAGGGTTGAACATCAAACGGTATTACGTAAACTGAATGTAAGGGGTATCTCTACCGATCTGATATTATTGTTGCAATCCTGTTACGTTGAATACCGTGGTTCTCGGTCGGGCTTATATCGTCTCTTTCGGGTCTGCTACAGAGGTCTGTTCTTGGACCATTCCTATTTATTATTTTCATTAATGACCTTCCTGACCGTCTGATCTCTAAATGCCTACTACACGCCGATGACCTTAAAATTTTTTGTAGAATATACTCCACTGTAGATTGTGACATTTTGCAGGGTGACCTGCTATCTATTCATCTTTGGTGTTTAGAGGACAATTTACCGCTAAATATTGCTAAGTGCGAAGCAATGACGTTTGGCTGTAGAACTGACATAGTAAGGTATGCATACAATGTTGGCAGTGAGCTTTTAACACGTTGTGAGGAGTATGGAGATCTCGGCGTATTTTTTGATACTAAGTTACCATTTAATAAGCATATTGTCAGTATACGTCAACAGTTTCTTAAGGCAAGCTTTCTGTTTCATAATACTAAACACTTGAGTAGTAATGCCTTTGTTGCTCCATATAATGTATTTGTTCGATCGAGATTAGAATGTGGTTCTATTGTTAGGAATCCAGGATATCATGAGTATATGAATTTGGTCGAGATTGTACAGTGTAAATTTTTGAAAACGTTGTGTTTCTGTAAACACCGCCTTTTCTTGCAATATAGCTATCTATATACTAATATTCTGAAACAATTTGCATTTATTTCTTTGGCGGATCGTTGTGTTGTATAATAAATAATTTTTGAACATAAGATTTTTAAATGATGATCTATAAGTTCCCGATTTGCTGTCCTTTTTTAATTGTTTCATTCCGAGGCTTAGTAGTAGGAGTAGGTTAACCTTTTATCTTCCCGTGGCTAACACGCGCCTCCATTTTTAGTCACTAATTATGTTAATATGTAACAGCGTTAATGTATATGCATCTAGATTTGATTTTCTTAGTATTACTATAAATTCCGTATCGGTTTTATACTAATTCCTAGTTGGAAAAACTACCCACAAACTGGAAATTTTTCGTAAGGGTGGTAGTTGCACATTAAAAAATCGTTTTCTTTCTTTCCGCTGTTTAAAGCTACAACTTGTTCCTTTCATCACAAAGCACAACCATTTCACGATGTTAACTGTAGCATACATTTTTTCGAAGCTAACGATTTGAAGAAAATGGCATTCCTTTAAAATGACTTAGGGATGACTATGTATAATTCCTTCATTGAATGAATTAGGACATTAAAGTGAATTATGCTGTCATAAGCCAAGATAAAATGTGAAAGGAACTTGTTAATGTTGGGCAATTTTTCACCACAGTCTCTATGGTGAACGGGACTGATACATCTACACCACAGAAGAGGGCAGGATGGTAGGAGATCCTTTCTCTAAATGTCTTTTTAAAACATTCCTCCAAAATAAATAAAATAAAACAAATCGCAAAAAAAGAAAAAAATAGTGCTATTGAATATTTGTCTTATATAAATTAAGTTAGAAATCACGTCACAGCTCTGTATTTAAAATGAAACGATCTACTATTTTATGGTTCCCTTTTTACGAGTTTCCACAAACGTACATGAGATATCTTATATAACGAGATAAATTGCCACCATTATAGTGTCCACGATCGCCCGCGCGTACGTATTAGCATTAATTACTCTCGAATCGTTCTAATGGGTCGGTCCCTCTTCTCTTCCACGATAATTTCGAGTTATTTCATTTGTTCCAATTACGAAGTGAACCAGGGCATTTAATAATTAGACGCATACATACATACATACATACAAATACCTTTTGGATGGAATTATAAAGTCGTCGCTTTCAGGTTTTCGCCGGGCCCGCTACCGTAGTATCAGCGTGCATCATTAAAATTCAAACATATTAATTACTCAGCGCGCCGTAAATCACCTGCATTCCGTCGTGCCGAAATCGATAATTGACTGGCATGAAATATGAATAAATAACGCCTTCGGGTTGGGCACGGGATCGGTGTATGAGACGATGATGGACTGTATACGCGAGCGAAACCTTTTAAACGTCATCAATCATTAGGGGCGTTTTTATAGATCCATTTCGGCGACGTCGGAACATTGTTTATACTGTCACTTTGATTTCCTCGCGCCATCTCCGCGAAATTAATCGTACACGCCATATATAATGGCTAATAGATCTTCTCCATAGGGATATTTATTGGTACAATGTCAGAAAGTCAAAACGTACCGCTCTAAGGATTAATCTTCTTCTGGTTACCATCGTGGAATTTAAATATTTAGTAAGTTTCGGAATCTTTTCAACTAAACAGCCAAATTTCTAAAACGTAGAAAACAAGAATTTCTTTTTGCGTTGACTAGCAATCAGGGATATGTTTGGGCTGATGGTTATAAAGACACACGAAGTCAAATGACAACATCACCTTCTCCTGGTGCCTCTTGCTAGAGAACTAACGAGGCTCTGTCCAACAGCTTCGGGTGGAGGAGCTAATAAGAGAAAAGGGCACTCTCTTGCCCATGGATCGAGAAATTGGTTCTAAAGGCGGATGAACTAATAAATAATGAACGACATGGGAATGCAAAAGGCAAAGTGAAACCATTGCATTAAACACCTACAATAGGTATCTGTAGTAGTATCAGCATGACTATGTTCAAGGCTAAATTATAATCCGGAGTTTCGAGTTCCCCGATCGGATCATAAAAAAATAACAAAGTTAAAATAACATGCATGGTAGCCAACATGCGAAACGGTTAGGGACTGTTAGTAGAAGATGAAGCAATCAGGAGGTCAAAAGATTTTGTTTTGAATTTCTTGGCTTTAATTTCTACGATTCGCGATGTTTATCTAGACACAATTCACTCACATAAGATCTCATTCAACAAATTAATAATATGAGTGCTCCGCTACGATAAAACATCAAATAAATGTATGCGATAACGATGGCTGATTTGCAAACAAACTATTAAAATGAACAATTCTCTGAGGTGAAGCATACAAACTACTGTATTGTTAAGAAGCTCAAGATGTATTTTTTATGTTTTTTTTTCAAAACCGTATAAATAACAAAGAACAATCATGAACGTGAAGTTAGCAACGGTTTTGCAATATGGCAACCTCGCATAATTTGCATTTTACAAGTACACAAAATACCCGAAAACGAACTTTCGTTCTTTGGTAAGGTAAAGTGTCCCATATACTATAACTCTAGATATTTTGAAACCATCGATATCGTTTTATAAGATACAGAAATATATATTTTGTATTTATTCTATTTTGAATGAAGTTTTGTTTTTTGGTAATGTAAAATATCCCATATACTATAACTTTAACCATTTTGAAATTATTGCCATCGCTTTACAAGATCGACATAAATACTTTGCAGTTGTTTTGTTTTTTTGCACGCCTTCCATGGCCTGATAATGAGCTTTTGCTATTTGGTGATTTAAATCGTCCCATGCGCTATACGTTTACGTACTTTAAAATCATTGAGATCTCTTTATAAATTCAGAAAAAAATATTCTTTATTTTTTTGCAATCCTTTGATATTCCGACAATGAACTTGTGTCGTCGTCCATTAACATTGTAATATGAATCGTTTTATAAACCTTTCCGTACTTGAGAGTATACAATGACACGTTAACCGGATATAGTGAACTGCTGACCTTCCTATTCAAGAACAAAGTGTTACTTGAAGATAACGTTGTTCAGCATAAGTATAGGACATCCAAATCTGATTATTACGAGTCTAAACACCAGCTAACTCTAAGTCAACACGCACTTGTGTGAAATTCCTCAATAAATTACCACTACATATACAACTAACAGATACGTTATCTATTTATCGAATATATATACACATTATTATATGAAATAAGCAAGAAAGAAATCTCTCGGAAAACAAAAGTGAATATATATTAGTCTATTTATCGACCAATACTATCGTTTGGTTACGAATCGTGGATACTAAATCAAAAACGAAGAAGTGAGGTCCAAGTCATTGAATCGAAGTAACCGAGAAGAGTTAGAGGAGTCACAAGATGTGATAGAATAAGGAAGATTTAAAAGTTAATTCAGTTAGCAGAGACAATTGGAATATTGAAGGTATCTGCAAAGAATGGAAAATGAAAGACAACCTATAAGAATATGGAAAGCAAATATTGTGAAAAATAAGAAAAAAGGGAGGCCAGGGCGGACTTGAGACAATGTCATAACGAAAATTCTGGAAAGAAGAGGTAAAACATAGACTGAAGCAGCGAAGTGGAGAAATGATAGGAAGCAGTAGAGAAAGTTTCTAAAGATCTAAAAGAAACATACGAGGGGAGGTCCAGAAGTTCGTGGAATGAGGGGTACAGTATATTTATTAGATCTATGAATTAATTTTTCTAAACCATCATAAAAATATTTTTTAACTTTCGCCTCAAAATGGCCCAAAATTGCTTCCTTTACTTCATTCTCGTCGGAAAACTTTCTTCCATGTAAGTCTTTTTTTAAATTGGGGAACACATAAAAATCACTAGGTGCCAGGTCTGGACTGTAGGGTGGATGGACTATTGATTGAAAGCCATGCTTGTGCATAGCAGCCATTGCAACTTTGCTCTTGTGAACCGGCACATTGTCTTGCAAGAGCTACACACCCTTGGTCAATTTTCCTTGACGTTCTTCCTTAATGGCCTCCTTTAATTTTTCTAATATCGCTGCGTAATATTCTCCGGTTATGCTCCTACATTTTTCTTTGTAATCAATCCATAATATCCCCTCACATTCCCAAAAAACAGTAGCCATCAACTTTCCAGCCGATTCTGACACTTTGAATTTCTTTAGCGGTGGTGTCCCCTTTGTCCCATTGCATGGACTCCTGTTTCGATTCAGGTTCAAAGTGATGAACCCATGTTTCATCTCCGGTAACAATCCGCTCCAAAATCTGTGCAGGTTTGTCTCCACACAGCTCCAAAGATTGTTTGGACGCGCTGCTGTTTCTGCAGCGGCGTGAGCATTCTCGGTACCCATCCTGCGCTGACTTTTGTCATACCCAGGTGGTCATGTAGGATACGCAAAATGGTGGTATCTGATACTCCAAGTAATGCAAATAATTGTTTTTTCTTCAAACGGGCATCTTGCAATAGATATTTTTCCACTTTTTCGACGATATCTGATGTGGTGGCCTCAACTGGCCGTCCTGAGCGGGGGTCGTCTTCAATCGACTCCTGACCATGTTTAAAAAGACCATGCCACGTACAAATTATTGATTTACTAGGGCGCTGTTCCCCATATATGATTTCCATTTCATTCAATATGGTTTGAGCGTTTTTCCTTGCTTTGTAAGGAACTCTATCATTGTAGCACGGTGTTCAATTTCCTTCATAGTTTCAGTTTTTTTCCAGATTAACTTTTTTAGCAGGCAACTATTGGTAAACGACTGACGCTATAGGGCTGCAACTTAACTTATATACTAATGATGAGCCGCCAATCAGAATGACACCTAGCGAGCTCCCCTATCCCCACTCCATCCTCTCCATTCCACGAACTGCTGGACCTCCCCTCGTAACCCCCGACAACATTTATATAGTATATGGGTTATTAGGTTGATTATAGATATTGATATATGAAATAGAAATGTACACTATCGAAGAAGTTTTAACTTCTTGTTTCTATCTTTTTTGTATCTTACGTGCGATTTTTTCTTGTATTGCAATGGAGCTATCTTTTCCGGTTAATTTGTTTACATAACCTGAATGAATTCCGCAACATTAAATCAATACTGTATCTACGTTTCTCATAATGTTATAGTCAACAATGCGGAGGATATCAGGCTTGTTTATTACATTATTCTTTTTTGTAGTTGTTTGTTCTAAACAATATAGGGTTGAAATTGAATATACTTTTTTCTTTTCCTGAACTTCTTTTTACTTTTGTAGGAGATACTTAGTTTTCTTCCAAAATGGGGAAGTTATAGAAATTGTTTATTTGCAAGCAATATTCAATTAAACTTCGCTCATCTCTTTTCTAGGAGTTACGTAAGTTTTGACTACAAACAAATTTGACTCAACATCAAAGAATGTTAAATAGTAATTTATTTTTAATAACAGCCTCCGCCATAAAGCCGCTAATTTTAAGCTTAAAATACCGTCACAACCACCTAACATGACGATTTAATGTTGTCCCTCGTAATAAAATTTCGGTGCCGAAAGGCGAATTTTCATTTTCGAACGCAAAGACGTTCGACGATGATGGTTTCTGACTACAGCCGACGATGATGTCGGCGATGAGAAAGGAATTAGGTACCTTCAGGAGCGGCTAAATTAAATATTTAAATTTCGCCGATGTAAAACGTACGCTTCGGGGAGAAGGGAGGTTGCCGGTTGAAAATGCATAATTAATTTCTAATTTTCGCGTGGATTACCGAGCGGCGCGACGATGAGGCCCTTCTCTTCGCCGCGACTCCGCCGTTGCGATTTCCGCCGACGATTAATTGGTGTTTGGTAATTCGAATTAGATTTATTAAAAAGTAATTCGGTTTGAATTGAGTTGGAATTACCGACTATGACGGCATTTGGGGTAGCGCCGTCTCCGGAAATTAAGTTCTCAATCTGTACGTAAAATCATCTAATCATGAGCGCGGACTGTGCAAAGCCCTTCTTCTTAACTCTTTTAATTTGCTTTTTTCTTTTAGAATGGAGTAAAGTGTGTAAAGCAGTTTATTTCTTGTGGGAACCGTTTATAACTGCTTTGGGTATTGCGCCGTGCACCTTTCTCAGATTCTTAAAATTTAAAAATATATTCGTATTTTGTGCTGATTTAATGCTGTAAACATACTATTTTGCGCTCAGTTTATTCTAGAGATATTCGATATTGTAAAATGGGGCCCAATTTCATACAATCCTTGCACTTTCATTTTTTCATTTAACTATTCTGTTGTTTTGCGTTGATTTGTGATGTAGATTTTATTTTATACTCGCCTCTTTTTTAAAGAAATTTAGTTTAAAACATCGGGGCCAAGATCAAGCTGGTCCTGCACTTTTAACTTGGCTTTTGAACATTTTGTGCCCCGTCTGAGATGATTTGGCCAGGTAGATTCTATTTTATCTTTACTTTTTCTTGAGATAATGGAACCTGAAAAGTGAGGACTGCCGTTACATTTTCAGTTTTTTTTTATTAATTTCAACAATGTGAACGTTTTTTATATCCATTTTGAGATGATTTATGTCGAAAAATTTCGTTTTGTTCCAGAAATATTCAAAATTAAGTGGTAAATGGAATTTTTATTCCAGTCACTGTACCAATTTCACGATTTTCTGAAATTTAATAACGATAGCATTTTGTTCTAGTTTGTGCCGTAAAAAGACTGTTTTACTAGCCTCACTCCCTATATATATTCAAGAGTAACAGGTGGATGGAGGTGACCCATATTTTCAAGTCACGGCATCAATTTCACGATTTTCGAAACTTTGATAATGGCATGGTTATGTGGCCCCTCTCTGCCGATTTGTACCGTAAAGAATTCTTCATGTGTCCCATTTCTAAATTCATCGAATTCACGATATTCGGAAATTTGATAATAGCATGATTTTCTACTTGTTTTGTGTTGGTTTGTATTGTGCAAATTTCTCTTTCTTGTGAAATTCATGTCAAAGGGCGCTGGAGACCCATTTTTCGTAGCTAACGAACCAATGTTAGGATTTTTGTAAATTTGATCATGCAAGATGAGATAAACGCAAAGATAGTTCAATCTTTCTCACTGTGACCGTGATTAGGAAATAGAAAAAAAAAGTTGGCCACAACACCGACGAAACATTACATTTTAAAACAAAATAAATAAGAAAAATTGTAACGGTTGTCGGGTTCCGCCGTGTTACTAGGTTTTTATCCCTGACATTTCCCGAACAACTGCGGAACCCGACAATCGTTACAACTATGTCAAGCGGCCGTGAAATTAAATAAGAAAAGTGTTATCGGTTTTCTTTAATGCAATGAAAAAGTAGCCTCCAAAAAGAAAAGTGGAAGTTAAGAAGAAAATATTTGGTACAACACGCACCCAAATTTATTACCGAATACATATTTTCTACTACAATTGAAAAATTTTCTTGAAATCCAGATCCCCAGAACATTGCCATTATACTAATCTCGAATGTCTCCGAAGTCAAATGAGGATAAAAAAGACAAATATCACAAAAATCGAACATTGTGACACTGGTGCACTGAAACACTTCACTATCTCTCTAACCATAATACTACTAAAACCTGAAGAAAAACTGCTGAAGATGATAGATTATGTGTCAAAACGTGCGTCCAGTGAAATAGTGAAGTAGACAAACTCAAGGCATAATTCAGTACACCAGGGTACCAGGGAGTACAAAGGGTTACAAAATGCCAACATTTTCCAGTTTTGAAGAGTTAACGAACTTGGACCCTACTTATATTAAAAAAATAATTAATATCTAATACAGTTTCAGAGATATTTACAAAAATTTTGAGCGGTCCAGTCACTGAAGGATGTGTTATTCTTATACCAACGCACCCTTTCAATCGACTTACAGCTGTTCCCTTGCAAGTGAGAAGACAAGCATAGCCGACTATGCCAAATCGGCAAGGCACTCGTCAGAACAATAGGAGATTCGCGTTTTCAGATGTTTTTTAACTGTTCTCCTTAAATTACGATTACAAGGACTGTGTGGATGTACAATTCACAGGTATAGCAGTAAACTCCACTCACACAAATTAATTAATTATGCGGAACGCAGCGTTTCGAGAGCACGTGGGCTCCCATTGTCAACCGTGTTACCGACTGAAAGTAAAAACTGTATGACACATGCAAATTATTTTCTACGCAGGCTCTAAAATTTCTAACCATATGACTATTTACAATCTACTAGGTGGCCTCATGTCTTTTACGGGGAAAGATGGACCGACAGCGAACCGTATCTTTAACAGGGTCTATGGTAATAAATCCATCAAACTCGAGTGTGCAATTGGGGGTGGTTCTCTGTTCAATAAGTTTCCGTTCTTTTTCATATATACCGTTTCGTACGCGTCTAATTCTCTATACGAGTTCACGTTTTTAAGTAGTGTCAGATTTTTTAAATCAATCTTATGTCCGGATTTTACCATATGCTCTGCTACGCTTGATAGTTCAGGTTTGTCGAAACGATAGTGTCTAATATGTTCTTTGAACCTCGTTTCAATACTCCTTTTTGTTTGTCCAATATAAACTTGCATGCGATTTGGTATATTCCAGACTTTTTTATCATCTCCGGTTTATCTTTGGGAGTCCCTAAGAGATTCTTTAAGTTGTTTTTTGACACAAAAGACACGTTCATGTTTAGTTGTCGGAAAATTTTACTTAACCCTTTTACTGTTGGGTGAAAAGGAAGAGTTATAAATTTCTTATTACCGGTGTTTGTTGATGTCAAAGTCGTGGAATTTCTGATGTGTGTGAAACGAGGTTCATATTAGACACTATCGTTTGGACAAACCTGAACTATCAAGCGTAGCAGAGCATATGGTAAAATCCGGACATAAGATTGATTTAAAAAATCTGACACTACTTAAAAACGTGAACTCGTATAGAGAATTAGACGCGTACGAACAGGTATATATGAAAAAGAACGGAAACTTATTGAACAAAGAACCACCCCCAATTGCACACTCGAGTTTGATGGATTTATTACCATAGACCCTGTTAAAGATACGGTTCGCTTTCGGTCCATCCTTCCCCGTAAAAGGCATGAGGCCACCTAGTAGATTGTAAATAGTCATATGGTTTAGAAATTTTAGAGCCTGCGTAGAAAATAATTTGCATGTGTGATACAGTTTTTACTTTCAGTCGGTAACACGGTTGACAATGGGAGCCCACGTGCTCTCGAAACGCTGCGTTCCGCATAATTAATTAATTTGTGTGAGTGGAGTTTACTGCTATACCTGTGAATTGTTCTCCTTAAGAAGGTAAATTTTGCGTTGTACGTAATAGCAACAGAGAACGTCTATTAAAATCTCCTGTTTTTCAAGTTTGGATGCTTTTTATCTTTCGGAAAGAAATATTTCAATTTTATGTTTGGTATTAGAATTATGATCTATTGTGTTAAAATTAGTTTAACGCTGGAATCATCAGACTATCCATATCTTTGAAGACGTCCTTGCAAGTGTGCAGCAAGGCCCTATTAATCTTCCGCACACAGCTCAATGCACTATGGTATATCTCAAGCAGGAGTGCAGAAGATAAATACTTTAATAGCTCAATGAACCTGGTTATATCGAGTATCAATCCCAATACTCTGGCAAAACCAGAAATGGCCAATTCGTTAACGATCTGAGAGTTAGTGTTTGTATTCTTCAAGCTAAGTATTAAATTGTAGTATATACAATGTCAATATATAATTCAATATAATATATGCCTTCTTTAAAATTAGGTAGCAAACCAAATAAGTCTGCAAAATTTTGACACAGCGAAACAATTTGGTTCTAAGCTTAGACAGAGAAGACCACATCAATACTTGATACTATTTTAATTATCTTCACAATTAACGCAACGATACAATCTAAATTGCTGCACTGTACAGAACTCATTGTTTCTCCCTTTTTAATTTCTCATTGTCATCTCACTTTTTTCTTCTTTAGGTTCAAAGTGTACCTTTGTTTAATTAAATATAGGTTCTAAAAACAGACTTTTTTGTCGTCCTTTGTGATATTACACATCATATAAAATTACACTCGTAACTTGAAATTTTAAAGCGAACACAAATACGATAATTACTTTACCCCTATTCTATTTTTATCATTAAACACGCATCACACGTCTGCGCATGACAGCTCAAGCGAAAAAACAAACGTTTTGGAGAAATAAATATGTGACTGATTAAAGAACGTGCATTCTTTTACATATAAGGTGGGTGGATGACAACTCGTTCGCTGGATCATTCAGAGAAAAGGCTCGGATGCAAAATTATTCACAGATAAATCCAACGTAACAAAATTATATTTGAGGTACAGGATATTCAATTTCGTTTGGACATGATGTACATCCTCTTTTAAAATACAACACCTTATATCTTACGGCGATGTATTAGATACAATTATATTCGATAATTAAAATGCTTTAAACGCGATCTAGTACCGACAGCATTGGTTAGGAAGATTAAATATTTATAAGCGAAAAAATTTTATATTTATTAATTAATAAGGGTATAAAGTTTTCAAATGTGTATTGTTTTTCAGTTAAAGGTTTCTGTATTAGTGAATTGGTATTGGGAACATAAAGCAATAGTAGATAACTTTTATATTTATTCTTCAAGGCCATCACAAATTATAGGGAATTTTTCATATATTCGACGCATCAAGTATGCCAGAACTTATCTAAATCTTAAGATATAGTTTCCAGTTTATTGAGCAGTTGCTTACATTACTATGAAAAAGAATTTAAGTAATTGTTTTTTCTCAGAGCAATTGCTGCAAGTTACAGCGGGTGCTTTTAACAAAAGTAAAAAGAATCTTATTATATTTGAAATAAAACGACCAGCTGATCATATCCTTGACCAATTATTGAGAAAAAGTCAAAGCTGGCATTTCGTGTATGAAACAAATTTTTGCGAATCCGTACTGTATTTGACGCTGGCAATTGGTTGAGTGTGGTTACATTCGCAGAGTTCATTAATACCCGTAAAAGAAAATCAAACAGTTTACGCAAAAATTGCTAAAATAAGTACTATTGTTAGTTATATCGATTCAAATAAGGAAGTAGTGACTGGTTCATAAATTCTTTTTTAAAATGTGAATAAATTTACACCGGTGTACGTGCATAGCAAGTTGAGGCATATAGCAACAATTTAAAATATGTATTTATAGTAATATAAACGAGATGTCGTACTTGTAGCAAGTGTAAGCAAGTTAGTTGTCATGTTGTCAACGCAAAATATTTGAAATCGGTAAGGAAGTTGTGACTATATTTCACTTATTTTGGGAGGTTGCGACAATAAAAATATTTCGCGCTTCTATGTGTGAGCTCTGTTAAATATCGTAAATAACACCAAAATAAATTTGGTAGTGAAACACAATTTTAACCAAATGTGGTGAAATTATAATTTTTCTTGTAATTACCAACGTTAAAGTGGTTTGGCACTCGTCTAGAGAACATGCGGGCGTAGGTTCAAATCTTGTCGAGACCGACAATTTTTACGTAAAAAAATAAAATTTACTAACATAGAAGTCAACGAAAGCTTTATATTACTTTAAATGTGGTGTTAATTTTTAATTCAAATTCTTCACCGTTTACTTTGTAAGCTTTATAGAGGAGAAAATGTCTATTTGTGTTTGTATATTATTAACATAATCAAACAGCTAAATATTTGCTAATTTTGCAACACCTTAAGCGATATATAACATTAACTAGACAGATCAACTGTAAGAAAGAAAAGAATCTGACATTTTAAATTTAAATCTCAGCGTTGCGACACCGACCGAATATTATCAAGAATAAATTATTACGCTATCGGCCGCCTATTTTACCAAAATAAATTGTAAATCAAGGTTTTTTTTTTGTGATACGGCAGCGTAGTAATAATTAAAAAAAACACCTTTCTTTCTTCTTTTTTAAAGCTCGCATCCGCTCGGCTCGCAGCACATTACTCAAAACTGTCACCGCGATCTAAGCGGCTGCTGTCATTCCAACTATAAGAATATCCATTAGATTCGTAGCGTTTAACGAACAACAGTGACAAATAAACCGGACACGTCCCAGCTAATTATACGTACAAACACAGGCGAGGATTAATATGCTTGTTCGCGCTTTTCCGAATTCTTTTTTTGACGAGCTTTAGTTACATCATATTGTTGGATCGGTTAATAATACATGACAGATGCCTAAAGTATTGTAGAACGACGGCAATTTTGGTTTAATCACGTTTAAAATATTGCAATGTCTTTACGTACACAGGTTATTTCTAAAACTGAAAAAAGAGTTATGATTTTTTTTCCTTTAACAAATTATGTTTATATTTAAAGTAGCATACACATTAATAACAGTATGAAACTATGGATACTGTTAACGAAAGATTTGTGTATATTTTTTTGAAAGTAACCGTAGTGTCGTCTATACATGGCCATTAACTTAATAAAATTTCATAAGAGCCTTAACAAGACCTTCGTTTTGTAAAACTATTGCGGAAGTCTCTCATTTTATACTTACAGTATGTACTGTATCGGGACAAAATAATAGCAGTGTTCATTAGATTGTCGTCATATATGGTTTAATCTTTATTCTGCATTCGTTAGTATTCAATAGCGTTTAAAGGCAATTGCTTCAAATAAATAAAATAGTCCGAGAAAAGCACTCTACTTAAAAAAAAAGGGCGGCAGTTGATTTTAAAATTAAGAAGAGAAAGAAGAACTGGTCAATTTATTCAAGAACTATTAAACAGTTCGGCGAAAATAATTAGATGTGCAATACGACATCAAGAAACAAGAGAAACTCGTGGCAGCAAATGGAAAACAACAGTTCGCGAGAACAACTCAATACTACGACATGCAAAATCGCA
Source organism: Trypoxylus dichotomus (assembly GCA_023509865.1). NCBI lineage: Eukaryota > Metazoa > Arthropoda > Insecta > Coleoptera > Scarabaeidae > Trypoxylus > Trypoxylus dichotomus. The sequence continues at coordinate 51,806,930 of CM042078.1, forward strand.
TCCTTCTACAACAGCGACTGCATTAAAGCAAGCATACGATTTAAATGTTTCTGTTAGAACAATCTGGAGACGACTGAAAGAGAATAGTTGGTAGCTCGGAGACTAAGAGAGGTTCCCCTTTCGAAACTGATAACATATCAAATGGCTGGCTACTAAATGGCGCAATATTCCCTGGACTGATGAAAGCAAAATCGTTATTTGGTTCAAACGGACGTAGAACGTATGTTAGAAGACCTATCAACACAACCTATCATCCATAACATTCTTTAAAAACTGTTACACATACTGGAGGTACAAAAATTATGATTTGGGGATGTCTTTCCTGCTATGATCCAAGGCCCATTTATTGAATAAGAGACAAATAGAAGATATGCCATTAAAGTGGCTTTTAATGCACGACAACGACCCCAAACATACCAGCGGAAGAGTCAAGGGCTGGTTACTTCTCAATCGAATGGAGGTTCTGGAGTGGCCAACACAATTTCCCAACGTCAATCCAACAGAAAATTTATGGACTGATATTAAAGAAGAAGTTTTCAAAGAAAAGTCCGAGATACAACAACAGCTATGAGAAATTGTTCGAACTGCTTGGTATTCGATCATCCAGGAATGCTGTCAACGATTGGTGGATAGTGTACCATGATGGTGCAAAGCTGTAATTAAAAATAAGGGCTACTCAAGCAAATATTAATTGTATTTATTATTGTATTTTATATTATTTGATAAATATATTAATATTTTTGCGTTTTCTTTGTACATACTATATTACTGATATTATTTTGTCCCCGTTAGCTTTAACTATTATTAAGATTAACGCTATTACTCAACAGTATGCGGTAACCAGAGCAGAGGACCACAACCACTACTCGCGTCGAATCGTTCTTCTTGTTACCTTAGACGTCCGAAATGCATTCAATTCGGCACGATGGGTGGATATATTGAATGCTTTGGAGCACTCCTTTCGGGTGCCGCCGTACCTTTTGCGGATGATTGACGACTACCTGGGGAATCGTTCCATCATATACGATACGAAGCAGGGTCGCTGCAATGATAAGGTGACGTCTGGGGTTGCCCAAGGGTCTATTTTAGGGCCGGATTTCTGGAACATCCTATATGACGGACTCTTGAGGCAGGAAATGCCCGAGGAAGTGACTCTTGTTGGGTATGCGGACGACATCGCACTGCTCATTACTGAGCGGGATGTAGAACTAGCACAGCTCAAACTTAACCAAACCATGAGGAGGGTAACTCATTGGATGGAAATGCATGGTTTGAGTCTAGCACTTAACAAAACTGAGGTCGTCATTCTATCTAAGAAGCAGATAGACACAATCGTACCCCTTCGCGTGGGGGATGTGGAAGTTACCACCAGCCCAACAGTTAGATACCTTGGAGTGATGATTGACACCAAAATGACCTTTCGTCACCAGATTTTACGTACTGCCGATAAGGCGGCGAAGATGGTTGCGAACTTGAGTAGGTTGATGGCTAATGTTGGTGGTCCTCGGCCAAAGAAGCGGAGGTTATTGATGTCGACAGTTCAGTCGGTCTTACTGTACGGCTCCGAGGTGTGGGCGGACGCGCTGAGCAAGGAGATGTATCGTAAGAGACTGGCCCAGGTGCAGAGAAGGGCTGCACTGAGAGTTGCCTCGGCGTACCGCACTGTGTCGGAACCGGCGGTCCTAGTGGTAGCGGGAGTCATCCCAGTGTCGCTCCTTGCTCAGGAAAGGAAGCGCATATATATGAGGAGACGTGCAGGTGAAGAACGAGTCGCCAACGAAAGAGACGCCACATTAGAAGCATGGCAACGACTTTGGGAGACGGACGGAAGAGGGCGCTGGACTGCGAGACTGATCCCGCGCCTCCGCCCTTGGATCTCTAGAACCCATGGGGAGGTGGATTATTACCTGACTCAGTTTTTGACCGGTCATGGCTATTTCAAATCGTATCTGCACCGAATGGGTAAGACTGAGACTGGAGCATGTTTGTATTGTCCAAATGAGGTAGATGATGCGCACCATACCTTCTTCTTATGTGAGATATGGGCGGAACCAAGACGGTTACTCGAAATGGAGATCGGCGAATTTACGATCGACGCAATTATAACGAAGATATCAGCCAATGAAAATTGCTGGACAAGTTTAACGCGATACGTTCAATATGTCCTGCGCACGAAGAAAGGCGATTTGGACCGCAACATGGAAAGAGAATTACTCTAGTTCGAAAGTCCAGTGGAGCGTGACCTTTGTACAGCAAACTAGACACAGCCCGAACTAAAGTGATTAACGGGTGGTGACTGGTAGTCCTCTATTGAAGGGAGTCCGAGTATTGATGCTTATTATTATTATTGTTATTATTATTATTGTTATTATTGTTGTTATTGTTATTGTTGTTATTGTTATTGTTATTATTATTACTGTTACTATTATTAGTTTCGCGGTACGTGCAATATGTACCGCGCAAAAAGAAGGGAATTGCAGCATAGACAGAGAATTGTTATAATTCCAAACCACAACGGAGTGTGGCCCTTCTACAGCCAAATGCATAGACCCAGCCCGAAGTAATGTGATAAACGGTTCCGGACTGGTGTCTAGAAGAAGAGGGGGTGTTTTAGTTGGTAGTCCTCCTTCAGAGGGAGTCCAGCATAACATGCGTCAATGCATTTCACCTCCGCAAAAAAAAAAAAAAACTCAACAGTATGAACCACATAAGAGTTGTCAAAGCACTTTTATTAGTAAACTTTTGTGTGAGGACGGTTATTTTCAAAAATACTGCAATTGTTGTTGGACTGCACACATTAATATGTAAATTCTTCAATACTGCTATTATTTTGTCCGCTACTGTAGGTCCAAAACGTGCAAACAAAACTGTGTCATTTAAATGAACTCAAAGGAAGAAATAATGATATGATAACGAGCAATTAACTATGTAATCTTCTACATAAAAAAGAATTCAAAAAAGAGAAGAACAAGAGCCTAGTTTAAGGTCTTTGTGATAAATTATCACTATTTGATAAGCAATCCCAGAGTGTTTGCAAAATTGCTTCCTGGCAATATTCAGTCGAATTTAAACCATCTAATCTAATTGCAAATAAGTATTCTTAGGTTTCGAGTGTCATTCATTTTATTCCACTAGTATTATTAGAAGGGAAATGTAATCAACATGTTTACATTTGGCAATCGCGGCGAATTGTTGAACGTTATCATAAACTCGTTACTCGTCGTGTTGCTTGCTTGTATTTCAAACCAACACCTAGCATATTTCAATTATTCAGTTACTGAGTTGGACGGTAGCGTGCATTCCGTAGCTTTGCGAACATACCTCGTACAAAATCTTACGAATATTACTTCGCCTCTAGCAATTCATTCATCCTGTCCGAAACTATGAGAATATCTGATGTAATTCTCGTGTACGTTTCAAACCGTGGGCGACTATTATATTTTTAAATTATTCACATGTGTTGTGTTTCGCGACCGCATATATATAAACGAGGTATAAAATTAGAAAAGCATTTTTATTATAGCAAAGAATGTTTTCGATTTCTTTTTATTACAGAAATACTATAGATATATTTCTTAATTTTAAATATTTCACTGGTAGATACTTTTAAAAGTACGACACACTTTTGTTTTTTCTGTAACTGTTAATATTGTTCTATTGTCTTACGATTACGACAATTTTTTTGGAAAAATCAGCATATCTTCAGAAACAAAGAGAAAACGAATCGAGTTCCAAAACTGACAACTTGCAACATCTCTCAATGTACTGCCTTAATGAAAAAAGTAGGTCTATGATTGAAGATGGTTCCTATAAGTTTTTTTAGAAATATGTTTTTCGTTAAGAAAGAGAAAACTACACCAAAAGACCCTTAAAAATAATCAGTTGCAGTAAGTTGGTGACCATGAGTTTTTATCTTCAGAAAGATTGCAAATTGTTAACAAATTATCAACTTTTGTGAACCAATGAGGGGACTTATATTTAAAAAAGGTCATTTGCAAATATAAATATTTATTTTGGTACTAGTCTTATATCTTGATTCTGCTGAATTTCATAAGGATTTTAACAACAAAAGTTTGTTACGTATTTCAAGAATTTAATAGGAAAAAGGAAAGAAAACAGGACCAATTTCAAAACATCTCAAACAATTTAATTAATCAATAGCTACCTGTTTCACATTTGCACATCATCAGGCCAACGGACTACAGAATCAAAACAGATGAAAAAAAACATCAGCATGTGGAAGTAAACTATCTCTTTTAAAAGTTATTCACATGTGCCAAGGTATTTTAATTTGTTGTGTTATGTCTTTATACAATTTTAATACTTGTGTTAAAAAAATATAGTTTTGCCGTATGCTGCTAATATTGTTTTTCTGCCACCTGGTTTGATTTTGTAGTCCTTTTCTGGAGTGTCTTGGCTTGATGATGTGCAAATGTGCACGAAACCAGTAGCCATCGATTAATTAAATTGTTTGACATACTGTGAGATTAGTCCCGCTTTCTTTTTCCTGTATTTTAATATGAACTCACATCGAGTCAACAACGTTTCTTTAAGAATTTAATAGTTTTATAAAAGCAATTATAATTAATTAATATAAAAAAGAATGAATTACTTCGTCTTTTATTTCCTTGTCCTCAATTAACAGTTGTAATATGATATTATTGTTATAATAGGCACCTCGGGATGTTTAGAACAAATGTTCTATGCTTAACCTTCTGGAACTCAGGATATCATGAAAGTATTTTTGTAGTGCAAAAACTATTTATCAGAAAAATTCCTTTTTGCAAAAATTATAAAGCTATACATTCTACCTGAAGAGTCGGTGAATACACTAGCTCTACAGTAAACTAAAAAAAAAACAACTTCTAAAATTCGCCCTGTGTACGTTGGATCCTACCAGTAGATATAGGGTTAATGTCCTAAACTTAATGTATGTCCAAGATGTGGATTTTGAGGCAAAATTTACAGTTGAGGGTCAACAAGAATGTAGCAATGACTATCTTATTATATATCATATTACTTTGATATTGCAGAAGAACTTCAACAAAAGATTATAGAATAGAAGGAAGGAAAAGTAAGAGGTCTGAAAACAACTTCGTCATGTTTCAGCAAATAGGATCTCAGGATACTGGTACCATTACCGACAGAACGACTCATAACAACTCTAAACTATTGTTTAGGTGAACTAAGAAAAGTTGGAAGATCAACTTTGCTCTCTACATCGAGGACACCTAGAATTGGGCAACGTTTGTTTCTTAATCATAAACAAGAACAATTTCTCAGCAAGACATATTAAGATACTTACTGAACTATGAGATGAGGCTTCTGGACTAATTTTAACGTCTATTAAAGCCTACACATAGTCTAATGTATGTTGAGAACACTATGTTGCTTCCTTGTGGTTTTTCTTTGATTTAATAACCAACGACTTTAGGTTTCAAAATTATTAGTTTTAGTTATAAATTCCATAGTTATATTCTGATTTAATTCCATTGAAAAGGACAGAAATTTCCTCAATGTATTTCAAATCATTCCAAACAATAACTAGAATACCTCCGGAAGCTCATCATCCTAGATATCATATATCATGTATAAAAGATATACTAATAACTGAGTTCTTTCCAATATTATTATATATCTTTGCTAATGAGGATCAAGGCAGGACTTTCTATATCTCATGAAATCCGAAGAAGATGGTTACTGTGACACAGTTTTCATTTAATTGATCAAAGAGTTAAAAACACGATGCCTTTTTGCTATTCTGAATAAATCGTTTCCATTAGTTTTCTTTAATTCAAGATCATTAAACGCAAAAGATTTCTCCTTAGAAGAAGACTGAAGTGATTATACCATTACGATTTATTTCCACAAACATCGTTGCGAAAACTTCACTCTGTTCTCACCGTGTTCGCATTTTCCAAAATCCGATAAACCGAGCTTATCAAATCTTACGGAATAGCAACCCTCTACAGGGGGCACTTATCCGCATTCGCACCTATAATTATATGATCGCATCTCAATACCCGTATATTGATTTTAAAATTGTTCGGCGAGCGAAAATAGATTCGATATCATACAGTGCTGCTCTACATTCATACACACACACACACGCAACGCATAATAAATTCTGAAGAATCAATCAACTTACCGAGGAAAATGTCTAAAGATTAAATTACAGGTACGTATATATATGCATGTATATACGTATATACGGAGTATGGAGGACGTGTATGGTAGTATAGCAGATCTCTTCTCCTTTGAAAAGCGGAAGACGCATTCGCCTTCAATAGAATCCTGAATATCACCCTATAAACTCAATGCCTTCTCGCACACGATAAGAAGAAGAACGGGCCGACAAGGACGAAGAAAAACCCGTAGGTACATGACTCCCTTCTACCACACCGCACTACATGCATCAAAATTGATTTATCGGATATTTTCGGAAGGAAAATAAACCGCTACGTCACCTTCTATATATTCCCTACCGTACCTATTTGCCCGTGAAAGGCTATACGGTGTTACGTGCGAGTCACTCAACGTTTCGCGCCTACCGTTGAAAAATATGCGAGTTTGTTATGCTTGCTCCGCGAGAACCTAAACCAAAAGGGAGATTAATCAAGGACTTGCGTTAAAAACAAACTTTCGGCGGGCACGAAAGAATAACACTATTCTGCGGGTGAGGTAGGAAAACTGTAATATTTTCTGTTAGACGTCGTATTCAAGGTATAATTAATCAAAAAGTTCGCTGTTCTATGAGTTAGCGGTTATATAATAGAATGCCTCGCAAGTGCTTTTTGGTACAATAAAAGGTGTTTCATAGTGGTAAAAAGATCCACTCCGTTTTATTGGAGAATAAGATATAAATTTGTACGTTGTTTAAATAACGACATGTTAAATAATTGAATAAAGTCAAAAAGATGATGTAGGTAACAAAACGCATTAGTTAATAAAACTGATAACGAATTCTTTTTCTTATACATCAACATCTGTACTTTATGTGTTTCAAAATTTCACCACTAGGTTAGGATTTTGAGATGTTTGCTTAAACACAGTACTGATAGAATGAACCGCAACATTTCTAAAAAAATGCATAAAAGGTTTGTTGCTTAGGTTCAAATAATTTTCGATTCAATCCTCCTATTTAAATGCAGTAACCAGTACTAAGTACTAAATGAGTATCAGCCTTATTCATTCAGACTTAGTGGCTACTAACATTCTATTAAGATGCTATTAAGAAAATTCGTATTCATAGATGCTTTTAGTAGCTACTAAGACTCTATCAACTTTCCTTTGCTACTAAAATCTTAGTAGCGCTGTAGGTTGTGTTTAAAAGCCATTTAAAACTAACCTACATAATAAAAAGCACCGTAAATTAGAATGCAGAGATTGTGATCGCAAAAAATATCTTTTAACTTTACTTACTTTACTTTATAGCTAGCAACATGGAAGTTTGGTGTAAGTGACAATAAATCACTAAAACTGGTGGAAATTGCATTGTATGCTTTCATTTCGTACTGACTTAGGCTCTTTTACAGACATCAAACCTATAAGGGAGGAATGGTTTTTGAAACATTAATCATATTATGTACCTGTAGTCTACGGCTCCAAAAGCTGGTGCAAAATCTCCAAACGAACTGAAATGATATCTGCAAACTGACACTCTCTAGGCCATAGAAAGGCAACAACCGATCCGCGGGCCGGATCCGGTCCGCTGTAACATTTGATCCGGGCCGCGAGACATTTTGAAAGACCCATTTAAAAAAAAAATGCCACGGTTTAATTATAATGTTGTACCTATTTTTTTCATTGCATTTTCTTAAAACTTAACTTTAATAACTTGGATTATAATAACATTGTCGTACTATTTCATGTCTGATATCTATTGCAAAAATTATGAACACTACTTTAAAATGCACTACTTTTAAACGCCTCCTGCGAATGTATGCGCACACTAAAGTTTGGCCCGCAACATGTCAAAGGTTGTCCATAAATATCTCCCCTCTTAGCTATGTGCGTAATAAATAGTTTTATTCATATTGCGGATGGTATTATCAGTATATCACTCACCGCATGGTCTGACACCGGCTTTACGAACCATAGTAACGAATATTCATAGTATTGTCAATTAGGGTGTTCAGCATAAAATGTGAAGAATATAGACTAATAAGTTTGATGAGTCACCTTCTAAAACTTTTCCTGAAAGTCATACAGAGGAGAATTTACAGAAACTGTGAAGAACAAATGGCATCTACGCAATTCGAATTCAGAAATGCAATGGGTACAAGAGAGGACATATACAGCATAGAGGTATTATTTCAGTGCAGGGACATAAACTGGGGATATATGCATGTTTCGTTAACTGTCAGGAGGTACTTGATAGAGTAAAACATAAGATCATAAGATAAGAAAGCGCTGTAAATACTGCTTTCTCATGGTATTAGTGAAATGAATTCGCGAGAAAGATATGTGAAGAGCCATAAAACGCGAACATGTTTCTGCCTATCCGGCGTCATCAGCGTGGTTTCGAGCAGTTTTATGCTAAACACATGTAATTCTCTCGCTGCTTCTATCGCCATACTTAACCTTACGATACAAGTGAATATTCCTGGCGCTAACTAGTGCCACAATAAAGAAACTCTTGTTTACAAAGTCAGACAGCGAAAAGAAGCGGGTACAGTTTCCCACCCTTCTCTCGAGCAACACTTAAGATTGCTAGTCCCGAGGGGGCAGTCCGCACCAAGAGGCAGTGCATTGGGAAACTGCACATGTGATTAACTTCTCAGGCTTATCATGACGTATTTAAAACACATCTAAAAGAATGCCCAGAAAATTCTCTCGAGAGAATTCCATGTGTTAAAACTGCTCGGAACCACGCTGATGACGCCGGGTAGGCAGAAACATGTCCGTGTTTTAGCGTTTTATGGAAAAGCACAGAAAAACCCTGACAAACAGCCTTGGGGTTCGAACCCGAGAGCCTGTGACTGATAGGTTCGGTATGAATGCGTCTGAACTATTCTGAGCAGCAGCAAACAAAGTTAAAACAGCATGCATGGTAGCCAACATCCGAAATGGATAGAGACTATTACAAGAAGAAAAAGTTCAGCATAAAATTTATATTTGGATTTCGCAATAAGTCAATTACCAACGTGTTTTAAATACTTTTTACTCCCGCACAAGAAAAAAAAAAACAAAGGACACTGCCTGCGCTTCTATCTTAAATTTATTATAGAAAATAAATAAATTCTATCCTCTTGACGTTTCAACGCCGTTTTAAACCACCTTTTCGACGTATTTACTTTAAATTCGCCTGTTCCGAGAGCATCATATGGATGTTTGCGTATGAGAAAATCCAATACGCTATATATATATCTACAATAATGGAATAATGTTATTCCGCACGTAATCATATCAGATCACGTCTGACTCCATTCTATCCATCCGAGCGCACTAGGATCCGATATTTGCGCTAGATGGACCATGAAAGATGCATAAGCGAAATACGCTTAAACTGAGTCCTTTCTACCGTTGAACATATCTCTATACATGTACGTACAGGTACGTATGTACATAAACATACTATTCGAAGCGAAAACTGGAAATTTAGTCGAGTAGGTGCAGTTATAGGTACACGCACGGCTTGCATTCGTGAACGTCGACGTCTTTTTCCAGCCGACGGGCTCTCGTAGAAGAGGCACTGGCGCAAATATATCTGACGCTCAACAAATTGGAACTTCGATCCGAAACTAACTTTAAAACGAGGTGATGGAAGACCTACGGACTTGTTTTCGTCGCCATTAAATTTACGGCACATAAATTTTGACGGTGAAAGATGCTCTTTTCTCTTCTGTTTGTTTGCGGTGGTAACGGAGTTATGTTAAAATTTATAAACGGAGTAAAATTGTAAATTTCTTTTTCATAAGAAGTCCAGATTGTGGGCGTAGACAGTAAAGAAGATCCAGTGGTTCAACATGATGAATAAGGCCGCAGAAAGGAGCGCTTTCGCAGTGGCGTAAAATGATAAATGTAATTACTTATTATTATAGTTTGATTGTGTTGCTGATGTACAATGACACAAAAATTCGTTGCAGTATTGTGTCATTAACATCCCTTTCAGTGCCGATTCAGTCATACTTCTGCGGTGAGGTAAAAATGTGCTGGTGTATTTTGAAAGGGCCGTTCTAGGTCTTCTAATAAATTCAGTTACAGGTGGCACGCTTGGAGCAAACAGGTTACATGAAGCAATTGAGGATAAGATTGTTTTAGTAACTTTCCAGCATTAACCATGTTTGAATCCCCTTTCGTAACCAACATTACAAGTTGGGTTGACAATATACGGAACTTCTCAAGGGTATTTTCTATAGTTTCTATTATCCTTTCCATGTCTGCCTCTAGTAATATTCTATTACGCAAAAGAAGAGGCAAGGATGCCTCACCGCTTTCTAAAGTGTGCACATATTTAAAATAATTCCTTCTTGCATCCATTGTTTCGTCTATCATCAGTCATAATTTTTGATCTTTTAACTCTGCTTTCATTTGATCCGTAATCGTGTTAAAACTATACGAGGGCGACCTGAAATACAAATGGGTATGAAAAAGTTCTCGACGAAATGGGTACCGTGTTTGTTCACGCCGGGGCAAAAACGAAATCAGGTGACCGTTTGGGAGGAGCGTCTGGCTAGGATCCAACGCAATCCAAGGGACTTCTTCATGCATTTCGTAACTGCGAATGAGACTTGGATCCACCACTACATACCGGAGACCAAGGAACAGTCGAAGCAATGGACTTTTCCGGACGAATTGGCTTCGAGAAAAGCAAAGACCGTTCTATCGGTCGGAAAGTCATGGCGACCCTTATTTGGGGTTCTCAAGGTATGATCCTTAACGACAATCTGCAGAAAGGAAGGACGATCTCGGGGCAGTACTACAGCAAGTTATTGATCCGATTCAATGCAGTACTGCAGGAGAAATGGATTCGTTTGGAGCGAAAAAAAGTGCTTATCAAAGCACGACAATGCACCGGCTCATTCGTCCCGCATCGTCGTGTTCAAATTGAATGAGTTGCGCTACGAATTAGGCCTTCATTCTCTATATTCACCGAACCTAGCCCTCAGCGACTTTTTCCTATTCCCAAATCTAAAAAAATCACTGGGAGGATTTGCCTTAAATGAGAAGGTCATCGCCGCTACAGATGGCTATTTTGCAAACTTCGAAACACCCTACTTTTCCGACGGCTTGAAGAGACTGGAGCACCGTTTGGAAAAGTGTATCGATCTTCCAGGAAACTACATCGAAAAATAAAACAGCTACACCAACCAATACCGTGTTTTTGTTGTCGATTCCGAAAACATTTCAGGTCGCCCTTGTCCTATAATTGACCTCTTGTTGGTAATCTCCATTCCGGAACGTACGTTTCCAAAAACTTTCGAAATTCTTTATCGTCTACAATATTTCGTGGAATGTTGCACACACTTAACATATAAATAAAGTCATATACAAATTTATCATATCGTAGATCACATTGCGCTGTTGTTTGCTATTAACATGTCTTACACACAAGGAACATTGTACGGTACAATGTTGATATTGCAAACAATACATTCAATAATAGTGCTAGTGTATTCTAATGTCAGAAATATGTTATGAAATCTATTAACAGTCGAAGAAAATAACAAAGAACGCTGTGGATTCGCCATCATCAATCTAATCCGACATTCGTATACATGCTAACCATATGCGTATGAATCCCGACTTCAAGTATGTTCGACCATTTTCTTCGAAATATATCATCGCCGCCAATTTCATAAAATATGTATTTACTCTAAACGTAAATTTCACATATTAAGTACACATCATCAGTAGATGTACAGGTCTGTCCACACAAACTGGAAAACATATTTTACGTATGCCTGCGTAATCCTATAATGTGATCATATAATTAACAAGTGAATTGTCATTTTTCAGCTTTTTTTCCGTTTGTTCTACATTTAATGCGAAACTACCGCTAAACTTTGAAAATATTCTAGAGTAATTTTGTGCGCATCGTTTTCTGGCATCTGTACATAGCGCAGTCGTACATCATCGCAATTTATACTGAATATTACTTATAAAAAGAAAAAAAAACAAAAACAGCGGTATTTGTTTTCGACCATTGATTAAAAACAGAAGAAAAAACGCTTATTTTAAAATCCGATACCTTAAAAACATTCGTTAAACATAAATCGACGAAAATAATACGCAGAGAAGAAATTCAAACAAAGATCTCTATTTTAAATTATTTACTTAATTCAACAAATGCTCATTCGAGTCTAGCCACATTTCTTAAGAACAACACATTAAATTTATTTGAATAGACAATTGTTTTTATTTGATTATTTTTTGGTGGAAAATCTCAGGCTCTTATTTTGCCGAGTGGCTTATTTTATTTATTTATTTATTTGAAATGTATATGTATGTATATTAAATTAAATAATTGATGCAGCCAAATGAAAAGTTCTATAAGAATATATTAACAAAATATATATAGAATATCACCGCTCACAATAAAATGGACACTTTAAATTTTAACAAAATATTTTAAAAGGAGTACTTTTATTCATGTAATAATTCTATAGAAATGTACGCAATTTACTAATTAAAGAACTAATATGATTTAAGCGATTGTAACTTATCAATCCATCCTCATAAAATTCTTCTAGATAATTTAATGTAGTACGTGCAGTATGCGCTGGGGCTCCATCTTGTTGGAAATATCCACGAGTCAGTTCTTCATCGTCTCAGTTATTTATAAACGGTTCTAGTAGCATTTCTCTATATCGCACTGCATTTATTGTGTCGTGAAAAAACATTGGTCCTATAATTCGCCTTCTTGACATGGCGATCCAAACGCCAACTTTAATAGAGTGGAGATTACTTTCCACAAAAACATGTGGATTTTCTGCTGACCATGTACGATAATTTTGAGAGTTTACGTATCCTGAAAAATGGAACCATTCTTCATCAGAAAAAAAGCTGCGATCTAAATCATCATCTCCTAGAGTTTTATTAAACCAGCGACAGAAATTTTGTCGTTGTTCAAAATCTTGCACACGTAAATGTTGCATAACTAGAATTTTGTAGGGATGCATATGCATTTGTACGGACCATATGTGCACTTCCACGAGAAGTATCTACAATTTTGATAAATATGAAAAAGGAATATTCTCTGAATCACACGGGTACCTGTTTGCACTGCCAATTTTCTAACAGATTTGTTAGGACTAACATCCATTCGTTGCCTGATATCATCCACTCTATCTTCTGTCAGCACAGATGGTGCTTGATCAACCTTCCGTTTTGTAACGCTACCAGTTTCCATAAACCTTTTTATCAGTCTATTACGATGACACTTAAATGTTTTATAAGCTATCATCACATCAGGAAAAGCATGAGGGTAGTGAATATTCCTAGTTTCCATTTTCCCAGTTAATCACTAACAAAAACATAAATACAATAATGACTGAAAACTGACAGCAGTGGGACGGGTTAACGTAAACCTGTCCAACATATAGAAATAAAACTGAAAAATTTTTCTTCGAAGCAGGAATTTTTGTGTTGCCAATCCGGTGTACTTGCAATTGGACACTTTATACAACCGTCTTAAATATATCAAGGTAATTTTAGTTGTTTCTTCATTTTTATAATATAGAGACTACTACCTTTTTATGCACAGAAATCGAAAATTTCCTATGCACAAATTTGCATCTTTCCCCGTTTTAAGCAAATTTACATTCATACAGAGTATGTAAAATTTAGAATATGTTCAAAACTGAGTGCCTAATTTCAATGTTCTAACTTACTTTATGTCTTCTAATTTAATTATTACTTTTTCTTTTGTGCACACATGTGCAATAAGTCGTAGATGAATAAATATTTTCCCTTGTAACTGTTTTGTTTAAAGTTTCGAAGCAAGGACCAACATTTGCATGAAGTAGCAAGTGTCGATACTATTATTAGCGGTAATGTATATCGCTTTTTAACACAATTCTTTAAACATTTACCTATAACAGTTCATGTTCCATTTTACCTTTACAAGTTACAAAAAAAAATGTAAGAAAATCTTAAAGATTTCTCCGATTTCTTCATCGAAAATCGAGAAAAGGACACATTTCCTGCTAAACGCACGCACACGCTTGCTTAATACAACGTATCACAATGAAGGAAAGAAAAAGGAAAATACAATAGCAAAAAAAAACAGGTATTGATACCAACAGGAGCAACAGTAGCATTGGTAATCGGTATTCTCTCTTTCCCCCCTTATCCGCCGTTCATCTCAGCAGAAGCAACAGTAGCAGAAATAAGCGCATCGAACGTCAGCAACAAGTAAGGTCGTTCCTACCGTTCTCATCAGGAAATACACGCCGTTCCAGTTCCGGTCGGCATGATGGCTTCTGTTTCGGACAGAGTAAAGCGAGAGCATCGGATCGGAGAGAAGGAGAGATCGGAAAGGAGAAGGACGGTGAGGGCGCGAAGGGAGGAGGACTGCTCAAGCACCGGAAGCTAGACTATCTGACGTCGTTTCAACTGTTTCCGTTCCGCTTCGGCGCACCCAAAACTTCGACTTTTATGGGACGACATCGGCACACGGCCCTTCGGTATCGACGCTTGTTATTCCGCACGGAGTCGACGCTGCCGCCGTTGCCGGCGTGAAATTCGTGGAATTAGACGGTCAGAGGTTACGTACCGATGGCGCCTTTACACTTTTCCGTTCGTGCGGGAGGACTTGGAAAAAGGCATCGCACGGTGATGTACGTTTACGAACGCCTCTATCTTTGCACAGCTGCTTCGGATAAGTCGACTATAAAAGCTAACGATGGACGTCTAAAATGCCGTTGGTATCTAAACGGGTATTGGACGGTAATGCATATATATGTACATAGATAGCGCAGCGATTGCATATTCAATCTATGCATATGCAACCGCCGGTGTAAAGGCGAAATTCTAGCTCTTCTCTGTACTATCAAAAGTGCTGAGCACGCGATTAGTTTTAGCTAAGGCACGTATCTAAAATGTCATAAGATTCGAACATGGATAGTCAGCTTCTGATACCCCAAAATCATTTTATTGGTATATAAAATAAAGAAAAAGATACTAAATTTTTTATCAAAATTCAGACTTGATATTTTTGCTTTTGTAACGATTTGGGAAATTTCTCATTCATCCCTACCGCAGATATATTCAAAAATTATGAAAATTTTACAATAATTAGCCAAAGGATACAATCAGCGGATTTGATATTTTATCAATATTCACAGAAATGAAAATTTAAGAGATCGACAACAAATTCCTGACAACCTTATTGTATGGTATATACCATATGTGGGCAACAACCGGCCCGTTGTAAGATTTCATCCGGCCCGCGAGACATTTTGAAGAAGCCAATTAAAGAACAATACTACACTACTTACTCATATTCACTCCAAATGAGGAAGATCGAGTGATATGGGGTTTGCCGCGGCCTGCGAACGTATTTGCACACTAAAGTTTGGCCCACAACATGTCAAAGATTGTCCATACTTGGTATATACAATAAGTATATGTTCACAGGGGTGTAAGTAGAAAGTCAATGTATGGTCAATATGGATGAAATTATATGTATATATATTAATTATATATTAATAATATATATGAACAAGAATAAGAATTACCATTTAAAATTAAAATATGTACATCCGTTCCAACTTAAGTACTTGGCTACTTTCTTTAAAGTTTAATTATAATATTAAGCATTTTATTTTGTGATTTTTTTATAATAAAAGGTCCCTTGTAATCACATGCCCCAGTGTGTAAAAATTGATCGAGGAACTTCTCGAATCTTTTTAGGAGAAAAACTCGTTTAATATTTGTTCTTTACACATCTGAATAATTTTCTCAATAGGTTCAGCATGCAACAAACACATTACATGTAATAAACTGGGACATTTGTACATACCATTGATGAGTCGGCATCAGTTTAGGTCTGGTATCGGTTGATGTTTTTGGACTGTACATCGTATCATATTGTAAATAGCTTCCCTAGCACTGATTAACAGCATTTTACTGACTAATAACGATGAAGGTGAATACTGCGGAGGTTCCACTGTACGTATTATTATATTGAGAGTAATAATAAAATTTTAATGGAAAATTTTTCACGGTTTCTGGTGAGATTCAAACCCACAGTACTTATTTGCCAGACAAACACGTTAACCAATCGCTTCCATTACCTTGTCCTAGTAATGCCTGAAGATATAAAATCTGAGCAGATAGAATAATTATTATATGCCAAGTTTATAATCAATTAAGTTAATATGAAATCTCTAATGGCCTTTTAAGGGTATCCTATACAGTGTTCAAGATAACGTATGCCTTTTAAACACCTCGCAATTCAGACCTAAAAGAAAACACCAAATAAATAAGTATCCTATTACGTCTGGCGTTCAGGATGTATTCCACGTCTAACTTTACTCCTAGAATCATTCGCAACAAATGAACATTAGAGTTTCCCGGAGCGGGGTTAAATTAATTAAATTGAAAGCTTTATTTTTACTTGGTTGCTTCCTCGTTAAACATAGTTCGGAAATTATTTCGCCGCGATATAACAACTCCAACCTGTTGCGAACTACATTTTAATTAATTTAGTTAAAATTACCCGGAAAAGCACACGTGCGAGAGCGTACATAGAGAAATTCGGCCAATGAATGCGTGCAGTGACGATGTGATGGGTTCACTGTGCACAGCGCTGTTGAAAAATACTCGAAATAACGTTGCCATAAATTAATTATTGAGTAAATTTGGCAAATTAATTAAGGGGGAATGGTGCGAGCGGTTGGAAGTGGTTCATTTATCAGACTCTACCTTTTTATTCAGTCAAAACTAGTTTTTGTTTTGACCACGTTTTTTGTTTAGTGCTGTCGCTTCGGCTCATTACAGATTAGACACTTGAAAAAATTTTTGTGGAACCCACATTTTACAATCACAATATTATTCTAAAAATGAATGAAGAATTATACAGCGTGTTTTTGAAATAAAATATAAATCCAAAAAGATTGCGTTGCTTCTAGCAATCATTAGATGGAATGTTAGGCGTCGGAAACGGCCTCGACCACTCAAACTCTTTCTTCATTGCTAGAAGTGCACATGTGACTTGCATAACGCATTGTTATTGAATTGCTCACTCATAAGGATGTGAAGCCAGTTGAAATTCATCGTCTACATCAAAGAGAGTTCGGGAACGATAGCTTGATTTGAAATCCTGTGGAAACTTGGTGCAGACAACTCAAGATGTATCCCGATCCTGTTGAAAATAAACGTAATCAAGGAACCAGTAAGACTCTTGAAACATCTTCAGATTCGAGTTCATATTGACGGAGATCGGTACCTTACGGTTATCGTAATTTCTATGGGACTTGGCATCCGCTTTGGTAAAAAGTATGGAGAATGAAAAGGGTTTGCAATTATATAGAACATAAATCCAAAAAATTTTGAGTCAACCACGACGCGAACGTCAGAACTAGAAAAAACTCTAGTAAATTGTAATGTGTGCCGCCTATGAATGCAGACTGTGTATACATAATACATCCATCCAACCAAACTGGCATACGTACACGTGGACTGCATACACTGCAATACCTAACATAACTGTCGATGTTATAAAAACTATAAGATAACACTGTCTACCTTTCAAACGGTATGCTAAGAGTTCAATACACGCCTACGTACGAATATGCAGCTGTGATTAATAAAGAAAATATATTTTATATATCTTTATCATCTGCCCTGTATTGGAGCTCTTTACCATTTTCCCATAATCGAAAATTTTCGCAAAATATACTGGAAAGACTAATAAAATTGTAGTTTTCAATTTTTCATACTCTTTTATTTTGTTTCATGGACACCCTGTATAACATACGACAAAAATAATACGTAGACCGCTTAAACCAAGACAACGTCTAAAAAAACGTATACAACACAGCATTGATTTTAACAGTAATTACTGCTTATTCGGGTAAAATTTGAAGCCTGTATTGGGGGCCCTTTACAAATTTCCCCATGACCGAAAAGCCAAAATTCAAAAGCCTGTGCGGTAAACCTAATATCTCGCGATAAATGGCGGGACCCGGTGGTGCGTAAGAGAGACGTTCTAAATATTTACTAGGAGGATTTGAATTAATTAAGAAATTGTAAAGTTTCTCCTTGCGGTCCTAACTGTTCTTTAATTACTTCGACGCGGTCGAATAAAATGGCTCAATCGGATTTGTTACGTTGATACAGGCAACAAAACGCCACGATTTTATGGTCGACATTTAATCTATCCCTTCTGGCAAATTTTGCGGAAATAAAGTTTGATGTCCACTTCTCTTTTTTATAGTTGCAATTTAGCGTGTTTCTGAAAGACGTTCGCAGGGTGTGTGCATTTGTTTGTGCTATCTTAATCGTATTTTCTCCTAACATGGAGATTTCTCAATCAAGCATCTCGACTTACATCTCTACAAAATGTTTAGAATTAAGATGAGTTAGAAAAAATAGCAACAACTAAAAGTTTAATGGCATTGTTTCAAATTGAAGAATTTTTATTTGGTCGTGACTCTGGATTCGATATTTTGCCACCTTTCCAGTTGCTGAGATAGAAACAGAAAGATGTTAAAAAACGATTTCTTTTCCATGGGCGGGGATTTTCACCCCGAAGAGCAACTCGGCCAATAGCTCTCCTATTGTGCAGCCATGTGATTTTAATTCACTCGACCGGGTTGTACCTGAACAACAAAGTCCACAATCCGCTCGAGAGGTAATTTTCTTATCCTGGGTTCATCAAGCTGAGCATCTCCAAGGTGAAACTGTTTTTCCCTCCAGACTACCGGAGGCGCACAGGAGTTTCTTCTGCTCTTTAACACTTTCTACATGAAGGAGAGTTTACTAGGCCCATGCGATGCATGTGTATACTCAGTGCACATTGTCCAGTTAAGATTGCTGTCAGTGCTCTCAGTTTGGTCCTGCTCACAAGACGACGAGCTCAGATTTAACAAAAGTAATAATATTGCCATAGGCACTCCCATACCTCGGTCCAGGACCTAAGAATGGTCATCCACTGGCGTCTCTTGTTAACAAGTCAGCTATTTCGTTTCTTTTGATCCCCTAGTGGCTTGGCATCTATCTCAGCACAACGCTGCGATGTTTCGCCAGTTGTTACAACCTTCTACAACACCCCAACACCACTTCGGAGTTAAACTCGATTGCTTGTAGCGCCCTAACGGCGGCTTGGCTGTCCGATACGATTTTTATCGTTTCACTGTCATGCGCGTAGTCCATGGGATTCCCACACATGTTTGGGGGGTAATTACTTCTGGTTGAGAGACGGAAAAGGAGACCCTTAGGTTCCCAAATTCCAATACCTGTGCTATTTAAGACTTTCGAGAGGTCCGCAAACCAGCGGGAGACGTCCCGCCTCGATTATATTGTATCCCCTAGCAAAGCTATAAACGAGCCGAATTTTGTCGGTCCCTACGACAGTGGCGTTGTGGGTTCGATGTAGTTGAAGTTGCTTGTACGGTCTCCGAAAGAATAAATCAGGGGCCCATTGATGTTTCCCAAACTGATATAATGATCAAGAAGGTCGAGTCGAATTTAAGTATGACTCAGACGCTGCACCACCAATATGTTATACTGAATGTCCCAAAAGTCTTTTGTATGTGAATTTGTTTTGTTCACTGCGTGGACATAATAGTTGTCACCCCCAATCAATCGCTAGCCCTGTCCTTGGAAATTTCAACCATTCTGTCACTGTTACGCGGCGAAACTCTTATAATCCCTATCAGTTACGTCACATTAGACAAACACCGTGTGCTCAACTCATCAAGAAATGGGTACAGAAGTTGGGTGAGACCGGTTCGACAATGAACAGAGCGCGTCGGTTAGCGAGTCTTTAATGAAACTAAATTATGCACACCCCAATAACACAATTTTCGTGTTGTAGCAGTTTCCATGTAAGAATCATCTTACGTATTCCAAATTAATTGCGTTTACAAAGTAAAAGATCAACTTTCTCCAATATTATTCGATTTTATTCGGAAAACGGGGATTAGCCACTTCTTTGTCGAAAAACAAACAAACGAACAATCGGAAACATCGGAAAACAAACGACGTTCGGACAATAATGCTTAGGCGATAATTTCGTTTGGACGTTATTCGAGACGTCAAAAGCGGCAGATGTTATGAAAAGGGTAGTTCGGCCCTTTCTTCTGCACTTGTAATCGAGGCGGCGAGGTAATTCCGATCACACAAGGATCGACTTCTGCGATCCCTGTCTCGTACAAAAGCGAATATGTGCGTTCTTCAATACAGAAGTAGCAAGCTGTAAAAGAGAGGGGAGGATAGGTTCTTTTTCTTTTGTTTGACGCGTATTGTTATGTAATCTTTTGAGCAAATAACAAAATACATTTTCTTTCTGAATAAATGAAAAAGATCTATACACATAGGTACACCAAAAGAAAGAGACTCAAACGGAAGCTGTTCAAAGAGAAATGATGATGTAAAGAAATTCTCAAATATTTATAGCGGTCAATGACCTTGATCCAGAGTCAAGTTACTTCTACGAAAAAATAATGACAATTTTTGTGAAATTTCCCAAAATTGTTAGTCATTTATGGCAAGGACACGCCATCTTAAACCGCCATTATGAGGGATGTCTCAAAATTAATGAGAATGATGAATTCCTTGAATGTATCTACACCTATTTAACGTTGTTCCCTTCAGAGCATGCTCCTTTAGAATGCACGTAGCGTCTCCAGCAAGTTTTTCATTCCATTTCTTCGTAATTAGAATCTTTCAATTTTCTCCTTAAGCGTTGGGAAAAGAAAATAATCACATGGAGCCGTGTCTCAACTGTAAGACAAGTGTATTGAAATCTTTTTCTCTACCAAAAATTCTCTAACCGACAATGAGCTGAATAGGGGGCATGATCGTAATACATTCTCATGGAATTGTTCACAAAGAATTCATATCGCAAGGCCGGTCAATGAACCAAACCTTTTTTCGCCAGGTCCTTGAACGTTTGCGGAAAAGAGTTATGCGTGTGCGACATGATATTGCCAGCTCGTGGATTTTGCATCGTGATAATACCCCTAGTCAGAGTTCATTGTGAGTTAGAGAATTCTTGGTCGAGGAAAACATTTCAGCACACCCACGCCCGTCTTACAATTCAGACATGGTTCCATGTGATTATTGTATTTTTCCAATGCTTAAAAAGAAACTGAAAGATTCCCATTGCGAAAAAAATTGAATGAAAGACTCTTTGGAGGTGCTGTCTGCATTCTAAAAAGGCAACATATGAAAAGGATAGTATTAAATTGTAGATACTTTCAAAAAGCTAATCGTTTTCATTAATTTAATACCGGTAATACCAATAATAATGTAATATCGGTTTGTCAAACAATTTTGGAAAATAACATCACTGGGGGCGCTGCGCGCATTTCAAAGGAGTATACATTGAAGGGGACAATATTAAATTGTATGTGCATACATTCAATTAAATTAAATAAATAAATTAATACTAATCATGCTCATTAATTCTGAGACATACCTCGTATACGGATCTGGTATGTTACTAAACATGCCAATAAAGTAAAATATTCTACCTAACATCCCTATCAAGTTTAATAATAATAATATTATTGGTATAAATTTTCAGTTCGTTACAATTTATTGTTTGTAAACCCTTCATTTTAGTAGATACATACACAATTTCCTCAATAACGTAACACATCAACTTATATTTAACCACCTATAACAAAATAAAGTTAGCCTTGTGTCAATAAATACACTATTCGTTCACATCGGCTATCACCTCACTATCTAATAAAACTTTACGCGAAGTTCTCGGGGACCACTTACCACAACTTCTATATAATGTCTAGCGTGTTCAGAGCCACTTTAAGAACTTCTACTTCCATCAAAACGTGCTAGCGTAATAAAATTAGAAATTTCAATGCGGATAGATCGTATTTGATAAACTGGGGGAATAAGAATCTATTAAATTACTAACAAGGGAAGTTCCTCAAAAAAATTCAGATAA
The DNA here is from genome assembly GCA_023509865.1 of Trypoxylus dichotomus. Taxonomy (NCBI): domain Eukaryota; kingdom Metazoa; phylum Arthropoda; class Insecta; order Coleoptera; family Scarabaeidae; genus Trypoxylus; species Trypoxylus dichotomus. The sequence continues at coordinate 51,829,014 of CM042078.1, forward strand.
AATGGAAACTTTGGAAACAGTATTTAAAATGGCACTAAATATTATTAACAATATAAGCAGCATGAACGATACAAGTTTTGAAATGGACACCGATATTACAATGGAATTCTTGAATATACACCGCCTCCCTACGTTATAATACGTTGATGAAGTTCAATTGCCCACACTCGATCAGATAGAGTTTGAGAAAAAAGAAACGTGATGTTTTCAAGGTTGACAAAAAAAGACTCATTCGTTCATTCTTCAATATTTTACTATATTCTATAGCTTCTATAGGAGATTGAACAAGTTCACACTGAAAAAAAAAAGAAAAGAAAACTATCTTTATAGTTCTATAAATGGTGCTGTGAGCATCTGCATTCCAAACCGTTGAAATTTAAAAAAATAAGAGCTTGCATTACTTTAAGTTAGAGTTCTTACCAACATCTAAAACGAGTATGGGCAACCTTTGACATGTTGTGGGCCAAACTTTGGTGTGCAAATACATTCGTAGGCCGCGTTTAAAAGTAGTGCATTTTAAAGTAATGTTCATAATTTTTAGCGATAGATATCAGACATGAAATAATACGACAATGTTATGTATTATAATACAATTTATTAAAATAAAAATATGAAATGAAAAAAAATTGGAACAACATTATAATTAAATCGCGAAATTTTTTTTTAATTGGGTTTTTCAAAATGTCTAGCGGTCCAGATCAAATCGTACAGCGAGCCGATTGTTGCCCACATATGATCTAAAACCATGTGTTTTAGATATAGTTACCAATAACGGACCGGTAGCATTAAAAACAGTTCTTTAATCATTATTATCAATGCGTTTTCCTCAAAACATCACCAAGGTTCTTGGTATTAACCCATTATGGTCGACCAATTTTGCACTGAATATAACGCTAAGGTATTTATAGGAATCGTGATAGCAAATTTGGTGACCAAAGTACATATTTCAACCACGTTCATTTGGTGTTAATACGCATCACGAAAATTTCATGCGCGCATCAGTACAGCTGTCTCCAACGTGCACGAAGACATCTTCAAACATCTTCCGAATAATAAAAATTCAAGATATTCATGAATAAACAAATGAGCTGAAATATCACAGACATAAAGTTGGTTAGGAACACCGAATGTATATTTGCACTTCGACGATAACCCGACAGATGGCAAGCATAGTTCCGACGTACATCCTCGTGTATACCGGCTTTTAGTACAAAACGACTATCAAATCGAACAGTAAACATAATACATACACACAATATACATGTACGTACAAAAGGTATAGGTATGTATATAGATAGACAGGTATCGAGTACTCACATTCTCTTAAGCTCCAGCGTTATGCCCAGCATGGGAGCGAGATCATTCACCTCGTCGCTTCTAACGATTACAAACTAACGACCATAACATACAGCGGCTATGAGTGAGAACCAGTTCCGTAAGGAGGAGAGGAAGAAGAAAACGGGTACTACCTGACCAGGTTGACGGCCAAAGCCGTGTTTAAGCGAGAGAAATGATCGCGACCTCGAACCACGAAGATATTACGTATTACGGCAGGTATAGAATCCGATAGCGGATGATTCGGTAATATTCGGAATGAGGAGGTTAAGCTGAACGGCAATGACGTGTATGGTGCATGCCAAAGCGATGATTTTTTTTATAAGAAACGCTTGGTAATGCAAAAAAAAAGGAACGTTAAGGAATCGTTGTCATATTTAAATTTAGATATTTTATAAAATTCTTAAGAAAAACCATAAAATATAGCACCATGTGTTGGTCGAATTAAAAATACTTGCAGTTTTTGGGTCTTAAACAAAAAATAGTGCTTTTCGATTAAATTATTTGCAAGTGTCCTGTTAGAAACGAAAAATATTAGAGCTTGATGAGTAGAGTCTGGAGCATAAGAATGTGTGTAGGTGTTTACTTTAAAAGATGTATAGTAAAAAGAAACGCGGATCTGTAATAAGCAGATAGCGGTTTTCCTTTTCGTGAATTATGAACAACTTATCAGTATCGATCCAAATTGTAACGAAGTAAGAAGGACAAATGTTTTCCAAAATGTTTCTCTGTACCTCTCTCACTTCGAAGTTGTTTTTCTCTGTGCACATGAAAGGAGCCCAAAAGTGAATGTAGCAGCTGCTCCTAGATACATTCACAGGCCAGAATCCTCTTTTAAAGATAAAAACAACGGTACGGTAATACGAACAGAGTCAATGATTTACCAAAATGAAGTGTTTCGCGAACCACTAGGAAAGCGCAAGTTTTTTATCGAAAATTCAAACTTAGCACTACATCTAATCCGGTCAAAATTGTCTAGAAAACATACACAAGTTTCCATAAGTATAATTAGGCGGCGATTACAAGATTTTCAAGTCAAGCGGCAAATTCAGTTCTCAGACTATTACATTAATCAGAGATTAGTAGAGGCTTGCGAAAATATCAGCATAGATTGCAGCAATATATTTCCGAGTTCTTAAACACAAAGATTGGGTTTACAGGGGACTCCTAAAGACTCCTAAAAGCTCATGTTTAGTGTCGTTTCAATACTCTGGGTTTTGGATCCTGTTGCACTGGTTTACTGGTTTAAACCTAAATCCGTAAGAAATGGAGGAGAATCTACCAAACGTTTATTTGGAAATTCTACAGCAGATACTGCAAGAATGTAACGACCCTAGCGATCGAAACCTCCTGTGTACGACTTGGAAAGCACAAAATGATATCAATGTGCTAAAGTGGCCACTACAGTCGTTAGTTTCAATCGAGAAAGTGTGGGCCAACATGCAGGCTGGCCTTAAACGAAAACGCTTAACACTATCAAGCAAGTATCTTTCATCTACTAATTGTATTTATTTGTTGCTTTGGAGGTATTCGAATATAAATCAGAGATGAGTAAAACAGGAGACATGATTAATTTTTTCAAGCGGCTAGACTCGTGTTTTTTGACCCTCGGAAAAACCGGTAAGCAACATGAACTCTTAAGTATATCAAACCGCTAAGAATAATATTCGTTCCCCCTATCTTGCCCACACTTCAGAAATTCAAAATTTTTCAAGAAAATGGTAATGTTATCACTACTAGCATCAAGGAAAGTTTCATACTAATCCAATTACTAAGAAGTTGCCTTCAATAACATTATGTCGTGATAAAATTACAATTTTCTTGCAATTTCCAACGTAATTAAATTTCCGATATATATATATATATATATATATATATATATATATCGGTCTCGGAGGGAACTTGAACCCAACATCTCTATATAGAGACCAATATTTTTTCGGAAATTTAATTACGATGGTAATTTTATCATTGCTAATGCCAACGGTGGTTTAGTATTGATATTCATATTAATATGTATTAGTATTAATATGGATGTTAGTTTAAGCATTATGTCGGTTGAGATATTGCGATATATCCACAAACATTACGACATCTAGGTATTACAAGTGATTTGAACTAAAAAGAAAAAACAGTCCCGTGGTCTAGTTGGTGACCTTTCGTTGGTAACGGAGAGGAGATGGGATTAAATCTTACTGATAGTGATATTTTTTAGAAATTCAAAAACGTTGGTAATTTGCAAGAAACTCGTAATTTTATTATTACTAGTACCAACGAAAGTTTCATATTAATTCCATATACAGAGTCTTTGAAATAAAATCAAAAAGTAGGGAAAATGAAAAGGTCTATTCTGACACAAACGTCGGAATTAAATGCCGCCTATGGATGTGGAATATGCATACATAATACATCCATCCAACCAAACTCGCATACATGCACTCAGACTACATACACTGCAATAACACAGTTCTCTGATATGAAAACTACACGGTAACACTGTCTACATTTGAAACTGCATGCTAAGAGCTCAATAACATGGTTACGTACGGATATTTCGGCTACGAGTAATAAACAAATTTTTATTTTAAATATCCTTATTATTTCTTTTTCTCACATTTACGAACGAATTTGTTGGATGTTTTGGATTTGAGTCTAATAAAATCAGGTACTTCCATTTCTCATAATTTTATATTTTATTTCATGGACATCCTGTATATATGTGTGTGTTATAGCGTATGTTTTCGCGGGTTGATGGATGTCTTGTTATCCTCTCGCATTTTGTCCCGCGTTCGGCTTTGGTTTTTAGAAGAACCATGTAGGTCCTGACGTTTCGATATAATCGCATTCATCTTCTTCTTGAGGTCCATGGTTCTTTGAAGAACCAACGCCGAACGCGGGACAAAACCCGAGAGGATAACAAGACATATATATATATTTAACCTTATTGTCAATATTATCTTTAATAAACCCACTAACAAACACGACATGCGCGACAGACGTGTTGCCTTCACTTCTACATGTTCATACTATTGTACAGCCACGCCCAAAAGCACTGCTCGCATAACTAAAACAAATATTAACCTCTGTTTCAGTTTTTCCTTCTAAAGAATAAGAATAATCTTCTCTTCTTTAGAAATGTAGTTATAGAAAATCTTATGGAGCTGACCTTTTAGAAAAGCGCTGTCAAAGACACAGTTACCTGTTCTTCCATGAATCCCATGACAGTTGAAAAAGAAAATATTCTCCTAAGTAATACTAAATTTCGTGAAACACCATCCAATGAGATGCCAAACGGCACACAGTATAAAGTCCAATTACTTCAAATAAGCAAAAAAGGAAATAAAAACGAAAGATATTAAATGTAGATTCTAATTACGGAGCGCATCTCTAAATATTTTGTTGTGCATTGGATTATAAAGCGAGTAAATAGAAGAGTTCAAAGGTGAATAAGTATGGTGGTATATATATTATGTACCTTATGCAAGCATGGTAAACCCCAGTCTGTTACATACGAGAAATTATGCTAATATTGTCTGTTCTGAGATCCAATACCGATCGGATTACTAGACTAGGAGTATTCATCGTTGCATCCAGTGCTCTCGATGCATTAAGAGTAGTAGCGAATTGGGCAGCTTACTTTGATAGGTAGTTACTCTATTATATGTATTACTATCCATCATTCTATTACTACTACACTATACGTTAATTTTTCTTTCTTGTTTTGTTTTAGTTTCTTCTCTGAATTAAAACTTTTATTGTTTCATATTACTATTGGTTTTATTTTAAAAATAGCAAAGACTATAGGATACTATCATTGGAATAATTCTATTCAAGAAATTCTACATTTATTTTACAGGCAATTTCACGTTAGAACATCGTACGAATATGCGCAACACAATCATGAAAATCACGGCCGCGATATTTTAATATGTACTGCAGCAAAATTTGAAACAAAACACACGGAATTCACCCTTAAGATCATTTTCAGGGAATATTATTTTACACAAGGTCAATGGGAAAATGCAATGACGATGATGTAAAAATATATTATTTACAAACGAATCAGCTTTTCCTTAGCACGCACGTCCTAACTCACCTATTCATTATTGGTCACGAGAAAACCAACATCTAAAATATGATGCCCGCACTCAACATTCCTAAAACTTAAACGTGTGGGTTGGATAGTTGCTCTCGTATAACTTATGACTATACACCGTTAGCGTTACCGGTATCTATATATATATATATTTCAATATTGATTTAATACACCGCTTCAGTTATTGGTTTTTAAGTCGACTGCTTAAAATTTCCTGCAATTTAACATTTGATATTTTCTTATTTAAGACATCAAACATTAATAACTACTGCCACACCACCTAATTTATAATCGAACGACGTGAAACTTCTTCATTAACCAAAACGTAATCGATTAGACAATATGTTCCGAGTAAAAAAAAAGTAGAACCGCGTGAGGAGCCAGAAGGAGAATTATAGGTTACAGACGAGTAGCAGTCAGAGAAATCGAGAGTTTAGGCTACTTCTAGACACTGAAACGGAACCATAAGACCGACCGAAATGAGTGTAACTAATGAGACCATTTTTCTCAGCCGAAAGCGATGCGATCCTTGTTGGATCTGAAAGTGACAGACGGTAACCTGATTCCTAAAACGAACTCATCGTTCTAACCTGCTGGAATTGATTTGAACGTCTCTTACGTCATTTGATTCTACAAGGTCTTGGAATTGTTACCATGCGGGTTTCGAAAGTGTTTGGAGTAATATCAACTAACCCTATCATTGTAGTGCGTTTACAAATAGAAGTTAAGTTTCGAAAATTTTATAGTTTTCAGTTTTCAATTTAATTTTCATTAATTTCAATGCGATCTCCTTTATTTCAGCTTACAAAGGTATGAGATGTATTAACAACAAAGAAAGATAACTACAAGTCAGTATCAAAGCTTTGTTTGTTTAGATGTTTCTATTTTTTGGGAATGTGATTGTAATTTTCCAAATTTGAATCGCTACACTGTTATGCAAGCGAGTGTAGATGCTTTGAGAGATACACAAAGTAAGTTTGTTAAACGGCCAGGTTTATAGACATTGTTTGTTTCATATGGTCTCGTAAAGGTATAAGCTTGACAAGGCAAGTAATACCATGCCTTTTGAATACGTCTCTTTTCTTTAAGTGAAATATGCTTCTCATATAGGATTTTTGTAGCACAAATACCCTATTTGGGTTTACAAAATTTTTCCAAAAGATGATGCCATATGATAATCTGGAACCGACATACGCACTATAGGCGGGGGAACTGGTTCTCATCAAAATGACTGAGGAAGTCACTCTCAGAGTATGTCATTCCGATGATTTCCTTAACTATTCATTTCATTATTGTAATTTACTCCAATTTCTTTTAACTTTTACTACAGCTAAATGAACGACATCTATCCCACTAAAATTTAAACCTATTTTCTGAAAACCATGCAGCATTCATCACATCTGATGCAAATTCTATTTCATCGTCAATTTATATATTTAAATTTTCTGTTGTAATTATCGAAGTAATATCAGCAAACATTTATATATAGTACTAACAGAAATGGTCCTAATATGGATCCTTGAGGTATTCCTCTTTGCCATTACCATTAATCAATTTGATTAGCCAATTTTTCTTACGCAAATTACTCACACACATTGCACGTGATTGATTACGTAGGATTTTATTATATCATACACCATGCCGTTGTACTCCATAAGTTGCAATATATGTATGTGAACAATACTGTCGAATGTTTGAGACAGATCTTTCAGATCTCGAGCTACGTTCTGTCTGTCAGGTATTTTTATTGCATACTTCACTATGATCTCCATTCTTGTATATAGAGTTGGAAAATACACGATCTATTACTTGCTTAACCTCGGGCATAGCTTGGAATCGAATGCCAAGAATTTGGAATAAAGTCAAAAGCACATGGGCTTAAATCCGGTGAATATGGAGGATAGAAAAGCACTTCCCAGTCCCAGCGATTATACAGATCAAGTATAAGTGACATGCCGTGAGTGTCTTAGCATTGAAAGCTTTAACCCATCTCGTCACTGCTCGGTATGATAATGGCATTTCCTCACACGCTTCAGTATAACTTCCATGACATTGTCTTGCTGTACGACCACGATCACTTTGAATTTTCAATGAATTTCGATGTCCCTGTTTTATGAACATTACAAAAACGTGGAACGCAACCGTTTACATCGATAACTCTAAAAGACTGTCTTTTTCTCGCCATACTGCATGAGAAAGGACCCTCTCTTACAATAAATGGATTATTGTAAGTTAGGTAAGGCATAGACTATAAATTAGCAGTGAAAATAATTCATTCAATCTCGATTCATTTCCATGGTAATGTTGCTACTATTAAAGCTCCAGATCTCGGTTAAAGTACATAAGTAGCCGACCTTTACATTTTGTTGAACACCCTAATCCATAGCAAAGATCAGTGCCCCTAACCACTTGCTTCTTTTAAGAATTTTGCGAGTAACTACAGAGCACCTCTCAAGTTATTGATTTCTACAGTAAATACTTATAATTAATCTATGTAGGTCAGATTATGGATTAATTGTATTTATTTCTTTGAAATTTTATAGGAATAGTCAATAATTTCTAGTGTTTTCTTTACCTAACATGACAATTATCTATGTACATCAATCAAGTTTTATTATTATATTTTTAATATCTAACTGTCTAAATTTGTTATATAGTACCGTTCTCTATGTAAAACTGACACTATTTTTGATAAATAAAGAAAAATGAATTATGATAAAACTAGGGGGCACAGGAAAGCCGGTCTTCCGTCCTATATTTGTTCCGAAGATAATTTGAATCATCGTTAAGACTACGTAATACTAGGTATGTCTCAAAATTAATGACAATGATTAGCTTTAAAGTATTTAACTGAATGCATCCATAATTCAATATTGCCCGTTTTAAAGTAAGCTCATTTGGAATGTACACAGAGTCTCCAGCGAGTTTTCTGCTCCTTGTAACAATTCTAGAAGTCTTGTTCCGTCGCAAACTTTCAATTTTTGCTTAAGTGTTAGGAAAAGAAAATAATCACATGGAGGCATGTCTGACGTGTAAGACGGGTGTGGGAGTGACTGGAATGTTTTACTCGGCCAAAAATTCTCTAACTAACAATGAGCTGTGACTGGCAGCATTATCGTGATGCGAGATCCACGAACTAGCAGTATCAGGTGTAAAACTCTTTCCCGCAATGAAAGATTTGATTCACTGTATAACCTTGTGGTACGAATTCTTTATGGACAATTCCACCAGAATGCATTACGATAACGCTCCCAGTCACAATTCATTGTCGATTAGAGAATTTTTGTTAGACAAAAACATTCCACTTCCACATCCATGCTACAATCTACAGTTTTTATTTTTCCAACAGTCAAGTGAAAATTGTAAAGCTCCCATTACGGAACAATAAACAACATCCAAAGAGTCACCGCGCCTAACGGAGCAAGACTTCAAAAATTATTATCAGGAATAGAAAATTCACTGGAGATGTTGTGTGAATTCGAAAGGATCATGATTTGAAGGGGACAATATTAAATTCTAGATACACTCAATTAAATACTTTAAAACTAATAATTCTCATCAATTCTGAGACAAATCTCGTACACTTCAAATTATGTTCTACATAAACAAGGATACCTTTCAGTCCCTAAAGTTTCATCGAAATCTGAATTTCCAGGTTGAAATTGTGGCAATGGAGTTAAACAAAATACCACCCTTTACCGTTTTCATACTGGGTGCTTAATTTCACGAAGAAGCACATTTCTTTTCTTTCATTGGAACAAAAATATAATAATTGAAACATCTTCAAAATTACTCCCCTTAATCTAAAATCGGTGTCAACAATACGAACCTCAACCCAATATCGATAATAAAATCGAATTTTTACGTCAACTCGATTTAACAGCCTGTACAGATTCAAAATCCAGTTGAGATCGAGACGCTTTACCAAACACTATCGCATTTTCGACAGGCATCAGTACCAACCCCTGTTTTAAAACAGCTTCCTCCCCCATCTTCACATAAACGCGCCTATTACATTAACGCGTCCTCGCCGTCTTTATATTCAGCGTATTCTGTCGACGGAGTTACTTTGATTCCTAAATTTGTATTTTACTACCTTGTCTGCCGGCAATTATTTAATTAAAGCAAACAAATTTGTAACGTACAATTTGTTACAATGTTCCAGCCGTTACGTCGTCTGCTTAGAGAAGGGGCGAGCGGCGCGGAGGGGGCCTAAGGGTAACGCGGTTACCTCGTTATTTTATAGCCTGCTAATGAAATATACACAATCTCGCATGGTAAAGGTACGACTAAGTAGGTACGTCTATACGTAGTAGGTGTAATTAATATCGGCGTCTAATTTGCAAATTAATGGATATGACTAAATGCTAACAAACTAACTTTTACTATAATGGAAATTAATTACGTTACCGAAAGCTTAACCACCTGCTTGTGTGCGGTAGTAGTGTGTGCCGTATGTGATGGTAGTGGTGGTGGTGGTGTTATATGTTATGCTTGTATGTGGGTATAAATTCGGATCACTCGAACTCACCTGGAAAAGAAAAACGTGAATATCAGACAAAATTTGTAATACGTAAAAACACAGAAGCAAAATGTTGGAAAATTTATGCAATTGTAAAAATCTGCGAACAATGATTTTAATATATCTGAAAAATTCAATCAAATTTCTTGTAATACAGTCCCTGACCAATTTATTAGGGCCACTTTCTAAAATAGCGATTTTCTTAAAATATAAAATGAAAAACGTATTGCACAAGCGTAAGTTTATTCAGAACTGTTTATAGAAGTCGTATATAAATCGTATATTAATATAAATATTTTGTAATGCCTCGTTTTGGCATACTGTCTGTGCAGGCGTTAATGGTATATTTAATTGTGTCGTCATTTTGCCACACATCCGCAATATTTCTTACTATTTTCTCTTTTGCAGTGTTTCTTCGCGAATACGCGCGTATTTCTAGAACACTCCACACGTTCTAAATTGTATTGATGTTGGGAGAATTCCTCGGCCATGTTAATACTGGCAGATCGTGCGTTTCCGAAAAACTTTGAATGGATTTGGCCATGTGGCATGGTGCCTTATCGTGCATGACCGTAAAAGTGCCATTGATATATGGCATCAAGACATCCTCCAATCCAATCTTATTTGGTGTTGATTCATAGTGCCTTGGAAAAAATGCTGCGGTCCAGGACCCTCGACTGATATACAGGACCATACCATAACTGACGGAGGGTGTTCCACTTCTAGTTTTGACTCATCGCTGAATAAAAAAATGTTGCTTGAATTACATATTCATTTAGGTTATTTTGTCTTACCTTTCGCCAATGTGTAATGTTGATGGCGTTTTGCCCACTCATAACGTACTCGCTTCATCATCGGTGTTAGTCTTGGCTTTTTCAGAGGGCGTCTGCATTTTAATCCGGCTTCGTACAACCGTCTACGTACTGTACGCATGGATATTTACACTCCTTGTTGAGACATTACATTTCCTATTTCTTTGGCGGATAAACCTCGGTTTTCAGTTGCTAGTTGCAGCATACGTCGAACATCTTGATTCTTTTCTTGCAGCAAAACGCTCTGCCAATACTTGTAATGGATCGTTCCTTTCATTATAACGGCGATTCGTTGCAGTGTTTGTCGGGATACTTCTTCTTTTTTTGTAATTGTGCGCTGGGAATACACTCCTATACCCAACAATGCCCCAAAACGCAGTTATTATATATAGTATATATTAGGTTGCCCTAATAAAATGGACAGGGACTGTAATTTAATTTGATTGCACCGGACAGTTTACAATAGTATCCATTTATTCGCGATAAAGGACAAAAAATGCGTATTGACAAATTTAGAAAGTAATGTGTACAATAGTTGTAGAAACGAGACTGTATTAAATGAAAATACGCTATGGAAAGTATTAAGTATTCCGTGAGGCGCAAGTTTTTGCATCATCGAACGACAGCTCTAATCGAAACATACACTCTATTACTCCGTATAGGCATACAGCACAAATCCGGACGTGCAACAATACCAGGAGGACTAATATTGATCTTGCCCATGCACCTGCTAGCCTTCACTCGATGCATGTATTGTTTATTTTCGTTAGGATCCGCTCTAAATAGCTAATACAGTTCGAAGTATGTTTGTATGTATAGCTGGAGGTCCGTGACTGGGCTATTTTAGGAACACAAAGCAAGCGTCGATATAAAAAATTAATAACCAAAGGTGGAGGGCCTTAAGCGATTCACGCGTGACCATGTTCAAAGTTCACGTCGTTTCAATGTAATAACTGCTCGCAAAGGTGGAAGTTATAAAGAAATATATACAGGATATCCTGATTATGCATCTCTTGAAAAGTATTAACCAGGAAAATCTGAAAATTTGATATGGCGCCCATAAGACGATGCTGTTAATTTATTTATAACAAGTGGAACTCCTATATATTAATGAAGCTTTAAATCTTGCTTAAATTTTAAAAATTGGTTTTACTTTGAAGTGGTTGAATTGTTTAGAATTTAAAGGGAAAAAAAGTGTGAACTAGTTTAGAGCATGAGTTCCCAAAATACGGCCCGCGGGCCAACACTAGCGTGCGTGAACTACCAATCCGATCCGTGGTTCCCAACAAGATCGTGATTCACTACGGTAACGTGTGTCTCTAAAATTCATATTGGTATGATGAGCTTGAAACTTAGTGGAAAAGTCAGTGTGGCTCATAAGATGAAAAATTTGGAGACCTCTGGAAAAAAGGTAGCTTCTAAAAAACTCTTCGAATTTTTCAATATGTGTTCGCGGTTTTGTAATATAGGATTCAGAAACCGAAAGATGTATATAAAATTTTCATATACACTACCGCTAATAAGGTTAAGTTTACCGTGAGAAATCTGAAGCAAGAATTCATTTGCACAACAACACCACATTTAATTTAGAAAAACATGGGTATATTATAAAACTAAAACGCTAAAAGTTGTGTTATGACGAAATTATCAAGTAGGCAGCTAAATGGTGGTATTCATCAATTGTTGGCGAAAATTATTTACCGATAAATCTGCTGTTGAACCATTCCAGCAAACATATTTTATGAAAGTTGCAGAAGTAGATCGGATCTACAGTGCTGACGAGAAGAGATTGTTTTGTAGAACATTTTTAAACAAAACTCTCGCAGAACGAAGCGAAAAACGATATTAGGTTACAAAGGAACAGGTTTACCTTTATATATTATGTCAATGTTTCCCGATTCAAAAGCTGAAATGTTAATCGTTAAAGAGCCAACTAAACATAGGACATTTAGCTGGACTCCAAATGGGTGTATGACTTTTTGTGTGGCTTGGCACCCATCTCAGCGTAACGCTGCAATGTATCGCCAGTTGTTGCAGCCTTCTATGGCATCCCAACACCACTTCGGAGTCAAATTTGACAGCTTGTAGCGCCCTAAGAGCGGCTTGGCTGTCCGATACGATTTCCACCGCTTCCTGGTCATGTGCGTAGTTCAGAGAGTTCTCTGCACATGTCTGGATGGCAATTACTTCTGCTTGAAAGATGGAGCAGGAGACCCCTAGACTGATAGTCTCGCCAGCCGCCAGCGGTGCTGTCTGTTCGATGTAGTTGAAGGTGCTGGTGTGGTCTCCGCACTTGCCAGAGAATACCTTACACCCACTACATTTGACTCTGTAGGCTGCTAGGGTTGCTTCTGACTTCAGCACCAGCTGCAGTGGCGGAAGCCCAAGGATGGTCTCCATCCCAGCCGTCAGCGTCGAGGCCATGGCCTCCCTAATGCCCAAGCAAGCAATCCTTTGGACTTTGCCAAGGATCTTGACCGCGTAGCCTTGATTGACCATTAAGCGAATTAGTAACTTTTAGCTGTTCATTAAAGCAGTATTCCATGCAACTTAACATGTTACAGCATAAACGATTTTACATCTCGTTTCTAAATAGTGGATGTAGTGTCGATTGTGATTATAAATAACTTAAATTGTACAACTTGACCTATTTCTAACATGCATATAAATGTGATGGAATAAAGTAATATATAATTGGATAACTGATGTGTATTCAAATATGTAGTGTTTTTATTACACATTGTTTTGATTGCGAGGCTGGTTCTAATTCAAATAGCATGGAGTGTGTGTTTGCTTATGACCAATCTCAAAGTATAGCATCAAATAAAGGGGTAGTTTTCATAAATGTACCAAAGATTATAATTATAGTAATATATCGCGCTGTCTCTCAGTGTATTCCATTGTACTAACATGGTTAATGAATCATCCAGTATCCGCATCAGTTAGGGTTGATGTTCAACACCTGTTATAAACAAAATAACACTTCACGCAGACAGTGAAAGATAAACAAACTATCTCCCTACGCTGACGACAAAGTGGAAGTTTTTTCAATCTATTTACAATAGGAGATAACATCGGCGCTGTGAGGTGATTTGTGTTTAAAACGTTTACGTAGGACCCCCGAATCAATCCAAACAATATGCGTCGGTCGGCTACGCTGCTGGATGCTGCCAACCAGAACGGTAGCGACCGTATTTCCGATAACCCAACGCACACGGCCATCTGGTGGCACGAGGTGCTTGTTTGTTCAAACAAATTACTCCTTTTTTGTATTTGTTTTTAATTCTACTGTTCGCCCATTAGGCTTTGCAGTCCATTTGAAATTTATACCTCTTCCGTATGTAATATTATGGTTAAACGTATTTGTTTTGTCCGCAAAACGGTATTGCACGTGTATGCACTCGAATTCCCTTTTTTCTCTGTAACCGTTGAACGCGTAATAGTAACACTAAAAATAAACACAATCAAAACGAATTTTTCGATAAATAAATTTTCGGTGAATAGGCGCGCAATTCTGTTGCAAAAAGAGGGTATTTTAAAATATACATAAATGCGAGTGAACAAGGTTCCATTTCAATTTTAATATGAATTTAATTAAGGGTGAATTCGGAAAATACATTACCGAAATGTAACAATCCGTAATGCATCACTCTTGTCACTGCGATATTTTTTATTAATTTAGGGAAATTCAAAATTTATACACGTAAAAACTGTTTGCCAACGGTGACTAAGGGCAAACTAAATCATTAAAAATATGAATAAGTATTGCTCAAGGCGAATAAGTTTAAATGGATTAGCATTACAAACCGCAAAGCATTCCTTATATACAGCTTTGGCCATAGGTATTGAACATATACGTTAACTTTGAGTTTTTTGAAGAATATCAAATTAAAATAAATTGAAACAACTTGTATAAGTTTACAATGTTTATTATTCAAGAAAAAAATAAATATTTAGTGGGTGCACCTTTGCCTTAATTACAGCAAAAATTCTTTTTGGTAGAGAGCCCACAAACTTTTTACAGCGTTCCACTCTAGACCCAAAAGATTCTTCAACTCCTCCTTTGAAGTAATTACGTGACCCCTGACTTTGCGTTTTAATAAACCCTATAGATGTAGTATGAGATTTAAGTTCGGTGATTGGACAGGCCAGTCCATAATTTTCCCGAAACCAAGCCATTGTGCGCACAACTTTGTGACACCTTGAGTTATCCTTTTAGAACTTAACGGCGTCCATGTTTGTATCAGTAGTAATGCAGTTTCTATGATGTTTATGTATTTTGTAGAGTCCATACGGCCTTTCACACGAATATTTGTTTCATTTCAGAAGCGCGATACCCGGTGTACCAAAAATATGAAATGTGAATAAATATTACAGTGAATCCGCTCATTTTTTCTTTTGTTAATAAATTTTGTTTTGTAATCAAATTGTTAAAAGTTTGATTCTTCTAATCACACGATAAATGAGGAATCTTGTTTGGTAAAGCTTTGGTATTTTAGAGTCCACTCATACCGTGCCTTTTTAGCTTTTTGGGGAGTCATGTTCTTCCTGGCTTTACAGCATTTTAGACCAGCTTCTTGAAACTGTCTGCGAATGGTCCGAGCAGCGAGTTTTCCATCTATTTTTTTACAACTCTCTCAATACCTTTCGGTCATCACCCTCTGTCATGACCAGTTTGTACCCAGTTCTGGGTCTTTTTAATATGTCATCCGGTCATGGCGTGTTGCTCCATAGCATATTGCACAGATCAGCCCGCCCACGTTATGGTTTTCGAAATCTCTACCTGTGATATCCCTCGCTCATATAGAACTTGAATCTGCGCACTTTTTCCAAACTAAGTTCATTTGTTTTAGACATTTTGAGACAATATCACTAAATGTCACTAATCGAAACACTAAAAGCGTATTACATCATAGGATGTGTTCACCACGAGCGAAAGTAGCGAATTGAAAAATAAATAGAAAAATTTAAAAGCGACAAATTTGATTGGTAGGTTTGGCGTAAGTCATTGTTTTTAGCCTCTTTTTTAGATGCCGACAAAAAAGTTCTTAAACAACTGCTATGGTTATTGTAAACGTGCAAAATTTGTAGAGTGCTCAATACTTTTGGCCAAGGTTGTACTATAATCTCCTAATAACGTATATCCACGGTAAAATCTCCAGTATATAGAAGTGTCCGTTATTTAAAGACGGGTGAAAGTAATGAAAAAAAGAAATTTGATTGTGTTTAACACATATTAATATTAAAATAAAACGCGTTGCATTATTATAAAAGAAAGACAAAACAAAATAAAATGGCGTTAATTTATGTAACTCAAAATATACGCACTAACATTCCAAAAGATGTAATTATAGAATGTAAATCCAAAAAATGTTCAGTCAATTACGATGCGAAAATCAGAATTAAAAAAACCCTAGGAAATTGTAATATGTAATGCCTATGGATGCAGAATGAGTATACATAATACACCCATCTAACTGAACTCGTATACGCTGTCGATATTATATAAACTACAAGATAACACTGTCTATCTTTTAAACGGCATGGTAAGAGTTCAATGACATACTTACGTGCAAGTATTTTGGCTAAGAATATTAAAAATATAATTTAAATATCTTTATTATTTTTCTCGCGTCTACGAAAGAATTCTTGCAAAATATTTTGGATTTGGATATTTCATGCTTTTTTATTTTATTTCATAGACACCCTGTATAGTGCTTTTAAGCAATCAGTTAAGCATCGAGATAATTCATGCGTAGGAGATTGTGTATATGAGTCTACTGATTTAATTGGTATGTCATAAAATATTTACTTTTTATGCAACTCCAACGACCCATACAATCGAGTGGTCAAGGTGTAAATCGGAAGAAAAACTCTCCTTTAACTGATCGGTAATATATTTTGTATGGTAATACTGAAGCATTGTCGTAACAGTTGTAACATTCAATGCTTATTTCATTTTTTTTTGCATGTGGGACTGCTTAAATGCCTTTATTACGGTCAATCCCCATTGTAGCACATTGTGAAAATTTATTAAAACTTATCCCGAGTAAAACTATATTGAATGAATTTAATAATGATAAAAAATGATGGATTTCAAACAATAATTGTCCTGACAAAAAATTTCATCACATCAGTCAATGTTGAAAGAACATGGTATATGTTACGTATACGATATAGTTCCTATGTAAGAGGTAGGTGCCACAAATCCTCGGCCTAATATAGAAGAAAGAAACTTGAAGCCATAAAAGAAATTTTATTTTTCATTGTATATCCCCTATTCTTCTATACATTTATTACAACGATTAATTAATAATTCGGTACCCTTGTAAAAATAATCTCAAGTTTCTCCGTCCAAATGTTCTATAACAGTTGCTTGTAACTCATTGTTGTCCTTAAAACGACGTCCCCTAAGGTTTTTGTTATAAATTAGAAAATAAATAAAAATCACAAGGAGGCATATCCGGACAATACGGTGGATTTTCCAATTCTTGAAAGCCACGTTCATGGATGGCAGCTAGTGAAACGGCGGCTGTATGGACGGGGCATTGTCGTGCAATAATCGCACACCTTTTGTCAATTTTTCACCTCGTTTTGTGCGAACACTGTTCCTTAATTTATACAATAAAGACGCATAATATGTTATAAATTTGATGACCGAAATGAAACTTTTTATGACACAGTTTTAATGTAAACATTTTCCAATAAATTTCACTTAACTCTTAAATGTATCTAAAAAATTATCGAGTAAAATTTGAAACCGTGTATCATAGGTATATCGATTTCAATGGCAATATTTTCAGATAATGGATTCATTCGTTTGCTGCCGATACTCCAAACCATACACAAACAAGGCTCACTCGTACGTTACGCTCCGAACAGCAGTGAAGTTCGCAAATAAACCGTAGTGGCGTGCCAGATGCGTATAAATTTCAATTACGGTCTCGTTTATGAATACGTAGTTAATTTAACGGATAAAATAACAATCATATAGACGGTGGAAAGGGAACGCGGGGGCCGTACACCTATATTTAGGAGGAGAAGGGGGGCACCCCCGTCGGCGTACCGTAATAAGGATTGAGTTATTTACATCGCCTGGGGTCCATTATTTACTTTTAATAGGAATTTTGGGGCTTTTATTAACGAAATAAATCTATAATATGCGTATATACGTACGAATACCGTAGCGCCCTCTGCGGTGGACGATAGTAGCCACCCCAACAGAATCAAAACATAAAATATTGACTTCAGATTAACGGTACGTGATTGACTGTAAATGGAGCGGCCAACGGTGTGGCCGGCAGTGTTTTTCGCAAATATGAAGTAGTTATTATTAAGTAATCGTCCTATTCGAGCCGAGCTATTGTTATTGAGTAATTTTTCTACATTTTATTATGCTTCCTTAGGTACGATTTTATCTTTCTCCTTTACGCGTTTTATTAAATCGTTTATGTATTTGGATTTGAAAATGTATTAAACGTTACTTGTTAGTAAGAGTCTGAAATTTTGAACGTGCTTCACTCAAAAACCTCATATGCCGCGAAAATTTGAAAAATAGATATGAAACTAGTCGGAAACATTGTGTATCAATGTCTTCAGTTCATGTAACATTCCAAAAAGTTTAATTTTGTGTGTCAATGTTATATTGTCAAATACAACAGACATAATTTATGAGATCATGTTACAGTAGAGTTGCAATTTAGCGAACTCCGACTCGAATGAACTGTTCATTGGAGCGCGTCCAATGGACGACTAAAATTTTACATTACGTCGTGATATAACGAACAACGAAAAGGCCCGATACAGTACTTCACCATTAAAACGCATGTTTAATGTCGGGACTTCCCCTAAATATACATCTTCACGTGTTTTAGTGCGTAAATAGCACTGACTGAATGAAGTTGGCAGTGCCATAGTAAATAAGTAAGTACATACAGTAAACACTCGCTCACGTAAATACCCGGTAGTGGAAACCCGGCCATGTAAACAGAAGATTGTTACTATAGGATCAAATGGAACGCCCGATAATGTAAACAAGCTCGCACCACGTACATTTCGATAATGTAAACAGTTTAGGTTATTTTTCGATTTACGTGCGTAACTGAATCGAGCAAAAGAATATTTACGTAAACGTTTTCAGCGTCCGGTACCGGTTGTTCCCCGATTTATGTATGGGATTCCTGTAGGTGTTATCTCTCTCTTGCCTCTCGTGAAATAAAATAGTGTGCGCCTAAAATCACGCCAGAGCACACATGGTATCCACGTCCAATAAAAGAACATTTTTGAAATTAAGTAACGAAGTAAAAATCATCGCCGTGATTAAAAAAGGTGCGAGGGTGCTTCAATTGGCAAAAAATATGGGAGTATCTAAAGTCACAATCTGTAAAATTAAGCGATTCAAGTCAAGCGTAAATACTTTTGCGGGACAATTTAAGAATTTTTTTTGTGCAAAGCCAAAACACTTCGCTACTCTTCAATATTTTCTATCCTTGGAAAAGTATACTTGCTAACCTCTAACAAACGTTTTCCCTTATTTCTGTTCTAAGGAGATTTCCTTAATTCTTCACTGTATGCATTAAAACTTAAAACTAAGAAGCAGATCCAATTTCTTACTTTAAGCAAACAAGATGGAAATACACTACACAGCGGCTTCCTGAGATAAAAATATTTTCGAAATAATCTGTTTGGTCATTGAGTAAATTCCTTTAATTACTCGAAGGGAATATGGTCCTTAGATTATCTGTAGGATTAAGCAATCCTTTTTTTCAGGGTAGGTAAATCCATACATTTAGTGGCCAATTTACATTCGCCGGACGAAATACTAAAGCATCCAATAGCTCGCACATTAAGTAATTACGCAGGATGTATTTATATTAAGTGAAAATAAAATCACAATTATCGCAAATTCGTGATCAGTTAAAAGATTTTAAAAATTACATAAAGTCACAACGGTATTTTTTGTCTTCGCATCAACCGCTTGAATTTCCGCTACGCAGCGGAAGCGAAGGTTACGACATGATAGCCCCGGGAAATACTTATTCACTTTTCAGGGAAATATCTTGTTCGCTTTATAACTGCGTATAATAGAAGGAAAAGCATCGGAAAAGTTTACGATTTTGCATATCGAGATTAAATTTCATTGTATTAGAATTTAAAGGTAAGCAAGTGAGTATAGATAGTATACCGGGTATAAATCTCATGTAAAAACTTTCTCAAATAATTAAAATTTCGAAGCTGTTTTAAAAGTTTTCTTTGTTTGATCTAGTTGCCGGCGGCGGCGTCATCGTTACATCGGAGAGAGAAGTAAGAAGAAGAGAGAGATGGCTACAACTTTGAACGCCTACCGGATTTCGTGTTACTTTCTCACAAAATCGAGCAATAGGAAGTTACGAAAAGGTACACTATCGCTCATAAGTTTAAGACAACCTAACGAAAAATTGCAAAATATTAAAAGTTCAATATCAGTTATATCTCGAGTGGATAAGGCGTCTCGAAAGTACTACTATTGTAATTATATTATTGTATCTAATACGTGTTGTCTTTTCCATACAAGCATCGGCCAGCTATGAGTTACTATTACGCCAGCGCCTGTGAAACAACTTAAGATAATCTTTCTCAGCATTCGCAGTGAAGTGAGGAAAACTTCAGAAAAACCTAAACCCTGAGAAGCAGCCCTCCGAGGTTCGAACGCCGGACCTCGGAACTGATAGCCAAGCGCGCAAGGCACTGGGCCACCAGACCCCTTTTCAATAGATGTATGTACATGTTTGGCTCGTTAAAAATGCGTTCTCTTTTCATTACATCTTAATACGGATTTCTGAACGTAGTCTTAAAGTTATGAGCAGTAGTGTACTTCCTCATTTTCCTTCTCCTTTTTTCCAAGTAGCGGACGTTTTTTTAAATGATTTATTTTGCTTGTTTTAGCCTTGATAGGTATACGTGCCAGTACCACTTCTATAGTTTCTGATCAGTCGCTTCATTCCCAATCCCTGTCCCCTCCCAAATCCATCCAACTATACATATACGTATTAATTGAAATTTATTTTGTGCAAAATGCGCGCCGCTTGTTTGCAGGCAAACGTTGTACTGTAATTAGCGAAATCAAATCGCACACACGGTTACGTATGTACATACATTTATAGCGAATTTCCGTAGCAATTAACTTTAATAATAACTGTTAATTACATATTATGATTGCGGTAGTTTACTATACCGCGTAGATAATACACACGGCGTTGTAATTGTACTGAAGAATATTTGATTGTTATCCGGTTGTTTGGTGTTGAATTGAATTTGTTGATATTGCGTTGGGTACCTGGCAATGGAAGTCGAGCATCGACAGTATACAAATCAATTCGTTCAAGTTGTAGATATACCACCGTACCGATATTGGATAGCAAAGCTAACGGAGGTATTATATACATACGCAATATGTTGGAAAAATAAGGGAATTTATAAATTTAGAGAAAGTTGCTAATGCCATCCGTTGAAACAATATATAGTTTAACAATTGTATATCCCTTCTACAAAACGAGACAGCCGGAATTAAAATCGATCAAGTGGTAGTTAAGTTATAGTGTTTAAAGTACTTTTTATCGGTTCGTTACAAACATAATGGAACAGCGAGGTAATAAGTAAAAGTTCATGGTGTATGATGATTGTTTATCCCGTATGCATGTATTGGAGTGACATAAGCGATTTCAGGCCGTCCAAGAAACAAAAATCGCGAGGAGCTGGTCGAAAAAGTACATGAAATTATCGCATACGATGCGAATTCGATTGTGAGATGGATAATGAAAGATTTGAACAAATAGAAAGTCTGTGCTCGAATTGTACTTCTAAATTTATGCTATCATTGGTTGAACGTGCCCGGAGCAGTATTAACGTAGAAGGGATATATTTTGAATAAAAATTAATAATTCTGGCGAAATAACTAGTGTGCGTTAGACTGTTATCGTGTCATTCTTGCAGTCACGTTAATCGTGTGTTATATTGCGCCAGCCAAGTGATATATTTTTTTAAAGAAATGGATGTCTATGAAACAACAGAGAAAGAACAAATTATGAAATGGTTTTATGTATTACCAATTTAACGCATGCAAACATGGAGCAAGTTTTTCCCAAATGATGTTTCTTCTGGAGTTATTTAAAGCGGAAGATATTCGTTACATCTGCTCAAAGAGCAAATACTTTGAATGAATTGCGGAAAAAAAATCGAGACAACGTTGCAAACATGCCAGGACAAAATATTTGTTTAATATTACGCACAAATTTTATAATAAATAGTTAAATTTAAATTAAATTAACGTTTATTTAATTTGCTGCCTTATTGCGTACGATTTAGTTTTGGTTCGTTTTTCTTGGGTGTACATTAACACTTCTTTAACATTTTGAAGGAATAAATCACAAATTTATGATTGATGATGAAGCATAAGTTTTATGATTTATACTTTTATAACTAAATATAATAATTATTTCACCACACAATGACTTCTTCAGATATAATGCGCGTGGTGAAACAATTGTTATACTTAGTTATTAAAGTGTAAATCATAAATCGTGTGTCTTGTGCTTTTACCTTTCCTAGTCATAACGGTTGTCGGGTTCAGTTGAAAACGTGAACCGCAATTGTTCGCGAAACGCCAGGGACAAAAAACCTAGTGGCACGGCGGAATCCGACAACCATCACGACTATGACAGTAGTGAAGATTTATAAACAATTGTTAGAAAAGAAATTAAGGCAAATAGTAGAACCGACATTATTAGAAGTCTAAAGTGGGTTTAGAAAAAACAAAAGTACACAAGACCATACTTTTACATTAAAAGAGAAAACGTACAAAAAAATATCTGCAGGAGAAAGCCTATACTTAGTTTTTTCGGACAGGAGATTTGACAGGGTATCCAGAAATAAAGTATGGGAATATTTACAGAAGAGAGGAGCAAATTACTAATTAATAATAGCTGTCAAAAGCTTATATGAAGAAACAGCAAACTGTGTAATAAGTAGAAATACGAAATCGGAGGTACTCTATACAAGGGAAGGTGTTAGACAAGGACGTGGACTTAGCTCTCTACTATTTATAACATTTATTGATGAAATTATTAGAGAGACAAGAAAGAGAACATATGTATATATACATTGTCCGCAATATCTTCACGGAAAAACAGATCATTTTACGTTTTGGGGTATGTATTATGGTTCCCACGCCCCGTAATCTGAACGACATGAAGGATTCCATTCGTTAGGAAAACATGACTATACATCAAGCGTGTTGAAGTATGTTATGGAGAGCTTCGAGCAGAGGATCAAAACGCGATGGACATCATCTCGATGACATTATCTTCCATAATTGATGCGCATCTTAAATGGCATGATGTAAGTTTCGTTTTAATATTAATAAATCTTCATTAAACTAACATTAATATTAAACCACCGACGGTATTAGTAATGATAAAATTACAATTTCTTTGTAATTAACCAACGTAATTAAATTACTGAAAAAAAATTTTAGTCTCGGAAGGACTTGAACCCACAACCTATATGTTACCGGCTAGATGTGACGATGTCAGTAGATATACCATAATATCTCACAGACACTGGTTTCGAGGTTAAAAGCGATTTGAACTCACAAGTGATCTCGTGGTGTAATGGTAGCACGATACGCCAGTAACGTAGAGGTCGTGGGTTCAAATCCCTCTGGGACTTTTCAGTAATTTAATTACGTTGGTTAATTGCAAGGAAATTGTAATTTTATCAAATATACATTATCTTGAAAATTCTTTATGCACTGTCCGGTTCCTGGATGTCATTCTGTATAAAGTAGGTCGAGATAATATAAACAATGAAAAAAAAAACGACCCTTAATAAATTTGAAATGTCCCAGAGAGTAAGTTTTATCCTCACGAAAAGCGGAATTTTTTTCTCCACTCCATCCCTTTCTAAACGTATCCGGAACAATAGAATCGCACGCGAACATAATACCATTGAGAGTGCATTGCGAAGGTAAATTGTTTACAATTTAATTTCATACAAACGACCATGCACGTCTCGCGTAAGAAACGTAAGCAGTTTTCCGCATCACGTCGCATATAATTCCAACATTCTCGGCTCCTTTAATTCGAATAATAAACAACCCGAGTGATAACTTCAACGCTTTCAGTGCAGTTTTACCATGAGATATGCACATACAACTGGTACGTACGGGTTTTGAGAGCGCAAAGCAAAAAGAAATTTAATTTCAGGTAAGTGTATACTATCTCATATTACACACGTGTATACCAAGGTCTACGTACGTATACATGTATACCATTGCTGCATCGACCACGTGCACACAGCACTTCTTACTTATAACTGTACATTTGCATTGGTAAAGGTCTCGTAATGCGAAATCGTAGATTTAGTATTGAAATGGATGTACATTTCTCTTATATGGCGATGCTCGATCATTTTAATAACCTTCACCAATTTAATCTCCCAAAACCCGCATGGTATTTTGTATTCGTGTCGCCTTTCTAGTTTACACAAATTGGAGATGATTAAAGATGGCAAAAACGCGCGGCGATTCATTGGGCGTGCGTCATGCAGTTCAAATTAAGTGAGCACCATTGCTATCTCTGTTATTATTGTCTCTAGAAAATAGGTTACATTAATAAGGTAATAGTGTTTTTAACCCCGATTAATACGGAGTATACGAGAAAACAATTCCGTGACGCATGTCCGAGAAGCTTTGAGATTTATTTTTTTTTAACGGAACATCCTGTATATTAAAAAAAATTAAAACATGTATTTATTAAGTTATGACGCAAACATTTTAATACACTATTGTCTTAGAACGAAAAGGTTTAATTATTAAAAATAGTTGGTTATTTGATTTTACGTTGTTCTGTGGTTTTCTGTTATTATTATTACTTTCTTGGACATTTTTCGTTATCTTTCATTGTTCAGTATTAAATAATATCTCGCTATGTTTCCTCGTTTGGAGAAATGCGATATGTTGGAAGCATAAGTCAAGCTTATAAGAAAGCTTAGAGCGGAGAAATATCGAACAATACTGGAGCAACAGGCTATACCTCCTGGGCATCGGCTAATTGGTAATAATTTCTTCCTGTAGCAAAATAACTATCCCAAACACATTTCTCGACTGATCAAGAACTATTTAAGTTAACTACAAGGGGACATCGAACATGTTTGGAATTATCTTGACCCTAACAAGATTGAAAGGGCACCAACCACAAAAATGGTACCGTATTTCGGACGATTACATTAGAACACTGCGTGACACTCTCCAGGCTCGTGTAAGAGACACTGTCAAAAGTAAGAGTAGCCAAACGAAATATTAAGAAACTAAAAGTCCTCAAAATATTCAGTACACTATTTACTGATATAAATATTGTATTAGTTGTAAACATTTATCGGGCAATACAGCTACTTACATTACGGTAACACGTTTTCTCTTGAATTTCGTTTTCATAAAATTTATCTAGGCAAATCTTTCTTTCGCACAGTAGTGTGATGGGAACATGTGATACAGTGAAATACAAATACGTCACGTTTGCTATCATTGTTTATTTGGCTTTATCACCGTAACATCACACGCCGTCCCAATTCTGTAGAGTTCAATGTCCTTGGCCTCTTCAAAATAATTTCCAAGCAATCCTCGAAATGTTCAATCAAGTTTGGCGAGAAGGGTCGTTTAGGAAGGAGAAGCGAGGGCGGAGGAATTCTCACACCACAATATATTGTAAGTGATAGTGTAGTTAAATCTATGGACAAGTCAGTTTCTCTGTGAGACACGGAAACCATGCTTCTTCACTGTCAAAAAGGGACAATTCAGTTACTGTCTTTGGTACTGACTCCCTGGTGCAGAATTTATTTTTAATAAGTTTAGTTCCGCCATTGATTCCTATTCTTTCCACGTCCTTTTCTTTTCAAGTATCCTTTAAATCAGGTATGGGCAACCTTTGACATGTTGCGGGCCAAACTTTAGTGTGCAAATACGTTCGCGGGCCGCGTTGAAACCCCATATCACTCGATCTTCCTCATTTGGAGTAAGTAGTGTAAGATATTTTTTTAATTGGGTTTCTCAAAATGTCCCGCCGGCCGGATCAAGTCTTACAGCGGGCCGGTGGTTGCCCACATATGCTTTAAATATTTCGTACTGTTCTACTTTTATTCAGACACAGTCTCACAAACACCTACAATAGCGCAAGTATCTTAAATATACATATAGTTGATTTGAGAAAAGAGAGTCACGAATTCAATCTGTTCACATGTTTTTGAATATTAGAATTTAGACTACAGAAACATTTCAACATCAACATTTCTTGTAATCCCGAATTAATGGTAATTTTATCATATTCTTGCATCTAATTCCATTAAACAATCGCGAGCAGACATCTTTTCTTTGTCCATTTGCTTTTGTTATGCTACCGCTAGCCTAGTAGATAATTTATTTTTCCGTATTCAATACCTTTTGAACGGATACGTAATAAAACGACGACAGGAAAGGAGAAGGAAACGCTGAAGAACGGTCGGGAGCGTGAATACCGTAAGATCGCAGCGGAACCAACCTTTAACTAATGGAAATCTCGTGAAATCTACGACAGGCAGCGCCGCAGCACACCCGCTGGTGACTGTATGTACGCGCGAACTATAGAGATCCAGTAAAATGGATTTGTTTAACATGAATATATGCATGTTTCTGTGATTTCGCGGGACCGCTTTTACACGAGTGCAGGATAAATAAGACGAGAAACTATGTTCTAGAATCGCGCAAAGTCGTTTCCAGCGCCGCAATCGCCTTTTTCCTCGTAGTTCTTCAAACTAACGCGTATGCATGCAACAATCGCGAGAACATACGTTTTCCATTTCGCACACGTAATTTATTCCGCGGACGAGTGTTTTTGGGAAAAAAAGCGCGCGTTCAGCCATACAAACAGAGCGGAATAAACCGAGCGAAACCATTCGCGGAAAGAGATTTCCTGTGGAATGCGTTTGAAGCAATTCCCAGTAGAATGACGTGCAATCGTTAGCAAGGGTATTTGTGGCGATAAGCGTTTACAATACATACAATTGTAGGCAGCATGTTTTACCGTTACTATATTAGTTTTGGAATAGTTAAATAAAATGTTAATTTTGAGGTTATCAAACGCAAATATGATAAATCACAGAGACATGTGTATTGATGAACAAGTAACTTTGGATATTACTAAATATACACGGTGACAAATTGGCAATAAATGACATAAATTAAGGAAGCAAAAAATATAGATCTACAGATATTGATTATCTTTTATAATACATTTATTAATAAATCTTATAATGGTGGAAAAGGAAGTGATAAAAACGATCAATGCGATGCTAGAGATGAAGTAGACATACAGAATAAAATGATAAAGGACAAAACTATAATTAGACAACTTACCCCTTTGGTGTGGAACGACAATATTTCGAAGAAAACAAAAACCCGGATGTTCCACACTTTTGTTGAAAGGTGTGTTACCTAAGAAAGTGAAATGTGGGAGCTGAATAAGAAGATGGAAAACAAAATAATGTCAACGGAGATGATGTACTGGAGACGCTGTTGTAAAAAAGCATTATCAGATCATGAAAGAATAAGAGAAACAATGTAAGTTGACACATTATTAATACATGAAATAGAACGGAAACAACTATTTTGATATGAGGAGGATGGACCAGGACAGACTACCACAATGTTTGGAGATGAAAGCCGGCTAATATAAGGAAAAAGGGAAGACCAAGAAGGCGTTGGAAGAAAGGAATTAAAGAAATTATGCAGAAGAGAGGATTGAGGGAAGATGGTTTTGGGGATAGAGACTGGGATGCGATCGATGGCAAAACTAGCTCCTTACAAACCGCGATAATAAAAAAATAATAAACATGTTCTTATCTATATCGAAAAAAATAACAATTGAGAAAGGCGGCCCACAAGTTTTATGCAGCTTCAGGTCTTAATCAAAGTAGGCGCCTGTCATCAAAAATTCAAGTTAGAATTGCTTTCTATATTACTGACGTCTGTTGAGTTAACGAAATACGTGAAATAATGGTTTTAATTGTTCCAATTGTTAAAATTCGGGAAGACTGAGAATCTTGCGGTAAAGGAAAAACCAGAGCTACAGCACAGTCGACTATCAAAAGGTGTAGAGAAACTGGTAATGTTAGTAATAGACCTAGATTTAGAAGATCAAAAGTATTAATTAACCGTGATATCCGTTTGTTAATAAGGAAAAGCAAAAAAAATTAGAAAAGCGCTCGGACTTTAGCGTCCGAGATGACAACAGCTACTAATAAAATAGTATTTGTTGAAAATGTGTGTAGAATATTACAAAATAATGATAATAAGTTCAACATTTATGGATGCTATGGAGGGATAATGTCTAAAGAAAGAATAAGGAAGAGTTAAAATTAGAAAGTACGACACCAACAGTGAAGCATGGTGGCGGCAATGCCATAGTTTGGGATTCGATGGTGGCAGTTGAAATAGGACCTTATTGAGACTATACTGAGTCAGATGAAATATATTTGAAATATTGCGTACCAATTTGTTACCCAGTGCTAATCGCTTAGGTCTTTGTAGGTATTGAATAGTGCAAAGAGGCAATGGAGCTAAGAACACTACCTGTAACGTGAAGCAGTGAATACTTCGTACTGTCTCCAAAGTCTTGATCATCTTCCTCAGTCACTGGATTCGAACCCCATTGAACCTATCTGGACAGTGTTACAGTAAGAAGAGTTCTTGAATTGTGGTTACAGAAAATTTATTTTGTTTATGCCTAAATGATTGCAGACCGTTATAAATGCTAACGGAGGTCACACGAAATATTAAATCAGTTTTTAGAATTATTTTCATAGTGTTGCTAGTTAAGACTTTTATAAGTTAAAGATCTATTAATTACACACATTATTGTTCAGAACCCACCATTCAAATCACCTTAAAATATGTTCTGCATACAATTCTATTTCGTTTTTCGTTAGTGGTTCTTTTTCTCATGACGATTTGCAAATTTCCATTGCATCTTGTATCAGATTTGTTACATTCGAGTTGTAGCTAATTATTTACCAAAAAAATAAGAACGTTTAATTGAATTAATACGATCGGAATAACTAAAAAACTCCATAATTGTAATTTCATTATAATTCAAAACAACGAAAACTTAGAAAATCTTAGATTTGTGCTAGCTCAGTCTAACATCTTATGCGCAGATGTATCTTAACCTAACCTTCCCTCTCTTTTAGAGGGAGTATAACACATTGCAATTATAAACCCTATTGGATTCGGAATTTGAGACGTTTCACAGATGATATATTTTCACTTCATTAAAAACAGATTCAGTGCAGTGCTATAAATCAACGATTTATTCAGTTATAACAGATGTGATACAAAAATGCCGTAAAAGTAATTCATGCGTTGAAAAAAAATTGTAAATTGCATAACAACTATCTCACCCTAAGCAGTCTTCAATGACCATCGTATTATTTATCATGGATTAACTTTTTGTTCATATATAGAAGAGGATTTGAGTACTTCTTAAATTAGTTTACAAATGTTTCAAGAATATTTTTTGTTTAAATACAGCTGTGGCCATATGTATTCGCCACTCTCGTTTTGAACGAGTTACACGAATATTATTGTATTTATAAGAAGCAGGGTCGATGACGGACTCAACTAGGTACCTGGTAATGAGGGTTTAATGGATTATTGTAGGCCATTCTGAGTAAATTAGAAAATAGCCGTAAAATTGTAATTTCTGAATATTTCTTCAGTCTTTCTTTAAAGTTGTAAGAGTAAGGTTGAGCTAGTTAGAGTGAAGATATTGTGTCTATGATTTTGTCTGTGTAATACGATAGTATATAGTAAAAAGTAATGCCGAAAACACGCGAATTGACGGAGGTAGAGCGAGGACAAATTGTGGTGTTAGAAAAGCAAGGGTTCTCGGCGTCTGCTATTGCCCGACAAGTGAAATGTGCGCGATCGACAGTTAGAATGACGATAAAACGATACAAAGAGAGTGGATCTTTGACAAATAAACCGAAAACTGGTCGGAAAAGAAAGACAACTAGCAGAGATGAGCGAGTCTTAGAGCGGATGTCTTTGCGAAACCGGAAAAAAGGGTCTAAACAGCTTTCCAGTGAGCTTTTCCGGCTACATAATGTTGCTATATCTCCTCGCACGGTTAGAAGACGCCTTGGTGAATTAAATTTAGGTGGATACAAAACTCGACATAAACCACGGTTGTCTCCTCAACAAAAGAAAAAGAGACTGCTGTGGGCTAAAAGTCACCGCGACTGGACCATTGACAATTGGGCCAATGTTATGTGGACGGATGAGTCAAATACTGAGGTAAGTAATACATAATTATTGTATTTGCGGTATTCTGTATTCAATTCCTGGTATCTACAGTGTTTTTATTCTTTTTAATGGGTTCCAAAATGTAACAGTATTCATGTTTTTGTTGGTAGCTTTGTAGTAAACCTGGCCCTCAATACGTGCGACGCAGGCGAGGAGACCCCTTCCATCCAGACTGTATCATCCCGACTGTCAAGTTTGGGGGTGGTAGCATAATGGTTTGGGGTTCCATGAGTGCAACAGGCGTCGGAGAACTGTTCGTCTGCGAGGGCCGAATCAACAGTCGGACGTACATCGACATGTTGGAAGAAGTTCTGGAACCGTGTTCGTTAAAATTATTCGATAATGATGAGCCAGAGTATTACTTCCAACAAGATAATGCACCGTGCCATAAATCTCGCGAAGTAATGCGCTGGTTCGAGGAAAATAACGTGCGGGTCCTGGAATGGTCGGCAAAATCCCCGGATTTATCGCCAATTGAGTATTTATGGTACATTTTAAAGCGAAATGTAGCTAAATACTCATGTACCACAAAGCAATGCTTAAAAACAAAAACATTCGAAGAGTGGAATAAAATCATCCCCGAACAGTGCTACAACTTAGTGAGCAGTATGCCCCGACGAATTCGTGCGGTGATAAAAGCCCAGGGAGGAGCTACCAAATATTAAGCAATATCTGTATACACTCACAATGAAACATTTTCATCGATCAATTTTCTTTTATTTCTTATATATTCGTCGGAATAAAAAACAATAAAGGGTGGCCAATACATATGGCCACAGCTGTATCTATCCTTTTCTCGTAGCTACTATAAGAAATATCTATTTTCGTTACACTACGAGAGATGTCTTAAGTTTTCCATACTGGAACTTAGGGGACGTCATTGATTAAGTGTCAGTATTAAAAATTAAACTCCATCTTTCGTTAACCTAAATCCAAAGCTTCAGTGCGCTGCGTATTGCTACAACGAAGTGCCGAAATTGAAAAATTAGTTGAAAAATTAAATCAAACCTAGAACATTTTCGCGCAATGATTTTTTTATAATTATCTAAGAATGCCTCGCCGAATTGATTGCTATTTTCGGCAATGAAGTATTGCATTAGTCATTCGTTGGTATCAAGAACTTAAACGTGGACGGATTAGTTTTAACGACGATCCAAGAGCTGGTGCACCAAAAACGGCAATCAGGAATACGTCGATGAAGAATTGTGTGTCAAAAAATAGTTTCCTGTCGTCCGAAGAACAGAAGGCAGCTAAAGTGAATTGGTGTCAAAAAACTCTAGACCGCTTCAACGCCGGAAACTCTAAAAATGTGTACAACATCATCAGTAGTGATGAATCTTGGATCTGTTTGGGTGTTACAAGGTACAGTAAGGCCGATAAAAGTCATTCGTTCGAAATATCTCCAAAAAGATCGTCGCGACATTTGTCTCGAAAACAGATCATGTAGCAACAATTCCTGGTACTGCCAATTGGTATATAACCATTTGTTTGCTACAAGTCATCGCTGACCTTCGAAAAACCAACTACTAACGATAAATCATCTTCCACCAAGGAAATGCATGTTCGCACACAGCACGCAAAACAAATGAATTTTTAACGCAACAAAACGTCGAATTGTTAGCCCATTCTCCAATCCGGACCCAAGTCTCGACGATTTCTTTACCTTTCCAAATATCAAGAACGAACTGCACGGTCAAAGGCTTCAGTTGCCAGATGGAGCAGTCAATGCCTTCAAAAACACAATTTTGACGGTACCAACAAACGAGGGGAAATAACTGCTTCCAGAACTGATTCGAGCGTATGAAGAAGTGCATTAACTTTCGTGGAAAATACTTCGAAAAACAATAAATTCTTTAAAAGCTATCTACTGTTTTATTTCACCACTATATGCAAAATTTAAAAGACAATCCTGGTATTACATTTTTGAATATTAAATTCTTTATGTTTGAAAGTAAAGCCGCCTTTGTGAAGGTGCAGACTACTTATGACGTACGTCATTCTCTAGAGAATTTTCAATTTAAACTTTCTATGACATTTATTCGTTTCGAAATGGTTAGATTTAAACTAGATAAAACGACCGTCCCTGTTAGCATTCTGTTTCGCTGCGAAATTGCTAACAGACGTCTTGTATAACTTATCCTGAAACTCTGGTCGACTACATACAACGATGCTATACATCGAATAGAGCAGTTGTACAATAAAATGTTTATTTTTCGCGACCGAATGCATGCCTACATCCGATTACTTTACGATCCGCATCTGGCACGGCGAGACCGAGAAGAGTTAAAATAGAAGCCACCCACATATTATGCGCCGTCGGCGTTCGGGTGATTCTAATTGTTCTTATTGTTCTAACTCGCGACGGACGGCAAACAAAACTGCTACAGCAATCTATTATTTGAATGAATTTAATTAATGGTCTGCGCACACATTGTAGCAATAACAGTAGTGGAACACATTGCTCTTACTTTAAGGTACGTTAGAATCAGCGATATAATGTGCGGTTGTAAGTAAAAGGTGTATAAAGTACTTTTGAGAAACATTTATATTCCCACGGCTTCTTATACTTGTTCAAAGAAGTTCTTTGGCTTTGGTCTGATGGTGGCTATTTTACTCTAAGACTCTTTAAAAAGGCGGCTTAAGTAGGCGTCCCTACAATAGAAACATATGACCTAAATTCAGTTTTGATAAAACTGTAATTTCTTTGCAATTAACTAACGGAATTAAATTACTAAAAATACATCAGTCTCGGAAGGACTCGAACCCATGACTTCTACGTTATTGACGTAATATGCTACCGCGAGACCTCTTGTGAGTTCGAATCGCTTTTAATCGCTAGATGTCATGATGTCAGTAGATATATCATAATATCTCACAGAGACTATTTTATTAATGAAAGTAAGTTCCAACAATTAAACTAATATTAATATTGATATCAATATTAACGTTAAGCGACCGTTGGTATTAGTAATGATAAATTTACAATTTCTTTGCAATTAACCAACACAGAAGTGTTAAAAAGAGTATCAGTCTTGGAAAGACTCGAACCCACGACCTCCACTTTATCGGCGTATTGTGCTATCAATACATCCCCACCTAGACGTTCGCAGTTTACCCAATTTTATTCTGAAAAGAAAAAGTTTATTGCTGGTACCGTAGCCATGGCAGATCGGAAAAATAGGTTTCTGTTGACCTTAAATGATATAATTAATGTTTTCTGTTAACTTTTATATTACTTTGTCCCATAAAGAATTTAGTGTTGCTGCCCTTTTGGAGCAAAAGTATATCTCCGAAGTATGTCCAGCTTGACATCAGATAATACATACAGCTTTTCTCATGGTATTGGTGAAATCATTCACGAGAAAAAAAATTACAGCGTTCATATCTTTGGTATTATTTTCTAGGCAACCTTTTAGATATGTTTTAAATACGTCGTGGTAAGGCTTGAGAAATTATTCACATGTGCGGCCTTTTATGCGAGTGCCCTTCGGGATTAGCAATCCATGTATTGCTCGAGAGAAGGGTGGGAAGCTGTACCCGCTTCTTTTCGCTATGTGTGACTTTTGGCCGACAAGTGGTTTATTCTTTTGGCACGAATTAGCGCCAAGAATAATCACTTATTATACAAAACATGAATCCAAAAAAATTTAGAAAATTGTAATATTTGCCGCCTATAGATACAGAATGTGTATACATAATACATCCGTCCAACCAAACTACCTGAAGTTCAATTATTCCATCGTTTTATTCTACAATACCGATTTGTATACGGGCATAAGATATTCTTATTCCTAGTAATCAGGCTTTTACGAATAAACTGCTTGCAAACGTTTGATCATGTATTTATCAAGTCTGTACCTTCATCTTAGCTCTGTTCATCGTTCGCACTACTTATTTTGTACACAAACTGTGCTTTCTTCCTAACACCCTAGTTCAGTTACTTTCTGATAATTACGATTTTTGTTGTTCTGCAATTGACATAAATACTGATGTATATTTCCCTCAGTTTAGCAGTTCAGTTCAGTTCAGTTCAGTCCTAACCAAGTAGAAAATCATGCGACCCGTTCTAGACGTAAATACCATATATTATTTATACCATATTGTTATCCATTGTTAAATTAGACTTGAATATTTAAAGACTTCACAACAGCATACATACACGCATACATTGCAACAAGACAGCTGTCGATGTTATAAAAACTACAAGATAACACTGCCCACCTTTCAAACGACATGCTAAGACTTCAATAGCATAGCTAACACATGGGCTGAAAAGTCCCGGGCCTAACAAAGAAAACACGTTTTTTTTGGGTGAAAATTAGCTTTATTCATCAACGTAATCTCCATCAAGAGCAACGCAATCATTCCAGCGCCGCTCTGACATTTCAATACCACTTTTGTAGAACGATTTATCTTTTGCCTCAAAATAGGCCTCAGTTTCAGCGATAACCTCTTCATTCGTGCGAAATTTCTTACCGGCGAGCATTTTTTTGAGGTCTGCGAACAGCCAGTAGTCGCTGGGAGCCAAATCTGACGAATACGGTGGATGTGGGAGCAAGTTCAATTCATGTAGTTTTGCCATTGTTTTGATTGACTTGTGACATGGTGCGTTGTCTTGATGAAACAAATTTTTTTTCTTTGCCATATGCGGTCGTTTCTTTGCAATTTCGGCCTTCAAACGCTCCAATAACGCTATTATAATATTCACTGTTGATGGTATTTCCTTTCTCAAGATAGTCCATGAATATTACACCATGTACATCCCAAAATACCGGGGCCATAACCTTTCCAGCCGATTGTTGTGCTTTCGGGCGCTTTGGACGAGGTTCACCAGTTGCTGCCCACTCAGATGACGATCGTTTTCCGGAGTGAAGTGATGGATCCATGTTTCATCCATTGTCACATATCGACGCAAAAATTCCGGTTTGTTACGTTTAAACATGGCCAAACACTGCTCAGAATCATCAACCCGTTCTTGTTTTTGGTCAACAGTGAGCAAACGCGGCACCCACTTTGAACAGAGCTTTCTCATAGTCAAATGTTCATGCAATATAAAGCCAATACGTTCTTTTGATATCTTTACGATATCAGCTAGCGCACGCAACTTCACTTTTCGATCATTCAAAACGATTTTGTGGATTTTTTTTATGTTTTCTGGTGTTACCGCCTCATTTGGACATGGACGTTCTCCATCATCGGTGTCTCTACGACCACGTTTGAAGTCAGCAAACCAACGTTTTATTGTTATTTCTGATGGAGCGGAGTCCGCATAACACTTTTCAAGCCATTGCTTCGCTTGAACGGTATTTTTTCCCATCAAGAAGCAGTGTAAAATTAAAACACGAAATTGTTTTTGATCCATTGTTTTGAAAATAACAAAAGTAGCGTGACTCTTAGCACAATAACCCACAAACTAATGAATTGAATATCATGAAATTTTAACAGCTGTCTTTTGAAGGTTAGTACTAACTGAGAGAAAGGTGAATGCAATAAAACTAGCGTCATCTATGTGTTAGTCCCGGGACTTTTCAGCCCATGTGTTACGTACGAATATTTCGGTTGTGAATAATTTTTATTTTAAATATCTTCATTTTTTGCGCCTGCGAGGGAATTTCTGCGAAAATATTTTGGATTTAAGCCTACTAAAATTAGATCTTTGTATTTTTCTGCTTTAGGAGTAGTAAATTCTCCGCTAATGCAACAGAAACTATTTTCAATCTATATTCTTGCTTGGATTCATATTAACATATATACGTATAGTCTTAATTAAACGATCAAGCAACATCCGCTTCGTACTAATAACTTTCTGAACGCAGTAAATTTAAAACGATAATCTAGAAATCCCATCAAATAAATCAACTCGAGTCAAACATACGCACAATCGCGCATAAAACGGCCCTATGTTAATGCCAAACATCGGTTCGATTTCAGTTTATATTCGCTCGAATCTGATGTATCCAGATGAAAGCGTCGGACGGGACGCTCACAATGTAAACAGGCAAGTGTCAAAATTCGAACCGTGCCGTAGATAGATTAGCCCGGTGTCAATCAAAGCATCTTTCATCGTCCGGCTTATTAATACGCTCACACAGATGAGCATCGACGCTCCCCTCCACCCCAGCCCGCCGCCGCGATGATAAAAGTGTTGATTTATGTTTCGCTCTCGTTGCGCAGGTATTGGCGATAAGCCAGAACGTATGCGATCCAATCAGTTCAACGGAGCATAAGTAAGATAATTAGAAGAACGGTGCGAATATAACTTTCCTTTGCGTATTGGGGCGGAATTTGGTATAAATGTTGAATCTGCCAAATTGTAACGGGGGTAAAATTTATAACTTTAACGGTAATTCGAACGGAATTAAGTAATTGGGAAGAAGTTGGGAAAATTCCAGAAATATCTCGATGAATTAATGACCCGACGTTTGCTACAGAATTTGCAAAATCCATCAGCGACACTCATGCATGCTTGATTGAAAGGTAAATATTTTCATCAGACTGCTGTATTTGCCCAGACAATTAGCATTCGATCAATAAACAGGATAAAAAGTAGCAACTTACGAATACAATGTCTCAGCTAACAAAGGCGCAAATTTTGATGTCCTTTTCGAAATGAATTTCAGTATTAACCATTTTAATTCCATCTAAGCAATTGAACAAAATATAGAGGCTTAAGTTTTGAAAAGGTTTTTAGCCCTCCTGTTTCATTCGGATCCATTTAACTGAAGGAAAAATTGAAATTGTTAATAAGCGAATTATTTCCGGAATTGGACCGTGTCACGATGAGATGTACAAATGAAATAAGAGTAAGTGGAAAAAGAAATAAAAAGAAGAAAAAAGAAATAGGAAAAAAATCAAGAAAGGGGGTGAAACAAGAATTAAAGGTGAAACTTTCTTTCCTTCTTTTCCTTTTCTCTGTCTCACTTCTCTCCTTCCTTCTCTTACTCGTTATTTCATTTCTTCTTTTTTCATTTTCTTCCTGCTTCTTTCTTTTTCCTCTTGCCCTTATTTCATTTTCACATCTCATCATGACATAGTCCAATTCCGGAAGTAGTTCGCTTATTTTTCCATGTGCGTATACAAGTGTGAGGGTAGACAAGTTATTTTGATCATATTTCGAACTGTTAATCATGTAACTTTATTGTATTAAATTTACAACTAAAATATACTGTTTTAAATGGAGCTATTGTAAAAGCGTCCGTTCATTAAAAGCTTTGAAAATTTGTAGTAGGCAAGAAGCGTGAGTGCTGTATTATAGGAAATTATTATACGACTTGTGTTACTTCCGGTTATACCGGATGTTATAACTAATATTAATATTTTTAATGAAATTGCATACATTTTATTGGTTTTTATTGGTAGATTCCATGAATTGCTATGAAATGATTTGCATTGAGGTTCCCTATCTCTAAAATCAACTGGTTTTGAGTTATTTTTTTTTCTTTTTTCCTTTTACAATGTACACCCTCAAATTACATATCAGATACACAATCGAATGAATTTGTCTCATATTTATAATGGCAACAATCGAAACTTAGTACTTTCCAATAATAATGCAATATTCAGTTTAAAAAAAATCATATATAGGGTGTTCAGAATTTATCACTCAATTTACGAGTACTCAATTCAATCAAACCGATTTTTTCTTAACGCACTGTATATGAATTTTATGTCAAAACATTCGCATATGCCATAATCTATAGAATTGGGTGAAGCGGAGCAAGCTGGGTGCGAGTTTTGCAAAAATAATAATTCTGTCACCACCGCGCGGAAACTTTTCATTTGCATCATATTAGACAATCCCTTTGTACTAAACTCGTCAAAAATTGGGTATAAAAGTTCGAGGAAGCCAGTTGAACAATAGCTAAACCTCAGACTGTGCGAGAAAGTGCATCAAAATCCGGAGAAAACGTGGAGGACGTGCATCAGTTGGTTCGCGAGTCTCACGGTCTTTCCGTTCACAAAAGAGGAAGTGCCTTAAATGCTTCTAACAGTTCCATACATCGTACATTACGTAAAGATTTACGTCTTCATCCCTATAAGTTGCAGTTAGTGCAAGAAGCCAACTGATGCTACTGAGAGGCTCAACTTTAGTTCAAAAATTTCTGTCCTTCAGCAATATTTTTTTTCTTTTTGACTTGATAGTAATGAATTTTTTATACAGAGCTACGTTAAATTAAAGGTACACCGCAATACCCCTCACCCTCTGAATGAATTAAAAGAGAATATGGAGGCTTATCGTCAGAATATGTAGTAGTTCTCGAAAATTTTGCAACACTTTTAGAAGAGTGCCAACAATATAACGGAACACATTTAGAACGCATAACTTTTAAGAAATAAAATCCTAAGACTTGTATTTTAATGAAAAATAAATATTTCTTCCTTAAAATTGACCATTATTTCATTATACTCTTTATATTCTGAAAAAAACTGTTGGGACACCTTGTATCTTCCACTTACAACGTGAATGACTATTAGAAGAGCTTTTCTAGGAAAATCCCGTCATTAAAAAAAGGATTAATTATAATTACATACAAGATATCAATTAATTACTAAACTCAAAACAGCGTTATAAAATCTCAATCCTCTCACTGTCTCTTTATATTCATTTTCAGTTGCTGTTAAATCTAAACTGTCATTCCTAGAACGCCTGTGCATAGATTCAATGTCGTTTCAATTTCAGGTTCACCGTACTTTTATCTGGCAATGGCAAATAGTCAGGACGGAGCCCTAACGTAAATAAGCTAATTTAATTAACGCGTGGTAGAAAGAAAAGAACATAGGCGTCACTCCAATGTGAGTGACGCACATGACTTAATGTGATTAACCACTTAAAATGGAGAGGCGGGCGGAGGGGCAATTCGGTTTAGTTTCACAAGTGCGTTATAAGTTTACTAATCATTCGTTTAAGAGCAAGGAAACGGTAAATATTTACCGTGCACTCGCTCTTTAAGATACAGTTTCACGTCGTGTTAGATGTAATAGATATCGAAGAGGCTGGTTTAGAGAAAAATGGAGAGGTAGAAGCATCAATACAGAATGTGTCCACGGATGGAATTAGAAGGGGAAAAAGAACTTTTCAAATATACACGAGGGGAGGTGCAGAAGTTCGTGGAATGAAAGGGTTTTAAATAAAATAAAACAATAAATCTATTTTTTCATTTTCAATATAATCACCCTCAAGCACAATACATTTATTAGATCTATGAATTAATTTTTCTAAACCATCATAAAAATATTTTCTATCTTTCGCCTCAAAATGGGCCAAAATTGCCTCTTTTACCTCATTGTCGTCGGAAAACTTTCTTTCACGTAAGTCTTTTTTTAAATTGGGGAACAAATAAAAATCACTAGGTGCCAGGTCTGGACTGTAGGGTGGATGGACTATTGATTGAAGGTCATGCTTGTGCAGAGCAGCCATTGCAACTTTGCTCTTGTGAACCGGCGCATTGTCTTGCAAGAGCAACACATCCTTGGTCAATTTTCCTCGACGTTTTTCTTTGATGGTCTCCTTTAATTTTTCTAATATCGCTGCGTAATATTTTCCGGTTATGCTCCCACCTTTTTCTTTGTCATCAATCAATAATATCCCCTCACAATCCCAAAAAACCATAGCCATCAACTTTCCAGCCGATTCTGACACTTTGAATTTCTTTGGCGGTGGTGTTCCCTTTTTATGCCATTATATGGACTCCTGTTTGGATTCAGGCTCAAAGTGATGAACCCATGTTTCATCTCCGGTAACAATCCGCTCCAAAATCTGTGTAGGTTTATCTCCACACAGCTCCAAAAATTGTTTGGACGCACAGACGCGCTGCTGTTTCTACAGCAGCGTGAGCATTCTCGGTATCCATCTTGCACCGACTTTTCTCATACCCAGGTGGTGGCCTCAACTGGCCGTCCGGTGCGGGGGTCGTCTTCAATCGACTCCCGACCATGTTTAAAAAGACCATGCCACTTATAAAATCATTGATTTACTAGGGCACTATTCCCCATACATGATTTCCATTTCATTCAATATGGTTTGAACGCTCTTTCCTTGCTTTGTAAGGAACTTTATCACAGCACGGTGTTCAATTTCCTCCATACTTTCAATTTTCTTCCAGATTGACTTGTTTAGCAGGCAACTATTCGTAAACGACTGACGCTATAGGGCTGTAACTTAACTTATATACTAATGAGGAGTCGCCAATCAGAATGATACCTAGCGAGCGCCCCTATCCCCACTCCATCCCCTCCATTCTACGAACTTCTGGACCTCCCCTCGTACTTTAAAAAATATTTTTCAATTTACTATTTTTCTTTTCTGGAATTTTCAGTCACTAATACACAAAATATAAATTTCAAAGTATTACTAAGAAACCAAAATAAAGCACTAATTTGACAAACTACAATGTGGTCAAAGTAAAACTGACGAAATTTCAAAATTAAATGCAGATTGCGGATTAGTTCATATATTGACAAACTTCAGATAAAATAACCAAAATTAAAAAGAAAAAAGTGCGAGATTACATCAAGCAATGCCAAACACCAAATCTTCTTTATTAATCCACCGAAACCTATATACTTTAAGAGTAAATAAGCCTAATAAAACACTCATTATGTTTAAAGACGAATATACAGAAAAGAAAAAAAAACATGACCCCACAGAAACCAGAAACCAGTCAACTCATTACCTAAGGACTAGAAAACAGTTATAATTCCTCAGGAATAGGTTGCAGGACTCAAAATTTATAATTCATCAAAACTTCACAAGTAAAACATCCCATTACGACGTCTCGTCAACAATATCCAATTCTCGCTAAATTTTTAGCCAACTCTATCGGTAAAACCTTTTGATAAACTGAATATAGAATTAAAAACTCTCATCACTATATAAGTACAAATATCCCTACATGCTTGGGTGTCCATACAATTAAAAAAAAATGGAAAGATCTCAGAAATCATACTATTACCTTTTATATCTCTTTAGAAAACTAGAAAGAGTAGACTGAACGTATACCGTGATATGATGAAGTTTCTAGGATGAAGATGACATTGAAATACATGTCAGAACTTAAGAAATATTATTTAGCTCATAATGCAACCTCAACTTTTGAAAAATTCTGAAAAAATATGTCACACGATTTAAAGACAACAACAAGCTCAGCTAGTATTCAACATTTTATTAAAGAAAAAGCGAAATTAAAATAAGTGTTGAAATTGTTCCCCGTTATTTTCAATTCCCAAGTTTATATGCCTTCGCATGCTGTTAGAAGCATTTTGCACCATTGCAAGCGTTATTAAGTAACATTCTTCAATAACTCTTTGCTGCAGATCTTGCAAATTAGTGAGAGGAGTTTTAAATATTCTTTTCTTTAGGTGAGGAAACACGAAAAGGTCCATAATTGTCAAACAAGGTAATTGTGGAGGAAATTTAACTTCCGTTGCGTGTTATTGTGAGTGTCGTTGCACCATCTTGCTGGAAGTAGCCATATTGTAATTCATCTTAGTGCAGCTGTTCAAAATTAGAAACAATAAGTGCAACAATTCTGCGGCCAAAAACTACTAGCCCTACACCAAGTTTCGCAGTATGTATTACTTATAATAGAGAAATCAAATGCATCCGTTATAAATTATTAATAACGATTTCTAAAAGATTATAAGTCAAGCTTTAAGTGATAGCAAGTAAAAAGATTACTGGTGGAAATATTTGTTCACATTCGTCTAAACACGTCGGTAACGTTTTTCTAGGAAACAGTTGTATTATTCCATAAATTAAATAATAATGATCATAATAAGCTATGCACTCATCCGTTAAATATTGCCTGTAGCAAAATGTAATATATGAAATTTAACAAATTCCTTTTCGACCTCATTAATTTCGTATGCATTATGCATAACCACATATACATTTTTGATAACATATCGCGTTGTTGGGTGGTAACATTAAATAACCAATGAGAACGCCTATATTTTAATATACAATCCATATTTGCATGATCAGTTACTATTAATAATCGACGCATATACAGTATTAAAACGTAATTTTTGGCATCTATACCAAGAAGGATTAAATGTTTTTTTGATTATTTAAAAACATGAATGCTAATAGTTATTAAGAAGAACAGAAAGAATAAATTGCTTCCCTAGGCTCGGAGGTCTACTCCATTGTGAATCGAGATTTTTCGAAACTACTTTTTATGAAGTTTGATGGTATCATATTGAACTACATATATAGAGTTATAGATTTTTTATATATATACACACACCTCTAATAGGCACAAAAGAATTCGATAAACACGTGGGCTGTTAACCTTCCATTAAACTAATATCCATATTTATACTAATATTAATACTAAACCGTCGTTGGCATTAGTAATGATAAAATTACAATTTCCTTGCAATTACCCAACGTAATTAAATACTGAAAAAATAACAGTCTCGGAGGGGACTCGAACCCAACATCTTTACGTCTCCGGCGTAACGTGATAACCTGTGTACTACAAAACCATTGAGTTCAAGTCGCTTTAAATCCCCCTAGATGTCACGATGCCAGTAGATGTATCATAATATCTCACGGACACTATATTATAAATACGGCAAGTACGTAACAAACTTTCCAAATTGTTAAAAACCAGTTTTAAATGAATCATCTAGTAGATTATCATGACGGTCTCGTAACATTCCAGACAAAAGACTACTGACATGTTAATAGTCTAAAACCAATCGTATATTAACCATAACGATTTTTGAACTAAATTAACTGCCAATATTTATTTATTTAATTGGTCATGAGAGAATTAATGGCATTATTAGCACAATATTAAATACGGTGATGTGATACTAAATTTAAAACCTGCGCATTGCGGGGAGATATTTAGAAACGTTTTAAATCAATAGTGATCAAGTTAGAACGAAAATTGTTCACTCGTTGATATAATTTATTGCCATGAGCGTTTTGTAATTAACCTGTAATTTGAAATAAATTTAATTTCGCCTTTAACAAAGCTAGTAAAGTTATTATTGAATGTCCTAGTACGGAACAATTGTTAATGACATCTGTTATGTCCAAATGACAAATATTGACTCTAAATTTAGATTCAAACATTTCTATAACCAAAGAACAGTTAATTTTACAAGGTGTTCAACCGCTAAAGGTCGTTGCTATTATCGGCATTAGAAGGCATTACTGTTATAAAATAAATTTTAAAGAAATAATACTAATACAGGGGGT
Source organism: Trypoxylus dichotomus (assembly GCA_023509865.1). Lineage (NCBI taxonomy): Eukaryota > Metazoa > Arthropoda > Insecta > Coleoptera > Scarabaeidae > Trypoxylus > Trypoxylus dichotomus. The sequence continues at coordinate 51,872,361 of CM042078.1, forward strand.
TTGAATAAGAACGCAAGATTTGAATTGCGCTCCATGTTTGACAGTCATAATGACAAGTAATTATGATGCGATAGACCGAAAGTTGACAGATGGGAGTTAGTAAATATGGAGATACGATTATTATTATTATCAAAATGGTGAAAGTTTGAGTGTCACCATTCGCAATGTGCGTCCAATATTCGGAAATATTCGACAGTACTGGTTCGTTTAGTGATGTTAAAAATACGACACAAGCTCGTAGGGATCGTTCAGAACAAAATATCAAGGCAGTTCGCGAAAGCGTGATCGATAATCCAGAGACGTCGATTCGTTATCGTGTACAAGAATTGGACAAAACTACAGCCACTTTTTAACATATTCTAACTAAGGATTTGCATCTCCACGCTTAAAAAGTCCAATTGATTTAACAACTTCGTCAACAGACAATGCATAGCGAAGAGACTGCACCAATTGGATCCTTGAGCAAACAGAAGTAGATGTCGATTTTGTGGACAAAATCATATTCAGTGATGAGGCCTACTTTCCCCTAGATGGCTTCGTTAATCGGAGAAACTGCCGCATTTGGAGTTCAGAAAATCCACGAATGATTCATCAGAAAGCAAGGCATCCAAAACGTATCACTGTCTGGTGTGCATTGTAGTCTGGGGGAATAATTGGACGGTATTTCTTTGGAGGTGAGGGAGGTAATGCAGTAAAGGTGAATGGCGAACGTTATCATGCTATGATAATGCAGTCTTTTGTGCCTCAATTGGAAAATATTGCTCTTGACGACATGTAGTTCCAGCAGGATTGTGCCATATGTCATACCAGCTGTGAAACATCGACTGTCTTGCACGAGTTTGCTCCTGGTCGTGTTATTTTCCGGTTAGGTGACCAGAATTGCGATTTCCTTTGGACTTCTGGCTGTGGGTTCAACTGAAGTTACAGATTTATGCCAACAAACCAGCGACCACCGAAGCATTGAAGGCCAAAATTAGATAGAACGTCTAATTTTAACCTAGAGGAATACCGCCACACGTATACAATAATGTTATTGCAAATTTTGTCAAAAAAGTAACCATGTGCCAGCAGAGTCATGGCGGTGATATACAAGATATTTTGTTTCATACATAATACCCAAATATATGCATTATAAATCAATAAATATTTCAATACTTTGCCACGTTTTGCTGAACATTGAAACCTTGCGTCCTTATCGAAACATCCTGTATAATTGTGTTAAACGATGCCTTCATGAGTTAGATATTTTATTTAGTTTATTACTATAATTTTGCTATTATCTTAACGTCCTAAATTGGTTCTGTACATTCTTTATATAATCTTCATCGAGAGTGCGTTTATTGCATTAAAACTATAAATTTTAGATATATGCTACAACTCCTAAGTATAAGACAAGCTTGAGAGGTCTGTGTATTGTTTTATTGACAAGACTTCCATCCTTTTATATCGACCAGCAAAGTCTACTGTCTTGTTGTGTTAGAGTTCGTTGAGTTTATGTGCTCTGCTGGCAAAGTTCAGAAGCTCACTCAACACAGTTTTTCTCAGTCCTTCCAGTAGAGATTCTAGATACGAACGTGACAGTAACAGAAAAAGAAAAAGGCGATAATAGAATACTGCCAATGGGTTACTTAACTCCCCCAGAAAATGACGAAGGTCCGATAATTAATTAAGTCAAGATATGTAGCCGCATCCTGTAGTCTATAGTATCGTATCATATATCTTGATAAATGAATGAATTAAACTCCTCAGAATCTATTATCAAAAACTCGCATAGTCACGTACCAGCTCGTTTTATTTCATTCGCTTCTACATACATTACGTACACGTATTAGCATCGAGATTAGGAGAAACTCAATTTGCCCCGTCATTTACGGAACGCCTACGTTTAGCGTGCGGCTAATTTAAACCGATTTATTCGTCGGCTGGAAACGACGAAGGCGACGCCATCTGACCATAGATCACATCACCGAATACAATGCTTAACCGATCCATGTTATTTTAAATTGATGATAATACGGTACATACGTTCGAAAGGAACGTTTAGCCTATAGCCTCCCCAATAAAGTCAGTCGGTGGAGATAGATTACCGTAGTTAACCTTAACATCGATTTTGGATACGTCGCTCCTCATGTATGTATGAGTCTCTATGTGTGCGTGCATTTCTTTTCTGTCTACGGCGAGAATGCACATTTATCATTCTCGCGCTAGAGATATCCGACATTAACATTTTATTACGGGATAATAGCCGTTTTTCTTGTCCACCCTTCTCTTTTCTTTGTGGGTGAGGGTATGGGGTGTACTTACAAAATTTGTATTCTTTACTGGATGAAGTTCTATGGGTGGCAATACAAGATTTAAGTAAGTATTCTCACAATTTGGTGTGATAACTTTACTAATCATAAATATTTGTCATTGTTGTTAAAATAAATTAATACATTCAGAAAACATACTAAAATTCGAAAATATATAATAGCATTTATATAGATATAGACATTCAGCCGTAGCTTATACAGAGAAGTTTTACACTATCTCTTCCAGCTTGTTAACATTAGCAGAAAAACACGCCAATTTCTATCTTCGGCAATAACAATAATGATAATCATAATATTTTTAATTCTATTTATAGCACAATTATCAGTTTACATAATATGCGGCTAAACTGAAAAATTCGGTAACTAAAGTATAGCAAATAGCAATATTTCAATGAAATGTGACTTATTATTTGACATAATCTCCCTCAAGATCAATATATTTATTTAGTCGATGCTCAAGTTTATTTATACCTTCACAGTACTCATTTTCCTCGAGCTCTTCAAAATAATGGTCCAAGGCAACTATCAGCTCCTCATCCCAAACAAATCTCATACCGCCGAGGTGTTTCTTAAGCTTAGGGAAGAAATGATAGTCCGATGGTGCTAAATCCGGTGAATATATTTATTATATTTGGATCACATTGGCAGATTAACAATTGGTGTGATTACTTGACACCACGAGGTACAACTTAGTTGCCAAAATCGTTATCACACCACATCTTCATCTTAAAATCGATCGATAGCAGTGTACGTAGTAGAATTTTCAATAGTTGCTTGGTGTGTGGGGTCCGTACTATTTTGAAGATTGGCTAACGGTAACGGTTGCTTCAAATCGGCACTGTCACATGATCGAGAAGTTGAAGTTGGGGACTATGGAGAGAGAGAAACCTTGTTTCAACAAGACGGAGTCATAGTTCACACTTCGCGAAGTTCTTTAGTAATTTTGAGGAAGTTGTTTCTTGGATTTCTTCTTTGCGAGGAGATATCGTGTGATCACTTTTTTTCTTTGGGGCCACTTAAAGGTGCAAGGCAGGCAGTGGCTGGAATTTCACCAGAAATGACACGAAGCTGTAAACTGAATTACATATTCAGGATATGGACAATTTCCTGGAAAGGCTTCGTCAATATGTTAGAACACCATTTGCCGGACATAATTTTTAAAACCAAGTACTGTAAAATATTACATAGTATTTGTTGTTCACAAATAAAACCATTTTTTCTGTATCTTTGTTTGTGCCTTCTAAAATACGGGAGGTCTTTTTGCCGAACCCTATATAAATGTTTAGAAAAATGCGGTATAACAATTATACTACCACAATTCAGAGTTGAAATTTTACTTAATTTGGATGCCAATGGTATATCAATTTGTGAAATTTATCGAGTCGTATTGGAGAAATTAAGTACTTAAGATTGAAATGCCTGTAGTGTAACAAGCAACATCCTCAAACGCTTATAATAAAGGACGAACGTCGAAGAAAATATTTTCCATCAAAGAAGTATTAGTAAGTCTATACAAGAAAATGAAATTATTACTTCTAAATTCCCGCAAAAAATAGTATATAAAAGCAAATACAATGCGTGTACATCTTAAATATTAAACACCAATCGTATCGGAAACGTATTACCAACGTTTTCCCTTTATATCCTACTTATCTTCTATACGAAAATTAAAGCCCCTATCGTATACATTGTGTAGCCTGCGCATGAAGTGGCAGAAGTAACTTTTCCGTTCTCCATTCTCCGAGACGTATAGCTGCGCCATCACGAATCTGCCAGCCCCTTCCGCGAACGCTTACCGTAATAGCATTTGTAGAGAGAGATATGAAAAGTTTGCGAAATTTTCATTTACTTGTGATCTTTATATTTGTAATAAAGCCGCTTAAACTTCGAGAACAAGCGACTACGGCGCGCTACGTAAACAACTTAGAAAATAAATTTCGCCGCTATAATAAAACTTTCCGGCATCCGTTTTGTAATATGAATGCGACCTACTACTACTACTACCTGATGCTTCTTTCCTTTTACCGTTGTATACGTGCATGTACACTACGAACTACGAATGCGGGAAGAATTGTCATTTATTATAGAGGTATGCAGCGATATTTTTGAGAGAAATGCAAATAACAATTATACATCTACAGTTTAAAACATAAAAAAAATGGGGACACTATATCTCCAATACGAAGGTTGTGTTTTAAGTTTCGTATATAGAGCTGAAATAAAACAGTAGATAGCTTTTAAAAACTTTATTGTTCCTCGAAGCATTCTCTACGAAGATTAATGCGCTTTTCCATGAGCTGCAACCAACCCTGGAAGCAGTTTATTGCAGTCATTTATTGGTACAGTGAAAATTGCGTTTTTGAGGACTACTCCTTCTGCCGACTAGAATCTTCGACTACGCAGTCCGTTCTTGATTTTTGGAAAGGTAAAGAAATCGTTTGGCCCGGACTCTATGAGGGATGGCCTAACAGTTCGAGGTTTTCTTATGTTAAAAATTCAATTGTTTTGCGTGCTGTATGCAAACGTGCGTTGTTTTGGTGGAGGATGATTCATCGTTTGGGATTGGTTGCTTGGAGCTCTGCGATGACTTGTGGCAAACAAATGGTTGTATACCAACAAAGTGAATTTAAAAGTTGTCAATAATAACATTTTCGAAATGAGAGAGGAAAAATTCTCAAAGTCTGTTTCAAACAACGAATTTTCTAAAATTCAGATTGATATTAACAGTTTGATATTCAATATCTCTACGCTAGACCAGATTTTTTGTAAATACTTGAATTTGTATCATCTGGATTTGGAGTGGATTATCATAATAAATCCCTTGATGATGCAATAATTTTAAACCTACTTTTTATGACTTAATTGACTAGGACTTAAGTGCACAATTCTAAAACGGACCCACTTCTTAAGGGGGATCTACAATTTAATTTTAGAAACGGAAAGTGTCCAATTTGACAGATTATTCAAGTTGATGAAATAATCTCAATGTTAAACGAATATGTCTAGGGATTATTTATTATAGTGCCAAAAAGTTTGCCATTTAGATTTTTTAGGAGTACTTCTCTATAAACTCTTGAATTCTTCTAATGGAGAAAATATTTAAAGTGTATAGTGTAATTTACAAAACAGTCCTTTTAATGGAAAGCTAAAATAATCACTCAGAAATTGCTTATGTTAAAACAAACATGTATCCATTTCTGCTTGCGGTTCCCATGTACACGACAGATAATTTATAATCTATTCTTCTCCCAGTATCTAAGAAAAAGAAAAAGAGAAACGTATTTCACTTTATGACTGACGGTGGGAACGAAAGATCAACTATATATTTTTCTGTCGCGTCGACGAAGCCGTATCGCGAATGTGATAGATTTAAATGTGAAAAAGTTTAATGGGTTTTGAGGCTTTGGGACGTAAGTTGATAAAAAATACCGCTTTCCTGTTGTATTCGTACAGCGGACGTAGGATGTCGCTTCATAATAAAATGAGTCCCCTTCTGCCTTTACAACTTTTGTACCTTCTCACAGAATCTGCGATTCATGAAAAGGTTTAACTTACGATGTGAGAGTTGATATGATTAAAATACGTTCGCCCCGATAAAAGAGGTAATTTTCGAAATTGAATGCTTCCTTAAAAATTTCCATAAGTAAAAGATATAAATGTTACGACTAGTAAATAATATTTACAACGTCTAGCCCCAGTTAATTTCTCAAAAACACCAAACTTCATCAACCTAGTTACATTTAAAAGGTCATGTTTATATTCTCGGACCAGATACGAAAAGTACAGATAAGACAACATGTACAAAAAATTATATGTCAATAACCAACTGGTGTGAGCAGTAACGTTTCCAGAAATTTCGGAACACAACATCAAGATACCAAATCTAAACCTTAAATCCCGAAGCCATTACCAGCAATAGCAAAGGCGTTTGGAGGTATATTGATGTGGCGCAATTGCGTTAATTTTCTGGACGTTCTGAATTTAATGAACTTCTGAGGAGCTGCATACTGACATATGCTTTTGCCACTAAACTAAACCAACATTCCCACAAGAAATAGCTATCACTATTTTGCTGTAGAAGAAGTGATGTTGAACATTTTGGAAACGCTAGAATCTGCATTTAATCTTATGTCGATTTAGAATCCCAAAGTTTGCTGATAATTAAATCTAGTTCGTCTTCACAACGAGCCAAAATTTGATCACAATACACATCTGGAAAGGCCGAAGTGTTCGTGTATTTTCAAGTAACCATTGTTATTTCAAGAAGTGTATGTTGAATACTGAATATTTTTCAGGATGTTACCATATGTGTTTTGGTATTTACGAAAAAAATTGTATTTTCTATATTTAGCCAATAATTTTAACCAAACGTTTGAAGGTTATTAATTATTAATTAAGGCGAGATTCAGATGGAAGCTGTGTAATGGATGGATTCATTCCCATTACCTTCTTTTCTGTTTATATTTTTACACACCTAGGATTTCCTCTCACTCGTTTCCTATCTTTCTATTTCCCTTCTCTAGAATCAATATGCTACAAGTATCTCCTAATATTCAAATAACTACGATGCGGTTAGAAAGAAAGGTCACCTGTTAACAACAGTGCCGGATAACAAACTTACATGATGTATTTTATAGTTCTGTACTGCATTAGTGTCGATTTACCGTATCATTTATACATTTGTATATTCTGTATATATGTATTGTATTATACATTGTCCTGTAATTAGGTAACTGTTGAACAAGTATGTGATACAACAATAAAAATATATATAATCCAATAACCCATGTGCCACCTAAATGGTGTCGGGAGTTATGTTCCTTTTAGAGCAAAGATAAGAACGCTGTAAATGCAGCTTATCGTATGGTGTTTGCAGCGTTCTTATCTTTGGTGTTATTTTCTAGGTATTCTTTTAGATGTGTTCCTTTTAGAGCTTTACAAACTTCCTCCATTGCTTCCTATCCTTTACCAATTTCGCTGCTTCAGTCTATGTTTTACCTCTTCTTTCCAGAATGTTCGCTATGACATTGTTCCAAGTCTGGTCTTCCTCTTCTCTTATTTTTCGAAATATTTGCTTTCCATATTCTTCAAGGTTGTCTCTCATTCTTTACAGATATCCCCATCATTCCAGTTGTCTCTGCTCAACAAATTCAAGTACTGAATTAATTTCTAAATCTTCCCTTATGTCGATGTTTTTTATTCTATCGCGTTTTGTGATCCCTCTAACTCTTCTCAGATACTGCACTTCCATGGCCTGTACCTTACTTCTTTGTATTTGGACTAGTATCCAAGATTCGCAGTTAAACGTTAATATTGGTCGATAAATAGATTTACATACTTTCATTTTCGTTTTCCGGGAGATTTCTTTCTTGCTTATAAATTTAGTATTCATATTTAATCAATTTTTCTATTGATGTCTGCTTCTTGCGTTCTACTCCATCGAATATCACTCCTAGGTATTGGAACGTTTTTACTTGTCCGATTTCCGTCCTTTCGATTTGAATTCTCATTTGCACTGGTTCTTCTTCTATTGCCACTACTTTAGTTTTATTTTTGTTCATTTTCATTCCATTTTGTCTTAATGTGGAGGTACATATTGCTACATTTTTTTGCAAATCTTTTTCACTTTTTGCCACAACCACTACATTGTCTTCAAACAGTCCTTTAGATACTTACACTCGTTATAAGTTAGTATGTCCTACTAATATTTTTTCTTTGTACATTGATTATTTCGTCCATATACGTGATGAACAATACTGGACTAACGCTGTTTCCTTGCCCCAATCCTTCTGATTTTCTAAATGTTTCTGATTCCGAGTTACTTGCTATGACAGCGTTTATATTATTATTATTATATATCATTTGTATCAGCCTTATTGCTGTATTACTTACTTCTCTATCTCCAGGACATTCCATGATTTTTTTTTGGAATTTTATCTAAAGCTTCCTCTGAATCTATGAATCACAGAAATATTTTTTGCTTTCCTTAAAAAACAATAAAAATAATAAGAATACTATCGTTATTGTTATTTTTATTATTAATTAAAAGAAAATTGTGGGAAATTTCCTAATGATTTTGTATCCAATTTTATCCAATTCAACAGAAGACCACGTAGTATTCCTCGTTGGTATTTTCCGATAAAACTTGTATATTACATTAATAAAAACAGCACAACCGTTGTGTATATCTCTGCATATGTACATAGGTAGAGGATGTTAAATATTGATTAAATACATCACGTACATTTCACGCATATATCAAATGTCTGGCAAAACTTCTTGTGAACGCTAAAAATGTTGAAAAAACAGCTGGTCTGCCAGTAAACTCCGCAAATCTACATAGTTCCGATAAATATCCGTATACGTTCGCAAATATTTAAGGAATGACATTTCACTTTAAGAACCCGTATCTGACGATATGCGCGTAATATTGGCTTCGTTTCTTTATATACGGCTTGTGAGAAGGTGAGTTTTTGTTGTCCTTGATCTCGCGCAGTTGCCTGACTTGGAATAATTGCAGGTATATAAATATATTGTGCAAAAATAAAACTTTTTATCTCCAATTAATAGTCGCTTGAAGGTAATGACAAGTTCAATCAAAATAAAGCGAGTAATTGAGCGCACTTTGTCGGTAAAAACGCTACCTGTATATAAAACTTTACTGGTTGTTCAAAAAAGAAACCTCTAGATATCTGAAAATTTTATAAAGTCGTTTATTAGAACCTAATTAATGGATATATACAATAAAGTGGTTTCGTAAGTTATTTCATATACAATATAAGATACATAATAAAGTGACTAATTTAAAACCAGAAAAACTAGTTTTGTGTGCACAAAGATTGGACACGACAAAATTTTATATATACTACCGTCCATAAGTTTGGAAGTAAGGTGAAATTTCTTTAAAATAATACAACTGATGTCATATCGTGAAATCGTTAATCCCTATTATATATTATCACCCGAATACATTTTATTGTTCGTTTTCAAGAATCCGACTATTGTTGGACGGGGATGGGGTAATTGCCGTTATTACTTTGGTTACTGTAGAACATCGAGAGAGAAATTACTTTACGGTTAGAGGTTTCACCGAAAGGTGTGTGCATCACACATTGAGCCGGAAAAGACAAAGTCTTGATAGAAGATGACGTGGGTGATAACGAGTGACTTTGGGAGCTGAAGATAGATTTATAGTAACCACTTCGAAACGTGATCGACGTTTAACGGTACCGGATATCGCAACTCGCGTTAATACACAACGACCAACAAATATTTCTATTACCACTGTCAAGAGTGGATTATTGGTAGCGGGTTTAAGGGGATGTACCGGTCGTTCGAAATTGCGAAGAGGTGATAGTCAGATGGCGCCAGCTCTGGGAAGTACAGTGCGTGCGGAAGGATGTCCTATCCAAGAGATTTTAAGGTGTCTTTCACTGGTTTTGCTGTGTGAGACGGCACATTGTTTTATAACAAAATCACTTTGCCATGCCTTTTTGGCCCATTCCCGTTGTTTTTCGATTAATCTGTGATTTAAATTTGTTGGCGATAAGGTTGTGTATTAACGGTTTCGCCGGGCCTCAAGAGTTCATAATACACAATACCGCTCTGCTCCCACCAAACATAGAGCACGCTTACTTGCCGAAGCGATTTGGCTATGGTGTTGAAAGATCGACTTAGCCAGGTGACAGCCACGACTTTTTTTCGCTTCGGGTTTCCAAAATTAATCCATTTTAAATCCGTTACAAGTCAATACAAAAACGATTCCATGTAATTGCACTTTTCACATGTTTTCAAATCTTTAGAAACGAATTCCGTCCTCTTGCGTCAATTTTTAGCATTAAAATCATATTCGGTATGATTAGAAATATCATTCGGTGAGCTTTGAACCAAATCTAGGATGAGCGAAATTTTGACGAATTTTCAAAGGGGCTTATGTTTTTTGCGAAAAATCGAAGTCATCTAAAATGTGCCACAATGCGTATGCAAGTGAAGATTTTGATGATTAGAGTGTTGGAAAATTATCCGTCATGGTGTAATACTTAAATCTTCTAAAATTATTACATTATTAAACTGTGTCCCAAAGTGCCACCATAGCCGATTACTATGCGTTGGGGAACTGGCTTAAAGGTTACGTTTTACTACTACGAACATTTTGCTGATGTAAAGAAGGTAGTTTTACAACTCGATTCGAGACATGCAAAAGCTATCAGAAAAGCCAGAAATGTTTCAAAATAGTTGGGTAAAATATGGTTTAGATAGTATTCGCAAGAACTACTATGCACTATTGGAGTCAATTGAAAAATTACAAAATAATTAGATGTCGTTTGTGGATTCTGTTCAAATTGTGGATGATGTTTACTCACACCTACGTACGGCGGAAGGCAAAAAAAACTGAAAGTGTAATAGGAAAATTGGAAAGTCTTATTAACAAGGATTCCAATTTTCTCATACTAGGACAGATTTGTGAAGGTGCGTCGGAAGATTCACTAAGTTGTCGGAAGGATTACTATAATTTGCAAATATATCACTCGATGTGGAATGAATTGACTGAAACAACTGTAGAAAAATATTTAATAATTCAAATACTTAATAGATGCTACCCAGTTTGTAATTTTGTCGAAATTTCTTAAAACAGTAAGTGTTTCAGCACGTTGTCTAATATATTTTTATCATTATTTGTAAACAAACCTGCGTCTGCATCTCCTATGTTCACTCATGAAGGTCACGATCATAAATGATATAAGTACGTAAACGTTACTGAACGTTCGCCTTGATATGGTCGCTCGGCCCCTCCACGTTGTTCTCTGCACTGCACTCTAACTTGTCCCACTTTGCCGAGACTAGTCATCACCTAGTAACTCCTGCAATTGCTAGTCTTCGCATTTTTGTAGTCTACCAAAGCGCTCACTGTCTTTCATATTGAAATTACCACGTTTAAATTGTCGAAACCACATGTTGTAATCGACGGAGCGTGTTCACCATATGTTTCTACCAGCAAACGGTGACTTTCAACATCGTTTTTCTTGTGATTAATGGAATAAGAAAACTAATGCGTGCCGCAAATGTTTTTTTTTCAGGCACAAGACTCGACATGATCGGTGAAAGACAAAGCAAGTTTAGGGTGGACCCAACTTGTGTGTGTTTGTAGTGTAAATGTCAGACGAACAAAATAACTTTTTGCTATTTCTTTGTTAAACCGGAAAAAAACTTACGGATACACCTGGTACTTTCCAGTTGGACGCGTATGATTAAGAACCATTATTTGCGATACCTTTGTGATGAGTAGCGTGGAGATTCCTATCGCTGCAGTTTACACTCGACGCCTATGGAAAATGTTTCAAATTTGAGCGCTCTATTTTTTAGTTATAGTGTAACTAAGTATTAATTGAGTTCCACCTATTTTGTTAGGCAAAGCTATTTTAATATCGTAAGCGAATAAGAAGCTTTTGGGCATTACAATTTCGTTAGCAGGTTGACCACATTTTTATTCATAAGCCTTCTCGCGTGATATTCTGTTAGAAAGAGATACCTTTTTCGCAATTAACTCATACCTGGAACGAACACGAATCGATCGAAAAACTTTTCTGCGTGCCTTGCAGCTTTAAATTATCGAACGTAAATATCAATTAAGGGACGGCAGAATAAAAAAAGGAAGGTATATAAATTTTAAAATTTCCTTATAGCTGGCGACCATAGCCACCACCACCGCCGTTACGAGTAGGTTGGTTAGGTACTCCTAACAGGAACGGCAATTACCTTCCCGACATCTTTAGTGTGTACGCGAAAAAATATATATTTTATAAAACGCAAACCCCGCTCCGTCCGTCCTATGCATACATGGAAAACTCGTATATTTTAATGCATGAAGCGGCGGAGGTTCGGCAGAAATATTACCATTTAGTTCCGCAATTTAGCGGACCATATTATGAATTATTTACGCTATTAGAGAAACTGTATGCCGGGGCGTCGCTTATTACGAAGAAACCCGGCGGCAGGCAGGCAGAGCCTTGCGAGTACACGAGCACTTAGAGAGGTGTATAGCGAGTAAGGTAGTGTATATCCCTAAAGTTTTAGCGGTAAACCTTTTCTAATACAGATCTATGATAATGTAAATATATTGCATTAAGACGATTCTCCGTGCAGCACAAGCGCGTAGGTCGCGATAACCTACTATTATATTCTCTACGGTGCCGCATTGCCTCCTCTTACCATACTAGATCGACCACACGCAAGCACTCGCTTAGCTTCAACTTACCTGCAACAAAGAGAAAAACAGGGTTAAACTATTTATAAGTGTTGAGTAAATACGAGCATAGCGCAAAGGGGGAAGAGAATGTTGTAATTAAAAAGGATTTTCCGTAATTAATAAATGAAGTTTGAAACACAACGTTTAACTCGGCACCAGCAGCACGAGCTTAATTTTACATTTCACTAAGCCGATTAACCTATGCAGTATGATAATAGCGCTAGCAAAATTTGACTTCTTTAAACAATTAAACTACAGTATATTATTTGAGGTGCAATCACGTATACACATAGAAAAAAGATCTTGGATTGAGGAAATATATACATATATTTAAGGGAGGTGTCCGATATATGTATATATATATATATACATATACAGTGAAATTCACCTTCGCAGACACCCCTCTTACACGGACACCTCCCTTAAACGGACAGTTTCTCATGGTCCCGACCGGTTCTCATATAATTTCCATTGTACTAACTCTTTCTTGGACGGACATTCTCTTGAACGGACGCGGACACGAGAAAATGTTCTCTTAACCGGACAAAAAATAAAATAAAAAGAAACGCCTTATCTTATTTTTATATCGAGAGTATTGCTATTGCAATTCTAGTAAGCCGGAGGTTTACCGACTTTAATCTTACGGTACAAACGCAGCCTATGTCGTGCACTTCTGCCTGGCGTGAATTAGGGACTTCCCCAAGTTGGTCGGGGATTTACCGTTCTTATTCTTTGGGTGTACGCTTTCGATTTCGCTTTCAATATTAGTCTGATGTCTATGCGGAAAAGACACAGTGGGCGACACATTCATTGTAGAAATGGCTCCAAATAGAAAAATTCTCACGCTTAAACAAAAAATTGAGATTGTTGAAGTTTACAATAAAGAGAAATTAAGTGTAAGGAACTTATCCAAGCGTTTTAATATTGGAAAAACACAAGCTGCAGATATAATTAAACATAAAGGAATCCTTCTAAACAAATAGATGTCGAACAGTAATTTGAATGAAAAAAGAAGCTTTTTGACGAGTGATGGTACTAAAATTGACAAATTGTGTTATGACTGGTTTACAGCAGCTCGGCATAAGGGGGCTCCTTTAACAGGTATGCATATGATATTTTTAGATAAGGTTTTCTTGTATTAATGCGTTGATTTTCTTTTCATATTAAATTCTAAAATAAATAAAAAAAGTGAGATTACCAATAGGTTTATCGTAACAAAAACGCAAAAAACTTTTTTTTAGATCCGCTAATACGATGTAAAGCAAGAGAAATAGCCGCTTCTTTGGGACATTCTACATTCAGTGCTTCTTCTGGTTGGCTCAATAAATTTAGAATCCGCTACAATATAAGTTTTAAAGCGATTTCGGGAGAAGGAGCTTCGGTTAATGTTGAAGAAAATGATAGTCCACAGCCGAAATGTGTATGTCGTGGAACCTTTGCAAGTCAGTCAGTAGTAGCAAACTTAAAAGGCATTTGGAATAAAATTCACACCATCTTTCTCACAAATTAGTCGAATATTTTCGGCGTCTTTATTTCAGCCAAAAGCATCTAGGAATATCCGGCAGAGGTCTTATTGCTTCCTATAAAATGGCAAAAGAAAATCCATAACTTTGGAAAAAAATGTTATGTTGTCTGCATGCAAGGAAAACCTTATTATGTTCAGTGCCGAAGCAATGGAGATCATTCAAGAGGTAATACCAAAGAAAACCATCGACAACGATAACTTATTAAGTGAAGTACTGAAACATTTATCTCCATGACTAATAATGTAACTATATAATTGTATTAATATTATAATTGTATTTGAATCACAAGAGTTTACTGTTGCACTCTGAAATTCTTTAGCTCCCAAGAGCCAACATTGTAATTAGGGTTAAGAGACTTGATGAGGAAATGAATTTGCTTTTCAAAACCGAAAATCCTTAATATTTAGAAAAATTAAGCAGTGTAATGTGCAATGCGCAAACGGCATATCTTGTTGACACTTTTCAAAAACTTAATCTTCTAAATTCTAGCATGTAAGGTAGCAACAAAATGCAATTTCGACTAACGATAAAATCAATATTTTTCAAGAAACCTGAAGCGTCGAATGTTAACAAATTTTACCAGTTTGGAGTCCATACGAAGATTTAGTCTACTTTGACATCGTAGCAAAAAACAACTAAAAACAATGGCTGAAGACAACTTGAGAAACCTTAGATGTGGCTTAATAGACTACCTTCGGTCTCCCTCTACAGCAGAAATTCGGTGGGTAACGTCTCGTTTTGGACAGGCTAAAACCATAAACAACTTTTCGACACCTCGAGACCCAAGATGAGATTACCTTTCTGTTCCAATGAAAATATTCGTTATTTTCGAGCCCTAGCTGTGCTGTAAACGAAAAGAAGGTGGAGAACTGCTGGATTAGATACGATAACACTCAGCCGTTTGCACATTTGGGCGAAAATCAAATATTGTAAAGCAAAGCACAAATAATGGACTCTAGTGAGGCTCAGCAAATGATTTGAAGGTGGAATGAGATTTAAATTATGTTATTTTAACCTCCTGTTCAAAATTTCAAATATTTATCATTAATTTAGAATCTTTTTATTAAATGACGATTGCAAGGACTGTGTGGATTCACAGGTATAGCAGTAAACTCCACTCACACAAATTAATTAATTATGCGGAACGCAGCGTTTCGAGAGCACGTGGGCTCTCATTGTCAACCGTGTTACCGACTGAAAGTAAAAACTGTATCACACATGCAAATTATTTTCTACGCAGGCTCTAAAATTTCTAAAACATATGACTATTTGCAATCTACTCGGTGGTCTAATGCCTTTTACGGGAAAGGATGGATCGAAAGCGAACCGTATCTTTAACAGGGCTTATGGTAATAAATCCGTCAAACTCGAGTGTGCAATTGGGGGTGGTTCTCTGTTCAATAACTTTCCGTTCTTTTTCATATATACCGTTTCGTATGCGTCTAATTCTCTATACGAGTTCACGTTTTTAAGTAGTGTCAGATTTTTTAAAATCAATCTCATGTCCGGATTTTACCATATGCTCTGCTACGCTTGATAGTTCAGGTTTGTCGAAACGATAGTGTCTACTATGTTCTTTGAACCTCGTTTCGATACTCCTTTTTGTTTGTCCAATATAAACTTTCTCACAATCATTGCATGCGATTTGGTATATTCCAGACCTTTTTATCATCTCCGGTTTATCTTTGGGATTCCCTAAGAGATTCTTCAAGAAACAACTTAAAGAATCTCTAGAAAATAATTTACATGTGTGATACAGTTTTTACTTTCAGTCGGTAACACGGTTGACAATGAGAGCCCACGTGCTCTCGAAACGCTGCGTTCCGCATAATTAATTAATTTGTTTGAGTGGAGTTTACTGCTATACCTGTGAATCTTTTTATTAAATAATAATAAGAATTTATATAGTTTTAACTTGATGAAATGTCTTTCTTATAATTTGAAAATTAAAGAACACATTATTGAATAATAATAACGTTCTTCTATCCGTTCTATTGATTATAGTTTATATTTGTTTTATTTTGTGAAATATTCGTCCTTCTACAAAAATTTTAAATTTACGAGCGTGTTATAATAATAAGCATGTGCTTTTATCTATCTGTATCGACAATAATTTATTCTGGTGTACGGTTTAGCTATTACCAAAACAAATATCTGTTACGTTGGTGTACAGTTTACTTAGGGGATTACGATAACAGCCCGTTGCTATAGAATAAATAGTACTCGAAAATGCAATAACATACATTAATACGCTTCGTTTAAACTGCACGAATTGGAACCGGCACACTAAAATATTTTAGATGCGTTGGATCCATAGACCTTGATGATTCATCTAATTTAAACTGTACAGAATAACAACTGCAACTGCGGTAACTACCAACGAGATACATACGCTACCAGGCGTACGTACGCATGTACGTAAGTATGAAATGCGGATTTTTTCTTAAAAAAGAACATGTTACGTTCGAATGATAAAAAGTACTTTATTTAAATTAAGCTCCATCGCTTGTTATAAATTTTTCCCATTCTTCGGGCAATTTATGAATACCATGCTAGTAAAAATCTCCGACTTTTGCTGCGAATCATTCGTCGAGACATTTTCTTACAACTTCGTACGAACCAAAGCTCTGATTAGCAAGTTCGTGACCGATCGATGCAAACAAGCGGCAATCGGAAGAAGTCAAGTCTGGTGAGTAAGCCGCATGGGGAGAACTTCCCAGCTGTCTGTTTCCAATATGTCGCGAACCGGTTTTGCCTTATGTGATGGAGCATTGTCATGAAGAAAAATGAGTTTATGTTGCCTCTTTCGGTATTCTGGCCTTTTTTCAAACAGCGAACGGTTGAAATGGATGAATTATTGTTAGTAACATTTAGTATTAACCGTTTCCCCAGATTTTAACAGCTCACAACAGGCCACGCCCCTCTGGTCGCACCAAACACAAAGCATTGTCTTTCTACCAAAGCGATTCGGTTTTGCGGTCGATGTGGATGGTGCGCCTGAGTCTATCCATGATTTTTTGCGCTTGAGATTTTCAAAATAAATCCACTTTTCATCGCCCATAATTCTACGATGCAAAAACGATTTCCTTTTGTACCAAGCGAGCAAAATGTCATGTGTTTTTGCGTTTTTCCATTTGCCTGCATTCAACTTAAGTGGTATCCATCTACCGGTTTTCTGAATCTTTCCCATCTCCCGTAGCCGATTGGAAACAGCTTGATGACTAACGCCCAATTGCTTGGCGAGTTGTGCTTGTATCTAAGAATCATCTTCGTCCAACAATGCTTCTTGCAATTCCACATCTTCGTATCTTTTTGGGAGTTTTCCACGCTCCTTGTCTGCAGTATCGAAACATCGAAACCATAGTTCACACGTATCCTGCGATGAAGCATGTTCACCGTAAGCTTCTCAAAGTAATCGGTATGATTCAATGGCAGTTTGCGCCGCGAATGCTTCTTTTTCGGTATAAATTTCGACATATTGAACCCAACAACGCAACACTACCCATATACTTTTCCAATGTATCACGGATGCGCATCTGACAATTGCTGATGACGCAACAAAATGGCGCAGTATCAAATCTTTATACCACAAACTGCATTCGTGTTGTCTGAAATCGGCATTTCATACTTCTACACCTTTTACAATAGCTATAGCATCCATAGGACAGAATAAAAAATTAGATGAGGTATGTTCTTTGAAAAGCAAAATAAATCTAAAACCATATTTCAGAGCGCCTATTAAGCTCTGGAATATTAATGCAAGCGATGATAGGCACAAAACGGGTTAAACATTAAATCGTCCAAACGCATAGTTTTCAATTTACTCCACAAAGACACGGTGTTAAACAAACTTTAGCGACAAACTACATACATTTTTGATTTACGAACATTTTAACGTAAACGCACTTGTAGTTTATAGAAACCGAAATATAAATTTCCACTACCGGCGTTCAACGTACAAATTTAGCACGTCCAGAATGCGAAAGCGTAAATTTGTCAGGAGCACCGCTGAATAAATTAACTCGTCGTATGCAGTCGCGATTATCAATTACGGCTAAAGAGTTACAAATTTGTCAACTCGCCGGTTACGTTTTAAAATAAACAAGGGGCTTACGCTACAACCAGTTGCGCCGCACGTTTGGATATCGCCCAAGAAATCTACGCGAATATTAATACGGTTAGAAGGTGCTCCGATGCCGCCGATCAAAGCGAGCGTATAATTTTCTTAATCGATAAGCTCGCCGCCGTTGACGTTTCGTCGCAGAAGGGAGGGCACGCGGTGTCGATCTGACAAGCCCATTTTATCGTATCCGGCGAAACGGATATATTTGTCATATTTTCCTCGGACTACTTTCTCTGTAATCTTGATATCGCACAGTCTTTTTGCCTAATATTGTGTAATCAACTGTTGAGTTACATCACATAACAAAGTTTCATGACGCAAATTCTGACGTCGATTATGGACTACTTCCCAAAGGGTCTCTATGATTGAAATGTCATAGCATGTACCACTCGTGAATTGTACAAGATATTTAGTCTTGATCTGACATTGTTGATGACGGATGATAATTAGAGTGGTTGCTTGGAAAACATCGGAATATGTAAGTTTCACAAACGATGGAAATCGTCCAAGCATTTAGCCTTGTTGATCATGCATTATTACTTAATAAGTTGTTAGATTGCGAAGTTCATAGGAAAGTTTTGGAAAGACTTTAAACAAAGATGAATAAAATATGTCGGTTTTATCTATAATTATGAATACGTAGGCTTCCACGGCCAGAGTCAGTAATAAGCGTTTACACCTCAGATAAACGTATACCAGTGTATAGATGAGACGGTGAGCGCTCTTTCTAGTGCAACATCAGATCTACGCCCAATTTTGGTGGTTGCTCTATTATGGTTTGGGAGCAGGCGGTACAGAGTTAGTATCAGCAAACAGAGGTACAATGCCCACAGGTATATGACAGACATTTTACAGAATCATGTAGTACCACACGCACCAGTAATAGGCAAGGAATTCTTGCATATGCAGGATAATGGATGACCCCATGTACCCATAATTGTCTGGTATTACCTTGATGCGGTTGGCATTCCAGTTTTAGATTGGTTTGCAGTAAGTCCAGACATGAACCCTAACGGGAATGTGTGAGACTCTCTTCACAGAATGGTACAGACTCAATATGTTGCCCCAGTAGAGCTACAGAGATTAGAAGATCCCCTTCATGAGCAGTGGAAGAATTTAGACAAAAACCAAATCAAATGTGGGCGGTCATAAGAACTAGGGGTGGCGATATCGAGTATTAAGTTACTATCCTGCAAATCTTTCTTTTTCCA
Source organism: Trypoxylus dichotomus (assembly GCA_023509865.1). Classification (NCBI taxonomy): domain Eukaryota; kingdom Metazoa; phylum Arthropoda; class Insecta; order Coleoptera; family Scarabaeidae; genus Trypoxylus; species Trypoxylus dichotomus. Next base: position 51,891,779 of record CM042078.1, read on the forward strand.
TAAATATAATACTTTTAATTATTTAATAAAAATTCCAAATATGAGTTTCCGCTTTCATTTGGTGCCTATATTATTTAAATAACTCTAACAATGTTTCTTGGAGCCTATTAGAATATATTTAAAAGTTCCTTTAGTCACAAAATCATATTTGTGCTACAAAGATGAATTATGCGATAAGAATGGTATCAACTATATTTAACATTGTCTATAACCAAAAAACTTACAATATTTCCGTTATTTTGGTTTTACTTTATATAGAATCTTTTATAACTGGGTATTGTGCAATAACTACACTGCAATCTATAAATTCCATGCAGTAGGAAAATTTTATTGCAGATAGCGCTATTAGTTATATCCTTAGGATACAGCCTATTAAAAATATTTCAATTCCCTACATATCAAATTCGATACATGAATATAAAAACGATTAAGTATGATTTCATCCATTCCGCTCTATTACCTAGTTAGTATACTGCGCTCATATAATTTCCCAATTGAAACAGAGTCCTGCCACAGAGTGAAATTACTACGGTTATAAAAACTAGGTAAGATAGATTTTGGAGTGTAGGCTTTCACGACCATAGTCCATAGCAGAAACGGTTTTCGGGTTTTGTCGTGTATTCACTGTTTTATTTGACGTTCAGCTTCTTCAGAAGGTTTCTGAAAACAGTCTTTAGATCAGCGATACGTCAAGCAAAACAGTGAATGTAGATTTTTCTTATCAATATCATGCAGAATCATATAAATATCACCTTCAAGATTCCAGTGCATTTTCCTTTTCTGAAACCACGTCGATGCTTATTAAATAATACTCCATACCTATTTAACGTAGTACTCAAATGTTCCCTCCAACATCCGAAATTAGAGAGAGTACACCTCAAACAGATGATTTCAGATTTAAACGCATTATGCCAATATCTTTGACATCTTATAAATTTGAAATGAACTATTAGCTAAATTAAATAACCTCGACTTATGGAGAGTAGCATTCTAGCTTTCATTAAGTTTCACTAGCGATATCATATTGACAGCGTCAAACACAATCCTAGTTCTGCTAATTGCAACATCATTAAATGTTCAATTTAACAATTACTACGTGCCGCATTACTACCACTAAATACTCATGGAACAATGTAATTAGGAATAATAATTTGCATAACTAATGACGGTGGTATAACAAGCTTTAGTTTCTAATGAGATACTCAATATATGTATGTTATACGTAGTCAGAATTTAAATGTCGAATATGCACAGAATTTAGCGTGAAAGTATGCATTTGGCTTACGCCGAAGTATTCAATTATAGTTTCACATTTATCCAAATAAATCAATCATTAGCTAATTCAAGTAGAAATTTGATAGTTTGAAAGTTGATCCAACTAATGCTGCATATGGCAAAATAAACTCATGTCATTATTTTTTATCTAATGCTAGTCGATATTACAGCATCATGCTAGTCACAACAAAGGTCGAAGATAACAATGCATGGTATATAGTACAAATAAGATAAATAAGATTCGTTTCAAGTTATAATATTGAATCATAAACAAGTCTGTTATAGATCTATTTAATAAAGAAGTAGAATACAACATGTATTTAGTGTGGATTTAATTTTTATACTGTATGTAATTTACCATTCCGTTTGATTGGAAAAAGAGAATTCGTCAATTTTGGGGCATATACAATAAAATGAGTTCTTTGTATTGAAACGGTTGGCAGTTGTGGAAGTTGTTACCCTCAGCGAAATTTCTATAGTTCCACGCGAGCTTTTGAACAGAATATTTGTTTTTTTTTGGAACTTCAAAGAAAACAAAAATGCAAGAGAAAATAAGATTAAAAAATTTATTACATTACATACCAGAGAATATTTGCAATAACCGTAACTCGAAACAGCGAAATTTCTATAGGTCCATTAACACAAAATTAATAAATAAAATAAATACATAAAAAATGTATAATTCTCTTTAAACTTAATAGTGTGTTATATGCTCAATTCAAAATAACTTCAAATATCCGGGTCTTCATACTGTCTATCGATTTGGTAAATGTTGAAATAGGAATATCATTCCAACACCTCATTATCGCAGATTTAATTCTTTGACGTTATCGTATTGTTTATTATTGGTATACACCTCTATTGCTAATATTCCCCAAATATTTTTGATCGGATTCAGATCAGGTAAGCCAGCAAACCATTGTAATTAATTCATTTCCTTTTAATGAAACCACTTCTCTGTTTTCCTGTTGTGTTGGCAATTGTTCACCAAAATCATTCAGAACCACTAACAGAAGTTGTATATAAGAATTGGAATACATTCGTCTAGAAATAAAACATGTAGGGGTTTTATTGTTATGGGGAAAAGCCGCCCAAACTATTACACTAACGCCACCAAAATTTCGGCACATCGCAACTTCAGTGTTCTTGCGCAAATCGTGCCAAATAATATTTGAAACCATCAGGCCAGTCCAAATTAAATTTCTTCTCCTTAGAAGATATGACGTTATTCTACTCATGACCCCATCTCATATGATCTTGCGCAAATTTCGATCTTGCCTAATTATGTGTCTCTTTTAAGAGTGGTTTTGAAGCCTTTTTTAGCCACCAAAAACGTTTACTGTCGGATAAAATTTGTTGTACATGCCTGTTTGTTACTGATAAATTTAAATTACATTTTATTTGTTGCGCGGTTACATTACCAGAAGAGACTAGCAGAAATATCGATGAGCCCTGCCTTTGGGTTAGCTTTTGATTACTCCCATTAGATTTTTGCCGTAGGAATCGCCCAACTTTAAAAATTGTTGATGGGATGGTGGGATCGTTCTATTTTCTTAGCTATAGCTCGGTTTGAAAACTCTACCTCTTTATAACAATTTATTTTTGTTTTTTCCTCCTCGAACAGCAATTTACCTCCAGGCATTTTTATTGCCTGATATGGATACTTCAATAATGTATGTGTATTTAACAATAAGCAAACTTTTGAAGATCTTTAGAGACTTTTCTTACTCTGAAAGGTAATGCCTGATTTTGTAGAATATCAGATCTAACAGTTATGATTCACAGGTATAGCAGTAAACTCCACTCACACAAATTACTTAATTATGCGGAACGCAGCGTTTCGAGAGCACGTGGGCTCCCATTGTCAACCGTGTTACCGACTGAGTTTACTGCTATACCTGTGAATTGTACATCCACACAGTCCTTGCAATCGTCATTAACAGTTATGATATTGACAAAACAATGTCTCTGCTTTTTCTTTACGTTCAAAAATGTACCTTTATAGGAGAACTACAAAATTATATGGAACTATTTCGCTAAATGTATGAACATTAGGTGTCAAGATGAGATAAGCATACTACAAATATTTTCTTAATATATTGAAAAATCTGTTCCCCAAGGTTGTATTGATGACTTTCGTTAATTTCTTTTTTTAAGGATCATTTCTTTATACCAATTAACAGAAGCCTTTCTTTGAACTTCGATCAATTATGTGGAATTTGTCGGGAGTAGATCCTTCATGAAATGTCACATGCCAAACTCTTTCAATTATACTGCACACAGAATGGATGTCGTTAGAACAGCCAATTTTCAAAACGATCCACTTAAAATAAAATACCGTTACAGAATTGATATAATAAATAGCCAATGAGTCACTTTTTTTTTTAATTTTAATTCGAATTAGCTTTTAAATAGAAAAATTCCCAATACAGTCTGTAACACGTTAATTATAGAATCATCGTCGATAATAATTTATTTCGTGCAAATTATGCTTTTATCAGTTGCACGGCCGCCGAACGTATAATTATCGCTGGTTTTAAACGAGTTAACACCCATTTCTTACGTCAGTTTTGTTTTCATCGGTCGTTTTACATCGCCAGAGGCAAATTAATTCAAGTATAAAAAGTTTCCTATGCGAAATTCCACCGCTACGTTAGACAATCACTATTTTTATTCTTGAAAACATAAAATTCCGAGTCAACGCTGCATTCAACCGAACTACGCCGCCGTGAAATAAACTTTAACAATAATGTGTTTGTACTGTGTGTTTTGTGACCATGTTTCCTGTTTCCGTTATAGTCGGTAGTTTATTTATATACGAGTAGGAGGCTTTCTCTTGTTGAGAAGAGTACGCTGTAAATAGTGCGTTAGTCGCTGAGCACGTAGTATTATAAAGAGATTGAACAATTACTCTATTTATATAAAAGTCTGACGACCTAATTAAGCAAACATACAGACAAATTCTAAGACAATGTTGGAAGAATATTAAATAATAAAAACATCCACAAATTTGTTTCTATTCTAAGTTATTTTAGTAGATAATGTATTTAACTAACAAAGGAAGGTTCCCAGTTTGAAAATTCATAGAAATTTGAAACTTTGTGAGTTATTAGGCCACCCTAGGGCATTTTCAAAACCATGTTGAAGGGTGTGAAAAGTTCCTTAGAATAATTTTCGGCTTTTAGCACATATATCCATAAAAAATAGATACAATGTTAGTGTTGTAGACTGACTATCGTCCATATTTGTTCGGACACGAAAACTAAAAATAAACAAAAACTTCTTAAGCATTCCGTTCATCGAAGGAACTCCCATCTGCGCTTTCATAACCCGAGACACCCACTCCACTAGTGTTTCAAGGACTCTATTTGGCGTATTAGTCCTTTCCACTTGTAAAATGTTTCACAAGTAGCCTACGAAGGTAGGATATACTTTTCGGTGCCTTCTGTCCAATTCATTCCATAACAGCTCGATGGGATTAAGATCGGGGCTTTCCGGTGGCCATGTCATTATTTGTGAAGTGCCATTATCTTGTTCTTCATTTAAGACATTTTTACATATCACTGCTCAGTGTGAATGAAAACCAAATTTTCGCCGATTGGACGTTTCCCCGATGGTACTGCATTTTCTTGCAGTATTTCTAAGTAACCCTCTTTTCGCCAATTGGCCTCGATTCGCTTCAAGTCTCCTGTACCGGCGTAGGAAAGACAATCCCAAGCAAGCACAGAACTTCTTCTTAGTTTGATAGTTGGTACTACACAATCTTGCAACGTTTTTTGGCAATTCGCTCTTCTTACAAAAAGACCTCAAACTTTGACTCATCAGTCCAGAGCACCCTTTTTCCAATCATCCACTGTCCAATTTCTATGTGTTTCTGTCTACTGTAGCCGTTTTTGCCTGTTTCCCCGTCGAAGTAGGTTTCTTTTTGTTGCAATGCGGCCGTGAAGATTTGCAGCTTTTAATCTTCTTTTCACTGCAGTAACAGAAATGTTTCTTGCACGGTCGCGATTCATTTCGGCGACGATTTCTGGTGCTGTCGGACTCCTATTTCGCTTGCTCAGCAATTTCATACGTTCATCGTCGGCCTGAATTGTTACTCTCTTACGACCTCAACGTGCCCGATCTCTTAAACTGCCCGTATGTTGATGTCTGCGAATGATATCAGTAACAGTCGATTTATTAATGTGTTTTTTCGGAAATTTGACGCACTGAATAACCTTCTTAATAATTTCACCTGATTACATCAAGGTCAAAACATTAAGTCGCTTTGTCTAGTGTTGATTTGCTACGAAACTTTTTATTTCCCCGATGGAACTTAGAATTATTATCACCGTGCAAAGCAGATGACCCTTATTATTAGCGCATAGTAGTATAGCGAATCTAACAAGCTTTTCCATTGTACGGGGCAAAATCTGCGCTTGCGGGTGCAGGCAGTACATTATACCGCCCGCATCCACTCTGTGTACCGTTGAATGCGTCCGTTTGCAAATTACATGGGCTTCGTGCGCTGCAGCGAGTGCATCAATAATTGTGATAGGTAATTATTGGAGCTCATAAACGCGGATCCTTTACAAAGCGTTTGCTAGCTGAATTCCGATGGAAACGTTTGTAAATATGGTTAATTCGTGATACAGTTTATAATCATACATCTAGCTCGGATACGAGTACCGTCACTCGAGCAGCTTTTAAGTTGCATAAGCCGCAAGTGCTGCATATTGAGAAGATATTGTTCTTTTATCATGAAGAATATAACTGCCTAAATATCAACAATGTTTAGCATTATCATTACAAACTCGGCCTAAATCATTTCTCGCCGAATTATTTTCCTTTGAGCATTTACACTAGCGGCCATAAGTGTTTATCCGCTGCGTAATTGGAGATTATTCAAAGAAACTATTCTTTATCTCTATCAAAATATTTGTATTATTAAACTATAGGTACCAGATAGACTATAATTTCTTTGTAATGTTCTGTGTGTACGCAATGAACCGACTGATATAAAGATATCGAAAATGATCCCTTTTTGCAGATCAGGCACGTTCAGATAGACGGATTACATTTTTCCGAAATAAATGGATATGGACATTTTAATGTAATGAAAAATTTAGTTTGCATTCAATTTTTGTGTTGCAATCAGTGATTAGCGAAAAATTGTGTTGTAAAACAGCGAGTAACGTTAAGGTAACGTAAGCAAGAAAAGAATTATCTACGGAAACCTATGCCCAAATAGTTGTATATCAGAACATGGGTAAAAATAAAGGAAAAATTGCTAATTTACTGAAATTGAACCCTAGAACCGTGGATTATAATGTTAAAAATTATCAAAAAAGTATCCATTACACATCAACTCGAACGGTGAGAAATAACAACACCAGCAAAACACCGTGTAATTGTAATCACGAGCAAACGAGAAAGACGAAAAACAGAACCAGAAATTGCTGTCGAAGCAAATACATTTCGGCCAAAACCACTTACCGTCACCACGGTAAAAAGGCGTTTGCGCCAAGCTGACTTGTATGGGAGAATTGCTATGTGAAAACCGTATTTCACAACACAAACAAGGCTGCACGGCTACCATGGGCGAGAGAACACAAAGAAGTTGGAAGATTCGATCTGGACCGACAAATCTAAATATCTCACCTTTGGTTCAAATAAAAGAACATTTGTACGCAGACCAAAAGGGGAACAAGCACTTCAATCCCACATTACACCAACAATAAAACATTGATGAAGATCAATCACGATTTGGGGTTGTTCTGGCAGTGCCTTTGTGGAAGGTTTGGTCAAAGTAAATGGTATCCTTAGAAAAGAGGTTTATATGGAAACTTTGGAGAGGATTTCCATCTCAGCTGGAACACGATTAATCGGTGAAAACTTCGTGTTCCAGAACGACAATGATCTAAAACACATTGCAAAGATATTCCGTGAATATTTGGAATAACTAGAGTACGGAGAGAAAATTATTGTTATGAAGTGGTCATCCCAAAGCCCAGATATCAATTCGAACGAGCTTTTGTGGGACGAGTTCGCTCGACAGGTTCGAAAATCTGCTCCAAATTCGACGATAGTTCTTAGGGCGCAACTACAGGATACGTGGAGGAAAATAGAGCCTCTAACACTGATAAAGCTGCTGGAGAGAATGCCAAGATTGTGTATAGCGCTAATAAAAGCGAAAGGAAGTTGATCTATGATTATCTTTGTTAGCACATTAATAAGCAGATTCTTTTCATAACTGGTACAGTTCCTTGCATAAATACAGAACAAAGATTTATTTTATAATTAATTTTTGACTTGTTTTTGTAATATTTTAAGGATGGGTAAACATTTATAGCCGGTATTGTAGATGTAATGCATGATGAAATAGTTGCTGGCTCTTTCATATATAATTTTCAGAAATTTATGGATTAATTATGGTGAATTCGTCGGCAGTATCGCGCTTGGTATAATTTTTCAAAAACTGTAGCGCGTTTAATTTTCCGAATGTGGCTATGAACATGACTCAAAACAGTGCTCAAATTCTACTGCTAATACTACTAATTAAATCCATAAGAATGACAACAGAAACTTAAGTAGAGTTACAGACTTTCACGGCCCTCCGAATGTGGCTATGAACATGATTCAAAACAGTGCTCAAATTCTACTGCTAATACTACTAATTAAATCCATAAGAATGACAACAGAAACTTAAGTAGAGTTTCAGATTTTCACGGCCCTCCGAATGTGGCTATGAACATGATTCAAAACAGTGCTCAAATTCTACTGCTAATACTACTAATTAAATCCATAAGAATGACAACAGAAACTTAAGTAGAGTTTCAGACTTTCACGGCCCTCCGAATGTGGCTATGAACATGATTCAAAACAGTGCTCAAATTCTACTGCTAATACTACTAATTAAATCCATAAGAATGACAACAGAAACTTAAGTAGAGTTTCAGACTTTCACGGCCCTCCGAATGTGGCTATGAACATGATTCAAAACAGTGCTCAAATTCTACTACTAATACTACTAATTAAATCCATAAGAATGACAACAGAAACTTAAGTAGAGTTTCAGACTTTCACGGCCCTTAACTAAGCATAATACCTCTGAAAATATCGACCGTAGCAGCAGACGAAACGTCAGGTGCAAACCAAACAACGACACGGTGCAACCCGATAACTCATACATCTACAAGTAGAGATTGTTTCCCTGACATCAATGCGATCTTTGATTAATATTCTCTTGTAAGTTCACCGTAACTTTGTAAGAGTTGATTTGACAAGTTCGCATATGAAACAAGCACACAATTGGAGACCCACATTTAGTTAATACCATGACTGGAGTAATAGTTCAAGAATAAATATTTTATCAGTATATTATTTGATTAATACTGTCAATAAGCCATTATTCTATTAAAAAAGTCCCAAAATGGTAGAATAGCGAAAATACAGGCTAATAACGGCTAAGGGATACTTCATAAAGAATTTTACGTGAATATATATTTTGAGATACAAGAAAACTAGAAATCTTTTTACGAATATGATTTTATTTATCTTCTAAATAATCACTTTTTGCATCAACGCACTTTTGTAAGCGAAGCTTTTTAATTCGCTATACCAGCGAAACACAGTTGCGCGTGAAGGATTTTCATCACCAAATGCGAGTTGCAGTCGTTTGAGACTTTGTTGTTCACTTAAACCGACCTTAAAATCGCAGTAGATCATTGTGCGCACATGTTCTCTTGACAAGTTCATGTTTCGATGACAAATCGTATGTCCTACGTTTGCTTTATGACAACAGCGACTCAAATGACAGTCAGAGCTTACTGCTTAAGGATGGTGCTATCATTTGAAAATATATAGCGTGACTCTCGTATAGCTCCAATTTTCTTACCTAACATTTTATTTGAACTACAACAAAACCATCTTCTTTAATCCACACAAAAAGCCATATTTCGACCTATAGACTCAAGTTTTGGATTACTGTCTACACTTACACATCAGATCTTTTAACTAAGTCTTAATATCAAGAATCTTTACGAAATCTTGATACGTCTATTGCTGCAGTACATCAAAGATCATCTGTCATCGTACAGGTAATTTGTTATTAACTTTTAATCAAAAACGAGCAATACGTAACTCTGAAAACGGACGGATAACCATATCGCACGTGAAATATCTACAAGCAGAGTAGCGTGCGTTCTGATACACACACACTGCGCTGTTTATAGTACGAATAGCAGTCAAATACATCACGATTTACGTTCGGGAAGGAAAACAAACAAAACGCGTACGAAAGGCATTGCACATATCGATAAAAATTATACCACGCAGACCGCGTACGAAAATATTAATTGCCTGTGTTTTAATGGATTTGCGCGTGTGGGTCGCGTTGGCTACCGTACAACCTCATTAAATGGAAAAAACTTTACAACAGTGGACATAAAAATAGATGAAGAGATACTGCCGCGGGCAACAGGCGTTGCGTTGTATTTTACAATTCTAGAGCGACCGAAATAATTTCACACGCACACATCGCCGCATGCCGACATGTAATACCGTACCTCCACCGTACATATCTGCATGTATCTTCGTATTATATGTTCGCGTTGAAATTTTGTAATCTTTTAGAATATCGAATTTCACTAGGAACTTTTTGTTTCTCCTTTGCGCAAGCCGGAGTATACTATTTCGTTTGTTAAGTTTGCGCCGAATATGAGCATTACTCGTTTCGAAATGTAGTCTACCCATTCAGAGATATATGAGCTTATTTAAAAGAACGTTACATTGCAACGTCGTACTGAATGGAGTGAGATAAAGAAAAACTCACTTATACCAGGCGTTTAATGGTTGGAACCATGGACGATCCACTGGAAGGGTTAGGAAACATTTTCATTTTTGGAAAATACTTTCAAATATCAGATTTTACTGCAAAAGAACGCAATTGCTAGAGTTAACAAGAATCTTTAAAGATTTTCCTAAAACTCTCTTGGTTTGATGACAATCGAAATTCTTCTAGGGTACGTCGTACTATACAGTGAATAGCTTCTCCGTATACTTTAGTAATCTTTTACAAACTAATAAAAATGGAGGAGGTTCCAGCGTAAGTATTGGATAATATTGAGAATAGAATTTTTTATAACCTGCAGTCTTATCACTAGTCTCGGCAAACTGAGGTAACTTAGTGTGCAGTGCGGAGAACAACGTGGCCCCTCCACGGCGCGCCGTTTCACGGAGAGTGTTCAGTAACATTTACATACTCGCATCATTTCATTCTAGCGAATACTTTCTAAGTCACATTTTACCTGACTATCTTAAAACATTTTTTGGCTTTTCTTGATAGTTTTGGCATGTCTCGGATCGAATAGTAAAACTACACTCGTTACATCATCAAAATGTTCGCAGCAGTAAAACGGAGCCTTTAACCATGTTCCCTAGCACGTAGTAATCAGCTGTGATGGTCTAGGCACTCTGGGCCACAGTTTGTGAAATGTCCTTCGTATGAGCTATTACAGCATTTACTCGTGGATAACATTTAAGGATCAATTGAGCCACAAGGTTTAAAGCATGGATTTTACATGGTAGATGTAACGGATTGCCACTCTCTTCTTTGAGAAATCGGCCTAAGAAAAGTATGTTAGCGACACCGTCACCGTCATTCACAAACACTAAAAGTTGGGTTGTTGATGCTTGAAATTTATTCAATGCTCTCAACATCACTTTTAAAATGTCATCGCTAGCACATGTTGCAACTCTTTTGGGAGCAAGTAAGATAAGGGCTGATGGTTCAAACTCTTCCATTGTGCATACCATCACATTTACCACAGAATGTTTCTGGCGATCGGTTGTGTCGTCCACTCATAACCACAATTTTTTATCCTGCAATTCTGCTTTAATTCTTCTCTTAACAGAGTCACGAACAAATGGGATAAAGATTTTTAACGATGCCCGACTTGCTAATGTATAATCCAAAGACTTTAGAAGGAGGTAAGTGCTTGTTGGCTTAGTAAAGTAAACGGTATATTACATAGAACAAAACAAACACCTACATCAAATGGATTGCAGAATGGTGTTTTATACTTCTTAGGTTGGCGTTCACACTTCTACGTGCTGATACACGTTAAATAGATGTCGCACTTTAGACTTTTAATTCTATCGTCTTCGTATTCTAAATCCGGCATACTCGCTGTTACCTTTTCTAGTTTATTCGAAATACACCGTTTGCGACATTTTCTAAGTATATGTAAGTTCTATACGTTGTTCTGTGCACGGCACTGAAATTTTCCCTTCTTTTCCGAGACTAGTAATCACCTTCAGAACATTCGAGTACTATTTTACAACTTTTTAAGCAAATACACTTATCATTGCCGTAATCAATCAACAATAATTGAAATAAACTTTGGGAAGCCCCTTACATTCGGTCAAAATTCTTAATTCTTAGTCTGTATAAACATCGATATAAAATATGTAGCTCGCACAATAAATTTAACGTATTGATTTAACATCTAATATACATTTAGAATATCACTAAAATGCACACAATTTAACACTTTTTGATGCAAAGGTAGCTAACAATTAAATTCACAATTTTTGTACATTCAATCAACACTGCAAGATCGCTGCTAAAAAAGAAATAAGTTTCATTTCACATTTTGTTATCAGTGTAACCTGCAAAATAAACACCATGTTTAAAAGATGAATCTAATTTAACATTTCATAATGTTAAGTTAACTTGGCCTTATCTTTTTAGCATAATTATTATGAAAATAGAACAATTCTGACAAAATATAAGTATCAATTAGACATTATTTTTAGACTCTTCAATTTATTGATACGAAAATATAGACAGTTTCGATGATGGAATCGTTTACGATCTTTCAACCACTTTGAAACAACAATCATGCTAATCTTAACAATAATTTTTTCTGCGGTATGGAACAATAGAACCCTGTTCTGACACGCCAGAGCTATGATTTAACTCGTTAACCTTGTCCGCTTATTGAAGCCGCACATGAGGGGACATCTTTACCTCGTGAATGCTAATTCGATGTGTTTAGTTGTGCCCGTCAAGGTCTTGACATTTCCACGTCCAGCAATCTATCGTGAATTGATGAAATATTACCGTACAAGGTACATATTGTGTATCTAGAGAAACGGTCATCATTGTGAACTTTGTGATTTATATTCAAATAATGTAGTATGCATAATGGGACTATTACATCAATGGTTTTAGTCGTATTTCTGTAGCTATAAATAGTAATAAATGCGAAGTAATGCGCTTGTACGACAATTGACGAAGGACTAAACCATTTTTTATAAAATAAATAAAAAGAAATGGATGAGGATAAATTACTGTTATATCGCTGGCTATGGATGTACAGAAGGGGTAATGATATTCTGTATGTAGTTGTAATAAAATGTGTTCTTTGGAAAAGATCATTAGTACTGTGATACCTATAAAGCCAGTAGAAATACGTCAACTTCAACTTCCGTTTACCACTGACTGAAGTCGACAAAATTCGTGCAGAGGCTCAAAAGATTATCCAAAATAAAGTCATACACTATCGCTCAAGAATCTAAGGTCAACACAGAACAGTATGGTAAATACTTCTAATACAGAGTGTTTAGCTAAAAAAACCCTTTTATATCAGTCTTCGTATATACAGGTCAGTTCCCACAAGTAGATATACCACCGTACTGATATATCGTAGTTTTTAGACTATATATTTCATCAGTTCATCACATTTCATTTCAGTGAGTGTTGGGTCATGTTTGATGTTGGTTGTCGTATCATTCTTTCGATTACGTTGATTGTAGGGAAACCTTCGTTCAAATGACCTGAGAGATATTTAGAGATATACGTATACAGCAGGGAAATTAGAAATTACTAAATGGTATTATGCGGGTCGCACATATACAGAAATTTAAAAGTTATTTCATAATGCGTTTCTTGATCAGCACATACCGTCTCGGCATGCTATAATCAGCTTTAAGATAAATTCACCCCTACGTAATTGTGAGAAAAAGTCACAATTGGTTAATAATGAAGAACAAGAATTACTCGAAATATGTGTGTAGAACAAGATCCTAATCAGTCTAGTTATTTCACTGCTGGGCAATATCGAATATTGCGGAGGCAAGTTCTTAAAATTTTGAAAAAGTACGAATATTTCCAGAAGACAAAAATTCGAATACATTTTTTTTTGTAAACGCTCAATAAAGTTGTGTAATGACAATAATCATTTTCAATACGTAGGCTTCCACGGCCAGAGTCAGTATTAAATAACCAATTTATAGAAAATATTATCTTTAAGGATGAATAAGTTTCTCTTTAGATGGTAAAGAGACTCCTTCAGTTTGATGTGTTTGGGTTACAAAAAAATACCTGGAAAACATGAACTCAATTCCCTCCAAAAAATAATATGTAATATTATTGGTCCATCATTAATAATGGCGATTTAATGAAAGTAAAGTATACGGATCTGTGAAATAAGTTACTACTAATTGGGTGCAAAGTAGGTACCAATACGTAGCTGTCCCACCCACAACAGTTTACTAATGTGCCTATAAGAATAAATACTTTGAATGAACTACAACCAAAAGTTCACGCTAATGTTGCAAACATGCTAGTATACCTTGTTCAATTTTAGGTACTTATAATAGGTTTAAGCTAGTGTTCTTTTGTAGGTGAAGGTCGGTGAGAGTACCTTCTTTAATTGTGTGCGTTATTGGGTATAATCTATTATAATTTTGTTCCATTGTATTTGAGAATGTTACTGTTAATATTTTCAGTATTTATTTTTTATCTACAACTTGATTTCTTTTTATTTCTGCTCCATTTCGTAATTTGGTACGTCACCTTATGTTTGATTAAAGGGTGTTGTTATTTTAGTTTGCCTGGCATCTAGTTACCTGTCTACAAGAGACGCAAGTACCAGCCTTAAGTGCAAAAATGTTTTATGCTGAATAATATCGAAACATTTGGTACACATTTTTAAATAATAACGCATACTATTATTATGAAATTTGTTTTATAAACGTATCACAACACAAAATTGATGTGACGATTTGCAACATTAAGTAGACCGATAGATAAGGGTAGTCGCAAAATTTGTACGCGTATCTTTTGTTTTTCTAAAAAATATTTTTTTCTATATTCTTCCATAATAGCGACTACAAGCATCTACGGCTGCCATTATTATGGATGTAGTTTGAGTGACAGTTGACTCAAATACAAGCACAATTACAAAAAAGAAAACTACTCATTATTTGTCCATCAGAACTGAGAATCCAAATTAAAACAGAATAGCTAAGCGAAAATATGAATCTATTGCTAGACAAATGCTTGTTAATACTGCTCTATTAATACGATAGTTCACTCGCCCGAAACTATGCATTATTTATCAAAGCTAAAATATTTCGAAGCATCGGCTTTAAATTGGACGTGTACATATTTCATCAAATCACTCACCTTCGCTGATATTATTCCACGAGTACAGCTGTGCACCTGCTGTTTAGCATTAATAACAACGTACGTTTGCGATTTTCTACGATATGAAGCGCATACTGTAATAGAATTGTGATGTTTCTGGGAAATACTGCAGTTCTAGAATTGCGTGTAATAAAAATTTATCGAAATAGTGTGCAATTACCAATAATTTCAAATCAGGGCCGTGAAGTTGGGTCCTGCACCTTTGATTTTAAAAAAATTGAGAATGTTCACGATTCATGCCACGTGCAGTAAAAATTTTAGGGAGTAAAGATTACGCTGTTCTCGCACTTTAAATTGCTGAGAATTTCGCTATGTGAACGTTTTGTGTTTGGTTGTTCAAATTATTTTGAATTTTCAACATATTGACAATCTTCATCAGATGTACTAGGAGGGTTGTCTTTTTAAGTTTTACATATAGACTTGGAATAAAACAGTAGATAACGTTTCAAGACTTTATTGTTCTTCTAAGTATTCTCCACGAAGACTAACGCATTTTTGCATCCTTCTGAACCAAATTTGGAAGCAGTTATTCCACATGTTTGTTGGTACAGTCAAAATTAGGTTTTTGAAGGCCTCGACTGCTTCTTCTTATTACTGGAATCTTCGACTACGTAGTCCGTTTCGGAAAGGTAAAGAAATCGTTGCAACTGGAAAGCCCGGAGTGTACGGAGAATGGTCTAACAATTCGACTTTGTGTTGCGTTAAAAATTTAATTGTCTTTTGGATGATTAGTCGATTTTTCGAAGCTCAGCGATGACTTGCAGCAAACAAATGGTTTTGTACCAATCAGTTCCTTGATCTCGTAGAGGAATTGTTCCTACATGACCTGCATTCGAAAGAAATACCGTGACCATCTCTTTGGAGACACTTCGAGAACGGATGATTTTTATCGCCTTTTCTTCACCCTCGAATACCAAAACAGACGACTGGCGTTTATTTTTTGGCTCGTAAGAGTAATTCCAAGATTCATCGTCACTAATCATGTACACGTTTTTAGTGTGTTCGACGTTGATGTGGTCTAGAGTTTTTTGACACCAATTCTGCCCAGCTGCTTTCTGTTCTTGGGTCAACAACAAGAAACTGATTTTATACACAATTCTTTACGCAAAATTCTTTGAATTGTGGTCTCTGAAATCATCAATAATGCTTCAATCTCGCGATATGTCGATCTTCGTCGAGGACCTAGCGCACAACATCGACGTTTTCTTGAGTGACCGCTGTTTTTGGTGTACCTGCTCTTAGATCGTTGCTAAGACTAATCCGTTTACATTTGTATTTTCCACAACATCGAGAAATTGTTGACTGATGGGGTACTTCATTGCCGAAAACGGAAACCAACTGAGCGAGGCATTCTTGTTGAGAAAGTTATAACAAATAATTGCACGAAAGTGTTCTCGGTTTAATTCGATCTTTCAACTAACTCGTCAACTTTGATAGTTCATTGTAGCTACAACACTACACGTATCGCACTGAAACTTTGGGTTCAGCTTAACTAAAGATGGAGGTTAACCCATAGTACTGATATTTGATTAATGGCGCTCTCTGCGTTCCGGTTAGAAAACTTAGAAAACAACCCATGTATTTACAAAAGGATCGATTCTGCGCGATCGTACAAGTACGTATCAGCTCAATTATTCGATTTTGTCATATACATGTCTGTCGTATGAGTAAGATAATAACTGACTATAAATCTTTGGAATCTATATTTTTCGGCTATTTAACTTCGAGTTTTCTGTTTGGGAAATTTGGATCGTTGTATGTCGAAACAAAGAAGAACAACGATAAAATGTTTCTTATTTTTTTAATTTTATACTGCAACAGTTCGTTGATGCTCTGACTAACTTTTTCAAATATGTTTTTCTAATTTTTCGACCAAAAGGTACATTACGCTGGTGGGGGCGGCGAGTACTCAATGCGGCCCTGAGATATCCTTACTCAACCTATCAATGTATTTTATGTATTAAAATCTTAACTATATATTTTATATTAAACTTTAAATTCGATTAAAACGAGTTATGGGTTGAATGCAGATATGATTTTTGTTTTTTTTTAACTTAAAAGGATACCTATTTGGTATGTAAACAGCTAATTCGGATTCTTTATAGTACTGTTGCCAATTAAACTAAGAAGAAAAGCGATTTAATTCGGGATAATTACATGCTTATTATTAGAAAATCTAGTAACTAATAATTGTTCCCGGAATTTTGTAATTTTGATATTTATATTACTCGAAACATCTATTCTAAGAAACGGCAAGAATATCTTGAGCCTATTTACGCCTTTTTGAAATATTACGTCTCTAACAAACCGCTGCACATTAAAAGTTACAGGAATAAACCTTAATGTTCTCATATATTACATACATATTTTGCTACATAATTTATTTGGATTGCATTGCCACTAGTAAATTCAGCGAAAAGTATTACTGCAAAGTATTGTCTGCGTAATCTAATTTAAACGTCGAATAAAATGCTTGTTATATGAATTAAGTGAATGGCGTGGCTTTCGTCGAACAAGGAAAACATGCTGAACATTTTTTACATGATAATTACGATCTAATCGAAGCGCAATTTGTTTGCGTCAAAGCCAATATACGAAAAGCTTTAGCACACGAATTCAAAGGAAAACGGGTTGCAGTATTGAAAAATAAAGATCCAGTTATCACCAATAACCACGATTGGGTATTAGTGAGGATTTCTACTCCATCTGGAACACAAAGAGGTAAACCATGTTATGAAGAATCCTTTTACTTCATAGACAAGAGGGAAGTTACAAAAATCTTACAACATATTACGAAAATACAAGTCAAAATGTGTATCATATATTTAATCTGTTATCGTTTCTTTTTATTTTTGTGCTTTGAATTTCTCCTTTATATTCTTTATGTTTTCAAAAAATTGGTAATTCGCAATGCGATCACATCGTTATCCTATCCAACAAAGCGACGTCATTATTTACGATAGCGAACTATAATGTATCGTACAACCTTTTATCGTGTCATCAGAAAGTACTCGAAGACCGAAGATGTTGCTGACCACACGAGAAGAACGGCAAAGTTGTCAGGGAGAAGATGAGCAGAAATGCGAAGTCGTAGAGATAGTTGAGCCAAGGACTCAAAATTAGTAGTCAATAGTCAAATTCAAGCTAGAACTTCAAAGTTAACGCAAGCAGAAAGACAGTGCGCTATCTACACATATAAGAGGAAAGAAAGCAGAAATGCAAGGAACTTCTAATTCACTTCGCGTCGGCACGCAATTGCGATATCGTCTTTTCTGATGAGAACATTTTCTGGAGCTCAAGAACCACCGGAATTCAACAACTAAAAATATCATAATCTTCACATTTCATCAACGAATACGAATGGTTATGGTATTGGTCGCAGCAGCTACGTCGTGGTTTGGTTAACCATCACTTACGATGGCAAATCTCTATTCGTTACCAAGGTGTCGAAATTAACTAACAGGTGTATCAAATAGCATCTCAGACTTTCACGGCCGTTTGACATAATTCTAACGGTTGTCGGGTTCCGCCGTGTCACTAGGTTTTTGTACCAAAGGTCCCTTTGAAAATACGAACCGCAGGGACGAAAACCTAATGACATGGCGGAACCCGACAACCGTTACAACTATAACAGGCGTATCATTTCTTCTCCCGCGAATAAGTGACCACTTTAAGAATTGCTCATGTAGCTTCATTTTCATCACTTCCCTGGAAAAACACTTATACTCCCCCTATATGAATGCCCTCAAGCATACACGAGATTAACATTTAGCCGTGAAAGAAATTTGTGCGCATTGGATTCCGCATAATTTGACAATCGCTCAAAGAAGGGCTCGTGTCGATTGGTGCAAAGAAATGATCTAAAAATACAATTGTCGTGCGTAAAAAAACCGTAACATTTACAGAGGTGACGAATCTTCGATCTATGCGTATGAGCCCCAAAAGTAAACAGCAAGGGACTGTATGGGTCTTCCAAGATGAGCCTAACCCAATAAAAGTTGTTCTCACCCAAAGTACCTCGAAGCAAATGGTCGCCTGCTTTATTGGGATAAAAGGACATGTGGTTACAGTGCCACTAGAGAATCG
The DNA here is from genome assembly GCA_023509865.1 of Trypoxylus dichotomus. Classification (NCBI taxonomy): domain Eukaryota; kingdom Metazoa; phylum Arthropoda; class Insecta; order Coleoptera; family Scarabaeidae; genus Trypoxylus; species Trypoxylus dichotomus. The sequence goes on from CM042078.1 coordinate 51,910,614, forward strand.
TAACACGGTAATTCTGAATGGTACACAACCATTTGTTTGCCAGAGGTCTTTCAAGAAATAAGAAAAAAAAAAGAATCAGCGGGACACATAGGATAACTCTTCACCATGACAACGCGAGCTTCCACGTGGAATAGCATGATTTTGCAAAACATCAATCATTAACGTACGACACTTAGGAGATCGCATTAGTTTTTTCTTCTGGTCGTGTGGTGAGTCTTGGGTTATGTGTAACAATAGGCGGTTGTCGGTTTCTGTCGCGAACAATTGCGGTTCGCATTTTCAAAGGTACTAGCCTCGTGCACGTTGTTACTGCCTTAAGTATACTCCTTCGCCCCGCTGAACCGCTACGGCGAGCGCTAATAGCTTGACAGTATGTGTGCAGTGCCGTTGACCATATTCGGTTCAGTTTTAGCCCGTCGTCCCTGTTGATGTTGTTAGGGTTGTTGTATATTTCAATGGCTTCTCTGTTTAATCGGCTATAGCAGTTCTAGTTGATGCTAATACTTTTGTATCTTCAAAAATAATCCTATGATTCGGATCCGAGTGGATATGCTTGGCAATGGACCATCTACGGGAAACGAAATATAGAATTCCCGATCGTCTCGTTGACGTGTACTCCTCAGTATTTATTATAACCGCTAGTATGATCGCAAATGATTCATCCTGTTTCAGTTGTTTTAAGGCACATTTGTACTATTATAAAGGAATTTCACCTTGCTTTCAAATCTATGGACGGTAGTGTAATTCAATTTTTCCTCTCTGAATAATTTAAAAAAAATAAAATTATGATTAATGAGTCTTTCGTTCAAATAAGCTTTTCTCGACAAAGAGTTTCTGATACACGAAAGAAAAATCTAAAAAGCGTTTTATTTGTCAAAGGATCATTAAAATATTATAAGCGTGAAATAATTCATGAGGACGCGCAGCGCATTTTATTTACGTACGCTAAAATGCCCCGTCATAATCATCAACACAGAACAGGATAATATAAAATACATGCAGGCTATATAAAACGGATCGGAAATTAAACAATTCCCTTTTTAAATATGACAACTTCCGCTCGAGATGGATAAAACAAAACGACCGAAACAGGAACACGAAACGTACAACGATGGCGCTATATACATACGCCGGGGGAAGGAAAAAAGGGATTAAATTTTAACGCTTTCATATTTCACCACTCGCCGGTTAATATTAGTTCAGTCCGGAGTTGTACTACGCTATGGAGGAACGGGCTCTATCGGAGAGATTGAAAAAAAAAAAACGAGAAAAAGCAAAGAATCATCGAAATAAAATGGAAGAAAAGAAAACGAAATACATGCCCCGACTCGTTTGCCTTCGGAATAAGATCGCGTGTAGCGTGTATAATAATCAAAGAGCAAGAAAACGGACTGAACCGGGCGATTCCCGTTTCGCCATCAGGTATTTAAGTTCACATTCGGAAAGCGTAAAATTAATTTCGCTGAATTTTATTAAACCCAAACCTCTTCGGCGTATCCGAAACGGTATAACCGGAACGTGAGGACGATGAGATTCGGGAGAGCGATTTAAATTACTTTCCCGGAAAACGACATAAAACTTATTTTCTTTAAATAAACGAGAGAGGAAGAAAAAAAGAACAACGCCGTTACGCCGACAGAAAGTCGAGTTCTCCTCTTGTGCGGTGCGGGCTTTCATCGCACAAAGCAATTACTATTACGAAATATCTATCAGGTTTATCTTCGTTAGAAACGCGTGCATCATACCTGCTTGCGATGCTGTAGATAAGAAAGAAGAGAATTTTTTAATGGTTTTTCTCTCTGTCTCGTTTCCTATCCGAAATAATTTTCATGGATGTTATTTAGATTCCTTTCTAGAAAAGAAAATTAACTAAATTTTATGGAAATAATTTTAAAATGAGAACGGAAGATACAGCTATCTATTTTTTTGCAGTTCTTTGGGTAGATAAATTTATTCTCTCTTTAAAGCATTTGGTAAGTATGTAAAAGAAAAATGGACTAGGAATCATTTAGGATCCAGCCAAAACATAGTAGTTTTTGTAATCGGGCAGCAACATGATGTAACTTAAACAGGAAGAATTCAATTTATATGTTAGTGGTGATAAGCAACTATGAAACGAAAGATTAACTGAAAGATATAAACATCGAAGAAAGCCGGAACCACTGAAGCGCCAAAAGGAAACCAACTCCATTGATCCAAAGAAAATACTGATTAACTTATGCAGTGGGCCAGAGGTGCTCAGATTTGAAGTGCTGGCGATTTACGCCAAAATTGTTAGGCTACAAGCGATCGACTTTGTAGATGACGCAAGTGTGTGTGATACAGGATTATAATATATGTAAGTAGTGTCTATCACAGTGTAGGTAGATCATAGGTGTAGGTCACTGCTCTAGAAAAGTTAATAAAGAAAACGATATCCAAAAATGTTACTAAAATTAGTTACTAAACAAAAGCATTACAAATCTTTGGATGTCGGTGCATAGCACTGCATGTCTTCAGCGTACTTTTCGTGAGGTGGTACGCAATTACTAAGTGCCAATCGCAAGCATGATGGCATATGGTGTGGCTTTGAGATGTATATCTGAGATAATCTGCACTACCTAATTTGCAAGAGAGTCCATATTAAACCAACTTGCTACTTCAATAGCAGATTTCCCAAAGTTTTTACAGGAAAAACGATAACACAAAAGTTGAGATATAGCCTTGCGAAACAACTCATCTGCAGCTTCGCTTTTCGTCAGCCAACGGTGTTTGTCCTTCAACTTCGTTACAGCGACTAACCCATTATCTGACAGTGCTGATATCCGCTACTGCATCGCCGTACACATTTTTCAGTCTTCCATGAATGCGAATGCGTTTCACCTTCTGCATTCAAGAATTCAATCACAGAACACTGTGTAATACGTACATCAATGTCCGCGGCTACTCTATGGCCGAATGCAGTGCTGCCACTTATTGACGCAAAAAGTTACTATTACTGTGGATTATAGAAAATGGTTTGAGGAATAGCGTCAAATTCAAATTTTTCACTTAGCTAACGTTACTTAAGTAAAAAAAAATAGGAGCCATTCGATATTGAGTGAATCTCGTACCAATAAGAATTTGGCATGGCCATGGGTTCCCCTCTATCTCCTATTCAACCAAACGCATGTGTAGAAAGGACAGCGAATTCATATGAACTTAAACCGAAGATGTGACTCAAATCCATTGACGATACCTTCACAATACGGTCGCATGGGGACGATACCACCGATGCCTTCTTCAAACATATAAACAGCTTAAAAGTGTCTATTGCCTTTCCTTGATGCCCTGGTACACAAATATCGTATGGCGCGAAGACCATAACGTACAAGAAGCCAACTTATAGAGGACGTAATCTACACATCGACTCAAATCATCTCATACCACGTTAAAATGGAAGTCGCTGAATGCCTATACGATAAAGCATGATATAGCTTCAGATCTAGGAGATAGTTGTCAAAGGCAAAAGAAATAACAGTACCTTAAAATGGGAATACAAAAAGACTACCAGACGTATGTACCATGTTAATCCCATGCGTAAATAAATTTTCAGAAAAAATAGTAAAATGTATAAGTAAGTTGGCAGAAGTTGCTGTATTTGTATAGAGACAGTTTTTAATTAGAGTCAATTTAGGCTTTGCCTGTTGATATTTCTAATGTAGTAAACGTATCAGAAATATTTTATTCGTAAGAGTGGTGGACAAAAAGGAGAAAAGATCATATATTTGGTTAAATTAGAAGACATTAAGATCAAATTACGCCTTTCTGGGCTCTCGGTAAAATAAGAGAAAAGCTAAACAGCAGTTTTCTCTAATAACAAAGTCTTCATAGTAATTTCTCATATGTAGAATGAAATTGAAATTTCTATTACTGTACCACTTCATTCACATTTTATTTCTTTAAAAAACTACACAAAGGAATAACGAAATTTAATCAAAATCACCAAAACTTAATCAAAGATAGAGGTTTAGAGTTGGCGCTCCTGTTTGCAAGCGTCACAGGTTCTCTTATATTCATGACAGCTTGAAAAATGCATTCGTCAATTTAGCAACTTGCATAAATTTCGCTTTGCAATAGTAATAAGTAAAAAAAGTCTGCATTATAGATTCAAATTTCAAAGTTGGATGACAAAGGTACTGCAGATATATCGAAAAATATGCGTCTTTCTTATTGTCAACTTTCGAACATTTTATACGACTTTTTTCTTGATACCCAGAAGATGCGCTTTATAATAGGAATTTTTCGAAGATTGCATAATTATTGCACCTGTGAAAGTAAAAGTTCCACAACATAGCGAAGATTTAAAAATGACTAAACAAATATTAGCTATAAATATGCAATATATTTAGTTATGTCAACAAGCTTAAACGTTTACGTTAATATTTGCAAATTCTTGACATTTACAGCTGAGTTTAATGCCTTTTTTTGGACGTGTTGTATTATACACCTTAATTGACTTTCTCACAACAGGTGTTGCGGTAAATGTATTTTTAGCTAGTATTTATATTAAATAGCGGCTGTTTAAGAATTTATGTACACTGTCACTTAATGAAATGTGGGCACTTGAATTATTTACGAAAAGACAGTTGAATTAACTTGGAGACAAAGATACAAAAAAAAATCATACACAATAGAAACATAATATTACATTATAAAGTAACAAACTTTCTTCTCGTCAAAATAAATACGTTTAGCAGTTCGTATAATATTTGGAATTTTAGGAATTAACTTCGTAATTACTCAGTAACCAATGTTTTTCCATTCTCTTAGTGTAATATTCCCTATAGATGTTATTTGGACGTTAGGGAGCTTTCATGGTGGTTAAAACATTACTCATTTGTATTCCACCGTACACGTCTTACAAAATTCAGCTATTGGATAACGTATTTTTTAGACCTCTAAAGAATGTTTGTAGTGAATATTGTGATAACTGTATGGTGAATAATCGTAAATCATCATACAAACAGAGGTGTCACACTTATTCAGAAATTTTCAACATTGACGAAGCCAAAAAGCCATTTGTGTCTATAGATGTATATCTCCTCAATTTCGACGTATTTGACAATGAAGGTTTTGCTCCTTGTTTAATAAGTGAAATTAAAATGGAAATTAAATGGATAGGACTTTGAGTTTTTCCTAAAGAAGGAGCTCCTGTCAAAAGGTTCGAAGAAGAAATGACCAGAAATCAAAAATTCTTACCACAACACCATTTAAAGATAAATTACGCAGAAGCACAAAAGAAAATATAAAACAGAAGAGAGGGCTTATAAATAATAGTCAAAATTGACGAAACCCTTCCGCTTCTGACATCCAGAAAAAGAAATATAAAAGTGTAAGTAGAAATCAAGACTACAATCAAAAGGAACGCCAGTATAGGAACTCAAAGTAACAAACAGAGGGTGAAGATATCTTCTGCTCTGGATGTGACGAAAAGTTCGAGGATCCAACCGGTGGCATGAATTATGCGTATACTATGCTTGAGGGCAATTTATACGTTGTTTATGAAGATACATGTCTATAGCCAAATACATAATTGCTTTTCATTTATTCTTCTAGAGCGGCGAATCTTCGATTATGTTTAGCAATGAGTTCACGTCTTAGATCTTCTGCTTGAAATGGGCCCCACTGTGGTTTTGTGTCATGGCGATTGCGGCCTTTTAAATTCCCCGTTTGATGAAATTGGCGCATTATAATAATAATCCATGCCTTCGCATCCCCTAACAGCTTTCGCCAATTACAGGAGGCATCGGCCGGCCATGAGCTATTATTACGCCTGCGCTTGTTGTGCGTCTTAAGATATTCCTCCTTAGCATTCGACAAGGAGTGAGATAAACCACAGAAAAACCTTAACCCTAAGAAACAGCCCCGGGTTTCAAATCCGGGATCCCGAGACTAATAGGGTAGGGCACTCAGCTACCAGGCTCGATACTCAGCCACTAGCCTCGGTGGTATGGAATTATTGATGGTGGATGTTGTAATTTCAAGTTTTTGACTGATTTTCTGAATAGAATAACCTTTTTCATGCAGAGCAAAAATTGATGCTGCATTTTTTTAAACAATTTTGCCAAATTTGGGATAAATGGGTACAATAATGGGCTGACATCTCTCAAAAAGTTTCTTTAATTTGCAGTGATTGAAATTGTAACACTCTTGAGCGCAAGTGAAAAAAGAAATTGCGAAAAAATACGGGAATTAACGTTATTAACAACTGGAACTATCGCAATAATTATCTAAACCAAACAAAATGTAGATAGTTTATGCTGCTAAATGAGAAATGGTGGATATTCATTCGCCTTTTGCTAGATCATAAATATCTCATAACGTATTGTAAAGTAATATAATTCTTTGCTTATTTGCATTGTAGCATTCTAAATGAGTTTAACAAAATTTTATCAAGTCTTCAATTTTCAATGAGCGGGAATGCATACAAATACGAAACTAATATTATTATTTGTACTTGAAACATAGACCAATAACATAAGTATTTCCCAGGTTAAAATACATGTACAGCCCAGTGAAAAGAGAAGAATAATGTTTGTTCGAAGTGTCATAAAAGGTGGATGATCCTCCGAAGCTTCGATGAAATTTATATAACTCTGCTTGTCATATTAACAGACGATTCACATTCACCAAAATTCATAATTTCGATCTGGCATAAAAAATTCGACCAACATAGATGTCCATACCAGTTAGTCAGATTTATAGTTCCTTTAACCGAGATTTCTTTTTGTGATAAAACTTGGGTTAACATTTTAGTTGATTCATGAAACTGCGAAAAGCAAAATGTATCTTTCCAAAGTACTGCAGAGAATAATTCTAGAATTGAATTTCCCAGCATGGTAAAGGTACTAAACATTCAGCAAAAAAGCACTGAATTACAAATGTTAAGTAAAATGGACGATAAAAACGAGTCCGTTAATCACAGCCACGGAAAAATTTTAAAAATTATAAAAACATTAGTGTTTTAGTATGAAATTATAACTCAAATTTTTGTTATAGTAATTTTCGTTTCTGCTACGTACTATTTCACAACAAATCACAAATGAATGTAATATAGCGTTGACCAATAGAATGGTACACCTTAATTTTGAAACCTTGGAACATACATATGTATAACGACATATCTAAACGTATTAATAGTTTTAACTCTGCTGGGTTATTCGTATACACTGCACTGTTGTATCGTTGCGATTAATGTGACCCGAAATATATTGTATTAAAAAAAGAGGAAAACGCAAAGGTTCTTAATAATTTAATGCAAAAAAGATACAAATAAATACTCTTAAAAACTTACAAGTTACGGACAATAATAAAATCTTATAAAAAGCACTTTTTTTGGTTTACAATTGGAACAAATGTATGTATAGTATATTTTGCAAACATGCTTATGACAGATTTTCAGATGAAGGACAAATCTTACAGAGATTACGTTTTAAAATAATTATTTATGGTAGATCGATTACGGAACAGACCGCCTGAAAAGGCGGCCCACTCTAAATGTAATTATTCTCCAATTGTAACGTTTCGCCCAGCATTGCACGGTGACCTACGTTTGTTTATCAATTATAAGTTTACCATGTGTGTGTCATGTTAAATAACACATTAAAAACTGAATTACAATCGGATTAGTTGTCAATCTAATGCAATAAAATTGGATCATATTGACCCGAATGGCACATGAGTACAGTTCGAAATGTAATCAAAAATATATGGACTCCGCCAAGAAAGTTTTACATTATACTATGAAATGTTTGCCATATCTACGTCGAGTACAAGTATACAAAGAAAATCATAGAACTAGCTTTTCAATAAGTCCTTTTTTTGTTATTACAAAAGTGTACGTATGTATATACATATGGTATATTTAGTTGCTTATTGAAACTGTTCCTGTACAGACAAATTTTAAGTGCGCTGTTAGAATACTTTACTAACGTTATTAGAAGCAAATTTAACTCCAGAACAAGTGGCTGGAATAGTTACTTTAATCGAAGATGGACGATCCCAAACATACATATGTGGCTAATTTGATGAATACGAATCAATCAAGTGTTTCTAGGGCAGTAGCCAGATATACAGAAACAGGAGGTCATATACAAAGACCGGTGCCAAGTCGTCCCAGCTGTACTACTCGCCAGGATGATCCGTTTTTAAGACTACAAGTATTATGTCGGAAGCATGTAACTGCAAGGCAATTACAAATCAATTTGAATACTCACAAATACTTGAATAAGTACCCAAACCATCTCTTCCTCATCTTACTAGGAATCACCAAGTCGCCCGTTTAAGGTTTGCTATGGAACATGTCAATTGGAAAATAAATGACTGGGCCAACATACTCCTCACAGATGAGTAAGGATTTAGTCTTTGCACGTCAAATAGACGTATACCAGTATACAGATAAGACGGTGAGCGCCCAATGCAACATCAGGTCTGCATCTAATTTTAGTTGTGGCTCTATCATGGTTTGGGAAGGCATTTCTTTAGTAGGACATTTTACAAGATCATGTAGTACCACACGCAGCAGTAATGGGCGAAGAATTCTTACTAATGCATGACCCTACATAGTAATAATCGTCCGGGAATACTTTGATGAAGTTGGCATTCCAGCTTTAGATTGGCCTACGGTGAGTCCAGACATGGATCCTATCGAGAATATGTGGAACTATCTTCACAGAATGGTACGGACCTAACATGTTGCCCCAGTAGAACTGCAGGGATTAGAAGGTGCCCTCCGTGTGTGTGGAAGAATTTAAATCAGGTTTATATGTCGAGGTTAACTGAATTCATGCTAAATCGAATGTGAGCGGTTGTAAGAACCAGAAGTCGCAATATTGAGTACTAAGCTACTACTCTGCAGTTTTTTTTCCAAAAATATAAGTTCTTTTACCACATCTGCGTATTAAAACTTTCAAATATAAGTTTTTGTTTTCATTTAGTCCCTATATTATTTAAATAATCACAACAATTGTTTTTCGGAGTATATTAGGATACATTTAAAAACTCCTTTGGTCATAAAATCATTCTTGTGTTACAAAAAAATGAATTATCCGGTACTTTTTTGTGGAGTATTTATTTGAAAAGAGTAATTATGAGGTAAAAGAACCCTCATATTGCTGAATAAACTCGATGGTCGATAAAACAAAGACAAAATGTCAATTTAAATGTGCTCTTGTAGGAAATAGATTAAATTACAAAAACATCAATATGTTCAATTTCTATGTGGATAAAACTATATACTTAGATTGTATAATATGCGCTCTATTTTTACGGTAAGAACCGACAAAGCTCTAAACGTACACTGCATTCGGGATTGCTATTACTACTTTGCACAGGACTGTACTTGATAATGACCAAGAAATTTCTAAGTTAGATTCTGCAGATGTTTGACGTCTTAAACGTTGTAACAAGTACATAGCGTAGCAAGTTCCTTCATAAAGGCATTCATGACAAAGAGCGTTAACCGCTATGTGCAGCAACTTTCTAATTGTCCTTTTTTTAATATTGCGAAATTCTTAACATACTTTCCGATACAAACAAGTCTTAATAGCAACAACGGTAGAAGATTTCCTCCGGAAGACGATCTATGCAAGATAAATCTTATTGAAATCATGCATTAATTTGTGTTTTAGTACTTACTTATCACGCATTACATTTCTTTTAATACTGCACTCAACATATCTGAAATGTTGAAAAATCTGCATTAATTCTTATATTCAGTCGAAACGAAGAGAAAGGGAGTGACAGACGACAAATAGGCAAATACGCAGCGATAATAGTAAGTATAGAAGAAGGAAAAGTCAAGACGAAAAACAAGTTACATAACAATATATATGTACAACACAATACGCACAACAATTATATGAACATAGCACAACAAATATAATTTTAGTTAAAAGTATAGTGCATAAAACAAGAAATAGCAATACCATAAACGTTATGTATAGAAGAGAAGTTGCTAATCGATAATGTAAAGGCAATTCAAAGGCAAATCAAAGCGCAAAGATATACACAAAAAATTGATGTGTTCTGTTCTCCAAGTTTTTATAACCTTTCTTTTACATCAGTACGTAAAAATATCTCACAACAAGTTTCTTCTTCCATTTTATAATTATATGTAAACGCGTAGATAGATAATTTGACATCTGCGTGTTATTTTTAAAGAAACGAATATAACTGGGGAACGTCATTTCGATTGTATACAGAATCGTGGTGGTTTTATTACATTTGCGTCAGGCGCGGTCCTTCTATAATGAGCCGGGTTCAAAACAGACAAGTTAAAACGATTGCTAATGACGTTTCAACACGTTAGCATGTTATTGTTTCGACGAAGTAAAAGATCATCTTATAAAAGTAAAAAAAGAATTTAAAATAAAGTAAAAACTGGCAGGTGAGTGTAAAATTAAATACACGGTGCATTATAAGCAAAAAGACATTCAAAGTACTTAATTTAATCCAAAATAACATCAATTTAGGCTTCAAGTGGCACAATTTTCATCAATAAGAAGCAAAAACTGCAATTGCTCATCCCAAGATATTACGATGTCTCAGATCAACTGCAGCTTGGCATAGGCTATATAAACAGTGAGGTTCGTTATAATACGTAAAATCCTGGACCTCAATTACAATTTCGGCATAGAAGGTTACGTTTTCCGTTCGCACATCTGCATGTTAATTCAATCATTCAGCAATGAAGTCAAGTGTTCTTCTCTCTTTCTCTGAGGAGAGAGCTTTATCTACAGGGTAAAAAGCTGCGAACTGTTGATTGCATTCTAGGCGACTGGAAAATGAATCGAACACCAACTACACTTGAAACGAATAACGCATGTCCAGCGGAATACCCGCCTTACCTCGCAGTAATACGGAATGAGGGCTTCATTGAATCGATTCAAATTGAAATGATCGATGTGAGAATAGAATTTTGTAGTAGTTAAACAAGGGTAGACAATACCGTTAGACAGAGCTAGTATACTGACAAGCAATCACCTAGCAGAGTAGACTGGGTATCTCTGGACTCCGCTAACTTATAGAAATCTTATTTCATTATCCTCTTACTCACAGTTACGGCCATCGACACGTCGAAAGTGCGCTCATGGTGTAATCACCTGGTGGATGAGAAACAGTGTGGAGAAAATGATATGAACAGTATGTGGAATGTACCATCTCTGAGAAGGTACTTTTTCATGGAGGTGCAGTTATTTTCACGGAAGCACTAACTAACCCTCATTCGTAGAAAATGATGTCCTGAAAGCCAATGGGTATATCGAAAATATCCTTCAAGTATCTATTTTAATTTTTCTGCCAATTTTCTATTCGAATTTCATCTGCATACTTGGACTAGCCCGTATGCAGCCCAGATCTCAGTTAGTTCGATTGAATATGTTTGAAATCAACTCCAAAGGCATATACACCACCGTCAAATATGCCACACAGTTGTTTACTATAGATCCCACGTATTAACAAACTTATTTTCTGTTAGCGATATTTTCTGTTAGCGATTGCATAGCATGCCTGATATCGTGGTTGACTTAAAAATGGAATAACAAGCTGATGCTAGGAGTATCTATCTAGGTTTTTAGTTGAGTGACACAAAGATCGCCAAAAACATTTTACAAGTTTCGAATGACTGGCCTAAAAACAGATTTCGAAGTTCAATTACTAGTATTCCTGATAATGGAAGCCTACATTGAAGAGTACTAAGAAATCAATAATTTTTTTATTGTTTTCTACAGTCGAACAAAACATTCTTTTCGTTGTATTTTCGTTTTCTTTGTTGTATAAAGTATTGGTGTATTTTGACCGATGTTTTCGCGGTCACCGTATGTGAAATAATATTCACAGGTTTTTGGCGTTGTTGGTCCGGAACGGTACCGTTTCGACGAGGTTTCAGTCATCTTTTTCTGGATGTTCTCGTTCGGCTAATGATTGGAGATAAACTCTGAGGAGCCAAACGAGAGCCTCCAGAAGGGACCAACAGCACACGCAACCAGAAACTCGGGAATATAATTTCACATACAGTGACCACAAAAACATCCGTCAGAACATATACATATATATTATTCCATATATATATTACTTATATTACACAGCCGATAGTATTCGGTTATATGCTATATGTTTAGTCTAATAATGAGTTCGAAATTTTTTAACAGCATCGTTGTTCTCCAGCCATGGTTTTTAACGAGTATTTATTTCGTAAGCTTGATTGATCGAATCTTGTCTTCTAAAAAATAATGCAGTTCCAGTTCATTTCATTAGGACCACCTTATAAATTTAAGCTGTTGTGTATTTATAACGCGATAATTTACAAATACAAGTATAAGTGAATCGCTGTTTTAATGAAAGAAAAGATACCCACTACAAGTACTGGAAGAGCGTTTTGCGGTAAGAAAAGGATGTACTAATCGAGATGATCGACGTATCCTGCAATTAGCAACTGAAAACCGAGGTTTATCCGCCAAAGAAATAGGAAATGTAATGTGTCGACAAAGAGTGCAAATATATACGCGTACAGTACGCAGACGATTGTACGAAGCCGAAGCAAAATGCAGACGTTCCTCGAAAAAGCCAAGGTTAACACCCATAATGAAGCCAGCACGTTATGAATGAGCAAAACGTCATCAACTTTACACGATTAAGATTGGCGAAAATTAAGGCAAAATAACTTAAATGAATATGTAAATCAGGTAACATTTTTTTTGTTTGAACAATGTCTTTTCGTCAAAGATCGTATTCAGCGATGAGTCAAAACTAGAAGCCATGACTAAAAGAGTTCAATTTGTTAGACGACGTCCATCTGAACGGCTTGGTGTAGCTAGTGTACTAAAAACGGTGAAACACCCTCCGTCAGTTATAGTATGGTCCTGTACATCAGTCGAAGATCCTGAACAACTCTATTTTTGTCAAGGCACTACGAATTAACACCAATACAAGCGTGTATTGGAGGATGTCTTGATGCCAAATATCAATGATTTAGATCCGAATAAAGACCCTTACACATTCATGTACGATAAGACACCATACTACAAGGCCAAATCCATCCAAAGTTTTTTGGAAATGCACGCTCTGCCAGTGTTACCTTGGCCGAGAAATTCTACCGACCTGCATTTGAGAACGTGTGGAGTATTCTAAAATCACGCGTGCATTCAAGTTGTGAATAAACTTATGCTTGCCCAATACGTTTTTCGTTATATATTTTAACAAAATGGCTATCTTAGCAAGTGGCCCTAATAAATTGGATAGAGACTGCATCTTACGAGATTATGTGAAAAAATATTATTTCAAATATCCCATTCGTTTCTTCCAGCATTAGGAACAGAATTCCATAAAAAAAATTAGTTAATTCGTGGAATTAATACGTCCTCCCACGTTTCTTTTACGGAAATCCTTTGATTCGATCCGCGTAATATTACCGAAGGTAGAACACCTTTGTGTGTCCATCAGCAAATTTAATTTAACCTCGAAGCTAATTTCGACCTCAGAGTGCAATCCTCGTTCACAAGCAATTGGTTTCAAATCCAATAAGCCGTTGGCAGCAGTCGCCTTCCATACTACCACGGCTGCCAACCGAAGAGAGGGGGACCGTCTAACGCCGTTGCTGCTACTGCCGGTGCTACCGGCAGCCAGCCGTTCGGAAACGGCGCTGTCTTTCCAAACATCAACCGTTAGGCAGGAGGGTGGCAAAAGGTACAGAGCGGAGGCGACGGCTGCCTCTTCGTTCATTTGTTCTCGTAGGTTCGCAACCTTCATTTACGAACGTCTAATGCGAGGATTCAACAAGTGTTATCTTCATTGCGATGGCGCAATTCTAATAAAAACCGGCTCGGCGCGATTGTCTCCCTGTTGCACGTCGCTTGTTTGAAAGTTCGTTCGCGTCTTTCGTTTCGTTCCATTTATTTATAAATTGGCAGTGAAGTGCGGGATTCATTTTTGTCGTTTTCTACACGTCTAACGCGCGTCCTGCACCTATAGAATCGCCCTGTTTCCGTCCGCTGGATGCGATGACGACCGGGATGATGATGATGGCTCCTCGAGTACGTGATAAAATTCTGGACGTACGTGATCTCGTTACCGGCGCAACCTTAACTCATATTTAATTGGTTCTAATGTTATCGATTTTCAGGCGTGATTGCATCAATAGCGTGCGCTTCACCTGGATAGCGTCGGGCAAGGGCGTCCTGTTAAGCGTTGAAATATGAAATTGTCTCGGATTCAATTATAGATGTAATATGTGCTAAATTAGCAGGGAATATTTGAAATGTAACAAGTTCGGATCCCTTAACTGTCAAAGACTAATATATTTAAATAATAGAAGCATATACGATGTTTTTGTGCACATTTGCATATCGTCAGGCTTAGCCTGGAATAGCAAATAAAAGCGACAATCAATAATTACAATAAAAAAGCCGAAAAAATTGTTGACTTACTACTACAGAAAAGGATTACAGAGTTAAAATAGATGCAAAAACAACATCAAAAGCATCACGGCAGCAGAACAAACAAATTAAAATGCCAAAAAGTGGCAAACCAATAAGAAAGTTTTTTCAAAAAAAAAAAAATAGAGAACTCTATATGTCAAAACGTTAGGTGAAATCAGAGTGAGATGTTTTATCGAAAGAGTGGTTTCTTTGTGAATAAATATGATACGAAATGAGAGAAACTGGGAGTAGAAGGTTGGAGACAACGTATGTGTTTTTTGTTGAGCCTAACCTCAAAGGATCTAGACGTCGTGCCTACATATTTCGCATCACAAGCTAAATATGTAAATACCGCTTCACTGCATTTTATCCATGATCTCTATTATTTACTAGAGTTCTTCTTAGAATGCTTCTTGATACCACCTGATATAAATTATCACCTTTTTACAGTTATCTTCAGGGACTTGTCAATATCCCACTTTCAGTTGACAACTTTAATACTGAATTGCATACTGTAAAACAGGTTCTTGTATTGAACAATTTTGACCCGTCTATGATAGATAGCTTAATAATTAAAATACAAGACAGGATAATCGAGAAAAAGGTTTATATTACAGAGACCACGTTTAATTGATTTTTAAAACCGTTCACCTTTTAAAGAACTTTCTGATTGATAATAAAGATCAATGAGATAAAATGCAGAGAAGCGGTGTTTACATGCGTAGTTGTTGGGATTGTGATGCGAAAAACGTAGGCAGGACGTTTAGATTCTTTGGGCTTAGGCTCAAGAAACATATGCGTTGTCACCAAACTTCTACTACCGGTTTTTCTCATTTCACATTACATTTGTTACAAAGGTTTACATTTGAATAACTTAGAGAGCACGGAAATATTAAGACTGCAGATATTTGACAGGTTTAAATCGTTAAATACGCAGATGACTTTTGATTGTACCTATAATATAATTATACCTTTCAGATATTATTCGATCATTGCAATAGCTATACCAATGCAATACCTATTTGATTGCATTTGATACGATATTTATTTGAAAAAACTTTCATGTCGACTTGCCACCTTTTGGCATTTTAATTTGTTGTGTACGTTCCTTTTGCAATTTTAATTTGTGCTTTTCTTACAAGTTTGTTCTACTGCCGTGATGCCTTTGATGTTGTTCTTTGCATCTGTTTTAACTATGTAGTCCTTTCATGGAGTATTTATGCGACTTTCTCGGATTGTTTTATTTTAATTTTTGATTGTCGCTTTCACTTGCTATTCCAGTCTTGGCCTGAGGATATGCTCATTTACCCTAAATCTATATTCGTATTGAGGATGCGGTCAGAGTTGGAAAGAAATAAAAAATAAATTGTATTTCATTAAATTTTTCTACAACACCACCTATCCTGATCCAAAAACACATTCTTTTCGACCAGTATGGATTTTTCCCTGTTAATTGCTAGCCTTTAAAGAATAGAAAAAAATCCCTAAAATATTTTGCCATTTATAATCCCTCCTCTTTTTAAATAACAGAAAAATTCCGATTTCAAACGACTTCGTTTTTTCAAAGTTAGTTTTGGCGCAGATCATAAAGCCAGAGTTAGTTTTTTGGAGTCGGGACAACCAATGCCTATTTTTACAGTCAATGTTTTATTGCGCAACTGTTTGCACGTCCATGTTGTTCATCAGATTCATACGTAATACCGTGTTCATATTGTCCATCTTCGGCTGCGTAATATCACGTAAATACCTGTGCCATATGCACAATATACGAATGCAAACGCATCGATTTGTATTCGTACGTTAGTCGCAATGTGACTGTTAGTGTGTAGTAATCGAAGTGAATCGATGCAACAAAGTTGTTAAAAATACTACGCAAAACTAATCCGAATACTTTTTGTTGTATTTGGGGGAACTTTACAACTCTAAAGCAGAGAAAAAAATAGCGAATCCATAAAGGCAATATACGTGAAATAATTTGGTTTTGAAGCAAATGTCGGCAACCATATCGCTTACGCTTCTAACATTAGCTGTGCAAACTATTATAGAATTTAAAAGTACAACAAAGTCTATGGATGTTAGTATATCAGTGCTGTGGTGACTCGTTATTGCGACCAAAGAAAATAACTGTTACCTTTTCTTGGCAGATATAATAGAACATATTTTAGAAATGAAACCTATCATAAGTTACCCAAACATGATCACACCAATGATACTTGTGCCACATCGATACCTAAAAGAGAAGATAGTAGAAGTATTATGTACTGTTAAGGACTTAACATTGTTTTTTGTGTTTTGTAAGTTTTTTACTATTATGTATTTTATCTTCTTTGCATTATTATTTTCATTTAGAATATTATTTTA
The DNA here is from genome assembly GCA_023509865.1 of Trypoxylus dichotomus. Taxonomy (NCBI): domain Eukaryota; kingdom Metazoa; phylum Arthropoda; class Insecta; order Coleoptera; family Scarabaeidae; genus Trypoxylus; species Trypoxylus dichotomus. Next base: position 51,927,410 of record CM042078.1, read on the forward strand.
TTTTCATTTTTATATTTATTTATTTTCATTCTTATATTTATTTATTTTGCTCTCTTATATCCAATTTTATTTTAATATGTATGTACATTACGCATTGTATATGTATGCAAGTCAGCCATTCGCATTACGCTAGCTAAAACTGCCTAATTAGAAATCATTCACTGCAACGTCGTCGGATATGTAATGGGAGTTTTCTTGAAATTTAAGGTACACAAGCATAGGCAGTCGTCTCCCGCGCGACAGTCGAGGTATTAGCGATCGTGCACTCTCGGTCACCTTTCGTGCCTCGTCGTAACGTGTACAGTAACGTCGTCGTAAGATTATTAGAGATTTCTAAGTTTTTCTAGTTTTGGCGGGAATCGTCGAGGACGTTGTCTATACATTTATTTCTGGCGGGAGTCATTTGGTAACGTCGTCGGACCACACGTATAGATTTTTAATAAGTATAAATTCTCGATTTTCTATCATCGTACGTCGAGGCTACTGTGTCCATTGTCGTCTATACATATTTTTAGTCTTCAGTTAAGTTTGTGTCGGAAATTATTTTGGTGAGATTGTCGGCGCGCATGTATAGACCTCCTCTACAAGTACGATCACTCCGCTTCTTGCTGACGGTCGTTGCGGCCGCAGCGCCCGTTGTCTTTTGTACGTTTGTTCGGTCCTTGTCGTATCGGGACTTAGAAATTTTTCATTTAGTTGCTCGTCGTAGCGGACGAGTGTCACGGACCAGTTTTCTTATGTAATGTCGGCATCATCGCTCCGTTTTACTTGTCGGTGCGCAGTTCGCACATTTGCTGGTTACTGGATTTTTCCCTTCTTAGGGGCGCAGTAGTATAGAGCTAAAGATTGCACATAGCGTAATATTTCAAACGAGAACGCCTGGGTAGCTGTGACATTACTTTTGTATTGAGATCGGCTATTATCGCTACTGTCGCCCTCGACCAGGCGTTCAAGCTCTAAGAGATAGGGTGGGTTCCCCTATAAATGTGAATATAACAAACGTATTTGGTCAAGTACAAATACATGCCAATAATACAGGGCCAAGTCCCTTAGGCAAATTTAAAACAAGGAAAGTATATTAGGCTCCCGGAAAGGGACATATAAATAAGCATAGCACCGAGGTGCGCTTATAAATTTAAGAAATAAATAGGGTTGGCTCCCCTATAAAAAAGGTAGTGGTGCATGCAAACAGATAGAGGCATTAGTACATGCCTCTGACAAAGCTTCAGCGGAAGCATATAAGAGTTTAACCTTTTAAACAGAATTAAGACATAGCGTTGCAACGTACATGCTGAGGCATTACTTTATGTTGCTACCAATGAAAATACATATACAAATGCTAATGTACATTACATGTATAAGAGAGCTCGAATAACTGCAATTATTGCAAATCTATATATCTTACGTACATCGTACATGTACATAGGCAAGAGTGGAAACCGTGTAACCATTTCATTTTTAAATATATTTTTTTGCGCATGCGCATTGAGTTTCACTGTACAACCTCTCCTCTAGTAAATAAGCGAACATACTCTACAAGTAAGTATTGGTCAAGTAATTTAGGAAATTACGAGCAGGCTACAGCGGCGTTGTTCTTCAAACCAGGAGAACGTAACATATACCTAGATTTCAATACGCCTTCTTATTAATAATTAGTTCAACATATCAATCTCCCGAAATAGACACTTGCAATCAAATTTTGTTTAACAAGTAAAGATTAAATGCGCCCGTTAGAACTGCGAAAAACAGAATTCTTCTCGGTCTAAGGATTTCAATTTAGTAGAAAAATAAGTTCAGATTACAGTTGGTCGTTATATATTCCATGAACTGGCAAATATATTTCCTGTTAGTGATGGCATAGGATGTGCGATTTCGTGGTTGCCTTAAAAATTAAATATCAAACCGAACAAGGGAAATATTAATATATGTTCATCTAAATATAGCCTAAAAATTGTAGAAAAAAGACTGGTCATCTTTCCTAGTTCTTATTTGAAAAAACTAAAAGAAGCGTATGATGTAATGAAATTAGTATTCGAAAAAATAAAGTACTCACAATATAATTTGGGAGTCTGTGCTAATTTGAAGATAATTAATTTATTACTAGGCTTATAGATGAGTTACACCAAGATCGTCAAGAGCATGGTACACGCTTCGATTAATCAGGCTATAGCTTGAACCTGTCAACCATTATATTACTTATAATTTTTACTACAAATCATTAGTTGTTTCATTATTCACACTCCCAATAAGTTAGTATTTTGGCAAGTTCAGGGAGCGCAATATTTGAATTGTCCACCATAATGACACGTGATTATTACGTGATAGATCGAAAGCTGATAAATGGGAGTTAGTAAATATGGAGATACGATAGAACAACGCGTCCTGATTGTTAAACCTTATTATTAAAATGGTGAAAGTTTGATTGCCACCATTCGTAAAGTACGTCCAATATTCGGTCGACAGAATGTTCCTAATTCATCTACTCTGAAAAGAATAATTGAAAGCTTTGAAAATACTGGTTCGGTTAGTGATGTGAAACACACGACACGAGCTCGTAGAGGTCGTTCAGAACAAAAGGTTACAGCAGCTCCCAAGAGTGGGGCCGAAAGTCCAGAGACGTCGATTCGTCATTGTGCAGAAGAATTGGACATTGCAACAACCAGTCTTTAGCGTATTCTCACTAAAGATTTACATCTCCACGCCTACAAGGTCCAATTGACGCAACAACTTTCGCCAACAGACAATGTACAATGAAGGGATCCTTAAAGAAACAGAAGTGAATGCCGATTTTGCGGACAAAATCATTTTCAGTAATGAGGCACATCTTCATCTCGATGGCTTCGTTAATCGGCAAAACTGCCGCATTCGGGGCTCAGAAAATTCTCAAATGATTTATTAGAAAGCAATGTGTCCAAGACGTGCCACTGACTGGTGTGCATTTTGCTCTGCAGGAATAATTCGAACATATTTCTTTGAAAATGAAGAAGGTAATGCAGTAACGGTGAATGGCGAGCGTTAGAGTGCTATAATAATGCAGTTTTTTTGTGCCTCAATTGGAAAATATTGCTCTTGACGGCAAGTGGTTTCAGCAGGACGGTGCCATATTTCATACCGACCGTGAAACATTGACTGCCTCACACGAGTTTGGTCCTGGTCGTGTTATTTCCCGATTTGGTGACCAGAATTGGCCGCCACGTTCTTGCGATGCATTGGACTTCTACCTGTTGGGTTATCTGAAGTTGCAGCTTTACGCCAGCAAGCCCGCGACCACCGAAATATTGAAAGCCGAAATTAGACTCTCTATCAATGAAATACCGCTACATGTATACGATAGAGTAATTGCAGAGTTTGTGAAAATATTACCCATGTGTCAGCAAAGTCATGACGGTTATTATATTAATATTAAAAAAACTTGCTGTCGTAACAATTGCTCTTTGGTACGAAAGCAATTTGAATTTCACCTTTTTTTTTCAGTAGAACTTGTTAAGTCTAGTTGTTTTAAAAATTAACAAACACGAAAAAGTCTTTGCATCAACTCATTAACATACACAGTTTACTTTTTCCATATAAAAAAAGAACATAAGCATACGTCGTATCGATTAGAAGAGGTGGTCAAACCTCACATGTCTGTTTACATCGCGTATCGTAATAATAATTCTTGCTTTTACGGCGCATGTTCATTTTTCCACCTTTTTTCCATTACCTACACGTTTTACACCCGCCCTTTTATAGACCGCCGCGTAATGAAATATCATAAAAATCCGCTAATAAAAGTGCGGCGTACCGCACGACGTCCGATCTCTTCGCTTTTTACGCTTTCGGTATCCGTCACACATTCCACGATGTTTCATTAGGTTCGAAATGACAAATCTGGTATCGATGCTTTTACGATGTTCAGTGTCGGCCGTACATAAAAGCTCGTGTACATACAACACTATCAATCCTTCCATTCCATCCCTTTTTTTAAAGTTTTACGGCTGAAACAAAACTTAAATTGCGTAGTGCCTTATGTGATGAACCGAATGTTGGAATGTATTTGAAAAGGTAGAATAGGGAACATTAACGGGAAGAAAGTGCTATTAAGAACAATTTAATGTAATTATAAGGAAAGCAAAGTAAAAGATTGCCGGGCTATTGCTATTAGAATAGGGTTTGTACAGATATGATCAAAAAGAAATTAACATCAAGAAATATCTTAGGAAAATGTGCATAGTTAGGTCGACCTATAGTAGGTAACTAGACCGACGCCTAAATTGAATGATGTTTCTTTGCAAAACTCACAAATATTAATTAGTGCCATCTAACGAGATTATCTCCAACTACCACAATACCTAAGAGTTACAAGCGTTGCTGTAGATGACAATTGTGATATGTACGAGTAAACTATACTGGAAGCTAGAAAAGTGAGGTGGTTGAAATAAGAATTTAAACTCACGGTAACTCAACTTACAAAATCAAGGATATGCTCCAGAACTGAACGGATCTGGACATCTATGTACATCTGAAGAGGCATGGGAAGAAGTTAGGCAGTAGCTCACCTACCACGTCTAGAAAGGATGAAGCAGAAAAAGAGAAGGAAATGTTACCATGGTTTTATGGTACGATATAAAGATCATCTAGAGTGAATTAAGCACGTGTTGATGAATTTTTTACACCGTTGCAGAAAATATCCGATGACTCAAACTTTTAATGTAGATGAGACCAGATGCTCGACTGTTCAATGGAGACGCCAAAAAGTAGTTGCACTGAGAGAAAATAGCGAAAGGGGAAGTATCTGGAGTGAAGATAGAAGCTGTGCAAGTGCAACTGGAAACCGTTGTCAAGAAAATTGGCTACAGTAGCATCGGCTGATAGTACAGTCCCAATTGGTCATGTCGGCTGCATTAACTCCCAATTATGTATTTGTTGTGGTTCAATCTTTTCCTACAAACAATTAAATCTATGCTGGAAAACCGTGTCTTCCTTTTGCTTGTTGACCATTCTATCCCAAGTAAGACTCTTGAAATTTTAGAATGGCACAGAAAACTAGAGTAACGTTTCAATGTGGATTCGATCAAGTCGTTTCAGAATTTTTACAATTAACGTATAGAGAAATGGCTGCGCTCGAATAAAGGGTGCACGGTTTCCTTTTTCTTTCAAGCATCTGCTTAGTCGGAGAAACTCATGGATTAGCAGCAACTATCAGACATAGAGAGTATTCACAGATAAGTGCATAATTATAATTTGATTTCATTGCTTCATTAGCATTCAATTCACCTTTTACACGACAGACGTCTGATATGTCACAGTCAGATGAAAATAACCAACTTTCAACTGCTTTTGTAACAAAAAGTAAACACAATTCTTTAGCATTAACGTTTAATGTTTCTATAGAACATATTTCCTCGATTTGAACTAGAAAGTAGTCAACACAGCAATCATACACAAGGTGCAGTGGAGTTATGTAGTTCGGATTATAAAAACGACCTAGGGATATCAATGATAGGCTCATCTAAAGAGACAATGTCATAACAACAAATTACACGGTTAAAGGGTGGAAGATTGAAGTAAAGAAGACATGGCAATCAGAAAAAAAAGGGAGGAAGAGGAGGGCGTTGAGGAAACCGATAAAGCGCGAAATGATGAGAATACTCGTGAAAAGAATGAAATAGAGGCAGCAATGCTTGTCGCTAGAGGCCGATCCACACCTAATGACACTTACGTAGAACACGACTTGAGGTAATAGAGAGAGCAAGGAGTATAAAATGAGAAAAACATGTATAGGTTGCGTGGTATAGGGTCATGTCTGAAAAGATTATGCACATTTGGCCATTTGTCGTTTAGCTTTTGCTTTGAGCGGTGCGGTACTGCGAAATTTGCCTACAAATACTGCAAAAAAAAGCATCAATGCACTCAGGATCTTTTATGGAGATATCAAAGAGAAGATCTGTAGCAGCCAATAATTAAAATACAATTTTCTCAATACTTCGGCTTCTAAATCTTCTTACAAAGAAACGATCTCATTAGATGACTTTTCTCTATATCCTCATTTGCCTTCCAACTTAAAAGTGTCGGTAAAAATTATTAGTTAAATAAAGTTTTCTTATAAAAACATGGGTTTCTTGTTTTGAGTCAAAATTTTCAACTCGAATAGGAAATAAGGTTCCCAACTATGCAATATTTTTTCATAAAATTTTTCTTTATCTAGTATAATAAATGTTTTTTCCGTAATTGTTTTTAGTAAATTTAACGGATAATAGAAGCCACATGACAAGTTCCTTTTCGTTCATAATTCATTCTCAACGTTTAGGTTTAATTTTCAAAAAATTAATAAATAGCAATTGTTTTATTGGTTGTCAATATTTTGGAATATAATATAATATCAGAAGTTAAGTAAAAACTTTTAAAATGTTAAAAAGTTCCTGATTTAGCCATTTCAATTTCTGTTTGGAGGCCTGCCGTTTCTGAAACTATCGCTTATAAGTTTAAAACGACTTATAAATATAAAAATAGCATAGTTACTGCTTAAATTTTTAATTTTATCACATTTCATAATATCTCTGTGAATTGTAGTCTCGTGCTCTATCAACGGCAACTAAAATTTACAGGAAATTACGTACATCTAAAGAATTACTTCATCTACTCTTGGATGGAGGATTGATTCCCAAAATGCTAAATACAGTCAATCAATGCATTGTTTCGGTATTAAACCGTATTTGAAGTCATAAAAAATCATGGCTCGAAAATTATGTCAGATTTTTAGACAAACAGCGAACTTTCAGATACTGCATAAATAGAACTAATTCATTAAACTAGGAAATGCCAACCCAATTATAGATTAGAAATGTCAAATTAAACGAATGTAACGCGGTCGCCATTTAAATCATTAGATTCCATAAGCATTTCAACCCCCGCATATTTGGCGCAGCCAACAGGATCCTGAAATACGTTTTGAATAAAAGATTAATGAATTAAAGATAGTTAGACTGAAAGCAAAAACAACACAAATAATTCATCAAGACCATTTAGCAAATAAAATAAATAAATAAACAAGAAAACCATTTCTAAATTCGAAACCCTTCGCAAAATTCTCGAATACCTATTTACTAATAATCAGCGGAAGATTAAACGGCACCGCCGAAACATTACGCGGATTATCAGCGAAGCAGCACGACCGGAGAGGGCCCGTCCATAGAAATTATTCGGGAATAACTTATTTTCCCGAGTAAACACACTTAAAAGAAGTGTATCTGCAGGATCTTATTTATTTAACTTGTTTATGTTTGTCTACCAGGGAGCAGTCTCTTACCCGTCGCCCCCGTCCGTAAGCGAAGAGCCGGGGCGATACGGATCTTTTTATACCGTCAGTCGCTCGAAACCGATAAACAGGAAATCTTTTTATTACGAACCGGAACGGAAACGTTCTCAATCCGCCGTATCGCGGACTACCGGGCCGGCCCAACATTGGCGTGTACTACTTTGAAAAGGTAGGTCGTATTTTAAGGTGCTCTGCGATAAAATTAATTAAAAGACCCAGCGTGTTGAGGCGTTTTAAGGTAGTTTGGTGGTTATATACATATATAGGATTAAAATCTTGCGCTATGTTACGAATTTTATGACAAAAATGGCTCTCCGTTGTATTACATACGCTTAAAGTTAAATTAACATTTCGGATAGGAGCTCGTCATATTTATACTTTTAGACATTTCCCCACTGCCAGAAAAAATAAGTTGAAATAATAGCAGGCGATTTCGCGTGTAAAGAGGAAGTGTTTAGGAAATACACACCACATTACATTCGAATGAAAACGGCAAGACTTTGTAACCCAGTGCTGTAATAAACATGGATATTATTGGCACAAGATTTAACCGCAAACTGAAACATAAAGTAACTTCAACGACAAATCGTTGTAAATATAGCTTTTTTCGTGGTATTGTCGTTGGTGTTATTTTCTCGGCAATCCTTTAGATGTGTATAAAGTAACTTGGGCAATACCTAGGTCATTAGATGGAAATTAGGTAGTTCATATAGTAATGAAAAATAAAGGAAACATATCATACCAAATGTAAGGACATAATAAAAACACAAAACGAAGGAAGAACGAATCAATAACTTCATATTTCACATCAAGCTTTAAAGTCATGGAATTCAACAACGCATAGCTGATTCTCATCAATCCACCACCTACAATTTCGATATCGAAACAAATATTACCTTTATCCACTGGGGCTAGTAATAGAGCACCATACTTTGTAATAGGTATGCCAAAAAGCCAAGTGCTGTCTGTGTTTCTCTCAGCCCTTAGGGATTGTTTTAAGAGGTGAAGATCACAATAAAAAGCAAAAAGCTCCGGGACAAGATATCATAAACGCGGAACTTCCCAAAGCTGCCCCTGCAGAGGTAAAACTAAGATTTCTATAATTACTAAATAAATGCTGGAGAAAGAAAACAGTACCTGACAGTTGGAAGATCGCAAAGATACCAACAAAATTTAGAAAGGGAGATCGAAGACAGTAAAAAGCAATGTAAGGAAACAACTGCATCGAAATTACAAGGGAAAAGTCAAAATGAAAACAAAGAGCAAGACTGGTAAGAGGTAAAAGATATAATTCCCATTAGAGCAGAAGAAGTACTTGGGAGAAAATAAGGAAAAGAACTGCATTCAAAATAAAACACACAGGACCGATGCGAATGGAGAGAATTCGTGGGGTGGAGTACACAACAAACTCCAGAAAAAACAGAAGGGAAATATGGAAAGATCTCTCAAAAGACGATGGTCTGATGAACTTGTAAAGATGGCTATGCAATTTTGTACGAGGGATGTCTTCTACTTCTTGCATACTGGGACATAGAGGGCGCAACTAATCAACTAGCAGTACTAAAAATTGACCTCCATCTTTAGTTAACCTAATTCCAAAGTTTCAGTGCGTTACGTGTAGTCTTGTAGCTACACAAACTGTGAAAGTTGACAAGTTAATTAATCTTCGAAGACAATTATCCCAATAAGAATACCTCGCCCAATTGGTTTCTGTTTTTGGACACCACGTGGACGAATTAGTCTTAGCGACGATCCAAAAGCAGGCGGCCCAAACACGTCAAAGCACTTAGGAAAACGTCGATGCTGTGCGCAAGATTAACCAAGATTGGCATATCGCGAGATTGAGGTATCATTATGGAATTTCAAAGACCTCAATTAAAAAAAATTAGCGCGAAGAATTGTGTAAAAAATACTTTCCCGTTGGATATCACGTCTATTGACCGAAGAATAGAAAGCAACTAGGGTGAATTGATGTCAAAACACTCTAGATCATTTCTACGCTGGAAACTAAAAACGTATACAACATCGACAGTAGTGAGGAGTTTTGGATTTACTCATACGAGCCAGAAAATAAACGCCAGTCGTCTGTTTGGATGTTCCAAAGTGAAGAAAAGGTAACAAAAATCATCCGTTCTCGGATTATCTCCAGAAAGATGGTCGCGACACTTTTCTCGAAATCTGGTCACCTAGCAACAAGAACTGCCGCAAGTCATCCCAACCAAGACAATGTAAGTTCGCACATAGCACGCAAGACAATTGAATCTTGAAAGCAATAAAACGTCGAATCCATCCTCCGTACAGTCTGGACCTAAGTTCCAATGACTTATTTACCTTCCCGGAAATCAAGAATGGACTGTATGGTCAATGATTCTAGTCGTCAGAAGGAGTAGTCGATGACTTCAAAAACGCAATTTTGGCTGTACCAACAAACGAGTGGAATAACTACTTCTAGAGTTGGTTAGAGCGCATGCAAAAGAGCATTAATTTTCGAAAAACAAGTCAGCTGCTTTATTCCAACTCTATATGCAAAACTTAAAAGACAACCCTCGTAAAAAGTCATTATTAAGTTTACGTAGAATTGTAAATTTCTTATTCATTTACCCATATTCTATTACTGAATCTTCTTGTTATAAATCATGATAATTTTCTGTAAAAGTGTAATATTTTTTGTTAACGATATTATATGGAACAATGGACATTTAAAGGATAAATATGATGCACCCTAACAACAATAATGGTAATATATTTCCCAAGAGTAGTGATTTAGATAATAAGGTTCATTAAATATTTTGTAGTTACATTGAAAAAGTTACTGGTAGATTATGTTTTATTTCAACAACACCCTTAAGAGGTTATATGCTTCTACGTATTATATTTAAACAATAATTTTGACCGGTTAAATGGAAAATTACACAATTTACACATTAAAGACAAATGCGTATCTGCATGATAGAAATCATTCGCATTTACCCAAGATTTCTAACAAGATAGTACTGACGATGGACGCCTCATCAATACAAAATTTAAACATCAAACCGCCTGATAGAACCGAGCGAAACCCTAAATCAAGCCGAGCTGGAGGATGAAGATATTTATTTTTGGTTACGCAGATCGATGCCACGAACAAATTGAGTTTCTAGGGCGTTTAGATAGGAGTGAATCTCCAATAGGGGGATAAGAAGATCATTATTACGCGCGATTTATTGCATCGCCGGCGTTTTCGAAGGGCAAAACCATCGTGAAGATCGTATTTTGACGTCAATGACGTTTAAAAATAACTATCTATCTTATGTAGTAGCACTTAGAAGTTGGTATATGAGTTCAATTACGTAGATATGCATGTATTAAGTGGTCAATGAATGTTTGACTCGAAAAATAAGTTAAACCGAAATTGTATTTTTACGTTAAATTTTGCTTTATAGGGTTATTGGTGACTTTGTTGATCAATAAACTTTATGGTATATATTAAAAACTTTATACATATACAGTAATTGCCAAAAAGTTAGCACCCGCTTTTCTTTATTTCGACTTCCTTTTTAATAATTATACAATTATGTAGTTTGCTCTTTGTCAGACCTAAGGTAAGTTTTCAGATAAAGACAAGTTAATCTCGCCTATGCATATATACAGCTGTGGCCATATGTATTCGCCACTCTCGTTTTGAACGTGTTACACGAATATTATTGTATTTCTAAGAAGCAGGGTCAATGACGGACTTAACTAGGTACCTGGTAATGAGGGTTTAATGGTTTATTGTAGGCCATTCTGAGTAAATTAGAAAATAGACCTAAAATTGTAATTTCTGAATATTTCTTCAGTCTTTCTTAAAAGTTGTAAGAGTAAGGTTGAGCTAATTAGAGTGAAGATATTGTGTCTGTGATTTTGTCTGTGTAATACGATAGTATACAGTAAAAAGTAATGCCGAAAACACGGGAATTGACGGGGCTAGAGCGAGGACAAATTGTGGTGTTAGAAAAGCAAGGGTTGTCGGTGTCTGTTATTGCCCGACAAGTGAAATGTGCGCGATCGACAGTTAGAATGACGATAAAACGATACAAAGAGAGTCGATCTTTGACAAACAAACCGAAAACTGGTCGAAAAAGGAAGACAACTAGCAGAGATGAGCGAGTCTTAGAGCGGAGGTCTTTGCGAGACCGGAAAAAAGGGTCTAAACAGCTTTCCAGTGAGCTTCTCCGGCTACATAATGTTGCTATTTCTCCTCGCACGGCTAGAAGACGCCTTTGTGAATTAAATTTAGGTGGATACAAAGCTCGACATAAACCACGGTTGTCTCCGCAACAAAAGAAAAAGAGACTGCTGTGGGCTAAAAGTCACCGCGACTGGACCATTGACAATTGGGCCAATGTTATGTGGACGGATGAGTCAAATATTGAGGTAAGTAATACATAATTATTGTATTTGCGGTATTCTGTATTCAATTCCTGGTATCTACAGTGTTCTTATTCTTTTTAATGGGTTCCAAAATGTAACAGTATTCATGTTTTTGTTGGTAGCTTTCTGGTAAACCTGGACCTCAATACGTGCGACGCAGGCGAGGAGAGGCGTTCTATCCAGACTGTATCATCCCGACTGTCAAGTTTGGGGGTGGTAGCATAATGGTTTGGGGTTCCATGAGTGCAACAGGCGTCGGAGAACTGTTCGTCTGCGAGGGCCGAATGAACAGTCGGACGTACATCGACATGTTGGAAGAAGTTCTGGAACCGTGTGCGTTAAAATTATTCGATAATGATGAGCCAGAGTATTACTTCCAACAAGATAATGCACCGTGCCATAAATTTCGCGAAGTAATGCGCTGGTTCGAGGAAAATAACGTGCGGGTCCTGGAATGGCCGGCACAATCCCCGGACTTATCGCCAATTGAGCATTTATCGTACATTTTAAAGCGAAATGTAGCTAAATACTCATCTACCACAAAGCAATGCTTAAAAACAAAAACATTCGAAGAGTGGAATAAAATCACCCCCGAACAGTGCTACAACTTAGTTAGCAGTATGCCCCGACGAAATCATGCGGTGATAAAAGCCCAGGGAGGAGCTACCAAATATTAAGCAATATCTGTATATATGTGTATAAACTCACAATGAAACATTTTCATCGATCAATTTTCTTTTATTTCTTATATATTCGTCGGAATAAAAAACAAAAAAGGGTGGCGAATACATATGGCCACAGCTGTATGTGTATACACTGCGTCTATTTTATGTTTTTACCTACGACATTGTTTTGTTGTATAAGTTAAGATAATCTATTCATTCGCAAAATTTTGCTTCCTTTTTCAACAACAGTACTAGAGAAAGATCGTCAAGTGAATTGATTTTCTTAACTTATGTATATGAAAAAACAATGACGTAGGTAAAAGTATAAAATAGACGAAGTGTAGGTGTCCTCTCCCTTACCGGGGGAACATCACACCACTAGACCGCGGTATGACATTCCCTCGGTACAGTAGAGGGCGTAGGTTCCCTACCGAGACTGATATTTTATCAGAAACTTAAAAAAGGAAAATGCAAGAAAATCGTAATTTTATCATATATGCACTACCGTCCATAAGTATTTGGGCACGTGCTTTTTCTTAATTTTTCATTATGAATTATCTACTACAAATAATGAGAGAAAATACAAATAACCCTCATATGCATACACATTATCAGTTTCATTAGTTTACGCATTAGTGCGTTCTTAGAAATAAAAGTTCATTTAAGGTATACCTGGGCTATAAGGCTATCTACTCTGTTAATGAGTATTTCTTGGAATTTTGATGCAATACAGTTAGTTGTTTTATTGCATTTTAGGATCCGAAATCTCTCGTATTATATGATTGTGGTTTGTAGTTGGTAGTTCGAAATTTACTGTTGTTGAGAACACACACAAGCGAATTGTTACCTGCTAATTTTGATATTTCTCAGTTATTTCTATTATTATGGTGAGAACTAAAGTGTTGTCCATACAGATGCATGGTTTAGTTGTTAGGTGCCATACTACGGGTAATAGCAATTGACAAATTGCACGCGAATTGAACATCAGTAAGTAAACTGTGGATTACAACGTAAACAAATTTGCAAGTAGTGGTAGTTTTTCCAGTGGGTGAAGGCAAAAAACGACGCCAGCAGAAGGTCAAGTAACCGCAAGGGTTAGCAGAGAAAATCGACGAAGAAACACATCAGAAATCGCAGCTGAAGGGGGCACGCAGGAAACCGAGAGAAGAATTTGATGTTAATCCTTGTAGATAGCTGGTTCTCAGCTGAATCTGAAATATCTCGACGTTTCGATGAAGTCTCTTTCATCTTCTTCTGGAATAACATTTGAAGAAAAGTCGTTCAAGTATATGGGAACAAAGCTATTTAATGCGCTATCAAATCAACTGAAAAACTTGAGTAGTATAGCAATTTTCAAAAGAAGAATATACAGGGTGAGGTGTTCTATACATGCCGAGAACATCTTAGTTATTTTAGTGCATCATCATTTTCTTGTATTTCGTTTGCTGTTAATTATTACTTTCCAGCAACATTAGTTACTACATCAACTTTGTTCTCATGTTTTGATTACAATGTATTATAATCTTGATTTGGCTTATACCAATTTGATCTAATACGCATCAAAATATTATTATTACATGCACAACGGTTTCCTGAAATTATCATCGCAATAACAATAATAATAATAATAATAATAATAATAATAATAATCCTTTATTGCCCAACAGCCCAAGGGCCAATTACAGGACAAATTACATACAATTCTTATTTAAAATAAAATAACTAAAATCGTGTTGCCTACAATAATAACATGCTGAAAATGTATATAATCATGAAACAAAAAAAAAGAAAGACTCACAAAAATGGCTCCAGATCCCGTTTGTTTGCGTTCCTCACCATGTCACTGAGAGGTGCCTTAAGCAAGCTTAGGTACTTGAAATGTATTATAGTAGCGAGTATGATGAGTAGGTACGGTAAAGTTTATTTGCGCTAGAAGGGCTGGCGAGTCGATAGTATTTTTCAGGATCCTGCAAAGAAACTCCACACTGTTACGCTCGCGGCGGTCAGCAAGAGATAGAAAACCATGCTCAACAAGTAAGCTATAATACTCGATACCTCTTGCAGGATACACGTTGTCCATTCGAAAGGAGAGATATTTTAGAAATTTCTTTTGAACGCGTTCGATCATAAGCTCTTGGTGTAAATAACGGGGATACCAGAGGCGTATTCAAGCTTAGAACGAACGTAGGCATAATATAAACGTTTCATTACACCTAAGTCTGAGAAATGCCTGCAAGAACGCATGACAAAACCGAGAGTTTTGGAAGCAGATGAACACATGGACGAAATATGTTCCTGTAAAATGACAGTCTATCATCAAACAAAACACCAAGATCCAAAGTTTTGATATTGCGTGGTATGGCTGCATCATTAATTTGGTAGTTATAGTATAAAGTAGTGTGAGTGTTATTGTAGGAAACCACAGTACACTTGTTGATGTTCAGAGGGAGATAATTGACCTTGCTCCAAGTATTAATGCGAAGAAGATTGTCTTGTAAATGTTTACAATCGAAAATGCTACCAACAGTATTAAATATCTGTACGTCATCTGCGTATGCTAAGACGTGACACGTAAACAGAGATAGTAAATCATTTATATAAAAATTGAAGAGAAGTGGTCCAAGATTTGAACCTTGAGGAACACCTGATTTTGGAGAAAACGGCGTAGAGGAATAACCATTGTAGCAGACATAACACTTCCTTCCAGTAAGGTAAGACTCAATCAACGTCAGGAAACCCACACCAAAACCAAATTTGTCCATTTTGTAGTAGCATCTCGTGGTTAATGCAGTCGAAAGCTTTAGAAAATCTACGTAAATAACATCCACCTGCTTTCGCTTATCAAGCGCTTCACTAAGATATTGGCCAATGCATGCTAAATTAGTGATCGTCGACCTACCTGCAACAAAACCGTGCTGATGCTCAGATATGAAAGGAGTTATGCAGGTAGATATTTCTTTGTAAAGCAAATGTTCAAATACCTTAGCGAAATTGGGCAGTATACTTATAGGCCTATAATCAGCAATGTTAGATCGGTTTTCTTAAATACGGGGGTAATTCTGCTAATTTTCCAAACCTTTGGAAAAGTTGACGTGCTTATCGCTAGGTGGAATATAGTTGACAGTGGATAGGACAGAACAGGAGCACAATCACGTACAAAGAAGCTCGGTATTCCATCATCTCCAGTTGTCATATTAGATTTAAGTCTCCTGATACTGTTCCCCACATCCAATTCAGAGAAGGCATGAACACAAAAATTATTATAAATGAGAAAAGAGTTGAAAGATACATTTTGAACACTAGGTTTATACACACTCGCAAAGACACTGGAAAAGGCATCCACGATTTCGTTTGGCTGGGTAAATTCTCTGCCGTCATACTGCATACTTCCCGGAATTCTGGAAGAAGTTTTCTTGTTGTTAATGAAG
This sequence comes from Trypoxylus dichotomus, assembly GCA_023509865.1. Classification (NCBI taxonomy): domain Eukaryota; kingdom Metazoa; phylum Arthropoda; class Insecta; order Coleoptera; family Scarabaeidae; genus Trypoxylus; species Trypoxylus dichotomus. The sequence continues at coordinate 51,943,192 of CM042078.1, forward strand.
CGCCAGAACAACTTAGGATCTCTGTTGATATTAATTTCAGCATCTGCCAAGTAAGCCTTGTATGCGTCTCTAATTTCATTCTTTGTGAGAGATCTCAATCGTTTGAATTCATTAAAATAGTATATCGCTTTTGTTCTTTTCCACTTCTTGAAGTAAAATTCTTTTAATTTAAGACGTTGTTTTATTTTAGCACTAAACCATGGAGGAAACGTGGAGGTAGGACGTTTAGTTTTCTCAACTGAACGATCTATAACGGAGTATAATGTATTATAAAATGCCTCAACAGCGACATCCACATCACTGTATTCATCCAAGAAACAACAATAACTGGCTGTAAAAAGCATCATCATTTCGGTAATATGGAAAATTCTCTTTGATTCAGAAATACCGCAACACATTGATTCATATCTATCATAAAACTTAGTTGAAACGTACCGCAACCTTGAAATTAGTACGTTATGCGGATAACATTTGCATTCGGTCTAAATACATGGCAAATATGCGGGATAGTTTCTCGTTACGGAATGAATGGAGGTACCTAGGTGTGCTTCTCACGACTTCTCTTCCAGCTGGCACCGATAATGACGTCTTTAGTGTGGGAAATTGTTCGCTTTAGCAAATACTATCTCGACTAACAATAAGCATAAATAGATAGTTGCGAATTCAGAACGTATTGCCGGTCCGTGTAACTGCTTCCTTTAAGGAAGACTTACATCGCGAGAACGGAATATAATTAGACGTTGGAGAAGATTAAGAGCTACGAATGATGACTATAATGAATATTTCCTATCTTAAATCTACATGGGTGTATTGCAGAAACTAAAATCGATAATTACTTGTATTCAAAAACAAACACAGCAAGCTTTCGATTATCTCTATGCCGATTATCCGTGTTACAAGGTGAATCAAATAAAACATGTGAAAATGCTGCTGAACATCTAATTACGTCTATAATTAATTTAAGGAATAAGCCAACGCAAAATATTGCCGAGCAACAAAGATTAGTTTCTTTGAGTTTTATTTTTCCTTTGATAGTATTCGGATATGGACTATCTACTTACATACATAATTTAGTATTTAGTTACATGGTATGTCTGAAAAGAACGGCCATTATCTATTAGACAATAACTAGGAATTCTCGAAAAGGTGGAGTAAGTTCAAAACGGTGAAATCTGGAATGAATCTGTTGTAAGATGCGGCTACGTTATCATGATTTATTAAAAAAAAAACGACCGTGGTGGATATATAAAATGTTACTCTGTGCTGATAAACCACAGATTTTGGACCATTTGTAAGCCAACATTGGCAGCTCGAAAAAATGGTCGGAAATTGGACTTTGAGGTTGCACTTTATTCGAGTTAACTGCGGCGCCCATGTCCATGACCATGACTTTTATGTACTATGAAAAAATACCTTATATTTACCATCAGTTTACGGTTTTGATCTAGTCAATTCACCAGGAAGAAATTGCTAACACCAAACAAGTTTAGAAGACTGAGCTTCTGAGATCTTTAATAAAGGCAGAATACATTATAGACTTTTGGAAAAAAAATCGATTTCGGGAGAAGGAGCTTCGGCTAATGTTGAAGATGCATTGCGCAAATATAGCGGGTGAAAAAGAAAAATTCCTAGTCATTGGTAGGGCAGCTAAACCCAGAGTTTTTAAAAACATTAATATAAATAACCTGGCTGTAACTTGGAAATACAATAAGAAAGCTTGGATGACAGGAGAAATTATGACAGAGTGGTTGCAAGACCTAGATTGGAAAATGGCTAAAGAAAAAAGAAACATTTTGTTATTTTTAGACAATGCGGGATCTCATCCGAAAGACGTTCGCTTAAATAATATAAAAATATTATTTTTACCCCCTAATTGTACATCAGCTTGTCAACCACTTGACCAGGGGATTATAAAGAATTTTAAAACTTATTACCGAAGTCTAATACTCAAACATCTGCCAGTAAACATTGAAACTGCTGGTACAGCTTTTGAGTTAATAAAGAAAATTACATCACTGGATGCAGTTTATTTGGCAAAAACCGCTTGGGACCAAGTAACCAAAGAGACAGTTCAAAATTGCTTCCGCAAAGCAGGATTTAATCAACGTAAATATGCAAAGTGAAGGTCAGTTTACTGAGGCTGATACATCTGACCTAGAAGATGATTTGCCTCTTAGTCTACTTTCAGATATCCTCAAAAATAAGAATTTATTGGAATTGACGGATAATGAAAACGTTAATGCTTTTGAACGTAGATGAAGATTTATATGTTGAAGATCCAGATTCAGAACAAGAAATTGCAAATCCAGTAGATGTCTGATGTCGATGAGGTTCCAGTGCCGACAGAAGCTATCCCAAATTATCTCTCGAAAGTTTTGTCGAAAATCACGGAGATACAGAGTCGTCTTTGGAGCTTCTTTCTAAATTAGAAATACGATTTCAACACGCCATTTTAAAGAAAAAGAGAAGACAAACAACAATATATGAATTTTTGCGTCCTTAAAGTGACTATTCATTTCATTGTTTTGTATTACATACTACATCTATGTATCTATGTACATATATTATACTTTGTATGTATATATCTAAAGGAAATAAACTTTTTCTTCTTAAGTTTAAACTTTCGTATTTATTTTAAAAACATATATATATACATATACGATTCAAATGTCCCAGTTTCTTTAATATATTTTTTCGTTAAAACACGATTTTTGTTGTATCTACTACATATTTCTTCTATGCGGACACCCCTCCTGAACGGACATCTTCAGTTGGTCCCGTTGGTGTCTGTTCAAGGGAGATTTCACTGTATATACTTATAGAGGTAGTGCCATATTTTTTTTTAAATATTTACTGCGTTTTTTACGTACATAGTTATCTTTCTTTTTGTATCTGTAACTTGTCCAATAAATAAAGTATTTAAAAATATAATTTTTCATTAAACACGCGTATATTATGTGCCTCGGTGTACATTCGTGATTAACCGTATTTTTCAGTTATCCTGAGTTACCACCAATAATTGAGAGATTGATTTGTTGTACTATCCACTTGAAACCAGTATACTAGAGAAAGATCAAAAGATATTTAGGAATGAAGCGTGTAACTTACGTATTTCGACACTTAGCTATTATTATTCTTACGTAACTCGCGCAAACAAGTTCGAGGTGATAATTGCCCATCGTCATATAAAAACCAACAATGGCTCCGAGAGATTTCGCAGGTGACAGGTTCGCGTTATATAACAACTAATACTTGGAATAATCTTCATTTCGCTTCCCATCGTTACCGCTAAGCACCGGTTGGTATTTCTTCGAAAACTGTACTTTTTCGCAATTTAGTTATATAAATCAGAGCCCTTGAAGGATTACATAAATATGATCTTATATCTTCCATTTTACGCTTTATTCATACGTATTTTGCGTATATTGCATGCGTTAATATTATAAAACATGTACGAGTTTACATGTTTCAACATATTTGAACTAATAATACATGAGTAAATTTCAAGTTAATAAAGATCAAGACGGTTATCGATTAGCTATTGCAAGAGTAATATCATATGATCAAAAAGTCTTTGAATTGTGATAGCCATAAAGTGCGAAATCATCTAAACAATTATTTACTTGGGCGCCTCAACTACTAACTGACTAAAAATGCACTCAAAGGTATTTGAATCGTTTTAAACAGAATAAAATGATTTTCGAATATCGTTCATACTTGTTAATTAAACTTAAATTCACCGCTATACACCAAACCAAAATGAAGATGAAACAATGGATTGGAGCCAACGGAAGTGTACCAAAGAAGACAAAGATGATTCCATCCGCATGAAAGTTTACGGCAACAGATTTTTTGGGGATTACAAAGGTATCTTATCTTGTTGTTCGGTTATTTTCAAAAAGGTAAAGCAATCAATATTATTGTAACCCTTTGAATTAGTCGGATGCAGTAATTCGTGAGAAAAGACATGCTTTAAAACAAATATTTTAACGACTACAAAATTCAAGCTATTAAAGTTTGAATATTTAGTGCATTCACCAGATTTCTAAGCCGGAAAAAATTCCAGGCTGGAAAGGATTTTAGATCAAATGACGAAACTATTGCAACCGTGGATGGATATATCGCAGACCTGCCTAAATCCATTTTAATAATAGTATTGGATAATAAAAAAAAGTTGGAATAAATGTAATAAAGTCTCACAAAATTATATTGAAAATCAAAACATTTCAAGTGAAAAAGAAATTTCTTTCACTGTTATTCCTACAGTTTTTCAGAAAGCCCACATATAAGCCATTCTGAGCAACTTTTCTTAGTAAAATTTTGCTGTATCACGAACGAAAATGATATTGTTCGTTATACATCTAAAAAGCCGTAGTCATGAATGACCTTGTACATATAAAATAATTTGCATAAATTCCAATAAATGACTAAAAGTATCGACAGTAGAATATTATTACCAATATATTTGAAGGTGTACTAAATATTTAAAAGCTAACATTAACTAGATAAAGAAACAACATAATTTTTTTCTGTATCAAACCATTAAACGTTTACAGACTTATTAAACCAATTAGAGATAGATAAATATTTACATTTCTTATCATTAACGTCCATTTAATTATGACATACGAGTCTTTATCGTAGCCTCTCTGTTACTTGACCTATTTTTAGTCGAAGAATATTTTAGAGCGGACTACCACTGTTAGAATTCTAATATAAATCAAGATTAAATTATTATAGAAAACAATTTTTTGCCCGTATATTAGATTTAACACCGCTGACGCAGATTTGTTGTAAACCGTCTTAACGCTGAGACTAGAAAAGAAAGAATGGGAGAAAACGAAAAATTAAAAATATTAAGAAAAACAAATGAATGACGTCAAAGAATCGCGAAAAGTGAATGTTCATCTCGTTCTTCCCTCTTACTGATCAATATTTACGTAGGCAATAGATGAAAGGGCACGGAGGCGAATGCGATAGAATGCCTGATTGTTAGTCTGCGGCGCGTGCCCTTGCAAAAAAGGACAAACTGTTGATCCGACCGATGTGTAGTACGCGGCGCGATGCGGTATATATACAGCCGTAGACAAAAATAAATGCTATGATGTTGAAATATGAGGTATTGAGGTGAATATACAAATACAAGCAGGTAAAGCGAACAAATGGAAGTACAGTAATACCTTGATAGTCCGAAGCTGGAATAAACCGAATTCTTTGGTAATTCTAATAGCTTCTTAAAATACATTATGTACCTTGTAATCAGAATTTTTATGATTTGCTTATCCGAAGTGCAATTATCAACAGTTTCTCCGAGTCCCAGCTTGGATAAAATTGCGGCATGTAGTAACGCGGGGTTAGTTGAGTGAAGTAATACTGGAAATTACTACCGGACAAGACAGCAGTTTAATCTGGAGAAGGTACATGGACGAAAGTCTTCTAAGGAACGACTAACTTGTTAGGTTTGTGCAAACAGCAATGGGTCTCACATATTAAAGTCAGGTCATTGGAAAAGAATGTAAATTAGCTACCGATTACAGGTTTTCTCGAGATCTCTTGATAACTTCAGCGATATTCATTGACTGGTTTAAACATTCTTTTGTCGCGCAGGTCAGAAATTACCATAAACCACGACATTCATCACAAAAAGCTTTTAGTGGACAATTGTATTGCACATTCAGGTGAATAACTCGTTAATGATGACTGTTAGTTCATCCTCATATGTTTAGCACTAAACACAAGTGTTAATTTAATTGACTGGTTCAGTTAAATTAACGAAGTTAGCCTATCACAAATTACTTTGAAGTACAGCAAGCAAGTGAAGCAAACCTCACTAGGTGCTTTAACGAATTTAGCTTGAAAGATGCCGTTTACTTGTTATCGTATGCGTGGAGTGCTCTTACATCACAAACAGTCGAAAAAAGTTGGTACAAAACCCTGAGCAAGAGTTTTTTGAAGATAAAAGCATTGACCAGTATGAGCCGGATGATTTAATTTCATTAGAAGCTTTCAAACGAAAAGCTTTCGTTTAAATGCTGATTTCTGGCATGTTAAATTCAGTTGGTGGGGAAAATATTACTTACTGAGTGTGAATTTGTTGAATTACCGAAGGGCCTGATGAAAATGATAATGTCAAAGAGGAAAAAGAAACAATGATAAATAACAATATTGTAAAACAAGAAGCAACTATGAGAGCACTTAATGCGTACTTAAGTTGGACAGAAGAAAACAATGTTCCAATAGTTGATATTCTCACATTACAAAGATTAAAGAACGAAACCTTTTTTTCTAAATCAGAAGAAAGTTGACCAAGACACAGAAATTGGAATAAGTGCTTTAACGGTTTGATAAAATTACAATTTCCTTGAAATTACCCAACGTAATTAAATTACTGAAAAAATATCGGCCTCGGAAGGATTTGAACCCACGACCTTTGCGTTACAGGCGTACTGTGCTACCATTACATCACGAGATCACTTGTGAATTCAAATCGCTTTAATACCAATATTATATAATATAATGTCTGTGAGATTATGATGTATGTCAGACATCGTTACATTTAGGTATTAAAAGCGATTTGAACGTCGTCTTAAAACGACGTCCCTTAAGGCCTTTTTTAAAATTAGAAAACAAATAAAAATCACAAGAAGCCATATCCGGACTATACGGTAGATGCCAAAACCACTTTCGCGGATGGCAGCTTGTAAAACAGCGACAGGATCGATGGGAGCATTGTCGTGCAATTATCACACACCTTTAGTCAATTTTCCACGAATACTGTCCCTCAACTTATACAATAAAGACGTATAATATGTGCCGTTCACAGTTGTATTGCGCTCATTAGTCAATCAGCAAAATGTTCTCACAATCCCAGAATATTGTGACCATCACCCTTTTCATTTGAACAACTTCCGCCTTTCTGGGACGAGGTTCATCAGGTTGCCGCCATTCCATGCACTCCCTTTTTGGAGGATCGTAAAACAGAATCATTGTTTCATTCCCTGTGGCGACGGGCTTCAAAATCGGTTTTGGGTCGTCCCCACGCATGTTTAGAAACGACCGCGCACATTCTACGCGACGTTCACGTTGGAGAGCGGAAAAAAGTCGCAGCACCCACCTTGCATTAACTTTATTCATATCCAAATGGTCATGGAGAATTCGGCGAATACTTGCATCGGATATGCTTATAACCATTTAGTGACTTCTGATGTAATATTTGAGTAGGTAACCAAAATGCATGTAACCCTATATGTCTTGCGCTAAAATTTTATGGCCATGACTGTATACCACTTACGTCGTGTTGAAGCGAGTACAACGATTCCGGCAACGATCGCTCACGCCAACGCCGAGCGAAGAAACCAACCAAACAACCCCCCAACCATGCAGATCACGTAGAGAGCACAAGCAACAGTTTGTGTCACAAATCGTGCAGAAGTCATATAGAAAATATTTTATAGGCAATCCAATTACGTCAAAAAGGAGACGTCGCTCGCGAGGCGACGCACGCACGCATTTTCCTCTAATATTTTACGTTCTCCTTCAAGTTCGTTTTTTTTTCTTCCTTTTTTTTCTTCTCTCACGTGTTGCTTTATGATGGCTTTTTTTTTTCTTCAGAAAGAATGGGCGTATGGATTGTCTCGATATTTTTTATGTAAATTGCGTAATACGCGAAGTGTATGGGAATTGTTATTCGGCGCTTTATCTTCCTGATTTATCGCGAAATGGTAAGTACTAAAAAGTTTTATCTCTCGGGAATTGCCGGTGGAAAGGGAGCCGGTAGAAGTTTGTGAGTTCTTATATAAAGTTATAATCGAATTTAAGGTAATACGCTTTGATATTATGGTTGATTTGAAACTTTTTTTTTTGAAAGAGCTATGTAGATGGTGAGCAAAAATCTGTTAAATATCAAGTCATTTGGTAAAACAATATTTCCCTTATATGGGAAGAATGATTTACTTTTATTTTGCTATTGGGGAATTCAATGAAACACGAAATTTCTTATTTGTTAATTGATTCTGGAGATGTTAACAATTCACGAACGGATTAAAAAAGGAATCACGACTGAAATGATGAGACAAAGGTAACAAAGAACTACTTGACCTCTTAAACAACATCATAATAAAAAAGAAATACCTAAGAAATAGAATATTACAGAGAAATAACGTTAACAAACATCCCAGAAAAACTATTGACAAGAATATTGAAAAGGACTCCGAGAGAAACTGGAAACAACATTAGAAGATACTCAATATGGATCTAGAAAAGGAAAAAGCACCCAAGATTTTATATTTGTACTCAGACAATTGGGAGACAAAATTAACAGGAAAGGGAAGAGAAATATGTACATATATGTTTTATAGATAGAAGCTTTTGATAGGGTAAGAAGAAAAGATGTATTGCAGAGCCTGGAAAGAAGAGGGCTAGAAGAATTAATAAGGATAAACATGGATGTAAACACGATGAAAACGAACATAATGGTAATAGCGGTAGAAGAAAAAATCATCAAAATCGAAGGATCAGCCAACAATTATTTAGGAACAATCATTGAAGAAAACTGGAGAATAGAGAAAGAAAATGAGATAATAAGGGAATCCGCAAAAATATATAATATACTAAGAAATAGATTTTTGGATAAAGAGGAAATACCAAAGCAAATAAAGACAGAAGTATATAAAAGAGTGGTCAGACCAATACTAACATATGGCAGGAAGTTATGGACAACCACGAATAGAATTAAAAGCAAAGACACGGTCACGGAAATGAGATTCCTATAAAGAACAGAAGGAGCAATAAGGAGAGATAAAATCAGAAACACGACAATCACTAATAATCTAAATATTAGACCAATAGAAATAATCATAGAGGAGAGACAACTGCGACGGCTTGGACATATCCGTGGAATGGAAGAAGATCAAATAACAAAGATGATTTTCGAAGCTAAAAGAGAGGGCAAAAACAAATGTATAAAACATTAGAAAAAAAGAAGTATGGGATGGATTGAAGCCAAAAAACTCGCTCAGGACAGGAAACTGTAAAAGACAAAAATAAGAGAATGGTAGTCCGACACCGCAAGGGAACAGACGTAGGATGAAAAAATGAATATGCTGGGAGCATCATTACATGAAGTGAAATGGCTGAGTAATTAAGTAGTTTATTTATAGCATACTGGCTGCTACTTTTGTTAAAACATGCAATAAACTCGTATCTCTAGCCAAGTTTGCTGTTTGTCCATAATTTGACGAAATGTGACCCTCATCATAAAAAACATTTCTTACACACACTTTAATGTAGCTTCCAATACAATCTATTGCTTTGAAAATATGATAGCACAACCCCAAAACGCGTTGGAACTAAGAAAAAATAAAAAACTATGTGTGTTATAATATATTTGTTCAGTAATATTTTTGTAGTTTGCGGATAAAGAATAGAAATATATTGATCTGTGATTATCACGGAGAAACAATAAATATTCTTACACATATATAGCTGGAAAAGGAAATATGTTGTTTACCCTGAACACTTCGCTACAAGATTGGCGAAAGGAAGGGCCGAAAGCACTGCTCAGACACTATTTCTAGTGTAAAATTACCCCGGAATGTGATATTCTTCACGAGTAGCTCTAAGTATAATATGCACTGATTCCTGTGTCTGTAGTAGTTGTTCCAGATATTATTCTTAAAGGATAGTTGTGCGATGGTAGACAGACAGCAGTGAAATCAATATGTGACTTCCAGTTCAGTTGACAATCACAAATACATGTATTCGAAGACCGACGGTTTGATCGCAATAAGAACATAAGTTTAAGATCAACACGGTATGTTATTGGAACAATTAATGATCTTAATTTTCTTTAATTTTCGAGTGCTCTGCCTTGTAGAAAGTTTATAATACTTGACGTTTTGTCATGGTCTTCTTCAGAAATGAAAATGACAAAGAAGACAAGAAGATGCTTGAAACGTCAACTACCATAAAGTTTCTCCACGACAACCGAGGAATAGTTGGTCTTTCTATTGCAGAAAACTAGAAGACAATAAAGTACAAGTCAAAAGAATTGAACTAATGACTCCTTTTCTGAGCCTAATAAAGTTCGCTTGCAAACAATTCCTCAGTAAAACCATCAACTAGAGCGCCCGGCTCCGGATAAAACAGTTTCCAAACATAACGTAGGACGGCAGGCGATTTTTCATTATTAATTTCTCCCAGGGCCGCATCCATTCTTCCACGGGTCACAACGAAGGTCGTAAGTCTATAAATTTGACACGTCGCAGACGTAGAAATTGAAAATAATGCCAGCGTCGTATTTCACTTGAATTCGCTTCCATCTTCTATTCCACCTCGGTAGCATACAGATATTTTTTTATTCTCCTTCTTTTTCTCCGCTAACCTGTAAATTATTTTTTAAGTAATTTATCCCATCCACAAGCAACGCTGAGGCGGATAGAGGAAAAGAAATACATACATCTAAGAGGTATCCGGGCGTAATACGTGGGTACGTATTTCGCGGCCGAACTACTGCGTCAAGTTCCGGTAAAATGAAAATTTAACGCGCTTTCCGGCACGATCTATCTTTGAAGTCGTTATAAATAAAATACTCTACCCCTAGGATGCTAGAGAGGTTAGAGCGTACTCTATTATACAGAGGGAAGGTGTACATAAGAAATTTAGCGTCTCCGGTGTTCAGTAGTGGACCTTTTTCCATCGAACGGACAATCCGACGCGATAGAAAAAGTGACGGGAGCGGTTGTTTCTGGTACAATACGGCGTAACGAAATATACACGCAAACTGTTGCGCGTTGCCCTACGGTAGTACGTGATCCGCATTTTCGTGTGTTTCGTGATCGCGGACGCTTTGTTTTCGCCTGAATCAACAGTTTGTTATTTTATGTGCGGTCGTGGTTGTTAACGGTTGCACGGGCGAAACGATGATAATCACGTAACAGGCGGAAAGAGAGATAATTTTAATTTCATTCAGTGTTACGGGCAAGATTTTGAAAGAGGAATTTTTTCCATTTCTAACGAGTTTGCAGATTTCACGAGATTGAACAGAATACAGAGGAAAGTAATTTTTGTCTTCGGAAGGGCCTACTTAACGGTATTTCGACCTTAGTGAGCACATGGCAACGGGTTCTGTTGGTTACTACTATATGCAGAATAGAAAGTATCCATAATCTCTACAGAGTTTGAAATTGATACTACATTCAGCGAAATTTCTATTGTTCTATATAAATTCTTGAATAGAATACTCAGTTTTCTTAATATCTTCGCCAAATTTTGCATCGAAGTTAATGCTGAAATACAAACAAATACCAATGCAAAAGAAAATAACATTAAAAGAAGTATTGCATTTTATACAGAGAATATTTACAATAATGATAACTCAATTTGTCGTGTGTGTGGATGTGACGCTGCTGCGGAGGAGCATAAACTTGTGCAGTGTTCTGTTTGCAGCAAAACGTAATTGCATTCTTGCGTCGGCCTTAGCACAACTGATGTTCGCACCATAAAAATCAAGAGACATCTATCATATATAGCATACATATACTTACAACAAACCTCTGCTCTACCTCCCCAATTTCATTTAAAATAAATAAATTTACTAATCCGTCCACTTTTGAGAATAAGCAGATCAGTTAATTATTCGAACGTCCTAATTGATTAGAAGTAAAAGACTAATCAGCTGATAACTTTCCTACGCCATATTTTACTCCTATATGTTTGTACGTAACATAACATGTACATCTGAACATAACAGCTTTATAGCAGCACATGTTAAGGATACATACTTGGTCTGATTATTTCTGTTATTTCTGTTATTTCTGTTATTTCTGTTATTTCTGTTATTTCTGTTATTTCTGTTATTTCTGTTATTTTACAGCGTTATACTGTAACGGGAATAGTTTTAGTAAATGAACGTGTATTATTTCTGTTAGTTTTGACTGTAAGTACAAAAGAAAGAAAGTAACGTACACATCTCCGCATCAACATTTGAAAAGCTAAATACTAGAGCTGAGAGTGTGTTAATATTGTCCAGATGATGTTCAAAATTTAGTACCAATGAATAAAAAAGTCAAGATCTTCACAATTCCAAAGGAAACAACATCCATATAACACATGGGCTGAAAAGTCCCGGGCCTAACAAAGAGAACACGGTTTTTTTGGTTCAAAATTAGCTTTATTCATCAACGTAATCTCCATCAAGAGCAACGCAATCATTCCAGCGCCGCTCTAACATTTCAATACCACTTTTGTAGAACGATTTATCTTTTGCCTCAAAATAGGCCTCAGTTTCAGCGATAACCTCTTCATTCGTGCGAAATTTCTTACCGGCGAGCATTTTTTTGAGGTCTGCGAACAGCCAGTAGTCGCTGGGAGCCAAATCTGGCGAATACGGTGGATGTAGGAGCAATTCGAAGTTCAATTCAAGTACTTTTGCCATTGTTTTGATTGACTTGTGACACGGTGCGTTGTCTTGATGAAAAAACATTTTTTCTTTGCCATATGCGGTCGTTTCTTTGCATTTTCGGTCTTCAAACGCTCCAATAACGCTATATAATATTCACTGTTGATGGTATTTCCTTTCTCAAGATAGTCGATGAATATTACACCACGCACATCCCAAAATATCGAGGCAATAACCTTTCCAGCCGATTGTTGTGCTTTCGGACGCCTTGGACGAGGTTCACCAGTTGCTGTCCACTCAGATGACGATCGTTTTGATTCCGGAGTGAAGTGATGGATCCATGTTTCATCCATTGTCACATATCGACGCAAAAATTCCGGTTTGTTACGATTTAACATAGCCAAACACTGCTCAGAATCATCAACACGTTCTTGTTTTTGGTCAACAATGAGCAAACGCGGCACCCACTTTGAACAGAGCTTTCTCATAGTCAAATGCTCATGCAATTTAAAGCCAATACGTTCTTTTGATATCTTTACGATGTCAGCTAACTGACGCAACTTCACTTTTCGATCATTCAAAACGATTTTGTGGATTTTTTTGATGTTTTCTGGTGTTACCGCCTCATTTGGACGTCCACTGCGTTCTGCATCATCGGTGTCTCTACGACCACGTTTGAAGTCAGCAAACCAACGTTTTATTGTTGTTTCTGATGGAGCGGAGTCCCCATAACACTTTTCAAGCCATTGCTTCGCTTGAACGGTATTTTGCCCATTAAGAAGCAGTGTAAAATTAAAACACGAAATTGTTTTTGATCCATTGTTTTGAAAATAACAAAAGTAGCGTGATTCTTAGCACAATAACTCACAAACTAATGAATAGAATATCATGAAATTGTAACAGCTGTCTTTTGAAGGTTAGTACTAACTGAGAGAAAGGTGACTGCAATAAAACTAGCGTCATCTATGTGTTTGGCCCGGGACTTTTCAGCCCATGTGTTATATATCGCTTTTCGTACATATTTTTTATATAAATAAATATTCCAAAATGTCATTCTTAAAAGACGTTTAATATACTATACTCACATATTTCAATCACATTGTATAAATATGCACTATTATGAAATTATATTTATCATCTTAAAAATTTCTCGTACGACGAAAGGATGGCACGACTGGCAGCATTTACCTTTATAATCTCACTCATATCAAGTATGTGTGTACTGTGTGACCTACCATATAGGCGAACAAATGCGTTGCTATGGATATTAAACAAAAAAGAAATAAATAATAAATAATGTCAAAGTCAGACATGTTGGCATCGTTTCTCCTGAGAATAATTAGTTATTTTCTCATATAACTCTATAATTTTACAAAGACCTTCGTTTATATCAAATCATAAAGTGGATCAGCCCATGTGTTATGTATGTATGTATGTACATATATTGATTTCGAGTAAGGAAAAATTTTATAACCTGCATTTTTAGATAAATTATACTATAGGTATATACAAAACGAATAGCATTATTCAATTGCAATCTGTAACCCACAATCAATTGTCATCGCCAAGGTTCTTTAGTTTATTTAAATATGTACGGTATAAAAGCCATATTTGCGGTTAACCTGCATTTATTCGTTATGCTCTGTGCAGACAATTCCTTTGTTTTAAAAATTTTTATGAAGATTATCATTATTGTATTATTTATGCAGCGCAAGTTAACTGGTCATACCGTCAATTTATGTGATACGTATCATTGTTGTTATTATCATAATAAACAATTTGTATGCATTGCAGATAATAGTGAATCTCTTTAACATATTTTTTACACAATTGTAAGAAAACAACTGAACTCACTCGTTATTAATAAAATTACTTGATAAATAAAACCTTTTCGTTTTGCAAGAGAAGATTCCATAGCGATAGTATTGCTATCGTATTGAAGCGCAGCAGATTTGAAGAACTATCGAGCTTTGTAAAATTCTAGCTCTGCTTCTGCTCAGGTGGAGTATAACATTTAGGAGATGAAAGTTACGCCTGAAATTCCGACGAGTTTCTTTGCCACTCCTATCACTAACTTCCTCTTGTGGAATTGGAGTTGAACGTAAAAGGGCGAAGTATACGCACAAGTGATCCCTTGGAAATATTATTTAGTCGAAACTAGCGATTCAGTACTTTGCGCGCTTAGCTATTAGTCCTGGAGTTCCGGCTTCGCCCTGCTTTTCACGGCTGATGTTTTCTGTGATTTTCCTCACTCCATGGCGAACATCATAAGATGCATCACAAGCGCAGGGATAACAATTAGCTCGCATACTTGTTGTGCCCTCACTTAAGTACCTCGAAACAAATTAAAAGTAACTTCTATACTATACAAGTTACTTTTAATATGTAATAGCAATAAATCGAAACAATTTTAATACAATTTTATTATATTATGTATTAGTTTTAGAAACGAAAATAAAATGTATTTGTTCTAAAGTATATTGGTTATTAACTCTTTCTATATAAAATGAGTGAACTCTTTCTATATAACTATAAAATACGAAAACTTGTACAAAATATCACCCAGAAATACATTTGTTCGTAATAATACACTTTGCAAAGTATTTTAAGAGAAATTAAATATTTATCGCGAACAGTTGCGTATTTGAAAAGCAAAATATTCCAGAAAAATATTTTGTCAATTTTTATCTCTCTGATGGTGTCATAGCAAATGCAAGTAACATCAATCACGCCGTAAACAGGGCCGCTATATATATGCAGAGTATGTGTATGAAATGTTGTTAATTCGTAGTATTTTGTAATGGAGTAATGTAAGTGGTATGCTCGTACGTATTAATCCAAGTTACATTTTCCTTTTTCTAATAGTTATATATAACCATAGCAATATACAACTAACTAGAAATGCTCTACGTGAAATAGAGTTACATGATACAATAAAATCTATGAATGGTACGAGTGTTTAAAATCAATAATGGATTAGAATTTGAAGATACTTTTCGTCTATATGCCACGGAGATTCCAAATCAAACTGAAGCATCGTCATACTGTGATTTATACACTGTTGAGAATCAATATGAAGAAACCCTGGGGACTGCAAGATAGTAATATAGATCCCGATTATAAGAGAAACGCCCTTGAATTTTGGGATTAGAGCAAACAAGTGATACGCCCGTTGGCTTTTATGTCTCAAGAATTTAAAAAAGTAAGAATTCTTCTACAATTATGTAGGTGGAGAAAATGTTTACAAAGAGAAGGGATGCATAGAGAAAAGTCATTGGAAATTGCTGAATACATATTCCACAAATTTGCATAACCAGTGGATCAAAGCGTAATGGTTCACGATATAGATATTCGTCACTGAGCATTAGAAGCCAATGTCGAAGTTAGTTTGGAATATTTTAAAATATTTCACAAGTAGATATTACAGTGCAAAGGAAGAAATCGAAGAGTGTATGGGAAGACCGATCATGTAGGTAAAGACATGGCGGAATTAAAAACCATTACAAAGATTTCATAGTATCCGTCAAGCCGTACATCGAGACATGTGGCACAGATAATGTTTATATCAGGGCTATCATTTAAGTTTTGCATACTGGGAGATAGAGGGCGCCACTAGTCAAATGTCCACTAAAAATTGACCTCCCATTAATTTAAATCCAAAAATTCAGTAGGATACATGTAGCGTTGTAGCTACAACAAACTGTCAAAGTTGAAAAATTAATAGAACAATTGAATTAAACCGAGAACATATTCGTGCAATTATTATTTATAATTTTCGAAGACAATTAACTTAACAAGAATGCCTCGCCCAGTTGGTTTGTTTTCGGTAAGGAAGCACAACACCAGTCAACAATTTCTCGTTGCTATGGAGAATTCAAACGCAAATGGATTAGTCTTAACGACGATCCAAGTTTTCGGTGCACCTGGAAAACGGCAGTTTCTGAGTGACTGGTGAAAATTTTGCATGAAGAATTGAGTGTAAAAAATTTGTTTCTCGTTGGACACCACGTCTGTTGACCGAAGAATAGAAAGCAGCTAGAATGAATTGCCATCAAAGAAAATCTAGACTGCTTCAACGCCGGAAACTCTAAAAACATCATCATCAATCTTGGATCTACTCATACAAGCCAGAAAATAAACGCCAGTCGTCTGTTTCGGTGTTCCAAGGTGACGAAAAGCCGACAAGTCAGCCGCTCTCGAGGTGTCTCCCAAAGAAGATGGTCACGGAAGCACTTTGTGTAGCAACAATTCCTCTACAAGATCAAACAGCTCGCAAGTCATCGCTGAACTTCGAAAAACCAACCCCGAACAATGAATCTTCTCCAAGACAATGCAGATTCGCACACTGCACGCAAAACAATTGAACGATTGAATATCAAACGCAACAAAACATCGAATTGGTAGACCATGCCCCGTACAGTCCGGGCCTTCCAGATGCAACGATTTCTTTACGTTTCCGAAAATCAAAAATAGATTGCGCGGTCAAAGATTCCAGTCGTCAGAAAGAGCTGTCGATGCCTTCAAAAATAAAATTTTCATTGTACCAACAAACGAGTGGTATAACTGCTTCCATAGTTGGTTCGAGCGCATATGAAAGTATATTAATTTCCATAGAGGATACTTCGAAAAACAATCAGGATGAAGAACCCTCGTATCGTAGCTGGGTTAAAACTACTAACATTACCATTTAATTCTAGAAAAACAATTGAAAAAGTTGTCTAAAGTATTTCTTAATACTTTCCACAGCTTCGGGTTGTTTTGGGGACCTACAAAAATTATATATATAATAAATTGATCTATAAACCCAAAAAGTTTCATTTAAGTCGGTGTTACTTGTGTTCCCTTGTTAGTAAACAATCAAGTACGTCACAATGTTTGCGTCTATAACAACAAAAAACATTGCTTACTCAATATTTCCTATATTCTTTTACTATATGCGTTAGTAACACTATAATACCATAGTAATTAGATTCATACAATTTAAAAGAAACCACTTCTAAATAAATGTCTTCTTCTGCTTAAAACACGGTACAAACATTTTATGTTAGTTCCTTGTAATGATTATTTATTGTCTTAATACTTCAAGGAATGACCGCAGAAAATTCACCATACATGAAATATTTTTTCACAGAAAATATACACTGAAAATAGCTGGAGTACTAAGAATTCCATCAGTGAAGTTATCGCAGTTTAAATATTCAGGTTGAATACATTTCAGAGGACAAATAGCAACTAAATAAGTATGACGAAATATATTTTAACGTGTTAAAAGCAAGTGACTATTCATTATAGGTATATGTCCTAATATATTTGTATAATAGAATATCCCGGATAAGAATTATTGCATTATTTTTACGACTACAGAAACCTGGCGAAGTGCATTCTGAAGGGTAATTAATAAATATGCCAGAATGAGTTAAACTGCAGTTAGTAGCGCGTGAAACGTACGAGTTGTTTTATAGAAGAAAATAAGCGAAATTAAGCCACACAACTTGGCACGGACGCGCAAGGTAACAGCTGATAAATTTGGGTAATCTAACTGAAGCGATCCTTATTACTTGCATAATGTTTTAATTATTCGCCATCGTTTTATGGCCAATTAATCTTGTGAATTGAATGAGTACATTTTCATAAAGCATCAATCGGAAAGAGATGGGAATTACGCAATTGGGAGAATTGGTTAGTGGCGATTCCAACTGGGGAAGCATTTATAGCAGAGGATGTTACGCAAGAATATTTTTTTCTCTGTCTCGAAATTTTCTTGCCGTTTCATCTGGATCTGATGATGTGTGATGGTCACACGAAACCAATAGCCTAATTTTAATAAAGGTGTTTGTGACATTTAATTGCCATAAGCCCACACCGAGCTAACAGCTTTATTATAAAGGGTATTTCTATTTTAAAGGTGACAGGTATAGGAGTGTATTCTCAATCCACAATTACAAAGAAAAAAGAAGTAAAGTTACCCACTACAAGTACCGGAAAAGTGTTTTGCGATAAGAAAAGAATCACTATTAATCGAGATGATCGACTTGTCCTGCAACTACCAACTGAAAACCGAGGTTTATCCCCCAAAGAAATAGGAAATGTAATGTCTCAAGAAGGAGTGCAAATATCCACGCGTACAATACGTAGACGATTGTACAAGGCCCCCTGAAAAAGCAAAGCACGTTATGAATGGGCAAAACGTCATCAACATTACACAATTGAAGATTGGCGAAAGGTAAGACAAAATAACTTAAATGACTATGTAAATTTTGCTTCAACAATATCTTTTCGTTAAGATCGTATTCAGCGATGAGTTAAAACTAGAAACCATGACGGAAAGAACTCAATTTGTTAGACGACGTCCATCTGAACGGTTTGGTGAAGCTACTATAGTAAAAACGGTGAATTATTGGTATCGTCCTGTATATCAGCCGAAGGTTCAGGTCCACTGTATTTGTAGCAAGGCACCATGAATCAATACCAATATAAGCGTGTATTTGGACGATGTCTTGATGCCAAATATCAATGATTTAGATCCGAATGAAGGCCCTTACACATTCATGCACGATAAGGCACCATACCACAAGGCCAAATCCATCCAAACCTTTTTGGAAACGCACGCTCCAACAGTGTTACCTTAGCCGAGAAATTCTCCCAACCTCAATACAATTGAGAATGTGTGGAGTGTTCTAGAATCACGCGGGTATTCGAGAAGAAACACTACAAAAATTAGTAAGAAATATTGAGGATGTGTAGCAAAATGACGCTACAATTAGACATACCATTAACGCTTGCATAGACAGTATGCCAAAAAGAATAAGAGCAATTATAAAGCATTACAAAATATTAGTTATATAGTTGTGAGGATGTCTATAAACAGTTTTGAATAAACTTATACTTGAACAACACGTTTTTCATTATATATTTTAACAAAATCGCTATTTTAACAAGTGTCCCTAATACATTGGACAGGGACTGTATACACCTGTAAGAAGTAACCAGATGCAACTGTAATTTTCCATATACTGATTTGACTCTCTGCTAAACGAGTCCACATACATAACAGCATCACCATTGTCGGTAGTATATTACCGGAAATATTAATAAAACAACGCCGGTACACCTAATTATAGAATAGAGACCCATCCGATCCCCAATTATGCGACTTCCACGGTATATAAAAGTTTATACAAAAGTATTCCGTTACATTCTCGAACGATGACGAAAGACGCGGGGATTCCCCGCGAAAAAAACGAAACCTTAAGCCGCACAGCGAAGACGGACTTTACGTAACGCGACCTAGTTCTTTACATTTTCGAATCTTGTTAAAGCGAGCCGAGTGAGAGTGACGACGTACCTCGCTAACGCGAACTTATACCTTCGCTTAAATAACGAACGCAAGTCATGCTCGCCGCTGAATATTTTCGCAGCTAGACGAAATTCCGTGCGAGACACCGTTCGCAGTCCAAGCCCTCATTTATCGGGCGTCCTTATCGCAACTGCATAAGCGTAAATAAACAATGCACGGTGGTCGTTTTTATCGCGTAAACGGCATACATCGCGTACATAGAAACCGTTTGGCTCTCGGTACGATCAACACGGTGTTCTCTTGCATTTCTAAGGTCTAGATTCGAGACGTTTTACGATGCGTAGCACCAACAATACTATTCCATTATCTTAACGGTAATTGTTATGTATTCTGATAACGTGCTTAACAAACTAAGTTAATGGAATCGACACAAAAATATGTCCCAGTTTATCTGCGAGGGAAACGCTTAAAAATTGGATACTAAGCGATATGGATTAATCTTTACACCAACACCAGCAATGGCCAAAAAGCAAAGGGCTGTCAAAGATCTTATGTACGTAGTTCTCTTTCGTGGTACAGGAGTAGTAAAAGTAATCAAGCTGGAAAATCAACGTACAGTGACAACAACCTTGTTTGTATATACTGTTTCATGAGCTGCGGTATTGTTTTTTCGATGGGTCGGATTTTTTGCGCGCTCAAAAAGCGGATAATACACCTCATACTTGGCGGGATAGTCAATTTTGTTACACATTTTAAAGTCATACAGCTAAGCGGTAATCAAACGTATTGGATTGTAGCTGCCGCCAAACAGAAGCGGATACGTACCAAACTCAGTGGTGGGTCGGCGGTCGTGGCGGGATCACGCGGTCACGTGCGAAAACAAAACTTTCCGAATAGCCCTCGTATTTAATAGAAAACATCTTGTACAGTACATTCCGCTTTTAAGAGATATATGACTGTACTATATAGATGCGTATTTCACAGTAGTATGTTACATAAATTCTTTTCGAAAACCATCGAGATACTATTGCTCGGGACTGTACGCAGACTGCCATATATTTTTGTGATTAGTTGTGATTCTAAAAACGTACTAGAAAAGAAACCGAACGTTGTATACGATAATACGTCCGCGTTAATCTTGAGGCCAATTAGTGCTTTTAAACGATACACTACGAATGAATCTGGCATTCGCAAACCAGTATCCGTCTATAATTAGCGTAATTAGTCTTACAACTATCGTCGCGAAACATATATCAGACTATCATTCTTTTTTTTTGGCGCACCAACAATACCGGGCAAACAGATGTCAGAGAAAATTTACGACTTTCGATGAGGCGTGAAATTATATCAGCTAAAACTTGGGTCGATTAGCTTCAGTGTCGTATTGTTTATATGATATTTATCGAAATTATTCATAGAGTATATGTAAAGACTATCTAACCTTGTGTATTTTGTATTCACTCCGTAGCTTTCGTGTTGTTTTATATGCGATAAAAAAAAACGAGAAAAAAAGGAAAGATCATCTGGTCAGACTGTTTAAAATAACTAAGATCATTGAATAATACTTAAGCTGACATTTGGACAACTAGTCTAAACTACTATAATCCATGCAAAAACAAAAAATAAATCTACTTCTTTGTTATTTATTAAATCTGCAGCTTGTAGCACAGACGAAAGTTAAACACGCATAAATTCTGAAGTTTGCAATACTGGGCAGTTGTTAAAATACTATTTATATCTTTATTGCTATACCGAGAAGCGTACAGAGTAGAAACAAAATCGTCGAGCATAAAATGTACACGTACGAATGTGTAAAAATGTTCTTTCAAACCCGATCTGCGTCGGATAAGCGTAGATTTTAAATTATGAACAATTTTTCTTCGCGGTATTATCCCATTTTACAACGCTCGCATTTATCGGTGCTCTATTAATCGTTTAGTTACTCTTGGAATTTCGTTGTTATGACAGAGTGTCGTTAAAAATAGATGCGACTTGGAATACTCAAGCCTAATAAAAAGTTTAATAAATATATCATTCCGGACATATTCTTGATACTTGGATTATAGCGAGTTGTTTCAATGTTAGTTTCGGATGTCTAAGTGAATGCGAGGATATCTGTTTCTTTTTAAAGCATGGAAATGCAGTGTTTTTATGTCTGTGTTATATCTATTTCGTCTGACAGTTTAAAAACGTTTAGTCCTTTTCAAATATATATAAAAGTAAAGTCCGATCTTAACGTGATGATACTTGCGTAGAACTCGGCTTGAAGTATTAGGGAGAGCAAGGAATCATCTATATGTTGCGCGGTATGGACACAGAATAACAGAAAGTACAAATGTAGGACACTTTAGTGCTCTAAAATTGAAGTACCATGGTCGACTAGCTAGAAATAAACCATGAATAAATAAGGCGAACCGACATAAACGACTAAATTTGGATAAGGAGTATTTAAAGAAGGACGAAACTTTTTGGGAACATGTTATATTCTCGGATAAGAGTAAGTTCAATATTTTTCGGTCCGTTGGTAGAGGTAATGAGTGGCGACAACGAAATACAAAGCTCCATTTAAGAAACCTGAAAGCGACAGTAAAGCATGGTGGCGCCTAAATAATGGTATGGGGCTGGTTTGCGGCCGTCTCGAAAACCTCGAAAGGCACAGGTATTGGAATTTGGAAAGAGGGAGAACCGGATGACGAGACCACAAGGCTAGGGGTCTTGAAAATCGTAGCGAACAGCCAAGCCTCTCTTAGGGTGCTACAAGCTGTCAGGTCTGACTCCAAAGTGGTGTTGGGGTGCCATAGAACGGTGCAAAAACTGGCGGAACATTGCAGCGTCACGCTAAGATGGGTGCCAGGGCACTCGGCGATCAAAGGAAACGAAGTAGCTGACTTGCTAGCAAAAGATGCCAGTGCACGACCATTCTTAGGTCCTGAACCGACGTGTGGAAGTACCTATAGCAGCATTAAGACGGAAGAGTATTGAAACGGTGTAGACGGTTTGAGACACTACAAACCTCTTGAGATTTATCCAGGTGAGGATAGACTGCGCAAGGCAGTCCTTATGAGTTGGACCAAACTGACAGCACTCACAGCGATCTTAACTGGACCTTGCGCACTGAACAAACACATGCATCGCATGGGTCTAGTAGATTCTCCTTCATGTAGAAAGTGTGGGGGAGCAGAGGAAGCTCCTGTGCACCTTCTTGTCGACTAGCCGGCAGTCTGCAGGGAAAGAGGTTTACTTTGGGGATGCTGAGCTTGATGAATTCAAATTAGGAAAATTACCCCTCGAGAAGATTATGGACTTCGTTGCACAGGTACAACCCGGTCGAATGAACTAAAACCACACGGGCGACAAATAGGCGAGGTACTGGCCGAGTTGCTCTTCGGGGTTAAAAGCTCCGTCCACGGTTATACAACAAAAATGAGGGCTGGTGGCATCGGTAATTTAGTTTTTATAGACGGAATAATTTAAGTATCCGAATATTTTAAAAGAAAACTACGTCTTTAAGACAATGGTCCGGAACATTCGGCATCTACTATTAAGCACTGGATCACTTTTAACACCCCTCAATAGTTAGCATCACTACCCCAAAGTCCAGACACTAACCTCATAGAACACATGTGCGCTGAACTTAAGCGACAGCTGCAAAAATTCAATATACAAAATTAAGAAAATCTCAAGAATAGAATACATGATAATCTTGACTCTGGTGTTACTAAACCATTGCCATAAAGCATGCCACGACGTGTTAACGCAATTTTGATGTCTAATGAAGCCCCATATTTACATACTTATTAAATAGTTAAAATACAATAAGTATGAATACTTTTGAGAGATAGCATTTTAGTTTATGTTGTTTATGTTTAAATATATTTTATTTTTGTAAATAGAGCTTTTGTTTGTTTGTCTTGATTTTTACTGTAAACGTTATTTTCAATATAAAAAGGCAATCAATCAGTATAAAGAGAAAAAAAGGGGAAAATAACATCTACCATACAAGAATATATGGGATATGAATACTTAAAGGAGTAACTGTATGTGGCAATCTAAAGCGCTGAATAAATGGTCCAAAGTATACAGCAACAGATATTAAAACTAAATGAAAAAGAAGCTTAGTGAAAGAAAAACGTCTATACCAATACTTTGAGTTTATTGCTTAAATTTATTCTTTATACTAGAAGTTAATTGGTGAATTTATTTATACTTTAATTAAAAACAAAGCTTCTACTTTATGCGTGAATTTAATTTTAAATTCTTGAATTACATTCATGTTTAAGCAATAAACTAAATTTAAACTCAATAAAACTGTTCAGAGCGTTGTAAGTTATTTTCTTATATGTATTTAAAAAAAAAAAACTATAAATCTTGGTGAAAACTAACAGGTACGGGAAATTTTATTAAAGAAAATTCATCGCTTATCCTTCGAAATAGCATACGAACTGGTGTCGGAGCAGTTGTTTTAAATCTTCTAATATAAAGAATCTTAACGTTCACATTTCCTAGAGTACAATATCCCTTATTTGTTCCCGGATTCACTTGAATAACGTTGCATGAAAAATTGACAGAACCCGCTAACAAACTGCAGCAAAGATCTACGTCTAGTTTACAGCAATCGTTTCTCTATTTTGGTAAACATACGAAGATAGAGCCATCTATATATTTAAATTTTAATTGGGAAAATAATTCTTAACGACAAATATTGCATTGCACCACTGTAGAAAACGAAACTACTCTATAGCAATTGTACAACGTTATTTTGTTAGCTGCAGTATACTTTTGTTATATCAATTCAAGTTCTCGATTTCAAATAATATTTTTACGTACATGTACTACTGCTTGGGTACACACATTAATGTACATATGTGTTCGTAGCAAAAACGATTTAGTAGCAATTTGCAAGTTAAACCAGCATTAATTTTTTTATATTAATGCGCAAATATTATTCAATGCCAACACGAGCTTTATTTTGATGTGTGTTCATTAGAACTTACGTAAGGCAGCAAAATATAAATACATTAACGACGATCATACAGCTTAATAATTGTGTTTTATTAATTTCTATGCAGGATTTATTACAATGTCCCGAAACATCCGAATACTTTTATTGTCTGGGTTTTTTTCTCTTTTAAATTTGGTACGGATATACGAGGTATGCCTCAGAATTAATGAGTGTAATTAGTTTTAAAGTATTTAAATGAAGGTATCCACTATTTAAAATAGTTCTCTTCAAAGTATATTCCTTTAAAATGCACACATCCCTGGTAACAATTCTGGAAATTTTCTTCCGTTAGGCTGTTTTGCCACATGCGTCGAGGATGTTGTTTATTGTTCCACATGCAATCTGGTGAAAATTTGCGGAGAATTAAGAAAAGAACAGTATTAAAAACTTAGCAGTACAAGACTTCACCTGGTTTGTTATTTTATAAGAGAAAATAGAACAGAAGGGTTGCCAGAAATATGGTCTCACTACCACGATCACGGGATCTCAATTCTATAGAGAATTTGTTTAATGAACTACAAGGAGAAGTGCATCAGTGTCCAGAATGCAAATACAGGAAAGTGTTTATGGGAGTGCCTTCAATCTGAGTGGATTAAAATTGGTATAGAAACTTTAAAAGAATTACTAAACAATATGTTAAAATTACAATAAAATATAGAAATATTAGAATTATACTTTCGAACAAATATACATCTTTGTAATCTTTAAAAAATTGTTTTCTTTTTAAGTAAATCTTAATTTACATTTCTCAATGTGCTCTTGTACTTATGAGCGGTAGTATACGTGAATAAAATTCGGTATATTAGAGGCACGATAAGTTCCAATGCACATCATTAACGCGAGGTCATACATACAATCAAATGAAGTCATAAATATGCAATGTGACCACACAAATAAATTAAAATATATTTTATATTAGTACATAATTATAACATAATAGTTAATAATTAAACTAAATTCCAAAGGATAAGAGAGCACACTGTTCGCTCGTTCTATCAAAGTTTAATTCACAGGTATAGCAGTAAACTCCACTCACACAAATTAATTAATTATGCGGAACGCAGCGTTTCGAGAGCACGTGGGCTCTCATTGTCAACCGTGTTACCGACTGAAAGTAAAAACTGTATCACACATGCAAATTGTTTTCTACGCAGGCTCTAAAATTTCTAAAACATATGACTATTTACAATCTACTCGGTGGTCTAATGTCTTTTACGGGAAAGGATGGACCGAAAGCGAACCGTACCTTTAACAGGGCCTATGGTAATAAATCAATCAAACTCGAGTGTGCAATTGGGGTGGTTCTCTGTTCAATAAGTTTCCGTTCTTTTTCATATATACCGTTTCGTACGCGTCTAATTCTCTATACGAGTTCACGTTCTTAAGTAGTGTCAGATTTTTCAAAATCAATCTTATGTCCGGATTTTACCATATGCTCTGCTATGCTTGATAGTTCAGGTTTGTCGAAACGATAGTGTCTAATATGTTCTTTGAACCTCGTTTCGACACTCCTTTTTGTTTGTCCAATATAAACTTTCTCACAATCATTGCATACGATTTGGTATATTCCAGACCTTTTTATCATCTCCGGTTTATGTTTGGGATTCCCTGAGAGATTCTTTAAGTTGTTTTTTGACACAAAAGACATGTTCATATTTAGTTGTCGGAAAATTTTACTTAACCCTTTCACTGTTGGGTGAAAAGGAAGAGTTATAAATTTCTTATTACCGGTGTTTGTTGATGTCAAGGTCGTGGAATTTCTGATGTGTTGTTTGTATTGGACCTTCCTTAAAATACGGTCGACATCCATAGAAGAGAAACCATTATACCTCGCTACATCTTTGATATACTTTAATTCTTTGTCATACCTGCTCTTGTTTAGCGAAAATCTGACGAGTCTATTGACTAGAAAACTAATCGCGGACATTTTTTGTTGTTCGCAATTAGTTTCTTCTCTGTAGATGTCTATTTCTAATTTATTGTTGTTGCGTATGACTAGAGTATCTAGAAACGGAAGGCGATTGTTCACTTCTTCTTCAAAAGTAAACTTGATCGTGGTAAATTTTGAGTTCAGTTCTGCTAGAAAATCTTGTATGTTTCCTTTGTTGGTATCAAACACATTGTACATCCGCACAATCCTTGCAATCGTCATCAAAGTTTAAAATGTAAAAGAAATAGTTATTTACTTCATTATTATATTTCCCATATCGCAGTACTTTTACGTTGCTATCTGGAAAGATATTTGATGAAATACGATGCTGTCGGTTGTCGTTGGTCTTCCGGCCATTTTAAATGTTGACAGTTCGTAGAGTATCAAACGCTTTCGTTGTTTGTTAGTTTACGACAGTAATCGGCAAAATGCGAAAAAAATAAAGATTGGAGGCAAAAGATTTGTTTTATTACAAATATAAACGTATCGTTGCGCAACATTTTTTTGCCCGACGAGACCAAAATGTAGGCACCCTACATTGTACTAAACTACACTCGCGGTAGCCTCCGTCATACTTGATTAATTCAAATTGCCCGCTGGAAATATTTGCGGCTAGGGTTAGGGTTACCTAATCAACCGTTATGTACATTGTACGCTGTACACTAATTAAGCATAATGTGGTCGGGCATAAATGAAAGTTTATGCCTATTGAATAAATATGTATACATTAATATCGCGGTATATAATAAACGTCTTGCTGAATGTGATAGTGTCGGCAAATGCCTGCGGGAATTTCACGCGATAGACTCGGATTCTACACGCTAATTGATCGAGATTGATCGATTGGTTCCTTATAGTAGAATCGTCGATATAACGCTAAGACATTCGAAGAGCGACCGTCCTAAATATAAATTTGCGTCTCGCGAGATTGTAGATTATTATCAGGGACCCGGAAGGTCGTACGAGATGACAACTTCGCGGTATATTTAGTTTAATATGGGCGTAAATATTGGTAATATCAGGGCCCCATTAAGTTTAAGTGCCCAATATATAGTGATTTAATGTTGAAATCAAATTTATATATATATACTATAAATTAAGTAAAAGTTTTCCTCAAAGATGTGTACTTTCCAAAATTAATATCGTTGTGACAAATCCTGTAATAAAAACTATAGTAGCACCGTTCTGTATCATAATCTTTCATGAGAATATAATTAATATTCCATAAACACTGCAGGCCATAAGTTTGTGGAATTACTTCAAATGAATCTATAACAATGAAATGCTCTTTATTTCTTTCACACAACGGTCATGTAATTATGATATATAACGCATGAGAAGATGTGAACACTATTAACGGTTTAAATTGTAATACGAATGAAAAGAAAATGCATTTCTTAGGAACTGTAGACTAGAGATAATAAATTTCATTATCACCCCCTTTACTTCATTTATTTATGTTTGTAACTGCTTCTTTTTAATATTTATACATTTTCGTGTAACCAGACAAATATTTTAGTTATCAATATTCCCTTAATATAAGTAGATGTGCAAACAAGATTGAATAACAAAATGATAATAAAAATAATATAAAGACATAGCTTAGTACATAACACAGCAGAACATACTACTCTTACAATATAAAAACAATTGAGGCATATAAACAATCTTGGGGATATGCTCCCTCTATGGGAGCAAAATCTACACAACTGAACATAAAATCGGTTCGAACAAAAGAGCAATAGAAAGTATTATCTGCGTAGCAGTATCACATCAATACCATTACTCATTAAATTATACACAAATTTCATGTTGATCCTACAGCTGTGGCCATATGTATTCGCCACCCTTTTTTGTTTTTTATTCCGATGAATATATAAGAAATAAAAGAAAATTGATCGGTGAAAATGTTTCATTGTGAGTGTATACAGATATATACAGATATTGCTTAATATTTGGTAGCTCCTCCCTGGGCTTTTATCACCGCACGAATTCGTCGGGGCATACTTCTCACTAAGTTGTAGCACTGTTCGGGGGTGATTTTATTCCACTCTTCGAATGTTTTTGTTTTTAAGCATTGCTTGGTGGTAGATGAGTATTTAGCTACATTTCGCTTTAAAATGTACCATAAACGCTCAATTGGCAATAAGTCCGGGGATTGTGCCGGCCATTCCAGGAGCCGCACGTTATTTTCCTCGAACCAGCGCATTACTTCGCGAAATTTATGGCACGGTGCATTATCTTGTTGGAAGTAATACTCTAGCTCATCATTATCGAATAATTTTAACGCACACGGTTCCAGAACTTCTTCCAACATGTCGATGTACGTCCGACTGTTCATTCGGCCCTCGCATACGAACAGTTCTCCGACGCCTGTTGCACTTATGGAACCCCAAACCATTATGCTACCACCCCCAAACTTGACAGTCGGCATGATACAGTCTGGATGGAAGGCCTCTCCTCGCCTGCGTCGCACGTATTGAGGACCAGGTTTACCACAAAGCTACCAACAAAAACATGAATACTGTTACATTCTGAAACCCATTAAAAAGAATAAAGACACTGTAGATACCAGGAATTGAATACAGAATACCGTAAATACAATAATTATGTATTACTTACCTCAATATTTGACTCATCCGTCCACATAACATTGGCCCAATTGTCAATGGTCCAGTCGCGGTGACTTTTAGCCCACAGCAGTCTCTTTTTCTTTTGTTGCGGAGGCAACCGTGGTTTATGTCGAGCTTTGTATCCACCTAAATTTAATTCACAAAGGCGTCTTCTAACCGTGCGAGAAGAAATAGCAACATTATGTAGCCGGAAAACCTCACTGGAAAGCTATTTAGATCCTTTTTTCCGGTCTCGCAAAGACGTCAGCTCTAAGACTCGCTCATCTCTGCCAGTTGTCTTCCTTTTTCGACCAGTTTTCGGTTTGTTTGTCAAAGATCCACTATCTTTGTATCGTTTTATCGTCATTCTAACTGTCGATCGCGCACATTTCACTTGTCGGGCAATAGCAGACAGCGACAACCCTTGCTTTTCTAACACCACAATTTGTCCTCGCTTTACCTCCGTCAATTCGCGTGTTTTCGGCATTAATTTTTACTGTATACTATCGTATTACACAGACAAAATCACAGACACAATACCTTTACTCTAACTAGCTCAACCTTACTCTTACAACTTTCAAGAAAGACTGAAGAAATATTCAGAAATTACAATTTTACGTCTATTTTCTAATTTACTCAGAATGGCCTACAATAAACCATTAAACCCTCATTACCAGGTACCTAGTTAAGTCCGTCATCGACCCTGCTTCTTAGAAATACAATAATATTCGTGTAGCACGTTCAAAACGAGAGTGGCGAATACATATGGCCACAGCTGTATACCGGGTGTAAAGCTGCGGGCTATTGATTGCATTCTGAGTGACTGAAAAATGAATCGCGTACCTTTGAAAATGCGAACCAAAGTTGTTCGCGAAACATCACGGACAAAACATACACGGCGGAACCCGACAACCGTTACAACTATCGCATTTCTTTTTATTATTTTTGATAAATTCTTATGTTCGACTATAAGTTCTTTTATGGACTTTATTTTTGAGTATTATATTTCATTTTACAAACGTTGGGAAACTGTCAGAGTATGCAAAATACAATTAAAAGGCATCAAACTACCGGCGGATCTTAAGACACGTGATTTGTCATGAAACTCGGAAATCAGGAAAGCCAGGTTACAAGTGCTGCAGAGGATTTACCAATTATCGCCATCTCAAAGAAAAATTGACGACCATCGATAGTATCTGAAATATGTCCCTAGTTCAACGTCAAAATCAGATATTTCTTTGACAGTAGGTGGTGGAACTTTTGAGACGTGGAGCAGCACACAAATTATTTGCTGTGCATACTAAATAAAGAAAAAAAAACTATAATGGGCCAAGTTATGTGCGTATTGTATATTAGAAGATTGGAAAAGAATTTTGTGGACCAACAAATTCAAATATGACGTGTTGGCTTTCAGATACTGGATTTTTGTCAGAAGATCTACTGTAGAAAACGTGGCGAAACGATGTGCCCACTCTGATGAAAAATGGCGGTCCCGTTATGCTCTGGGGGCGAGGAGAATTTCATAGTTGGATTCAATGACTCAAAATACACACAGATAATCCAAAGGAAAACTCAAGGAAAATTATAAAAGCAGTACAAAAATACTTGGTAGCTAATAATTCGTTCCTAAAGGCTGTGGCGTAAACGGTCAACGCGCTTGTCCAGCGAACACGAATTGCAGCTTCACGAGTTAGTTAATTAGTCGTTGGTAGAAAAACCAAGATAATTTATAATTAAAATCTTTTCCTAATTTAGCTAGGGCAAATGTCAAAGACGAACAGATTCTAATTAAATTAATGAAATATTTCTTCACATTGTTACAAAGGTAAGTATTCGCTCTCCTAAGTTATAACGAATACCGAATCTGAATATTTCGAATCGCTGACATTTCAAGTCGTAACTCTTACAAGTTATACGGTGAATTAGGGTAAATCAATTGCGAAAGGTGATGAGTACAATTATGCAGCGCTCTGGTAGTCTGGACTAATTTTTCTGCGTTATGTAGTGGGATTTTTTAATTATCTACATCCAAAACGCAACAGTATTTGCACTTGAAGATTATTTTAGATTCACGTAACATTAGGAACAATGGAATTCGTAGAGAAAGTTTCCGCAATGTTTCCTAATCCTACGGCATCGATCTCACCATTAAATGTAGTCTGTTATTGTTGGAACCGAGTAACACGAGAGATTTAATAACAGAACCGTTATTCGGTATATTATATAAATGGATGGCGTCGATGGTTTCAATTAGCGAAATTAACATCGCCAGCCAGTTTCTGTATTTCGGTAATATAAGCGCTGTCCATTACTTCTATCATATTAAATTTCTAGAACTAACAAGCAACAAACAATCAGACGTATTACTACTGCAATATTTACCATTTAAAGTTGTATATTTAGGACAGTTTGGTGTTTTGTTTTCTTTTTTCATTCGAATAAGAAAGATGATAGTGTTTAGAAACACTTTTTTTGTAGCGGCGGCCGAACAGATGGCATGTTACAATGACAGGCGTAAAACGCTAATGAAATTGTAACCAGTGAATGGGAAAGATGGAAAAAAACCAGAACATAATGTCTCGATTCTCTGTTTAAGCCTTCAACATGATTCTTTTTTATGAATTCTCATTAACAACTGGTTTATCCGCAGTATTTATTGTTCACAGCAAAAAGTGTATATCTTGCATACATTTCTGTACAGAGGTTGCAACAAAATTAGCACGAAGTGGGACATCTGATTTCCGTCATTTTTTCTAAAATATAATTATGTTGTTTTAGTTTGTCCTTATCGCAAAAGTAATTAAGCCCAAATCAAATCTGGTAAAGTATTATTCAGGAATAGGAAGCGTTTCTTTAAAATGGCTAGAATTAAAATAGTGGCATTTTTGAAAAGGTGTTTTAGATATTCATCGTCATATGTTATTCTATGATTAATCTTATAGTTTTTTAGATCAATTATAATAATTTATTAACAGTAAACATTGAGAATTCTCTACAATTGCATTCCTAAACATAATGAAGTAGTTGAGGAATTATTTTGTCAATAAATATCTTTAGTATATAAAAAGAAGCTGGAACGAACTTCTTATTTCAACAAGTTAGTGGAAAGTATGAAGAAATGGATTTTTGAGGCTACTTTGAACAACAAATCCAATACCCATTATTAAGTTTAAGTAGAGTTGTAAATTTCTTGCTTTGTAATTAATGGACCTACAGAAATTTTGTTGTGAATTATCGTAGCGGCGTTTGTCAATCTTTGTAGTTTGATATTAACTTTAATGCAAAAGCTGATGAAACTATAGAAATTTCGCTAAATAAATGGCGTTTGATAATCCAACATTTTTAAAGACTATTGTTAACAATCTGTAAAATTCAGTTCTGTAAGTTTCAATGTCAAAGAAAGTTTGGTGCAGTTCTTAATGCTGCTGGTTTACACTATTTCCCAAGAGTAGTAACACCTTAAGATCCCAATACGACAATAGAGATTTTCTATATGAAGGTGCATTACAACAACATTCAGAAGCTGTAAAAATTCTAACATAAATCAAAAGTGAAGTAGCCTTGTGAAATATATAGACAAATATTACCTGGAAAATGTATCTAATACGTCTCTGGTGGAACGTAATAAAAAAGGAAAACGATAGAAGATACCAAAGTTGGTTCAAAGAAGCTATTGGTTACACAAATTAGTAAGAAAAAATATTTGCAGTGTCGATATAGAATTTTAATATCTGCACGTGGGAGGATTAACTACTTCGAGAATCTAGCAGATTTTATAAACATATATTGTTACAAAGTGTTCTAATAAAGTGGATATCAACATATTTAACAGTTTGCAAAGTCTATAATACGAGAGTATAGAAAAGAAAATCGCCAGGTACGCTATCTTGAAGAGACTTAATTGGCTGAGGAGCATACAAAGGAAAAAGATGGATATTGACATTAGAATCAAAGTCAGGCGTTCAATGAATTGCAGAAATATTCAGGGAGGGACAGACGTCTTACTATTATTTTACATATAGAGTCTGATAGTGGTCTTGTAGCAGATGGTTTATTCCTTTTTGAAGATAAGATAAAGATGGTTTATCATGGATAAATAGACTCTTTTGTTTTCGAAGAATGGTTTGATAGGATACTAAAAGTGTAGCCGGTATTACTGCCATTATTATGAATAACGCTTCATACTACAGTCGTAAAACAGAAATATTTACACACAAAAGACTGACAAACCAAAACATGCAGTTTTGACTGAAATCTGAACTTCTTTATTAGACTAGTACCAATAAAGACATATACAATTATCATGCTTACTCTATTCATGGACGATATGGCAAAACAATGCTCAATGCAGAAGAAAAAAATTGAAATTGGATACAGGAATCTACAGAAGATACAAATAGCTGCACATTTGCAGATGACGTTGTGCTAATAGCAGGGAACGAAAAGAACGTACAAAATAGTATAGATATATGAAATGAAACATTTAAGAAAAAAGTATGAACATAAATAAAAAATAAAACAAAAGTTATGATAACCGGTGAAGAACAACCAAATATACAGACTGAAGGAATAGGCATACAACAAATAAATGAGTTTCATTATCTAGGCGTATCGATAGAAAGTACTGGAAAATATGAGTCAGAAATTAATGAAAGAATTGAAAAGCAACCAAACACTTCAAAACTTACGAAAAAAGAAATATCACGAAGCACCAAGATAAAAGTATACAAAGTAGTCTACAGGTCTATTCTGACAAGGATGCGAATCATAGCTTTCTGATATATATATGTATATATACATATTAATTAGTGTATTAAAATCATTGCATTTTTCATATTACCCGCTGAAGATTAGTTAACCCTGCGTAAATGTGTCTTTAGTCTAGCGTATCTAGCGCGCTCTAGCGGGTAAAATTAAATATAATTTTAACCACAACTGTTTTTAGCATCATTCACGCGCAAACTTTCCATAAGATAAAATAGGACCATACATGGATAGATCGCATTTAAAGTGGCGTGCTAAATAGACAGGACTGTTGCTAAATTTGTTATTATATTAGCAAAAAAGAAATGTTAATATTGATATTAGCAATGCGCGAGAATGTATGATCCATAAAAATATAGAAAATATCTAGAACAACAACGAAACAAATAAAAACGAATAATTTGATTAAATGTGTTGCTAATAATTAACCTCACATTTATTTTCGCAACTCTAAATTAAATTAAAGAGAAAACATTATTTATTTTGCTTAAAACGAACGCAGTTTGTTGTTAAACGCCTTTCATCTTCGATATTTAGCGAAACGCGACGACATGACAGTGTATGATTTATCACTGCGTACTTTTCGGACCGAAACGTGTGTAATGAATTCTTGTGTCCGTGCCTAATAATTTCTGGGACAAGCAACGACCAACATGTACGATGCACACCATTTATTTTCCACTCGTTGACTCAAACCCAACAAGACTGTAATTTGTACTTAACAACTTCAACAATTATTTTAACTGCACGCTAATTTCCACTGCAGGAGGTGAAAAGAGAACGACGCATTTTCTACAATCATAAAATTCCTCCTTGCTCTCGCTTAATATGGAAAACACGGCGGATACGTTTCATCAAGAAGAAAATATAAAACTCGAAATTGTGTCAAATAGATGTTATTGCTTAGATTATCCATTTTTAGCGACGATACTACAGCCATATCAGTCAATTCCTGTTCGCGAATGGCATCTCGAAAATGGTTGATGGATGCAAGCGTATAATGCTCGGAATAAAACTTTTATGGTTTTGAATGTAGGCCACCAGATCTCACATAGTTTGCTAGGAATATTGTCTCATATTATTACGACGTAATCCTCTAACGCTATTGTGTTTATAGTTGAATGTCCGAGAAGCTTGTTAGCATATGTTCGACATAATTTCAGTCGGGGAAATAATTGGGATAATGTATGCACTGGGTACATGCCTATCAACATCAAATCTAGGGCAGTATTTCATCTAGCAACAATAAAAATATTAATTACTACTTTGAATATTAACACGTACGAACATAATGTAATACAAAAGTGGTAAATTTATAAAACGTAACGCTTCAGTTCTATAACAAGTGTGTAAAATTATTGCAGGAACTGTATTTCAATAAATAAAAATACACTTGGTTTTATTACTCAATGTTTTAATATATTCCCAAACTATTGTTGACTATTTCCTTGTTTGAAAAGGCGCTCTATTTAGACTACAGAATAAGGGCTAGTAATTTTGAAATATGTAAATGAAGGTCCACAAAAGCTTCCTTCGAAATTAAGTCTACGAATTTCGTCGTTATCGTAAAGATCATGCCCCAAATAATTTTTAAATGATATGTATTTATTTTCTTCTTCTTTTTCACTTCAGGTCTTAGACACTTTGCCTACTACGACATCCATCTTTTATTTGATCTGCCTATACTTATGCTTCCTAAACATGGCAGGCAACCTTTCTTTCGTGTTATTTCCACTTATTTTTGTTTTCCTTTATTCTCCCAGCTATGTCGAAGATGTTTAATTCTGTTCTTATATCTACATTTCTTATTGTATTAGATCTTGTGCAACCTTTCACACCTCTTAAAAATGTCATCTCTTGTGCCTATATCATGCTCTCTCGTTTCTCGTTATTGCCACTACCATACAAAAGGATTAACGTTGCGATCAAGGACAACATATAGGTAGGTAGATGAGAAAAATAGGGTATCCCATTAAAAAATGTAAGCTAGATACTGCCATGAAATATGTGCCCCTAACCGATATTTATTAGAATGTCTTCAGAATTTTAAAACTTACGTTCGGTCTAAAATATGGCGTTATCCCATTGCTCGTTGAATACATTGTCTACAGGATAAGAAAAGAAACGATTAGGCAGGAGAGAATTTGCAATTTTATGAGATCAATTTAAAACGGCAGGAAGATATTTCGAAAAAATATTTTGTGAAATGTGTATATCTATGATATTATTTATTTGACAAAGAAATTGACAGATGGGGTAGTCATGGGTTTCGTTGCTTCTGCCATATTGAATTTATGACATAACTTGATTTATCTTTAAAATGACTATCATATGATGTCAAAAAGTATGGTTATAATACCGTGTAATCGATTAAATTTACCCTACGGGAAGCCATGAATTTTTCTTTTTTAAACGTAAGTTGGTAGAATAACTTAATGAAAAAATGTAAATTGATTTATTCTGTGGGGTTGGTGACAGCGCTTAAGTCTAGGCGGTTCAGTTTATGTTGAACCGTTGATATGCGGTTGTCAGATTAGGTTACGACGTCTTGATCAATAACTACACACAAAGATTTCAGTTGGAAAAACTTTTTTAATAATAATAAGTTGTCTGCGGCGATAGTGACAGCGCTTAAGTGTCAATAAAGCAATAAAGTTCATATGGGAAATGTATTTCATCAATCACGGTCAATTCACCCACTACCCATAAGATATATTGAAGAAATAATTCCATGGTTTGGCAGAGACTAAATTTTTATGATCATATAGTATTTGCAATTAACACATGGGCTGAAAAGTCCCGAGCCTAACAAAGAAAACACGGTTTTTTTGGTTCAAGATTAGCTTTATTCATCAACGTAATCTCCATCAAGAGCAACGCAATCATTCCAGCGCCGCTCTAATATTTCAATACCACTTTTGTAGAACGATTTATCTTTTGCCTCAAAATAGGCCTCAGTTACAGCGATAACCTCTTCATTCGTGCGAAATTTCTTACCTGCGAGCATTTTTTTGAGGTCTGCGAACAGCCAGTAGTCGTTGGGAGCCAAATCTGGCGAATACGGTGGATGTGGGAGCAATTCGAAGTTCAATTCATGTAGTTTTGCCATTGTTTTGATTGACTTGTGACACGGTGCCTTGTCTTGATGAAGCAAAATTCTTTTCTTTGCCATATGCGGTCGTTTCTTTGCAATTTCGGCCTTCAAACGCTCCAATAACGCTATATAATATTCACTGTTGATGGTATTTCCTTTCTCAAGACAGTCGATGAACATTACACCACGCACACCCCAAAATACCGAGGCCATAACCTTTCCAACCGATTGTTGTGCTTTCGGGCGCTTTGGACGAGGTTCACCAGTTGCTGTCCACTCAGATGACGATCGTTTTGATTCCGGAGTGAAGTGATGGATCCATGTTTCATCCATTGTCACATATCGACGCAAAAATTCCGCTTTGTTTTGTTTAAACATGGCCAAACACTGCTCAGAATCATCATCACGTTCTTGTTTTTGGTCAACAGTGAGCAAACGCGGCGCCCACTTTGAACAGAGCTTTCTCATAGTCAAATGCTCATGCAATATAAAGCCAATACGTTCTTTTGATATCTTTACGATGTCAGCTAACTTACGCAACTTCACTTTTCGATCATTCAAAACGATTTTGTGGATTTTTTTGATGTTTTCTGGTGTTACCGCCTCATTTGGACGTCCACTGCGTTCTGCATCATCGGTGTCTCTACGACCACGTTTGAAGTCAGCAAACCAATGTTTTATTGTTGTTTCTGATGGAGCGGAGTTCCCATAACACTTTTCAAGCCATTGCTTCGCTTGAACGGTATTTTTTCCCATCAAGAAGCAGTGTAAAATTAAAACACGAAATTGTTTTTGAGCCATTGTTTTGAAAATAACAAAAGTAGCGTGACTCTTAGCACAATAACTCACAAACTAATGAAAAGAATATCATGAAATTTTAACAGCTGTCTTTTGAAGGTTAGTACTAACTGAGAGAAAGGTGACTGCAATAAAACTAGCGTTATCTATGTGTTAGGCCCGGGACTTTTCAACCCATGTGTTATATAATACTGAACATAGTACCCAAAAGTTCCCGAGATGCAGCGAGAAATAAAATTGCAATATATGATATTCATCCCTATTACTTTCAAAGTGGTCCCCTTGGGAGGACAAACACCCACTTCACTTCAGTACCTCTGTCACGAGAAGAATGCATTCTGGAAGTCTTGCTTTGTTAAAGTGCCTCAATGCTCTGTATCATCTCAAATCTTCCCCTCCTCAAATGGAAAAGAAAAGTCCCGAGAAGTCAAGCCGAAAGAGTACGCTGAATGTGAAATAACGGCTATGCTGTTTGTCGGCAAAAACTGCTGGGTATATACCCGATGTACCCGGGTATATACCCAATGTGCTCGAACAAAAACGAAGAATTTTCGTGTGATTATGAATAAATGGTGCGCGATGGGAGTCACGCAGGGTTGTAGTTCTATTCAGCTTTGGAGTTGTTACATATGGGCGTACGAGAAATTTAGTGAGAATTTACGGTATTTTAAAAAGGGGACATTCTAAAACAGGATGCAATTCGATCAGACACAAACTTAGTAAAAGAAAGCTTGATATTTATACACAATGACGAACCAAAGCATACGACCGTGTTGTATAAACAATATTTACGAGTGTAATAAAGGAATAATGTGTTAATAATAATGACGTGACTCACTAAAACTCCAATCTGAATCCCGCCGTGCTCTTACGGGACGAATGATGAACGCGATAAGTAAATAGGAAAGAAAGCCTTCAGATTCAAACAGGATCTGTGCACTATTCCATACAGAAAAAGACTGGCCACAAAAAATTACGAAATGAATTACCTACATTTGACGTATTGTTTGAACGTTTGTTAGTTGCCAGGCGTGATTATTTCAACGAGAACAAGGTTTAATTTTTATTTCATTGTAATACTATGTTTCCACATATTCTGTTCATTTTTGTGTTTTGCTAATATTTTCAAGTGAATTCGAGGTTTTTCTTTGAGAACTATCCACGTGTCCAGACTTTAGTGAGCGATAGTGTGTATACGCACGTCATTCTCTCCGGAGAAATTATAACCAGGCCTGGGTGAGACAGTCCGTACGGCCTAACGCGGCGTACGCAATATTAAACGTAGTTACACCTTAACAATGCATTTGACAGAGCCGGGGCAGGCTCAGCCGACCACGTTATTACTGATGAATGACGCCAGAGGGAGCGGTCGTAAACAATGCAAAGTGTTTATTTACGTTAGGGCTTACTGCGACAATACGTTTATAATTCATTTCGCTGAACGCCGTCGTTGCATATACGGCAACTACGATTAAAGCGGAAATAATCTACATTAAACCGCACGTTTCCAAACCTTCAAAGCGCGCAC
Organism: Trypoxylus dichotomus; assembly: GCA_023509865.1. NCBI lineage: Eukaryota > Metazoa > Arthropoda > Insecta > Coleoptera > Scarabaeidae > Trypoxylus > Trypoxylus dichotomus. The sequence continues at coordinate 51,982,614 of CM042078.1, forward strand.
GAATAATTTCGTGTATCCTGCATTTGGTTCTGCATTACTTAAGTGGAGATATAGGCGAATTTCTTATTCAATTTTATATCTTGGTTTCCTGGTGCAATATGTGTAGTGAGTAAAATAGGGTTAGAATTCGTAGACATTATAAAAATGCAAATTAATAGAGGCTGACATAGGTTCCTAGGAAATTATTTTAAGGAACGACACTTCACAGGTATAGTAGTAAACTCCACTCACACAAATTAATTAATTATGCGGAACGCAGACACTATCGTTTCGACAAACCTGAACTATCAAGCGTAGCAGAGCATATGGTAAAATCCGGACATAAGATTGATTTAAAAAATCTGACACTACTTAAAAACGTGAACTCGTATAGAGAATTAGACTCGTACGAAACGGTATATATGAAAAAGAACGGAAACTTATTGAACAGAGAATCACCCCCAATTGCACACTCGAGTTTGATGGATTTATTACCATAGACCCTGTTAAATGATACGGTTCGCTAGATTGTAAATAGTCATATGGTTAGAAATTTTAGAGCCTGCGTAGAAAATAATTTGCATGTGTGATACAGTTTTTACTTTCAGTCGGTAACACGGTTGACAATGAGAGCCCACGTGCTATCGAAACGCTGCGTTCCGCATAATTAATTAATTTGTGTGAGTGGAGTTTACTGCTATACCTGTGAATTAAACTTTGATAGAACGAGCGAACAGTGTGCTCCCTTATCTTTTGAAATTTAGTTTAATTGTTAACTATTATGTTATAATTATGTACTAATATAAAATATATTTTAATTTATTTGTGTGGTCACATTGCATATTTACGACGTCATTTGATTGTATATATGACGTCGCGTTAATGGGAGCCCACGTGCTCCCGAAACGCTGCGTTCCGCATAATTAATTAATTTGTGTGAGTGGAGTTTACTGCTATACCTGTGAATTGTACATCCACACAGTCCTTGCAATCGTCATTTGAGGAACGACACTGTTTACCAAATAAAAGACGCTTTTAGAAGAACCATTTACACACCTTTTACAATAATTTAACAAAACTGACACTCACAAATACAAATATACGATGTCACACCATTGTAGGTTTAGTTATCATCATTTTTACTAACACACACTTTTGAAACACCATATGATCATATGAATTTACCCCCTAGCAAGCCATGAAACTACTAATTTTTTTGTTGGTAATGAGTAATGAATTGAATTGTGTACTGTATTAGCTTTTTGACACAAAAATGTTAATCACAATAAATAAATCACAAAGTTTTTATTATCGAATTCTACTTCAGAAATGGTATAAAATTAGAAAATCAAATCCTAGCGAGATTATCATTTTTTCGGAAAATTTTGACATTGGTAATTACAAGGAAATCTTCCAGTCTACGATGACAATAATAAAGCTAGATTCCTGGTACTTTATTTGCAAGAAGTTAGGTTTGTCATTAAAATTCATACTTAATTTTACCCGCATTTTGCAATGAACTATGTATATTTCGAACCGGATACTCTCTTTTGCAGATCTTCCATATTCAGGATAGGACTGTTTGCTTGCAACGTCTTATAGAAATGTTGCACAATTATTATTATATTATTTGCAAATTTTCTCACTGAAATGAAGAATTTAATGGTAAAAAAATATCTTTTGCACAGTACGACAGAATATACCGGATGGTCAAATTAGGTAACCACTAGCTTTGATTGTTCTAATTGGAAATAATTTGCCTACCAGGCGACCAACTGTGCTTTCGTAATATGTCTGAGTAATTATAAATCTTTCTTAGTTAGCATTCGCGTAAATTAACTTACATAAAACAAAGAGACCTTCCGCAATTATTACTTCAACATCGATTAGCAATTAACCGTGACTTTTGCTTTATAGGTCAACAATTTTAGAGAGTAGTAGAATTAAGATTTGTAGATTTGTTCATTTCCTCGTATTTAATGGTTATAAAATAAAACATGAAATATTGACATCTTCATTTACCTATCGGTCGATTTCTAAGAAATGCTCATTGTTTAACGAAGTTGCAAAACTACTACGATTCGGTGAAATGGAAAAACCCAGCTTCGCCGAAGAAAGAATCGCACAAATGATCTTTATTTGGATATCAGTCTGTTAAATATTCTTGAGCAGTTTTAACATTTTAACATTTGATTTAATTTAAAAGAATGATTTATAGAAGTATCTTATTTAATTTTGCATAAAAAAGGCTGAATTGATTGTAGACTATATATATATATATATTGCTTGTTACAATAATAGAAGAATGCATATTGAAATATTGTAATATAAATATAAAAACGAAAAACGTCACATGAATCTCGTACTAGTTCCTTTGCACTTCTTCATTTCTCCATCCCTTTTCTACCCAGCACCACCTATACGTCTGCCTGCTTATCTTCAATTAAATATACAAATATAATGTGCGGTAACAAGGTACTGTTAAAATATTGTGCAAGACTGACAAGATATTCCTTTCTACAAGTTAACAGTACTTTCGTGAGCATATTGGAACATATTGAAACGCTTAAATAAAATTTATGAAACGATATGAAAACAATTTTTTTTTGTTTATTTGCTTGGTGCCATTAAAAATAAAAACGAATCGTAATGAAAACATGTGAGTTTATTGTTTATTTTGCCTTCGTAATACAATTAATTATGTGGAATTATATACAGTAGACGCTCGATAATGTGAACACCGGGTAATGAAAATTCGGGGTAACCTGAGCAACCGTTTCCACAACTTTGAATGCTGTCGAGCAGGTTGTTTCTCAAGTAAATTTAATTTATCAAACGTGAATCTCCTAAAATTATTGACAAGTCATTGTTTGTTCTGTTGGAAGGTTATACGTTTCCAGAAATCAAGTGGACACCTAATAAAAGCTCTTATTATTTTGGACAATACTCCATCACATCCTCCAAGACGAATTACAGAGTAAAGGTGGGCAAATTACAATAATGTACTTTCCGCCAAATGTCACACTCTATCCAGCCAATGGATCAGAATGTGATCAAATTTACCATGTTACATTACAGAAGTAGTATTCAACATTAAAGAAATTGACAATAAAAGATGCTGTTATAAATAACGGGAAACGTTCTAGATTTCAATAATCAAGAAGACAAAGACGATTTGCCACTTAGTGTATTACAGTCAAAATGGAAAGATGGTCAGACAGCTCATATGTATGCACTTAATGTTTATATATTTACACAACTTTCATTACTATAGGTATGTATGTACATCTATTTTTAGATTGAAGTGGATGAGATAGACGTAATTGCGTGGAATGAAATGAACACGCAATTAGACCATTTTGACGAAAAAACAGAAGAATATAGAACTAAAGATGAGGATGCTAAAGAAAACTTAAGTAGACAACGTTACGGAAGTGATGGTGAACTTAAAGAACCCGTTAATCAGTATTTCAACAACTTGGCGGTAACTGAGTATGCAGAAGTCGTACAAATGCTGATACAACAGTACGACAAGTGCCTAAGCTTGAACGGTGACTACGTAGAATAGTAACTTGGGGATCTAATTTTATGTAAAATACAGTTTCGTTTAATTATATCTAATAAAAATTTCTATAAAAATAGTTTTTTACTTTCCGAATGGTACTCGTATAATATACAGCTGTGGCCATATGTATTCGCCACTCTCGTTTTGAACGTGTTACACGAATATTATTGTATTTCTAAGACGCAGGGTCGATAACGGACTTAACTAGGTACCTGGTAATGAAGGTTTAATGGTTTATTGTAGGCCATTCTGAGTAAATTAGAAAATAGACGTAAAATTGTAATTTCTGAATATTTCTTCAGTCTTTCTTAAAAGTTGTAAGAGTAAGGTTGAGCTAGTTAGAGTGAAGATATTGTGTCTGTGATTTTGTCTGTGTAATACGATAGTAAAAAGTAATGCCGAAAACATGGGAATTGCGCGATCGACAGTTAGAATGACGATAAAACGATACAAAGAGAGTGGATCTTTGACAAACAAACCGAAAACTGGTCGAAAAAGGAAGACAACTAGCAGAGATGAGCGAGTCTTAGAGCGGATGTCTTTGCGAGACCGGAAAAAAGGGTCTAAACAGCCTTCCAGTGAGGTTTTCCGGCTACATAATGTTGCTATTTCTTCTCGCACGGTTAGAAGACGCCTTTGTGAATTAAATTTAGGTGGATACAAAGCTCGACATAAACCACGGTTGTCTCCGCAACAAAAGAAAAAGAGACTGCTATGGGCTAAAACTCACCGCAACTGGACCATTGGCAATTGGGCCAATGTTATGTGGACGGATGAGTCAAATATTGAAGTAAGTAATACATAATTATTGTATTTGCGGTATTCTGTATTCAATTCCTGGTATCTACAGTGTTTTTATTCTTTTTAATGGGTTCTAAAATGTAACAGTATTCATATTTTTGTTGGTAGCTTTGTGGTAAACCTGGGCCTCAATACGTGCGACGCAGACGAGGAGAGGCCTTCCATCCAGACTGTCAAGTTTGGGGGTGGTAGCATAATGGTTTGGGATTCCATGAGTGCAACAGGCGTCGGAGAACTGTTCGTCTGCGAGGGCCGAATGAACAATCGGACGTACATCGACATGTTGGAAGAAGTTCTGGAACCGTGTGCGTTAACATTATTCAATAATGATGAGCCAGAGTATTACTTCCAACAAGCTAATGTACCGTGCCATAAATCTCGCGAAGTAATGCGCTGGTTCAAGGAAAATAACGTGCGGGTCCTGGAATGGCCGGCACACTCCCCGGACTTATCGCCAATTGAGCATTTATGGTACATTTTAAAGCGAAATGTAGCTAAATACTCATCTACCACCAAGCAATGCTTAAAAACAAAAACATTCGAAGAGTGGAATAAAATCACCTCCGAACAGTGCTACAACTTAGTGAGCAGTATGCCCCGACGAATTCGTGCTGTGATAAGAGCCCAAATATTAAGCAATAGCTGTATATATCTGTATACACTCACAATGAAACATTTTCATCGATCAATTTTCTTTTATTTCTTATATATTCGTCGGAATAAAAAACAAAAAAAGGTGGCGAATAAATATGGCCACAGCTGTATATGAATATATTCCAATTACGTTTCAATCCAAAAAAGAAAGTGCTTCTTTTTATAACCGAAACCGCCTTCCCTTCATAGGCTATTCTATTATCAATCATACGCCTACATTTTTGATTGACAGAAATCGAATAGAAATCTAAATCAACGTTCTATATTTACGAATCAGAAAAAGCTGGAAAACAATGGGCCATAAAGTACACAAAATCGCAGCAGCAGCCAGCAGCCATTGCTTGCATTGAGCCGCTGATAAGAACGGCGGAATAATTGTGTTAGCCTTTACATTACGATTGATTTACGACTTCCAGACGTTAAAACAGGTAACAGGCACTTCCAAATTCCATCTGCTTCGTCAGAGCGACCCACTAATCCATGCACTGTACACAAAAAAAAACGTCATAATATACGACCACGTATTTTCAAAAAGCAATGGGAGTATTTGCCTGGAGTAAACTGCTAAAATAAATATTTTCTAATGTGAAAAAGAAACTCGGGATTGGAAGAAGGCAACGATACCCATAAAAACATATTTATTCGAATTCGAAACGGGTATCTGTACACAAGAAAGGTATTTATGTCCTTGGGCGAACGCATCGACACGAGACGAACACCAATAGTTCATTTTTCTCCGCATTTTAGAAACAATAAACTCGTTCGTATTATACCGAGTCGGGAGTTGAACATTTTAAATGTCTTTATTGCATGAGTAAGAGAGGATAACGTCGAACCGCGTACTATTTATTAATGATGTGCTGAGATGTTACGGTTGATTGTTACTTCCTTTATGGATGCGGTTTGAATTAAAACATCCTGAACTTTATGAAAACACTTCGTAAGAAAGTAAACATTCGTACAAAGATGTTTTTAAAAAACAAACGTGATAGTGACATATTAAATATGTTCATGAAATTCTTAATGAGTAAATTGTTTAAAAAGCACAAACACATAATAATCAGAAGTAGGATGGTATTATGGTGTTGGCGTTAATTTGAATAGTTTTAATGAGGTAATGTGTCAATTAAACAAAAATCAATTTCAAGATGAATTGCAATGAATTAATCTATTTTTCTAAGCAGCCAAGATGAACTACATAATACGTAAATACACTACAGGCCGCAAGTGTTTACCCACCTGTATGATTGGAGATCATTCAAAGAAATTATGTCTTATCTCTATCAAAATATTTGTACCATTAAACTGGAAGTAGGAGATAGATTATGATTTTTCTGTAATATTTTGTATACATAATATGCCGAGTGGTATTAAGGTAACGGAAATGATTCTTTTTTGCCGATCAAGTACGTTGAGGAAGACATATTATACACTAGGGTGACAGTATAAAATAGACACCTACTAATTAAAAAAAGATACTATTCTCGTTATATACAGAAAATATTTTAAAATTTTTAAATTAGACTTTTGTAGATCCACCTTTACTTGCGTGAAGTGCTGCGAGTCGTCGTGGCATAGAATCTATTAAATGATTAATGGTGTCTTCTGGAATATTTAACCGCTCTTCTGTAACAGCTGCCACGAGTTCTTCTTTATTGCTGGGTTTTCGGGGTCGTTTTGCCATATTTGTTTGGATTATGTGCCAAACATTCTCTATCGGATTCATGGTGATTGGCCTGGCCACGGTAAAATCCGAATCCCGTGTTCCTCTTTCCACGTGGTTGTTCTTGCTTTGTAGCAGGGTGCTCCATCCTCCATAAAAGTGGCGTTCTCTCTAGATAATATGGCGTTGTCGAATATCGGTAGTAGTCCTTCTGTTAATATTTGGATACATTTTAGCGCATTTATATTTCCGTCGCAGATTACTGATTGCGATATTCCACCATACCATATCGCGCCCCACACCATGGTGTTCAGACCGCCGTATTTCACCGTCTGATGCAAAAATTTGTCGTCCAGTTGCTGTGACGAACGTCTCCATACCCACGTACGACCACTATTACTGAATTGGCAGTATCTGCTTTCGTCTGAAAAAATTACAGACGGCCAAAACTCTTCGGGGTTCGTTCGCATTTCGATTGCCCAAGCCATTCGGCGCTGTTTTTGAAACGCCGCAAGGAGAGGTTTTTTCTTTGCCACCCTTTTATACATCCCCACAATGTGGAGGTATCGCACAACGGTGCGCTGACTTTTCTGTGAAGTTGCCGCAAGCTCAGTTGTACTTTTTCGCGGTTCTCTTAACACTTCGCGCACAAGCATCCTTTTACTTCTTTCAGAAGGTCCGGCACGACCTGGTCTCGGCTCCACTGTTGTTTTTTCCTTGCGTTTAAATTATGTAACTACACGATTAACTGTGGACAACGGAATATTTAAAAATTAATTATTAAATGAAAGCGCAAGGTGGACACATTGACAAATCGCAAATTTAAGTTAATTTATAATTATCTTTGTTAGCAAATTTATAAGCACATTGGTTTTGTAACTATTACAGTTATTTGTGTAAGTACAGAATAAAAATTTATTTTATAATTAGCTTTTGACTTGTTTCTATAATATTTTAAGGGTGAGTAAACACTTATGGCCGGTAGTATACATTGACCGAATATGATTGCTAGGACTAATGTAACTTTCCCACACGCTCTAACTGTTATCTTTAATAATCTCCACAAAAAGAATCAGAATTTAAATTGATACACGAGCCACTGGCTAGTCGCCAAGCTATGTCATTAACCTTGCCTCGTAATGCCGTCGATGATATAGCCGCTGTCCTACGCTCCATTTCTTGCGCCATTTAAAAATTTTGCCGTCTGATCATCAGACGATCATTTTAAATCCTTACATATGTATATAAATAAGAATAAAAGCACGTTTTTGAAACTATAACTGAAAAGAAATTTATCCGACATAATGGTCTATAACTCAAGTTGATGTTTGAGACAAGCATTTTCATTGCTTAAGAAATGTTAAAGTAGGAATTATTAACCAGGTGCCTTAGCAAGTCCAAGTTTAATTTCAAATTAAACTAGTCGCAATTCGCAAGAAACATGAATACATAAAATGTAGAAGGTAATTTATTTTATATTCCCCAACATCGGAGCCTTCGGCTTTTCCAATTTCCTTGTCGTACTATTTGAGGATTAAGAGATTCCATACCAACGACACTCTTCCGTTTCTCAAAATTATGAACAAAAAATATTCCACACATCGACTATTATGATAAAATCTGAAAGGTTTATTCATTAACAATAAAATAAATAGAAAAACTACGTCAAAATACTTCATACATTTTTGTTACAGACGTGAACAAAAAAAATTCATATATTGCGTGTCAAAACTTATATTCCAAACTGTTTGTGAGATAAACCCGTTAGATTTCCTTTTACCTCTGCGTGTAGTTTTGCACGCAAAGAAAAATTCAGGTATATCTTTATACTATTTTCTTAGTGATTTGGAGGAACAGTTTTTACAAAAATCCGGATGGAAATCTCTTCGAAGACTTGGAGAATCATTATAGATTTGAGAAAAAAGACAATCTCTTCGCAAAATATGGAAAATTGTAGGAGGGCATCCAACATGGATTAAAAAAGTGGTCAATAAGCTCGAACATTTTAAATTAGTTGAAAATTTCAAATGAACAGGAGAGACAAAACGGCTAAACGAGATAGATATGAGGGATATATAGACTTGTAATGGAAGCAGACCAAACAATTATCTGCTGCTTATTAACTTTCGATTTCGACTGAGCTTTTTCCATAACAAAGTTAGTCACAGACCACTAACCAAAAAAGCATGGGAATGTGGTTCCTGACTTTTTTCCATTACTAAACGTCCACGACCAAATATTATACAGCCGTTCATTATTAGTTCTACAAAAGCAAATTTGGGATATACAGGAAAATGAGGAGCTTTATGCCCATCATCTTCAACACATAGTTAAGCATGGTGATGGCTACATTATGGTGTGGGGGTGTCTTGCTTCATAAGGTGTTGAAGAAACCACAATGAATGCAGTAGGATACGTGAAAGTCTTGCAAAAGAATAGCGCTCACGGTGTCGCAAAATTATGCTTGCCCAGTTACAGGAGCTTTCTGCAAAATAACGTCTCCAAGCATATTATTTTGTTTATATCACATCTGTTATGTAGGAAAAGTACCTGCCGTATAAACATATAAACGCAAGCGACATTTCTAAAACTCCACAGAGTTAGACATCCTGCGAAATCAGGCATTACCTTTCAGTGTAAAAAGCCTCCAAACACCTTCAATAGTATATTTATTGCTAAGTATATACACTAGGGTGACAGAATAAAATAGACACCAGGTAAAGCGGTATAAATATGTAAACAGCTAAACTCTAAGAACGAATTAAGAACTTTCTCTTGTGACTAGGGTACAGGTAGATGTATCGGAAGGAATTCGTCATAGTTTTGTATCGTTACAACTATGCTTCGCTTACAAGGTTCGAGTGATATTAGCGACCTCACCCGGGGTCGCATCGTTGGACAGAGTGAACGCCGCGCTTCGCAACGTGAAATAAGTCGATTTTTAAATATTCCGTTGTCCACAGTTAACCGTGTGATTACACAATTTAAACGCAAGGAAAAAACAACAGTGGAGCCGAGACCAGGTCGTGCCGGACCTTCTGAAACAAGAAAAAAGGTGCTTGTGCGCGAAGTGTTAAGAGAACCGCGAAAAAGTACAGCTGAGCTTGCGGCAACTTCACAGAAAAGTCAGCGCACCGTTCTGCGATGCCTCCACAGTGTGGGGATGTATAAAAGGGTGGCAAAGAAAAAACCTCTCCTTACGGCGTTTCAAAAACGGCGCCGAATGGCTTGGGCAATCGAAATGCGAACGAAGCCCGAAGAGTTTTGGCGGTCTGACATTTTTTCAGAGCAGATACTGCCAATTCAGTGATGGTGGTCGTACGTGAGTATGGAGACGTTCGTCACAGCAACTGGACGACAAATTTTTGCATCAGACGGTGAAATCGGCGGTGTGAACATCATGGTGTGGGGCGCGATATGGTATGGTGGAAGATCGCAATTAGTAATCTGGGGCGGAAATATAAATGCGGCAAAATATATCCAAATATTAACAGAAGGACTACTACCGATATTCGACAACGCCATTTTATCTAAAGAAGACGCCACTTTTATGGAGGATGGAGCACCCTGCCATAAAGCAAGAACAACAACCACATGGAAAGAGGAAGAGGGGATTCGGATTTTACCATGGCCAGGCCAATCACCAGACATAAATCCGATAGAGCATGTTTAGCACATAATCCAGACAAATATGGCGAAACGACCCCAAAAACCCAGCAATAAGGAAGAACTCGTGGCAGCTGTTACAGAAGAGTGGTTAAATATTCCAGAAGACACCATTAATCATGTAATAGATTCTATGCCACGACGACTCGCAGCACTTAACGCAAGTAAAGGTGGATCGACAAAATATTAGTCTAATTTAAAAATTTTAAAATATTTTGTATATATAACGAGAATAGTATCTTTTTTTTTAATTAGTAGGTGTCTATTTTATTCTGTATACATATCAATTAATAACAATGCTGAGAGGTAAATTATTATCTGAGGAGGAAGAAAACAAAAATAAATTGTTATAAAAAGGTAGGGTTTTCAAACCAAGCCTTAGCTGAGAAAATATGACGATCTCATCATCTCATCTACAAGTTTGTTAAGTTGGGTAATTCCTACGGCAAAAATCCCGCTAAGGAGAAGTAATCAAATCTAGCTGGAAGGCAGCGCTCACCTATATTTCGGTTAGCCTCATCTCGTAATACTACCGCGCAAGAAATAAAATGTAATTTAAATTTATTAGTAACAAACAGACGTGTACAACGGATTTTATCTGGCAATAAACGTTCTCGGTGTCTAAAAAAGATTTCAAAATTACCCGTATAGGATATACATAAACAGGTAAGCGTGGTGAAGTTGCGATGAGCAGAAATTTTAGTGACGGCAGTATAACTGTTTGGGCGGCTTTTACTCATAACAATAAAACCCCTATATGTTTTAATTCTACGAGAATGAATTCTTATATACAACTTCTGGATATGGTTCCCAAGACTTTCGTGAACAATTGCCGACCTAATACTGGATATTTCAGCAAGACAATCCAGCTGTTAATAATTGTGGTTTCATTAAAACGAAATTAATTTACCACAATGGCCTACTCACTCGTCCGAACTGAACCACATCGAAAATCTTTGGGAAATATTGGCGAGACAGGTAGGCCAATAATAAACAATACGATAGCGTCTAAAAACTAAAATGTACGATAATGAGGTGCTACAATGATATTCCTATTTAAGCATTGACCACATTGGTAAACAGTATGAAGACCCGGATGTTTGAAGTTATTTTCATACAATAGAAGATCGAACACTCACTGTCAAGTTTAGAAAGAATTAATTATTAATTTTGTGTTTATGGACCTATACAAATTTCGCTGCTTTGAGTTACCACTATTGTAAATATTCTCTGTATAAAATGTAATAATTTTTTTAGAGTTATTTTCTCTTGCACTGTGTTTTTTTGTAGTTCAGCACTAACTACAATGTATAATTTGCCGAAAATATTAAGAAAACCAAATTTTCTGTTTAAAAGTTCACATGGAACTATAGAAAGTTCGCTGAGTGTATTTATATTTACTAAAGTAATCATCGACCACGTCACATTCCACAACACATGTTTTTAGGAAATAAACACACGATGAAGCTGGGGACTGGGACGTTGTCCCCCAGGGATTCGTTTCAGATTCCTTAATAAATAAGTCGTTAATGACATGTCTAAATCAATACCCACCGGTCATGTTACACGACATGCGAACGATGCGTGTATTGTTGCGTCTGCCGACCCAATCAGCGGTTTGAACGATCGAATTACGCCACCTGTAATGTCTGGAAGTGTTTGGCGATCGGTGCAGTTTGAGAAATAGTTGATTTTAGCGTACGTTGCATTTGAATTACGCTGTATGTATAAACGTTGGGATAAGCGTTTTTTAAGTGCATTTTGTCTTCATACAAGAGTTGCTCCTTACTATTTATTAATCGCAAAACACAAATTTACATGAGACATCCTTGAAACAAGCTACATCTACTTATACGATGTTTAAATTCGTCGTAGCCGCTACTAATTTTAAAGTCTATGAGCTGCTATCGTAGCAACTATTTTGAATACAATTTCCCTAATGGGTTATGCATGTATTTTGTTAAAAATAGTATTTTTTCCAAATATATCTTAATTTCGTTGCAAACACGAAAATAAAGGACTGAAGCTACAACAATTAACTCCTTCAAGCATTGCTTGAATCTTCTTAAATGCACTACCGCCTGAATAATATCATTAATTAATAACAGAATGTAGGAAAAGAACAAATGGGCTTTAGGAAACGCAGATCAACCACAGATGGAATATTCACTCTACAACAAATTATAGAAAAGCAAAGAGAATACAACACAGAAACACACATAGGATTTATAGACTCTGAGAAGGTAAATTATGGGATACTATGAAAGAACAGGGATATCCACATCATTTAATAAGAGCTATATAGGGTTTATACACTAACACCAGAATTATGGTATAGGCGGAAGATTAACTAGGGAAATTCCAACAAACAAAGGAGTTAGACAAGCCTGCTATATGTCCTCAACATTATTTAACATATACACTAGGGTGACAGAATAAAATAGACACTAGGTAAAGCGGTATAAATATGTAAACAGCTAAATTCTAAGAACGAATTAAGAACTTTCTCTTGTCATTAGGGTAGGGGTAGATGTATCGGAAGGAATTCGACATAATTTAGTATTAGGCGTTTCCTATGCCTCGTTTACAAGGTTCGAGTGATATTAGCGACTTCACCCGGGGTCGCATCGTTGGCCAGAGTGAACACGGCGCTTTGGAATATGAAATGAGTAAATTTTTAAATATTCCGTTGTCCACAGTTAACCGTGTGATTACACAATTTAATCGCAAGGAAAAAACAACAGTGGAGCGGAGACCAGACCGTGCCGGACCTTCTGAAAGAAGTAAAAGGGTGCTTGTGCGCGAAGTGTTAAGGGAACCGCGAAAAAGTACAGCTGAGCTTGCGGCAACTTCACAGAAAAGTCAGCGCACCGTTCTGCGATACCTCCACAGTGTGTGGATGTATAAAAGAATGGCAAAGAAAAACCTCTCCTTACGGCGTTTCAAAAATGACGCCGAATGGCTGGGGCAATCGAAATGCGAACGAAGCCCGAAGAGTTTTGGAGGTCTGTCATTTTTTCAGACGAAAGCAGATACTGCCAATTCAATGATAGTGGTCGTACGTGGGTATGGAGATGTTCGTCACAGCAACTGGATGACAAATTTTTGTATCAGACGGTGAAATACGGCGGTGTGAACATCATGGTGTGGGGCGCGATATGGTATGGTGGAAGACCGCAATTAGTAATCTGCGATATATATTGATGCTGCTATAAGAGAATGGAAGAGGAAATCCCCTATAGGTATACCTTTAGACCAAAACATCACCCTAAACTCTATCATATGCTGGTGACTTAGTACTCTTCACAGAAACAAAGGATGATCTACAGAAAGGGATATATACATTACAAAAAATCTGCCAAAACTAAATGAAAATATTGGCAAACAAAAGCAAAACCATGGCTTTCCTAGGTAAAGATCCAATTAGAACAAAAAAAGTCATAAACTACACTGCACTGGAACAGGTGAAACATTTTAAGTATTTAGGCTGCGATGTATCTTACGATCGAAACGAAGACACGGAAGAAAAACTGAATAAATTCCCACATATCTGAGGAAAAATCAGCAGAACATTGAAAACAAAACACGAAAGGATACGCAAATAAAATTTTAAAAGACGGTAGGAGCGCCAACCCTCTTATATACGGTAGTGAAACATGGACAACATCGAGGAAACAAGCAATCATGGTACAGACACAAGAGATGGAATTTTTAAGAAGAGTGAAAGCTTGCACAAGATTTGATAGAATATAATAAGAAATGTAGATATAAAAACAGAACTAAACATCTTCGACATAAATGAAAGAATAAAGGAAAACAAAATTAAGTGGAAGGAAAACGTAGAATGGATGCAAGTGACGAGATTTGTCTACACCAATAGCATTGCCTATAAGTTCTGCGTAATTTAATTAGAGCACAATTCCCGGAATCTTGGAAACACCCTTCGTATAAAAGAAATACAAAATATCTTGGTTCTGAAATACATCCTGGTGTGCTCCTAACGCGTGCAAAATGTTAGTTTACCTAAAACAAACCTTTTAATAAAATTTGCCAAATTATTATACAATAAGATAGGTGTAAATAAATATAGATATGTAAAAAGAAGTAACGTCGTTTCACTGTGCTAACGGACATTTTCCTGTTTCTACCCTGATTCATTTTTGCCGTAATTTCAGGAGCCGTTAATCGTCTATTTCTCTAACTAAGTAATTTTATGCGTTCATCGACGCCCCTGGATGTTGCTCGACGAGGATTTTTGCTAGCAAGTGTGCCAGAGTGTTCGAAGCGGCACAGTTAGATTTTCTGTGGATTTTTTTGGATTAGGTCGCCCGGAAATATTCCGTACAGAATAGACTTCTTGATGTAGCGTTAATATTGCTGATTGTGTTTTAACAGTAAGCGGATTTCTGCGAAGCATTTTTACACAGGAACTAAATTATTTACTCGCACAAAGAAATAACAATATCGAGCTGCACGTGACGGTATTTAATGATAAACTAAACTCACTATTAATGTAATTTATGCATACTTTACGGGGTAAATGCCTTTTCTGTAGGAACTCAGTTAATTCTTAGAATTCGAGCTTCATTTATAGGGTCATAAACTTTCTACACGTATATTACTTAAAATATCTATACCTGGTATTGTTTGTACTGTATCTAGTTATTTATCAACTTAGTTCTTTAATTAGTAAATTGTGTACATGCTTTAGAGAAGTATTAGATGAATAGAAGTAGTTTCTTTTTAATATCTTGTAAAAATTTAAAGTATTCATTCTACTGTGAGGGGTGGTGTATACCGCAATGAACAGATAATTTTCTTATTAGCATTCCAGATTATTTTTTAGAAGTTACTATCTTTCTGCAGTAAAGTAGCACAGTATGGTCCCTTAAACTGTTGAGGGACTCCTTGCAAAATCGTCTACTAAAATTACTTCCTTGAAGACCCAAAAAATCGTAGTCATTAACTTAGTTTCCAAAAGAAATGTCGTGAGATTCTTTAGGGTAATAATAATAATAATATTTAATGCCCAACAGATACAAATATCCAATTACAAGGCAATGTTAAATAATGTACACATGCAAATATAAATAACATAAAATTAAAGTATGTCAAATTAGAAAACTTAGTAACTAGTTGCTTTAATTTAAATTAAAAAAAAAAGTGGTTTACCAGTGGTTAGGAAAAAAGAGAGAACGGAAAAAGTATTCAACTAAGTGTAACGCACACGCGGTCTACATACCGTCAAAAGGGACGGTAAAGTGGAGGTATGTATATCCAACTCGGCAAACTCCATAGAGTTGAAATTGCTACACAATCTGTGTATTGGGGACCTGATGGCGATGTTTGTTCTAGGTGCGAAACAGTAAAATGTATTTGTTTGCCTAGATCCTGAACGTGGTACAATGAAGTTGATTTTACTCAACAACTCAGGGACATCAAGACCATTATGAAGTAAAGTAAATAGGAATTTACACTCAGCCTGTTTTCAACGTAGTTCTAATGAATCAATATTAAATGCGTCTAGCAGAGCACTGTGGCTAAATCCTTGTATCGGGTAAGTATTAAATTTTTTAAAGTACAAGAACTTCAAACACCTTCTCTGAATCTGCTCTAGAAGATGTATCTGATAGATGTACATAGGTGACCAGACCACGGACGCATACTCCAGTCGAGACCGAACAAAAGCGAAATAAAGAGGAAGAATAGCTGTTATAGAAGCAAATGGTCGTGTAACACGTATAATGAATCCTAACATACTCAACGCTGATGTACAAATACTGGATATGTGCTCCATAAAGGTCATTCTTGAGTCAAAGACGACGCCCAAGTCTCTCATAGAGGTCTCTCTAGGTAAAGAAGATCCAGCCAAGTGGTAGGTATATATAATTGGAGTCGTCTTACGAATGTAGGTGACAATTTTGCATTTGTTTACATTAACTGTTAGTTTGCTGTTGACACACCACGTGTGGAATATATCGAGTTGGCTTTGCAAATGATTGCAATCCTGAGAATTATTAATTGTTGAGTACAACTTCAAGTCATCTGCGTATAACAACTTTGGACAGTTCAGTTGATAGCACAAATCATTTATATATATGAGG
This sequence comes from Trypoxylus dichotomus, assembly GCA_023509865.1. NCBI lineage: Eukaryota > Metazoa > Arthropoda > Insecta > Coleoptera > Scarabaeidae > Trypoxylus > Trypoxylus dichotomus. The sequence continues at coordinate 51,999,046 of CM042078.1, forward strand.
AACAGAAGTGGACCCAAGTTACTCCCCTGAGGAACTCCAGAGCTCGGCGAGAAGCAATCAGACTGAAATCCCATGTATGTCACAAATTGCTTTCTATCAAGAAGATACGATTGGAATAAAGACAAAAGAGAAGACGAAAATCCAATATTGTTCAACGCTATCATGATGTGTCTATTAATGAAGTTGCAGTTTAGATTCGAGAACTTTTTAACTGCCGCAAATTCAATCAAATTTTAGTTTAGAAATTTGTGTAAATGCAATAATATTAGTAGTTTTGCACAATACGTATAGTCGTACCACTTTCCCTTCATATCTGGAATTAACGCTGCTCCAAATACCATAACAGAAACCTTTCAATAAGATATTCCTCTTGCTAGAAAAGGGCAAACCTTATTTCATTAAGAATCAAACGAAGCACGATCAAAAAATATGTTCTTTCTTCTGAGTAATAAATGATGAATTGGTAAGTGTTATTCACATCTAGACGCTGTTAGTCAAGAGTTTATCGATACCACTTATTCATATTTCCCGGTAATAAATGTTAATTGAGAAACGCAATACAGGCACCTTGTTATATGTATGTTAATAATATCATAAGTAAAGAAAAAAAATTACGTGGTACAACCTATCGCGTCACTTCAATGTCATATGTGGACGTGATAAATAAATCTTTAAGGAATTGAAAAATATATTTCGATCGATTAGTACTGCGGTGAACCACCTGTATACACGATAAATATACGTATGTATATATTTGTCGAATAAACACTCTTGTATTGGTTGGGTAATTATAGTGACTTCCATAATATAATAATCATATCCAATTGAAAATTAGTTTCATTTTGAATAAAACTGTCCTGTATAGAATGCTTTGTAATCAATTCAGACATAGCAACAACTGGTATAACTCCGTAGCCTACATATACAAGAGAATGCAAATTGTTTTTTATTTGACTTCATAAAAAACTTTGACCCGCGTCTAAAAACCTTCAATACCATTTAAGCATTATTATATCAAATATTATTATACGCAAAACCAATATAACTATTCAAATCTGTCAATTTCAATTTCTTTGCTTAGATACTTCCACTTTAGCCTTGTGGTTAAGAAAAATACACTATTTAGCAGAAACCAAAACGAAAACCAATGATTTCTAGTGGATCAGAATGGAAAATAAAGATTTTAAACAGATTGTCCAACAATTTATTTCCCAAATTCATAAACCAGGAATATCTATGAGATCAAGGTATATAATTTAGAAGTAGCGAATTCATCAGATTTTATAAAATTTATATGAAACAAATAATACTGAGTTAAAATATAGAGAAATTATCTACTATTTGTTCATACAGGGTGTCTTTGAAATAAAAATTACGAAATACCGTGTTCTTATACAAAAGCTAATTCTAAAACATTCTGGTCCTTCGTACAAGCTAAAAACAGAGTAGGTGGTTTACCTAGTTCTGTGCGGTACGCCTCTGGTAAAACGTTTACTATCGTATTCCAAAGTTTCTGCAGCTCTGTATGTAGCTCTTCAAAAAATCCATCTGCCAAATCCTTACAGTCTATTAATTCTTCTTTAATTAATATCAAGTGTATTACGAAGTCCGATGTTCTGTATGCTTTGAAAAGAGGACTCGTATGGTATGGGTGATTATTTACAATGAAATCATCCGAGTAGTTCCGATTTTTACTCTACTTTTCTTACTTTTATATAGTTGTTTAATCACATTTACATAGTTTGTTTGTACTCCGTTGTTCTTTATTACCTGCCATAACTGATTTATGGAAACACTGCCATAAGCCTTTTTCAAAATCTATAAATATAAGATGTACTTCACGTTCGTGTGCTATACTTTCTTCAGTTAGTTGTTTTAGACAGAAAGTATTGTCAAGACAAAATCTTCCAGGTCTGAAACCACTCTGTCCCTCTGAGTCTTGTTCCTATATTCTCGATTTTACTATTCCCCCATATAGTCTGCACACAGAAGATGTAACGTTAATTCCCCTATAGTTTTCACGTTTCATTTTGCTGTCTTTTTTTGGTATAGAACTTACATATGCGATTTTCATTTCCCCCGGGACTTCACTACCCTGGAAAGTGGATGTAAACAACATGGTAATTGCTTCTAATGTTACGATTGAAGAATTCTTAATAAATTCCATGGGCATATCTCCTGGACCCGCCATTTTGTTGTTTTTAATTGCATCTATAACTTCTTTCACTGTTACTTATTTTACAACTTGGTTGATCGGTTCATTGGTGTAATTTACTTCCCTAAAATTATTTCTGCAGAAATAGTTTTATAAAATATAGGTGTACTTTTGAACGGTAGTGTAATTTTGCCTTATGTTTTTCTTATTTCATAGCATATATTTTGAAGTCATATCCGTTTAAAAATATTACTAACGGGCAACATATTTTCAACTACATATTGAGATACAGCAGAAGAGTAGTCCAAAATGCATCTGGTATCCCGGCTAATCGTCAAAAGGTGTCCAAAATTAAAATACCATAGTTGCAAGTAAGATTGCAAAAGCATCAATTTCGGTCGCAATCCAAAACCTGTGTGATCCATAGTACCTTGCGAATTTGGAACAGCCTGTTAGTATACCAACTACTGCAAATCAAAGAATTGACACCAACAACCAAAATAGAAAACCGTGCATTAATTAATCACTGTAAAGATTCCAACACAACTCGTAACAATCCGTATCCTTCTTTTTCCCATACCTTACATTATATCTTTGTTCCAGTTCCCACTATTGAGAACTTCGCGCAGCCAGGTAAGAAATGTAATCGCTAGACGTTTAATAAATCAAATGCAAATCGCTTGAAATTAATTCAGGTATCGTTTCTGATGGTTACGAGGTACCAGCTTCGAGATTATTAATATTAAACTCCCGACTAGACTACAACGTTCGTTTTTCTTCTTTTTAACAATCGCAACCTTGATCGTATCCGACGCGATTCTTCGATATTTTCGTAAATCTCAGCGAAACGATTTTGCTTCATTTGTATATTTTTAAGGTAAAATCACGATCCTCTTAATTTAACGTAATAATTGACCTACATATTCATATGGCCTTTATTAAATAGTCGAATGTTTCGCGGTTAATTTATGCGTTTTTCGTTATTTTACCCTAAAATAAGCCGGCTGCTTTTGATGTATCTAGGTTAATCGCTATTAGAAGTTTTCAAACAAGAACGTAATAAAAAAATTAATGTCATCAATTACGTCGTTGCTCTGAGATAATGTTTAAGTGAGAAAACAAGTTAGATCATCGTAGATGTTTTAATACCAAATCCAACAAGTCGAAAGAAATAATCGCAATGGAAATGTATGGCTTATCGTACCTACACCTATATAATTAGTCACTGAGTATTTTTAAAATGTCGAGTGTTTGAACAACGTCACTTATTAGACACGTATAGCCATAAAAAATTCTAGGCTCGTACAATGACGATAAAAAGAGAAGCTGAAAGGTATACAGAATAGAAATAAAATTAATTTTTTATTATAATATCCACTACAGGGATCATTTTTATCAGTAAGTTACTTCATAGAGATAGTGAGTGTACCCTCTTTTCTTTAAGCTGTAGCAATGTGCTTAAGCGAATGAGATAGGTGTATATATAGTCAGGTTAGGTTTCTTCTAGAATAAGAATTAGAAACATTGAGACCACAATTTATATTATACCCCTTAATACTTATGTAACCGTTTACAATGGGAACTTTTATATAACGGATGAAATGCATTTTATTTTAATTTCAGTTTTGATTTAACAAAATAGATCTTAATATAACGAACTTCTGTCTTCAGGCATTAAAAGCAAGCTCCTTATGTCATAAATTAGGATTCATTCCAATTAATTACGGAATCTGAATGTACGTGCAACTTCTTATTATGCGACATCTGTCGTACATTAAATGATTAAGTAGTTTTGGGGATTCGCAATCATAGAGGTCCTATGGATGCAGATTGTTTTGATTAGGAGACCCGATAAATTGGCAAGTACTTGATTAATATTATCAATTGATTATTAGTCAATTAACAAAAGATTAAGAAGAATGCAAGGAGGAAATCCATAGCTTTTGTAGAACAAGCAAAGATCGAAAACTAGGTTAAAAATAATTTTAAGAGAAGGATATTTTTTATGGGTAATATGTCCCTTAGTAGTCTTTCAACAATTCATAAAAAATAGTGAACATTTAAAAAATCGAAATGAATTTTGAAGGAGAAAACGAAATGAATTTTGAAGGAAAAAACAAAACTTTTTTCTTTCAAGGTCTTAGATAAAGCACTTCTGAAGTAGGTAAAAATGATTCCAATAATTACAAAAAAATTCAAAGAATATACTACAATTTCTGGTGACAAGTTTTCAGGCGTGTAGCGGTTGATTGGGGAATTTTAAACAATGTTGTGGTGTAGTGCAGTGTAGTGTGTATGATTTCGGGATAAAGTGCTTGCGAAATTGATTGGAACCAATGATGAGAAATAGTTCTAAAAGAAATTTGACACAATTATCAACCTAAAGATGCCTTCGATCTTGATGAAATCGGACTCTTTTTCAAATATTTCCCAAAGAAAGCATTGACTTTTAAAGATGATAAGCGTTTGGAAGGCAATCATGCCAAAAAAAGGTAAGCACTATGTTAGGTGCCTATATGGTTAGACCAACAAAAATTGGATTTGTCTTCAGGTTATTAGGAAAAGCAAAAATCCATGGTGTGTCAAAAATGGGGAAAAGAACTGCGTTAGCGTTTCATGTGGAGTTGAATAAGGTTTTTGATGTAGGAGATCAATTTGGATCAATTATTTTTTCAAGTATTTATAAGTGATCGGCATAAGTAGTAAATTATTTCCACCTAATTCGAATTAAGAAGAGGTGTTGTACAGAGATCTCGTATTCGGGACACTTGTATTTATTATACAGGATGTCCCAAAAATCCTTTTCAATTTGTTTTGTTGACACAATTGTTGACTGCGGTGCGGGGCATATATAGCAATCGTTAGCCCCGCCCTTGGAAATTTAGTTGCGTTAAGTTGAAAATGTAAAATTCTTAACCTTATTTATCGAGAAGAGCTTGAACTGGGTGGCATTAAAAATTCCTACACCTTACGCGTCATTCACTGTATTTTTTATTTCAATCGAAGGGTCGTCATCTTCACTCACCCCATCTTCCTCTTCATATGTATCATCCATCTCTTTATCGTCATTCCATAAACTAACATCGGTAATTGTGCAAACTATATCGGGATTTATTGCTTTTAATAATTTGAGAACGTTCGATGATGCACTGTCAATAACTTCAGCATCAGATAGTAACTGTTTTCTAATGATGGTTAGCGGTACATTGCCTTCATCGTCATAATCATCACTGGAGTAAAGCAAATTTTTCCAAAACTTTCTGATTGTTTGCTGCTTAAGGGCATTCCATGTATCATTAAATTACATTACTTATTTTTACCGTTTTATTGCCATACCTGACCCAACAAAGTATTTCTGGAACCATTCCAGAAATATGCCTTTAGTCATCCAAGCGGCACTTCATCAATGTGCTATGCCCGTTCTGGTTAAAAAGATGTTGACACAGAAAGGCATATAATCGTATCTTAGTATTATTTTTCATTTGAATCTGATCTTAAATATAAACTGATATTTTGGGGCGCATTCCCTATTCATAAGCGATTTTTTATTTGTCAAAAACATGTCTGTCCATAAAATTATATCAATTATATTCAAATCAGTGGGTATCCCAACTTTAACATCCTCACACGTTTTAGAAATACCAAGTGTACAAATATCAAATGCGTTTTTCTTTTTCTATCTAAAACACGTTAAATTCGGAAGAATGATAAAAAGTGCTCAAGATATGCTCCATCGCTTGTTATACATTTTTCCCATCATTCGGGCAATTTGTGAATACCATGCCAGTAAAAATCTTTACTTTTTGCTGTCAACCATTCATCGAACTTTGTTTTACATCTTCTTACGAACCAAAGCGCTGTCCAGCAAATGCGTAACCCATGGATGTAAACAAGTGGTAATCGTAAGGAAGCAAGTGTGTTCAGTAAGCCGCATGGGTGCTTCCAACGTGTCGCTAACCGGTTTTGCAGTCTGTGATGGAGCATTGTGATGAAGAAACATAACTTTGGTTAGTAGTTAATTAGCGATAATTAATGATTGGATAAATTGCATATTTGGGAATTTCCATGCATATGCAAAAAAATGAAATATATGCACTTTGCACTTAGTCATGAGCGTGGGAATAGATTTCATGAAGACATACCCGCCCTTGAAAAATTTTATCGGGGCAAGTGGGGTAGTGAAATGTTTGTACATTATTATTGGACATTGATGTCGGAAAGTTGTAAGCTAAATATAAAAAAATAATTACACACTACAGTAGCATCCATCTTAAGAAATGAACTGTTTCCAGAATTAGATCGCGCTACACTGAGAGGTGAAAGTAAAAATAGGAAATGAAAAGGAAAAGGAGGGAGAAAAAAAACAAAGAAAAAGGTGTGAACCCAATTTTTTGTTTCCGATTCAGATCGTGGAAATCGACGTATTTATTCCAGCATTTAAATAAGAAAGAAAATATAATTGTACATACTTAATAAAGAAACAAAGAAAAAAGAATGTTTGCCCAGGGCATTGATTAGAACAGTATAACAAGTAACGCTTCAGCCTGCAGAAAGCTCTAAATTTAATTCCATATTCTCTAGATATACGTTAAGATATACAGGGTGTTAACCCATCCAATATCCGAGAATTATGTGACGAAATTAAAAATACTTGGACATTCACCTCTGCGAAGAGATACCAATGCCTACCGAAAGGTATTATACTACGCTGAAAGTATGCAGTCGTTAATAAGAAAGGTCATACAACTAGCGATTTCTAAAACTTCATTTATTTATTGTTTTACTTAAGCAAAACTATTATATAGCACCAGTGCGTTCCTATTGAAAGAGAATAATACTGTATTGACCATTAAAAACATCTGCCGTAACTACTCCAATTAATACAGTCAGATAAATATTTAGTTTTTGTGTTCGATATCAAATAAAGAAAGAAACAAATATTACACCCGGAAGAATACTACATATAACGACAGTATTCTAGGTCACATCATTACAAATATCAAAGATAAAATTTAAATAAAGATAATATGAACAAATGTATGGGACCATTACGCAGTAAAAACAATAACAAATTGAAATCTTATATAAATATAAACAACGCTGGGTATATAATTAGGAACGAGAAAACATAGGAATAATGTTCAACCAAAGGGGTAATTAAATACAATTATCTAACTTTGATATTAGTACTTATTGGGATATCATTTATTTCTTAACATTACCTCACATCTACTCATAGGTCCAACAAGAGCTGCACAGCGTTTTCGGGGAATAATTTCCCAGGCTATTACGACTTCTTCAAAAACTTTATGAATATTGGTTATATCCCTTTACCTTATACTTCGTCTTACATCATTCTAGAGATGTTTAATAGGGCTTAAATCGGGTCTGCATTAAGGCCAGTTCGAAACTGTGACCGTAATGAGGCCAGGACAAAACTGTAACCGCATTAGGAGTAAACCAATGCTTACGCTATTCGGGTAGTCATGCTGAAGTTTCCAAACGACCAGTAAGTTTTCCTCTGCATAAGGTAGCATAATAGTCTCTCTTAATGTACACGTCTTGGTTCATAATTCTTTTAATAGAGTGAATTGGACCAACTCCATACCAAGAGAGACATCCCTAAACCATGATGAAGCCACCTCCATGTTTCAAGATAATTTCTGTAAATTCGGGCGGCCAACGAACTTAGTTTTTGGCATCAGATCCTAGACGATTTATCTTCGTTTCGTGCGACCATAGTACATATTTCTCTTGATCTATGTTCATTTGCTGTGACTTATTGCGAAGTGTCTTCTAAATTTTCTGTTCCGTACATTAACTAATGGTTTCTTAATAACTGCGCTTCATTGAGACGGCGCTTAAGTGTTCTAGCGGATGTGTCACTGCTAGATTCTCCGAATATTTCTGGCCTTATTTCATTAAATCCTAGTTGTGGATTCTTTCTTGGCAAACGTACAATTCTTGCATCTGTTTTAGTTGTTTCGTGAGATTTAGTTTTCATTTTTTATATTTTCTATAGTATTATGTTGCTTACAGTGACACAAAACATTGAATACCATTGTTTTCGAGCACTTTAAATGCTTCACGATGATTATAAGGACTGTATGGCTGTATAATTCACAGATATCGCAGCAAACTCCATTCTATACAAGTTAATAATATATTCTAAACGAAGCGTTTCAATCAGCTATCGGTTACCGACTATTCGGTAACACGCTTGACAATGAGAATCAACGTGCTCTTGAAACGCAGCGATACCTGTGAACTTTAAATGCTTGGCCATCTTACATGAGCAGTTTTTCTCACGTAATTTTGTACTACAATTTCTCATTGCAGAGTCATATCTTCTACTTTTCTCAATATTTATTTATTAATAACAAATATCACAGCTGCAATAATAAATTTTCAATGTAAACACTAAACGAATTCAATGACTGCATCGGTTTTAATTATATGTCCAAGGGTATCGTTAGAATAATAACGGCTCTATTTCGTGGAAGAGTTGACTAAAAATGCATCAAGTATAGGCAGTCTACAGAGAATTCTCGGAATTATGTTTTTGAAATGAAAAGTTGTACATACAGGATGTATGAAGTAAAATCAAACAAGTACCTGTTATTTTGCAATGGCCATCAGCGTCCATATACAGATTATGTAAACATTTTGTCAATTTAGATGGCAAATAAAACCCGTATAATGAATACGTAGGCTTCCGCGGCTATAGTCAGTAGTAAACGAACCGTTTCTGGAATTGGACTGTGTCATGATAAGTGTTATAAGAGAAAATCAAATAAGAGTGAGAGGAAAAACAAAGGAATAAAAAGGAAAGAAAAAGCGAGTAAAAGAGTAAGAGAAAGGGGACAGAAAAAGTAAAAAGATGCAAGATTAGTCAATGCAATGTTTTAGTTTCCTACACACCCGTTTGATGGCGCATCTCTAATACAGTTTATTGAAGTAGAACACTATGTTATGAGTTGAAAGAGCTATCTGATCCGAGAAGATCCTTGGTGTAGGTATGAATTTGTGTGTATTACGTTATATTGTATTACTCACACCATAATCATATTTATAACTTTGTATTCCATAATTCCTTTCTTTCCTTATTTATGCGGTAATTGTGGTATTTTTAGTATTACCGGGTGAGTAGATTATTTTAAATAAGTTTTGTCAAAGTTCTCGACAGTGTTTTATTTTACTTGGTATAATTTTTGTTTTATTTTCTTCGTAGTAACTGGACATATTAGAACGAAATTTATTATTTCTATTGTATTTCTCATTGCAGATTATTATAAATCAGAGTTATCATTTCATTTTGATTAATATTAGGCCTTTTATTATCTATGAACAAAATATTATTATGTATCCAACCAATATGAAGCGCTGTTGTGTCACGGCATGTAGAGATAACTGTAGCTGAAGACATCGATTTCGAAAATGTCTTTGTGGTTACAATACGTATTCAAAGCCTTTCAGTAGAAGAAATTTATAGGAATTATGTGATATGTGAAAGACATTTTGAGAAAAACATCATAGTACCTGGTATAAAAAGGGGTTTAACTCGTGTTGCATTATGGTCTCTTTTTGTATTCCTATAATACAAGAAAATGCTGCTGTGCCTAATCACAAAACTTGTAAAGTGACCGGTTGTACTGTAAAATACGTTGCTGGTTACGTAACAAAAAAAATGTTAAATATAAGATAGGGTTGTGAACAATGTAAAAATATATTTTTATATAGGGAAGGTATCGAATGTGATGATTATTTCATTGAAGCAAGAGAGTGTGCATGATCATGTTTAACGTTACATATGTTATCTTTCTTACTAAAATGTGTTTAAAATTTATGAATCATCTATAGTAGCACATAAAGAAATAAAATTACTGAAATATATATTGAAAAATGATGTAAATTACACTCCAATAAAATGGAGTTATCATAGAAACAATGTTGAAATATATTTAAAATATTTGTTAAATTGTGTAATACCGTTTTGGGTGAAATAAGTAAAGCTTATATTAAAGGGAAAAAATAGTAAATTTGTTCATTATTATAAGATGAAAGATAAAACCAAACTAGACTCTGTCAAAATAAGCCTATAAAAAATATTAAAAAAATAAGGCATTCATATAATGCATAAATTTGTGGTTTTATTTAAAAAAAAAATGAATCCATTAGTTGTAAAAATATGCTTATACTTAGTAGGAGTGTTATACGTTCATAAATGTGTGTACCAGACATTGGATTTATAAATACATCATTTGTATATTGTGTTATAAATGTGAAATATTAATGCTTTTAACGCAATATTTAATTATATACATATATATACATTCATATTACGCGTCCAGTTTCTAGTTTCCTGCACATCCACTATTGGCGTAGTTGTGTTCAAAATGTTTTGGCTTTCCTTTCTATTTTAATTGTTCTATGGTCACAAGGTTTTCGCCTCAAGCGTTGTTGGTACGTCGAATTACCAAAGTGGTTTCACCTCTAGCGTAGTTTACACGTCGACTTACTGTGCCACTTTGGTTCCCCTGTTTTTTGTTCTCGTGAAGAAACCTCCTACGACGGAGGCGAAACGTCGAGATCCCGCCTTTCTCTTTTCTTTTTCTGTCCCTCTTCTGTCTTTTTTTCTCTTACTCCTTTTTCACGTTTTTCTTTCCCTTTTTATTTCTTTGTTTTTCCTCTTAGTCTTATTTCATTTTCCCTTATACCTTATCACGACAGGGTCCAATTCCGGAAACAGTTCGTACTAAAACCCGTATAATTTTGCACACGACTGTAAGTCTTTCCTGAACTAAACTCATTATAATCTAAACATCGTCTGAATAGCTCTTGAACCACGTATAATGTAAAGGTATCCTACAAACACAATCTTTGCCGAAGGTACATATTCGTTCCCCCATTCATTCGAGAGGATCGGGCCCTAAAATCACAGACGGACCCTATGTACATCCACACCTCGTAACCTTTGCGTTTGCCTTAGGCCTGCGTTCTGTGATAAATACGACCTTCCAGCGGCAACCGCTCGCAACACAGGTAAAGTGCCAGACCACGTGCGCCTCCCAGAAGCGAGACGCTGATCACAGCAACAACATTAAACCGATGTAGTCGTTGCTAGGATACTATTTTTAAAATGTCGACGATATCAACGTACGCAAAACGTGAGAAACATGAATAAGCGAATTAAGCAGAAGAGGCCAGAAAGAAACTTATGGATTCTAGGAAGTAAGTTAATAATATGCTACATCTCGAAGAGTAAATTTTCCATTGCAAACAATGTTCGTTGTATCTCTTTAATAAAAAGAAACAATAAAAAAATGTTTCGCTTATATGTGTGAAGTGGTAGACAAACTGCCGAGACTGCAAAACGTAGCTGGCGCAAACGACACCGTTGTTTACGAAATGTTCTCAAACGTGCCTCCCGAACACGAAACAGGTCTTTCTCATCACCGCGCATCATGTGAGTAGAGCGCCTGTCGATTCTTTTATTAATCTTTTCAAGGATGCTTTGGCGTACATAAAAACGGAATATGAACGTTTTGCTATGAAGAATATGTATGTAGTAATTAACTATCTAATTATTTTAAAGAGCTACGTATCATGCAAATAAGACTTCTGCTAAGTTATAAAGTAAGAAGGAGCATATTACATTCTTACGACTTTAGATATTCATTGTTTTACCTACCAATTTGATTAAATAACGGCGTTAATCCAATAAAACAAGGTAGTTAGCGTCTTGGTGTAGATGTTTATGGAACTTAACAGTATTCTTCACCTTTATTACACGCACTACACCACTTAGAATCCGATTGGTTTAAATTCGAAACTCGCAATTAATCGTAGAACCGGAAATGATAGAACTATGAAAATCCGTGAAAATACGCACATTCACAGCAAAACAAAAACTATCGGCGATCGTATAAAATATAAAACAACGCACAGAAATTTAATCCATAAAAACAACTACTAAACGATATTCGAAGTAAGGCATACTGGCATTGGTTAGGACGGACGCGCCAATAGTGCTTAGGGCGCGAGCAACACCGAAAATCGCCGAAAAACGACGATCCGAAAAAACATAACCTTATACCTGCGATGACCGCGTATCCCGTCGTACGTAAGGTTGTCGCGTTCGTATGTGTACGTGTCACGTAAGTGTGTTGTGTGAGGCTCGTTCGCACACAGACGTTAAATAGTTGAAGGCGAAAGGCGAACTATAGCGGCGGATGCCGACGGGTCAATATCGCGTGGCGGCTCGTTCTCGGATATATCGCGTACGTGTGTACGGGCCGATGGCTGTTGTTGGGTTTGGAGAAGTATAGTCGGTCGGTGTGTGTATGCCGCTGTCTGGTGCGTGTATTCCGCTTTTCAAATACGTATAATCGTACTTATATCTGTGTATGCGGGCCGCTAGACGACAAACGGTAGACTATCACTCGGCTCTCGATTGCCGGTGGTTGCGTGTGTCTGTTACTTTGCAGACAACGTTTAACCTCGCGATGTAGCCTCTTCTAATTGGCACCTCCGCTTAGCGGATGCCTCTATTTAACGGGGGCTATTGAATTCCTTTAGCGTATAGGCCTAAACACCATTATATTGAGCGATTCCAACGTCACACATTTCAACAATCCTTGTATAAATGATATTACCATGTACCATTCTAAAATCTCTTTACGGAGTTTCTTAACTTAAAACAATTTAATATAATACATCACGTGGATAAGCTAGTAGGCTTTGATAACTGATAATTCGGCTATTCTTGTTGGAAAAGGAATATAATAATAATAATGATACGTATTTATTGGCTACATTACAATTACAACAGATATTCACAATTATATACACAGCCACATATAGCCACATGTGGCCAAAGAGATTAAGTCGCTTACTGCCGTAATAGCTTACAGAATTTGGCGTTCTTCCTTTAACCTATTTGAATAAAAAAGGAAAGAGAAATAATATGTAAAATAATAATAATAACATAGAACAAAAAACACAAGGAAAAAGTCATTGCAAGTTCGCTTCAGGTAATATCACTACTGGGTAAATAATCTAGTCACAATCGAGGAATTTCGTTCATTTATTGTTGTACGCCTCAAACGGAGTCTTAAAATCTAGAATGATGGTTTATGTCACTGCTGGTCAAATAAATCGTCCCAGATGCTATGCTTTATGTGTAACATAGTCATCCAAATCTCTTGATCAGAAGACTTCGTTTGTATGTTTCTGTTCTGTATCTTGGAATGGATAATTGGTGCTTGTTCCTAGTACTTCCTAGTACGCTGTGATCTTGAACACGAAATCGAAGCTTGTGGTATAAATACTTAGGTCTTCATTTTTAAAATATTGCGATAAAATAGTGTACGGTCCAATATTCGATGACTTTGCATATTTAATGCATTAGTGGATGTCTCATATGACTTATCTCTCGTCTACCACTTATACCATATATTAGACGAACACATGAATTTTGTATCATCTGAATCCGCTTCGTGTTCTCTTTGGTAATGCAATTCATGTATACAACGTCTCCATAATTGAAATATGACAATACCAGAGATTCACATAATAATCGTCTAGTCGCCGTATCTAGTAGATGTCAATTAATATACACTAACGTTAGAGCAGCTACAGCTTTCCTGAAATAGAGGTATTGTTTACAATTATCAATTAACAATCCCAGGTTTTTCACATGCTCTACAGGTGACTGACTACGAATCGTAATATTTGAGATAGCTGATGGGTTTCCGCAAATTTACATATACTTTCCAGATCTTCAATATTTTTTTGTTGTGCCTGCGGAAGTTGCGACTGCGCAAGCGAAAGAGAAATCTGCGTATTATCTGCATATAAATGATAGTTACAATGCTTCAAAAGGGGGTAAAAGGTTAGCGGGATGTATAAATGCTGAACAGAATAGGACCAAGAACAGGACCAAGATAGGCTAATGCCATCATCACCAAGGGTGTTAGTTTTAATACTGTACATTGAATTTTCCTGTGATAACTTTCCTAATGTAAAAGAAGAAAGAATGAATGAACTCTTAACTGCAGTTAGCATTGTTTGCGTTAGTGGGTTTTTGACGGAAGATGAGAAATATTGATTTATCAAATTAACGTCTTTTAAATTATAGTATAGAAGGTTTGTTTCGTTCCTTATTTGCTTGTAGAACTAGTAATGGTCAGGATATTTTGTGTTTTGGTCAAACTTGTATGGACAGTAGTGTATATATTATGTGTAATATTCCATTAAACTGCAGTTATTTTCAATACCTTTTATGAGCTACAAAAGGTAAATGTCATAGTACATACGATGTTTTAGCACCCTATGTCAAATAATTTCTGTATAATGGTATATTTTGCTAGAGAGAAACGAGGACAAGAAAAACAGCAACCAAATAATTTATTCATAAGTTTTGTACATTTAATAATTTTCGTCGATTAAGGCTCAAACATAAAATATTTGTTCATCATCCGCATAAAGAAATGTATGTTGCAGTGTTATATCTAATTCCTTCTGCAGTGCGAAGAAATTGCTTCTTTGATCTGATAGTATCATACCATGCAACATGTCACAGTCTTCTAATGGCTTCGAAGATAATACTGCGAAAGTCTTCTACCGAACAGAATGTCTCAACACAGAAATAAGCTAAGAGGTGCCTCTAATTGCTGTAGCCATTTTCACTTTTTCTATCCCAGTAAAATCTTGCCACTGTTTACATCTGCAATGGATTATAATTATTATAAAGTTTATTACACAGTATAAGAAGAAATTACCTTGTTTCTTTCATAGGCAATCGAAAATAACTTGCCGTCAGGTTTTCCTTGGAATTATTGCTAGCATTGGCCGGCCATAACTTATTATTACACTTACGCCTACGACGCATCTTAAAATATTTATTCTCAGCATTCACCATGAAGTAAGGAAAACCACAACCCAGAAGATTCGAACACGGCCCTCCGAATCTGATAGCCAAGTGCGCAAGGCACCAAGCCACCAACTCCATATGCTTCTTTTGTTGAAGAAGATTGTAATCATCCTAGCTTGCCAATTTCTCTTCCTTATAATGTTGTGTGAGCCCTTTCTGCCAATTATAATATCAAGACGAAAGTTCTTAACTTCAGAAAATTGAATCTTGTTGAGCTTTACGGAGTTTTCTTTAACACTGACTAGCCATGGCTTTCTACAATCTCAAATATAAATGAAGCATGAATTACCTTGTATAGCATTCTTTACGTTATACAACAGCATGTTTCGTTAAAACCACCAAGAAAACTTATATATCCAGTATAGAACACTAGTGGGCGTATTAAAGATTTAAAATTAAAGGAATATTATCACTGAAAATATAAAAAGGCACACTGCACAAAAGATCTACATTATTGCGCAATAAAAATAAAACTGATTCAAAAATGTTATTTAATAACTTTATATTGCAATCGGAAGTCGCTATCTTAAGCAATCCTAAACAATTTTGGCGTAACGTTTTCTAGAAAAAATAATATTGGCATTCCTAATTCAATCTGCAATTCAGATGGCGTATTTTTCACTGGTTTTATTTTTCACTGTCAGCTATAATGACTGGATGAAGACTTTAATGTACGAATATAACAAATATAAACTTGCTAATTAATATACATATTTGTACAAGTAATGTATTTTCAGGGCCATTTAACATGTACAGATTTATGTACATACTTTTTTAATACCTATAGACTTTTTAATAACCGGATATTGTAAATATTAAGAAACTACTAAATGTAATTAAAAATTAACATGTTACATTAAATTATTCTATTGCAACAAAAAATATTAATGATTTCTTAAGTTAAAAATGTGTTGTTCTCTTTTTCCATGACTTGTTTCATATTGACTTTAGTCTAATCCTTTTGTAATAAACGTTTATTTACCAATCTAAAATTTAGGCCTTGATCTATTGACAGATCATATAATGTAATTGTACAAAATACTCGGTTATCATTGGTCTTCTTAGTTTCATTCACCATTTTCATTCTTATAACCTGCAAATCCGCCAATTCGTCATTAAGCGTCCGAGAACGTCATTTATTTTAATTGCAATATTTTATACAAACAATAACATCCATAGCTGATTGTAATTGCAGTTTAATACCTTACTTAAAATAGGAACCATCCTTTTTCGCGCTCCATATTGCCGTTCTATAACATAGCGAGATCTAACTAACGTTTCATTGTACAAGTTTACCACAACAGTTTCTGTCTGCAATAGGAAGGTTGTGAGATAAGACTAGTATACTATAACCATTGTGCCCTAATAATAGGTAACGACCACATCTCATATTAATAAAATATCGTTCGATGTTGGAATCCAAGAGTCTAGTGTACTATTGTATCTTAAAGAATTACTTATCTACAAATAAAAATCAATTTTGAAAATCGACCACTTATGAGCTCTTGGGTATAAGTAAATCGGATTGTTGAAAAGCCTTTAACCACGAAAAAAAATCACGAAATTTTAAGTTACCCAAATTAAAATTTCTGTCTTCTACGTCACTGTACAAAATTGCATTCCGATGCTTCTTTTTTGCCTTCATAAAATAAACAATTTTAGCGTTCAACTCGGACAGAAACAAGTAAACGGAAGGTAATAGGTTTTTGAAAAAACAATTCGTAGGTGCAGCTCGCTTTATGCAAATCTTTTGTAGACGCATAACATAAACACCAATCGAAAGATTTATCATCCCATACATTGCTCGTCGATGAAAAAATAAACGGATTCCGCTTATTACCTACTTTGCTAGACCAAACATTTTTACGTATACCGATATGTCGTCAATGCCAAAGGGAGAAAGCTAAGAAATCATCTTCGCGATTACATCAACCGCTTGCGACTTTTTCGCGTGTTCAACGCATTCGATCAATGTACACCTGGGGCTATTTATATTTCGACATTTACCACTTGCCTTGTACATACGTTCTAATACGCATATTAGAAGCAAGTAATAATGTTTACCGGTAACTTCCAATTGGACATTCCTTCGGAGAATTTAATGAAAACGGTTTGGTACAACGTAATTTGAAGTTCGTCCTAACTCCATTGAGGTAGACAGTTCAAGATTTAAACGTACCATATTTAATATATAACTAGGTGGTCCTTAGTATTTCAGTGTTTGGCTATTTTATTAAATATAATAGTAACATAGCTACATAGGCTTCAGAATGTTGACGTACAAATTCGTTCAGTTAATAAGCATTTGTGGGCTATAATTAAGCGAAAAGTATGCGAACACAAAAACAAGAATTAAAAGCAATACTTGAAAGAGTATGGGAGGACATTCCAACTTCAACCTACCACATGTTAGTGGCCAGTTTACCTAAAAGGATTGAAGCTGTCATAAGAGCCCACGGGGAGCCAACTAAATATTGAATTTCTAGTTTTTAATAATAAATATTTGTTTTATTTGTTCATTGTTTATCTTAAAGATAACTGAAAAAATTAGGGGTGCCTAATAATTGTGTCCCTGCCTGTATTCCAAACAGTAATAAGAGCAGAGGACGTTTGCTAGCTTATATCGCATCATTGCAGATGGCTTTTATTGGTCGGTATCAGTTTCAAATTTTAGTGCTTCGTGTCTACGTATATAGCAGTCCACGTACAGAAAGACCACTTATTCACGTCTATTGAAATAATAATGAAAACGGTAAATAACTTCGAAAATCACGACCGGAAATCTATTTTACGATTTTGATCTAGTTGGATACGATCCAAGTCATAAACCAATAAAAAAATTTCATTCTCGCACGAAATTATTGATTTATATGAGTGTATTCGTTAAATATGTATATGCATGTATAGGGGCGAGTGTTCCTACATATCTGTCGATAAATGTCCCTTGTCCCTATCAAAATATTTATGTCGTGCAAGGGAACTCTTACTTAAGCAATAAAACTTTCGCGAACTATCCAAATACGAGCACCTCGAGACTCTACGCTTGATCCAGTGAGTATCTTAAATTTCACGTAAAAGGTGGTGGAAGAAAAGATTTTATTCAATCGGGGGAACTATTAGAAATGATTGTTTAGTTCGTGCATGCTGAATTTATCTCCATTCTACTACTAAAGTTGTTTTCTATGATATGTATGAAGGTACATCAAAAGTGGAACATATACAGAGAAGAAAATTTTAACTTTACACTACAGTTGACGTTGGTTACTTGACGTTTAAGAACACGGAAAAACTCATATGACAATAATAATAATAATAATAATAATAATAATAATAATAATAATAATAATAATAATAATAATAATAATAATAATATTTAATGCCCAACAGATACAAATATCCAATTACAAGGCAATGTACACATGCAAATATAAATAACACAAAATTAAAGTATGTCAAATTAGAAAACTTAGTAACTAGTTGCTTTAATTTAAATTAAAAAAAAAGTAGTTTACCAGTGGTTAGGAAAAAGAGAGAACGGAAAAAGTATTCAACTAAGTGTAACGCACTGCGATCTACATACCGTCAAAAGGGACGGTAAAGTGCAGGTATGTATATCCAACTCGGCAAACTCCATAGAGTTGAAATTGCTACACAATCTGTGTATTGGGGACCTGATGGCGATGTTTGTTCTAGGTGCGAAACAGTAAAATGTATTTGTTTGTCTAGATCCTGAACATGGTACAA
Organism: Trypoxylus dichotomus; assembly: GCA_023509865.1. Taxonomy (NCBI): domain Eukaryota; kingdom Metazoa; phylum Arthropoda; class Insecta; order Coleoptera; family Scarabaeidae; genus Trypoxylus; species Trypoxylus dichotomus. Next base: position 52,017,879 of record CM042078.1, read on the forward strand.
TGAAGTTGATTTTACTCAACAACTCAGGGACATCAAGACCATTATGAAGTAAAGTAAATAGGAATTTACACTCAGCCTGTTTTCGACGTAGTTCTAATGAATCAATATTAAATGCCTCTAGCAGAGCACTGTGGCTAAATCCTTGTATCAGGTAAGTATTAAATTTTTAAAGTACAAGAACTTCAAACACCTTCTCTGAATCTGCTCTAGAAGATGTATCTGATAGATGTACATAGGTGACCAGACCAAGGACGCATACTCCAGTCGAGACCGAACAAAAGCGAAATAAAGAGGAAGAATGGCTGTTATAGAAGCAAATGGTCGTGTAACACGTATAATGAATCCTAACATACTCAACGCTGATGTACAAATACTGGATATGTGCTCCATAAAGGTCAGTCTTGAGTCAAAGACGACGCCCAGTCTCTCATAGAGGTCTCTCTAGGTAAAGAAGATCCAGCCAAGTGGTAGGTATATATAATTGGAGTCGTCTTACGAGTGCAGGTGACAATTTTGCATTTGTTTACATTAACTGTTAGTCTGTTGTTGACACATCACGTGTGGAATATATCGAGTTGGCTTTGCAAATGATTGCAATCCTGAGAATTATTAATTGCTGAGTACAACTTCAAGTCATCTGCGTATAACAACTTTGGACAGTTCAGTTGATAGCACAAATCATTTATATATATGAGGAACAGAAGTGGACCCAAGTTACTCCCCTGAGGAACTCCAGAGCTCGGCGCGAAGTAATCAGACTCAAATCCCATGTATGTCACAAATTGCTTTCTATCAAGAAGATACGATTGGAATAAAGACAAAAGAGAAGACGAAAATCCAATATTGTCCAATTTATTAATAAGCACGGTGTGGTCGATTCGATCAAAAGCTTTTGTTAGGTCAGTATACACAACATCTACCTGTCCACCGGCATCAATACTATCAGATAGGTATTGTGTAATTGTAGCAAGATTAGTTACCGTAGATCGTTGAGCAATGAAACCGTGTTGGTCATTTGAAATCCAGGGTCTAACTTGAGCATAAATATACTTGTACAAACATTTCTCAAAAACTTTAGCAAAATTATTTAATAACGATATCGGACGATAGTTGGAAATAACACACTTCTCACCATTTTTAAAAACAGGCACCAATTTGGCAATCTTCCACACAGACGGGAAGGTGGATGTTTTGAGACTGAACAAGTAGCAAAGAGGAGAAGCAAATATATTTGCACAATCCCTAACAAAAAGGCCGGAATGTCATCACTACCGGCCGTGCAATTATTCTTTAAGGATTTCATAGCACACACCACATCCATCTCAGTTACAGAACCTAGGTCAACCATAGTAGCGCACGAAGCAATTGGAGCAACAGGCGTCGGAGCAAATGAAGGAAGGTACACCGATTGGAAAAACTCCCGCAAGGCGCTCACTATGGAAGGTGGGTCGTTATACGTATTGCCGTAGTCGTCCTTCATAGTTCTAGGACAATGTAATTTAATACTAACACTTGCCACGTATAAAGCTGATACACTAAGTGAACGTATTACTTACAAAGTTGACATCCTTAGCTTAAACTCATATTAGCATATAGAGGATTTACCACGCAATCTTATCTGTTGTCTGTAGTGTTTTGGGATTTATATTTGCAAAGTCGAGATCTTGTTGAGAGATGCTACTGTGACTTGGGATTATCGAATTAGTTCATATGGGAGTAAAACGATGACGAGCCGCTGAACATTAATCAATCGAAGTGTATATTTACCCTTTTGTTTAAACTAAATCAGATAAAGGTAGAGATAAACACGTTGGTTTATAGAGGAAGAAATGCGTATCAAAGTATGACAAAGATGGGTATCTGAGATTTAAATATTTCTTAATATATGCTATAATGTCTGGTAAATATCGCATTTATAAATTGCACTAAAAATACAAACTACAAGGTGTCCGAAAAGTTCTTTTCAAAATAAAAAAAATATAATGAAATAATGGTTAGCTTTAATGAATAAATATTTATTTGTTTTTATTAAAATACCGGCCTTGGAATCTGTTTATTAAAAATTGTCTTCAAATGTTTCCGTTATTTTGCTGGTATTCTTCTAAACGTGAGGCAAAATTTCCGAGAACTGCTTGGGACATATTTTCTGACAACACCAATTAAATTAAATTATATTACATTACATTTATTAGTACCCAGTGCAATATCGCTCAGTCTGCTTCAGATCTTCGACTGATACAGTTACGTTTTCGTGGCATAGTTTGTGTGACCACGGACGTGGTTAAATCTCAAAAAGGAATAATTGTCTTTTTGTGGAAAGGGTGTGTGAAAATTTAAGAAATTATTTAACATCTGCAAGAAGTGTTTAATGAGTCTGCAGAATGCAAAAGTAGAGACCACCAGTCAATCCACACAGAGGTTGCGTGGGCGCCTAGGTAAATCAAAGAAACATTACTGCCGTGTAGAACCTACTGAAAGAGGACAGCCGAATAACTATTTCTCAAATTAGTGTACGCCTAGATATACGTACGCGACAAGTTCATGGCATCTTATATGATTATTTTGGTGTCAACGAGGTTTCAACACGCTTCTGACGCTGTTGAGACCAGAGCTCAATAGGTCTGACTCTTGTCGTTAACTTCAAGAGGTGTTAGCTCGTTACCGTGATAAATTTCGGGAACGGATAATAATAACTGACGAAGCATGGATTCTCTAATTCAATTCTGAGACCAAAAGTCAAACCAAAAAATGGTGCAAACCCGAAGAAGGGCCTCCACTTAAGGAGCCTGCAGCTCCATCTGTTGGAAAAGTAATTCCTACTGTATTTTCAAAATAACCATTTGGGTGTGAGCAAAGTCTCACCCGGCTGAGTACTGTTGCGATCGGAGCTTAATAGATCAGACACTTGCCGTCAACTTCAAGAGTTGTTAGCCCCTTACGGTGATAAATTTTGGCAAAAGATAATAACCACTGATGAAACATGTATTTCTTATTGCAATCACGAGACCAATAGTGAATTCAAAGGATGGCGCAAATCCGAAGAAAGGTCTCCACTAAAGGCGCGTGCAGTTCCATCTGTTCGAAAGGTAATGCAAATTCTCGGTTGCGAGGGAATTGATTTTATGGAATATCTGCCAAAAGGTACCACTATTAACGCAGGATATTATTCGAACTACTTATCCGGACCAGTGCGGTAGGAACTTGAACGGCCTGGAAATCGCATAAGCATGAGGATAATGCAAGAGCGCACACCACAAGAAAAACGAAGTATGTTTTGAACGATTTACGATGGGAATTGCTCCCGCATCTACCTTACTCACCGAATTTCGTGCAAAGTGATTATCACCTGTTCGCAGATTTGAAAAAAATCACGGGGTATACGATTTGAGAGTTTAAGTGACGTAAAATGTGCCATAGATAGGTGACTTGGGGAGACAAAGTTCTTTGAGGACGGTTTAACGAAATTGCCAAGTAAATAAGTAGGTCACAAAAAGCTATTATAACGATAATTAGAGAAATAGTAAGCCAAAAACAAGTTTTACATTTTAACAAGGGCTCCATCTACCATATACTTAAGCCATTGCTTTGTTGTTGAACATTGTTATCACATTCAAAATGTTTGGCGCCACGATGCTTTTTGAATGGACCAAACAGGCTGGATGGTCAAGAAGTTCCCACCGTAATTCCGCAATTCTCGCCTGCATTAAGTGGGCTGAATACGGCCTGGCGTTATCGTGATGCACCAATATTCTTCTCGACAGTAGGCCTGGACGTTTTCGTCGAATTGTATCCCAAACCAATAACAAACATACTCTACAGTATGATTCAGCAGTCACGTTCTCATTTCTAATAATGGGCTAGGTATACTCCTTGAAAATCCCAGAACACGGTAAGCATAACCCTACCAGCTGAGGCCATAACGTTGAATTTCTTTCTTGATGGTGAAGAAGGATGTTTCCAATGCATTGAAGCACGCAGTGTTTCGGGTTGGTAGTGGTCCACCCATGACTCATCAGTAATAACAATCCTATTAAGCATGCCCTCCTCTTCCGTTGCGTACCGAGAGAGGTGTTGCAAAGACAAGCCCATTCGAATCTTTCTGTGTTTCTCCGTCAGTTGTCCCCGTACCCACCGAGAGCAAACTTTTCGAAAATTTAAACGATCGTGCGTCAGTTTGTAGGCTAAACCATGAGAACACGCTATTACAGTTGCTGTGCTATCTATTTTTACCCACCTTCTCAGTTCGAATCACCTCTTCCACACGCAGTATTGCATCCGTCGCAATCTGAACGTGGCGGCCACTTCTTGAGAGAATTTCTCAAATCAGTTATACGCGACTTTACGCTGCAAACACTATTCAGCGTGGACAGGAGACATTTTCTTATGGATCTCTTTTGCAGAAGTCCTTTTGGCCAGAAAAAAAAACGCACAACAGCATACTGTTCTTCCAGAGTACACTCTTCGAGGACGGTCGCCATTTTAACACTGCCTGCGGGAACTCTCACTTGAGTATCATAAAGCTAGACTGTGCTGATACCTAATGACAGATGGAGAAATTGTTCATTGCTATTGTTAATTTTCCCATAGTAGTCTGTGACTTATTTTGTGACTTTCCCTCGTAGTTTATTGTTGGGATAAATGTACTCACTTAAATGCCGATTACATTGAAAAAATACACCGTAATATTGATGAAAATTGACAAAATAAAAAAATTATAGCTATATTCCCAGAACTTTGGAAACATACCTCGTATTAAATAATTGAATTTGATTTACTGTTAAAACAAAAAAATTAAACTGATAAATACAAATTATATAGGATCTAAATATAAGCGTGGAATAAAACCGAATAATTCATATTTACATATTCGCGTCCAAACACTAACAATCATCCCCTCCCATAATAAACTGAAATTATTCATAATTAATACGTGCAAATTTTGCACGCATATATGTATATATAGAATAATCTCGTAATTTCGCTCGATAAATTGTTGTTAGCTGCCGGTGTCCCTCTTTTTTTTTTAATAAATTAATTAGAGGGACAAAATAATTCGAATCGGGCGGTAGCATTATTAAATTTCACATGGAATTGAATTAACCGCTGGACGTTTTTGCCGCCGAACCGCAACAATGCGGGCACTTTAATATTTCATGACGTTTGCGCCCGTATCGATCGTTTTTATTTGGGAAAGCGAACGTACATACACAATAACCCAGAACACAGTTTCTATATGCGTAGACGACACAAACTAGCCGCACGGTCTTGATACGATAAATACGAAATATACTGAACTGTTTCTTAGTAGATACTAGATTAAAAAAACTTACTAGCATAGTAAATTTTTACACGTATACTGAACAGACTATCGTATTTACTGCTGTTTTATATGGGATGTGTATAAATTAGCGCAAAGCTACACGTAGTGACATCGTCTGTTAAATAGTTAGTGGAAAATATTAAATATTATACCATATTCCACACGCCTTGACGAGGTTGCCGAATTTCGAACTTTTACTTCACAAATAAGTATTGCTCGGTATCTATTAGAGATAGTTGACATTTAGTAGCATGGATTATTCCACGCCATTTGACTGAAACGTTTTATAAGATGTTTTAATAATTTCACTATAATATTTTCATTGGTTGCATTTGTATGGTCTCTCAAAGAGAAGTTACTCATTTTGGCTCTGCACACGCCAAAGTGCTAACTTTGCCTCGACTTTTTGAAACTTTATGACGTGCATTTGCATTTTTAAACAAAGTTTTTGAGCTGAATGAGAATATTTTACTAATTAGCTTATTAAATAAATCTGTAGGTAAATATGCCTATTGACAGTAGGCACAGGCACTTCTCAGAAATTACGGAAATTCGTTATCGAGTTTTCATAATTTCTTCTTCAAATTCAAATTTCCTTCTTTATATATCCACTAAGGTATTAACTGTGAGAGTGCTATACTATTGAAGATAAAAAGATAAACTAATGAACGTTAATAGTGTTAGTATGTTGTCCAAAGTGCTAGAAAACTGAAAGCATATATTACCAGCTGCATTGATACTAATTTCCATAAATTTTTAACGTGCAATATAACCACGCAACAATATACGGAATATCTCGTTAAACTAAGGATGTATTTGAAAAGTGATTATTTTGTGAACAACCTGAATATGTGTCTGGTGTAAATAAACTGGGCAAATATCAAAACAAAACGAATCTAACTCATACGTGAACATTTACGAAAGCAGAACGTAAATCCTCACTAGTTCAAGTCAAACATAGTGTTCTAAGAAGAAGCATAGCAGTTTTCGAAAAAACAAACACGCTAATGTAAGCAAATGACTTTAAAGTAACGTGTCAAGGGTTTAGCGAAGACTGCATCGAAAGCATTGCTACACTGCTAGTACTACAGTAACTTTTCTGCTAATACACTCTTGCTCATACAACGCTGGAGAACCTTGTAAGACACACAATATTATGCAAACAAGGAATTATATTTGTTAGTACGCTACCTTATTTAAAATATATATACCGGAGGTCCTTGGCAAATGGAGGAAAAAAGTGAACGGATTAAAATGCAGACGCGCCCTGAGAAACACAAGATTAACACCGATGATGACGCGAGCACGTTATGAATGGGCAAAATGTCATCAACATTACACAATTGAAAATTGGCGAAAGATAAGACAAAATAACTTAAATGAATATGTAAATCTAGCATTTTTTTTTTATTTGAACAATATCTTCGACAAAGATCATATTCAGTGATGAGTCGAAACTAGAAGCCATGAGCGAAAGAGCTCAATGTGTTAGACCACGTCCATCTGAACGATTTGGTGAAGCTAGTGTGCTAGAAACGGTGAAACACCGTACATCAGTTATGGTATGGTCCTGTATATCACTCGAAGGTCCTAGACCACTGTATTTTTGCCAAGGCACCATGAATCAACATCAATATAAGAGTGTATTGTTGGATGTCTGGATGCCGTATATCAATGATTTAGATCCAAATGAAGGCCTTTACACATGGCCAAATCCATCCAAGGTTTGTGGACAGAAAATATTGAGGATGTGCGGCACACCGACGCTACAATTAAACATAGACAGTATGCCAAAAAGAACAAGGGCAATTATAAAAGCCAAAGGAGGCATTACAAAACATTAGTTATATAGTTGTGACGATGTCTATAAAAAGTTCTGAATAAACTTGTGCTTGTACAATATGTTTTTCATTATATACTTTAAATAACATAGTACATATCGATAAACCCCACTAGGTAGGTATTAAAACTCCGAATGTGCTTGAATAACATCCATGAACGGTAGTGTACATATACATTACGTGTTACGGAAATAGTATCTAGAACAACAAATAAAATCTAACCTAGCGGAATTATTACATATGTGTACACAACACCGACGGTGAAATATCGCAGTCAATAAACTATACACGTTTCGTAGTTCTTGGTTTTATAAATGCACACTACCTTCACGGATTTGGAGGCTTGTTTATTTCATCCGGAGAATCCGGAACAAATTTCTAGCCCATTAACCGGTCCGATCCATCAATGTTGCGGGGAACTCCTCGTAGTACCCCGTTTTCCGTTTAATACCGCATCTGCAACAAGGCTCGATGGTAAAACGGTACAAATCTTAACGGTAGCCGGCGGTGACTGGTAATACAGCGAGAGTCGTTTAAATTTAAAATACGTTTTAAATTCAGCGACCGCAATTAATTTAGAATTAAGTCGGACGAAACAGATACATACCTTCTTTATTCATACGAATTACGCAATTACAGCGAGGAATACGGTTCGCGGTTCTATTACTGCGTTGTATTAGTGTACTGCTGTTACGACACGTACAGCGGCCTTACAGGAAATTCATGACGTGACAACGCCGCGACAAGAGAATAAGTCTCCGGTGGCTCGTTTGAGTAAATGCACATATCTGCGCTGAATTGGATGAAATTTGGTCGGGCAGGAAGGATTATTATTATCCTTTCAAAGCTTATGTAAATTGCCTCAACTTCTTGTCAAATTCGGTTATTTTCAAAGAGAAAGTCAAATTAAGCCAAAATACAAAAATAAAACTAAAATGTAAATATTTATTTGTTTAGCAAATTGCAAAAATAAGTAAAAAAAATACAGAAGCGTGGTATCAGAATAAGATAAATATTAAACTTTCCTGCCCTGGGAACAATTGCCTTTGTTAACTACAAATGCAATACGTGGCATTCTAACAATTGATTTCGTAATTGTTTCGTGACCTTCTCATAGATGTCGTTTGGATCTGCAGAATTGCTTTCTTATTCCCTCATGGAGTACGTCCCATAAGAACTCCATAGGTTTCACCAAGACTTTGATGTGCCTAGCAACTATATGTAGCATTACTACTATTTCCGTATACCATATGATCAATTAAATTTACCTTCTAGCAGGCCATGAAATTCTTGTTCTTTAAACTTAAGTTGGTATAATAGCAGTATGGTGAGAACCATTGATAATAAATAAGCGGGATAGCGTGTCTAATGAGTGAAAGCTCCTGCACGCAATGAAACCAGTAAGGAAACTTTTGTAGATCTTTTTTTTTAAGATTGCCTAGCATTTCCCATATGAAAGTTGTGTTTGCTGTGAAAGCTTCCGAATAGATTTCTTAGGTGATTGGGTTAGTCGTTCTTTAACGTCTGCTATATTTTCAGCTGTCCATTTTGATAGTCTACCTCTACCTAGTTTTCGGGACACAGATCCTGCTTTACAATGCCAATGATTCTTGAATAACTTGCCGCAAACTGTCATATGTTACTGGAAAATTTGGAAATTCTGTCCGAAATTCATCTACACATGGTTGGCAAGAGTACGACCATTCACCATTTTCTAATTTTATACCATTTCTGAAGTATGACTCGATAATGAAAACTTTGTGATTTATTGCAAATATTTTTGTGTCAATAAACCTATACAGTACGCATGACATATGTATCTTATTTCTCACAGTCAATTCACGCACTATCAATAAGATATTTTGAAGAAATAATTTCATGGCTTGCTAGAGGATAAATTCGTATGATCACATAGTATATTCTTTAAAATAGTCTGTGAATTATGTTCAACAAAATCTATTTTATATTACTTCATTATGGTCCACTTAAATTAGGAAGAAAAATTAACTTCTCATATCTAAAATTTGCAAGTTTTTGGTAGAAAGGACGTTAATTAATCCAAGTAGTTTTCAAAGTTTTCTTTATAAATTAGTTGTGTTTTAATGTACACAAAAACCCCATTAGTACCCTAATTTATAACTTAAATAGCAATCCAGAACATTTTCTTCTCAAAATAGATCAAATCGCTGATTAAATTATCAGTTTGTGACAAGTAGGCTAGGTACTTTTCACCCTTTGAGCAAAAAAAGTGCTCAGTCAATGAACCTATCCAATTGAGTTAATAATTCTTTTGGTTAAATCAGTTATTCCAAACAATAGGGAAATCCATCGTAACACGTTTTTTTAATTAAGACTAATAACTAATGAGATTTAGCATTTCGCTTAGTATGGGAACAAAGTGTGATACAGATTATTATCAAGTTGCTTTTAAGTCTTATGTACCCCGGTTACTTAGTTGAGCGTAAAATTTAAATTTGAGTTTGGAAATGTTAATTTACTTTACTTTGTATGCGAATTGATTGTAAAATTAAATCTTGCTTATACTTTGCACATTGTATCTTTATGAAAAATAATAGATTCTGTGTGACGTTGGATTCGGCTTGTTCTTGATCGGTAGAGATCACCCTGTAGTATGATATAGTATGGTGTATTTGTAATATAAAATGATGTATTTGTGTCACCCTCTTTGTGATTGGATTGGTTTTATCTGAATGCGGGTAACATTAATAACAGATGGTCTCATTTTATGTGCCCAATCTGACATTACCCCTTTTGGACACTCCACTATCAGTTTCAGATATACATGGATTTATGTTTTTCTTTGTTGTTGTTAGTAAGATTGTTTACATACATAATATATAACCATAAAAAATGTTGACTGAAAGAATTTTTTGTTAATTCAATAATTTTTTTCTCAATGTACCAACTTAATGACTTGAAGATCGAACTAGGTTTTAATAAATAAAAGGAGATGCTTAATTGTATGTCGAAAATATCGTGAAGACATCGTTTAAAAAAACTGTAGGGGACTAATTCTTTCAGAGGACTACTTTTTAAAAATAAAATTGATCTATTCAGGTATATTGTAGAAGTTAATAGTTCTGGAACGTAGTAAATTAACAATTATATTAGGTTTGAAGCATATGAAGTTTAGAGATGATCTGGACGAAAGTCTTGAATTATTACAAAATCGCAGAGAGCCATGGAACAATATTGTAGAGCACTAGAGAAATACTCTACATTAAAAAAATCCAGAAGTCAGAACTGTTTGCGTATTTATAAATCAATAGCTGAAGTCCAAAATTAAGGATGCATACATATTGTTTACAGTGTGGATGACAGGATTATACTTCTACTTTCACACTGAAGGGAATTTCAACACTTCGAGGTGTGGACTTTCCAACAAAATATTGCTAGCTTTTTTGGAACTAGCTGGTATCATTGAAAAAATAATACATTTTTAATAAAACTTCTTAAAAGATAAATATAAATATGAATATGACCATAAGATCAGAGAAATCTGCGAGCCAATCGTTTATATATGAGGCAATGTCGGTAACTAGATCACAAAAAGCTATTATAAAAATAATTTTTGAGCGGATCAAAGGAGATAATAACTGCTTGGGGTTAGATAGCGAGTATAAGCCGGGGTCAAGTGGGTCGAATACGGCCTCGCATTATCGTGATGCAACAATATTCCTCTCGTCAGTAGGCCTGGACGTTTTCGTCGAATTACATTCCGAACAAAACTCTGCAGTATGATTCAGGAGTGATGTTCTCATTTCTATTCTGGAAATGGGCTAGAAGCACTCCTTGGGAATCCCAGAACATGGTAAGTATAACCTACCAGCTGAGAGGACAACCTCGAATTATTCTGTTGAAGGTGAAGAAGGATGTTTCCATTGCATTGAAGCACGCTTTGATTCGGATTGGTAGTCGTGCACCCATGACTCGTGACCAGTAACAATCCTGTTAAGCATGTCCTCCCCTTCCTCAGCGTACCGAGAAAGGTGTTGCATGGGCAAGCCCATTAGAATCCTTATTACCGTTACTGTGCTGTCTATTATTCCCTACGTGTCAGTTCGAAGTGTTGTATCTGTCGCAATTTGAACGGGAGGATACTTTTCACCGTAAATAGGAGACATTTCCTTATGGATATCTTTTACAGGAAGTCCTTTTGCCCAGAAAAAAAGCGCACGCTGCTCTTCCACAGTACACTCTTCGAGCACGGTCGCCATTTTAACACTGCCTGCGTAGGCGCACGGCAACTATCACTTGAGTAAGTAAAGGTGGATTGTGCTGACACCTAGTGACAGATAGGGAAATAACTCACTACTATTTTCAGCTCTTTCCACAGCAGTTTGTGACTTATTTAATGATTTTCCCCCGTAATTTTATTTTTACGTTGGTACTTTGTTGGTCTCTAAAATTAGTAACTCACTGAGAAGACACGCTGAAGTTTCTTGCATCGGAAATGAACGAAAAAATTATATTTGTTCAATTATAAAGTAAAAGTAAGACTATGGTTCATATCTCTCACATTTTTGTCTGTTTTTTATTGTAACTTGAATGAACATTGAATCGTAATGTTGCAAAAAAAAATTGTTTCCATTGAAGAATTTCAATTTTGAATTTACCTAAACAACCAACTGCTTAAGGCTTAATACAAGATTGTACGACATTTGCAAATTATAACATTTATAATCGTTCAAAAGAAATCTCGATTATGTGCCCTAATCCGACCCTGGTAGGAACTTGAAATATGTAACTACGTTACGGGCGATAGAATAAAATCGCGAATTTTCAACGCACAAACTTTCTTCCGCGCGTGGAATATATATTATTCAGCTTATACGTGAAGGGAACTTACCTGAATGGAAACCTCAAGTTTAACGATGAGGTAAGCGGGAGAAGAGTCACCATATTCCGTCGATGCGGTTGCAAAGGAGGACCCGCTCCGCCAGCGCATACAACGTGATGCGCGAATATCCAATTGTGAGGCACAGAGGGATCATGACTCATTCATAGGGTATAATTCCGCGTTCAAGAGTTCTGCATTAAAGAAAAAAATGAAAAATATTTTTACCTGGTTGAAAAGGGAGAAGTAGAATACGGAGAAGAAGAGAGCAGTTCACGGAAGAATAAGATTCAGCTAGCAGCGTCGGCGACAGTAGGGAAATACAGACGAGCAGATGTTTATAGGATAGAGATTTAGTTCGGCCAACAGAGAAGATAGAGATAGAAATTCCAGATATACAGATCTGAAAAGATTTAATGAGAAATATTCGGCTGACGCAACAGAAAGGTGCGTATACATATAATATAGTTAAAGGGAAATGAGATTAGCATAGAAAAAGATTGATACGAACATGTCATTTATTTTTATAAAAAAATGATTAAGATAGTAAAGAGCTGAAGTAAGATATGCAGAGTACATTTAGAAATTAAACAACACTGATTTCAATTTTATTCTTCTGCCTATAAAACTCGTGTTACAAACATTCCAGCTATTATTCAATGTTTACCCTATTTGACTGTGGAGAAAAATTGACATTCTGTACAAATTTGACAAACATAAACCAATTCTAAATAAAAAAAAATTGTAGGTATACACTAAAAACTGTTTTAAAGCAAAGTTGTTTTGATGGTCATAACTAGGGTTGGGCAAATCTTCGTCATTGAACCAATCCGTCTCCGTTTTCCTGGTGTGTATGCACGTGTGGTACATCGTATTACGGCTTGTAATGTATTTATACTTCATTATATAGAAAAATATTTAAATGGCTTACCTGTATGAATTTTATGGAGAATAGTAATACGTAAAGTTGGCGAAATCCTCAGTGCGCCAGATCCCTACCCAGGCCGTTACGGGAACCTATCGCGTTCCCCGCGTAACTCGACCGTTTCGCAGTCTCTGTGTGACAACGATAAAAGTCGTACGTCTTATTACACGTAATAATAATAATAATAATAATAATAATTACAGCACAAATTTACAGTTCTTACAAATTCTTATTTAAAATTCAAGAAAAAAAAATTGAAATTACGTTACTTACATTTGCAATAAAAAAATAAATTCAAATTATGTTACCTACATTTGCAATAAAAAAAAACAAACTAAGAAATATGCTGAAATATATAGTGTAACAGTACAAGGAAACAAAGAAAGAAAGGGAGACTCAGAAAAATGGTTCTAGATCCGTGTGTTCCGTAAATAACAGTTTATTATCAAATAAAATATCAAGATCCAAAGTTTTCATATTGCATGGTATGGCTGCATCATTAATCTGGTAGTTATAGTATAGAATAGTGTGTTATTGTAGAAAACCACAGTACACTTGTTGATGTTCAGAGGGAGATAATTCCCTTTGCTCAAAGTATTAATTAGCAGAAGATTGTGTTGTAAATGTTTACAATCATAAATGCCACTAACAGTATTAAATATCTTTAGTTTCTGCGTATGCTAATGCGTGACACGTAAACAGGGATAGTATATTATTTATACACAAATTGAAAAGAAGCGGTCCAAGATTTGAACTCTGAGGAAGACCTGATGTTGGAAAAATGCCCTAGCCGTTGTAGTAGGCTTCCAGTAAGGTGAGGCTCAGCCAATAATATAAAACCTACACCAAAACCAAATTTATCAATTTTTTTGTAGTAGCATGGCATGGTTAATGCAGTCGAATGCTATTGAAACATCTACGTAAATAACGTACATCTGCTTTCGGTTATCAAGTGCTTCACCAAGATATTGGCCAATGCATGCTAAATTAGTGATCATCGATCTACCTGAAACAAAACCGTGCTGATGCTCAGATATGAAAGGAATTGCACAGGTGTAAAGTAAATGAAGGTATTTCTGCTAATCTTCCAAACCCTCGAAAAGGTTGACGTGCTTATTAATAATTAATTACTAATAATTAATAATTAATTAACCATGTCGAGCACACGCAGGGAGAAGAAGCGTCCACTGGCAGCCCGAAAAACAAGTTATATAACCAAATATCCTGATTTAAAATTCGATGATTGTAAAATATAGTGTTGCTAGAATCATGTGCCTAATACAACTCACACAAATAAAAAACGGCATGGAAAAATTTATGTTAGATTTACTCTTGATGTTTATTACTTGTGCTTTGACCCTTAACTTGCTCGATAAACAACAGTTTCAACACTTATGGCATACATACACCCCAAGTGGAAGCTACCGTCTCGGATAGCATTATGTAGGAACCTACCAACGATACATGAAAATGTCGAAAACGGGATTAAAAGTGAATTACAAGATAAACAGTTGTGGTTATGTGTAGATGAGACTATAGATCCATTGTAAATGTTATAGTGCGTGTTATACCGACGTTTGAAATCTTATTAGCTAGCAAGAGATTACAAAAGTGTATGGGCGAAGTAATTATCAGGTTAGTGCTGGACACGTTAAAAAAGTTTCAAGTTTCACCTGGTCAACTGCTGATATTCATGAGTGATGGTGCTGCGACTATGCGCTTAGTAGGCCGTTCTCTTCAAGAACAGTGTGTTAGACTTTTACATATTACGTGTAAAGTGCATGCTTTAAATCAAATGACCGAAACTATTCCACTATGTTATCCATAGGTAAATGCATCGATACCAAAAAGAAAGTGTTTCTGAAATCTCTGAAACGCATTCGAGCATTTCACAGACAATGCCATTGTAACCCTAAACTGCCACAACTGAGTCTTACACGTTGGGAAACATGGCTAAAAGCGGCCTGCTACTATTGTAAGCATTTCCATCAAATAAAATCTCTGTTTCAAAAATTCAATGCCGAGGAAGCTGCCGGTGGTAAGGAGAGCTAAAAACCAGATCCTCCGTTGAAAAATATTTAAAAACTGTTTACGATAATTATATAGGATTAGCAGGTGCAATTAAAGATTTGCAAAATATAGGGTTGTCATTGGTGAAATCACTGAAAATAGTGGATGAAGTGAGTACATTACAGCACGCCATAACAGACGATAAAAACAAGCGCGTTATAGAAAAGTTCAGAAGTGTTTTGAACAAAGATTCCGATTTTATAACATTAAGACAAATTTGTGGTGGCGCATCTGCAGATCCGTTAATTAAACTCAAACATTATTAACCATGTCTGTGTTACACCGGTCGATGTTGAACGATCTTTCTCGATGTGCGAGAATATCTGTTCCAACCTGCGAACCAACTTCATCGAGACAAATATCGAAACATACCTAATACTGCAAACTTTTCATGACCCTCTCTAATTCGATTTGCTGAACTTACCAACAACTTTAAAGGAGGTAAGTCTTTATATTTTCGATATAAATGCTAAAACACAGAGAGCATGTATTAATATTCCATTAAAATTCGTACACAAATTAATTTGCAAAATAAAAGGGGCAAAATTCTGTTTTATATATAATATCTTCCTCAGTTAAGTTTTTAACAAACAATTAGACATCTTTACATATATAGAAAGGTTCTCGAATTCCCCAGCTTAATTAGATTTTGTCGAGCCGAAACATTCGCCTAGCCCTATTTTACAATTACGTATTATTATTCTTCCTGAAATATATATAAACTGTTTAAATGTGCCTTCATATAATGAAGTATAAATACATTATAACGCGTAATACTATGTACCATACGTACATACACAGCAGGGAAACGGAGAGAGATTGGTTTAACAAACTCGGGAGTACAGATCTGTCGCGCCGAAAATTTGGCCAACCCTAGTTATGACAGAATTACCTACAGCGTAAGTGCTCCGACGTACGATACAATATTACATAATTCGCGCTATGTAATTGGCTAAATTCTACAATGCACTCAATTAAATATGTAAACACCCTCCTTATTTACAATTTCCCACCTAACACAGAGTGTTGTACTAACACAAAGCACACAAAAACATAGTTCGTCGTTGCTGTATATCGAAATTAATTACGCAATCGATTTTATAGACACTCCTCGTATATTTGATACCTACTGCGTCATAATTATTAAGCTAGGCAAACCGCAACCCATCTGAACCGGAAATTATTACAATGCGTACGTATCATAGGCTCTATTAATTGCGGATAATGTAATGGAGAGGGCGAAAGCGCAATATGTATGTAGATGCGGAGTTCGTCGAATAAACTCCATTATAATTATCGATCTTGTGGCATCTAGTCGGTAAAAATCGGTTTAACATTGTATTACGGTGCGTGAATCGTGGGACTGTCATTTTATGTTCACATTAGGTTCTAAACTTCATGAAAAAATGTTAATAAACAGTCACGTCACGTCAAAGAGATCAGATTTAAAGATGGTTCCAGCTCGAACATCATTCCATATTTAATACAGCTTGATGAGCACATTCTACAAGGCCTTATGGCGATGTGCCAAATTTCAGTTCAATATCTTCATTAGTTGCATTGCTATGATCTCCCAAAGAAATCTTCACTCCACGCAAGTCGGTTCAAAAGTGGCAACTGTGCCTAGACTTACAGTTTTGCTTTTTCAGTGAAATACAAACAATTTTCAATAATTGCGTCATCTAATACTCGATGAATAAAATCTCAATCACAATTATAAAAATTTTCACGAAATTCCAAGGGTATACTTTTTGAAGCAGTTAGTGTTCGTTGATTGATGGGGTTCTAAACTTTAAAGGTTGAAATATGCTTTTACTAGCTATAGCAAGATAAAGAAGATACGAAAAAGACCAGATGAGATGTTGCTCTTCAAAGATATCCAAAAATTTGCGTACAAAAAATTCTGACCAACTTTGCAAGTGCTCTTTTGATGTAGATGGAGAATGGCAACTGGATTTAATTCACGCTCAGAAGACACCAAGTGTTGGTAGATCTGTGCATTCAGAAAAAAAAAACGTTATTCTAAATCGAATTATTTGCCTACTTTCAAAAAAGATATTTATGCATATATGAACTGAGATTTGGCACACAATGATTGAAGACTTTATAGAATCTATCTGCCTGATTTCATTAAATTTAGAATTCCAGATCCCCTTGACGTGAAATGACTAAAGAAATCTTACATAAGAAGTCAAAACTTTCTAGACGTTCATAATATAATCTTACGAAAATTATGACATTAAATGATCAAAATTACATAAAGTGGCCAAAGTCAAAACGGTGCCCGCATTTGAAAAGCATTACCGGATTCAGTCGTTTTTTAATTAAATTTAGAGTTTCGTTTCAAAAACCAAAATAAATTCCTCAAAACTTTGCAAAAATAATTACGTCTGTCAGTTTCTTCTTTCTCTCCTCAAAACGAAATTAATTTGGAATCTGATTTGCACAGCATAACGAATTTTTTAACTCAAATCTCGCGAAATTGTTTTTCACATCGAAATTATATTGATAATAAATTTTATTTTAAAAGTCATCGTTATGAAAGAAACGTTGTTATTGATAATCATTCGTCTAATAAAAACAAGTACGTAATCTAGCGTTTAAAAAAGTAGAAACTTCGAATTTAGTTACACATTTTTGACATAGGATATTGAAAAACTGATTACTTTTGAAAAATGTTGATAAAAATTCTAAATCTAGGGTAAAACTTAACACATAACTATAAACTCTGGAGTCCTCCATACTTTTCCAAAAATAACAATATATTCACACGATGGTGTGGTAAGAAGGAAAAGAATTGGCACATTAGGTAATTGTGTCTGTATTTGTGAGTTATTTAACTATAGTTGGTTCAGTACATTATCCAAACATACTATATCCTTTATTACTTAAAGAATTTATATTACAGTTTTGCACGGCACAAATATGAGGGTTCGTGCTCTTCTTTCCACTATTACCATCACTTCCAATTTTTGTGTTATAGCATAAAGAAATAAATAAGCAGTAACAATGAAATACAAAAGAAAAATGATAACGAAATAACTAACAAAAAACCGAAAACTCTGCATATATTTTAACTCAAACACTTTTAAAACTCTACGACATATTTCGTAAACTCTGCCAAATATTGGTACAAAAACCGACTAATAATGACAAGGTTATGAAACGTAAATAAGTAAGGTAAATATGATGAAGTTGTGTTGTTGTTCTCACATATTATTTTCAATATGGCGATTACGCGCAAGCGCACTGAAAAGACGCTACAATAATTTTAGAAATTGTCCTTTCTGTTATTCAGTGACATTACAGCGGAATTATAACCTATCTTGTACTTATAGTTTAATAACACAAATGTTTCGTCAGGGATTAAAAAGCGTTTCTTTGAATAATCTCCAATTATGCAGGTGGGTAAATACTTATGGCCGGTAGTCTATATGCACATATATAGAAGAAAACCAATGAAAATGATCGGGGAAAAACACAGCGGATTCAAATACGACCTAGGAGTAGAGGAAAATCGAGTAGAAGATTGGAAAGATGCTCAAAGGACGATAGGAGGGACGGGCTGGAAGTCAAAGTGCAGAAAGAGGAAATAATAAAAGGAAATACTTACTCACAGCAAACTTTGAGAAAGAAGAAACTGAAAAAAAGTAGATTTTATAACTCCTTCGCGTTAGCTACAGTACATGGGAACGACTTGATGATGATGAAGAAGTTTGACAGATACAACGCTTAAAACTGATAATTGTAAGGTGGAAGGCTTCTAGATTACCTAATACTAACAATTTTAATTTCAATTTATTTCGTATTTTCATTCTTTCTAATGCAGCAATAAATGCGTTTCTGATATGCAAACAAACCACTCCTGTTCCACACTAATTCTTTCTAGCCTAAAAAGGATTTTATACTTTACCATCTCATTTGAGCGAAACTTCTGCTACAGTATATTTTTAAAAAAGCTGTATAAAACATCCATATTATTAAAGTTTCATGAGCATACCAATAAAATTACTTATTTCATTAATTATATATGTACACATTTCACTTGTATGGGGGTGGTGTTATTTCTAGCTACGCACGTATTTATGTACTGTATATCTAATCTAGATGGGAAACCACGAATACTGTAAATATGATATTAATTACACTATAATAATTGCCCCCGTACGTTAATTAACAATTGTTATCGCATGTGCCGGTGTTTGTATACAAGTAGACCTCTATTTCGTCATACGACAAGCTGCTACGCTACGCTCGGGGTAGAACCGCCCTCGTTTTAAGGATTAAAATAACACAAGGAAACCTTGTCTACACCGTGCGGAGAATCATTTCAAACATTTAATTAAAGCTATTCCGTTGCCCGGTTTAAAAATTCATTTAAAACCGGGCACACGGCAGAGCTAGTATACGCTACACTACCCCGCCAGCATATTACATGTCAAAATATGACGGGCGGAAAGGTAAATAGCAATCTAAAATTGTTCCTCGACGACGTTAGGGGTACACGGCGGTATGATGAAATAATGATGTATAATTTGGAAGTACTAGGTTTCCGAAATGGAAGAAAAACATCCGTAAAGCGAGTGCCATTTCAATCTTAGAAAATAAATGCGATATTTAAGAAAATAATATTTCCGGATATTGTTGAAAGCAAAAGAAATGAACGATTTGATTCTTTTTGTTTGAATTATTCGGTGTCTTATATCGTGGGTAAAGCCTAACATTTCTTTCGTCTATTAGACTGTTTGATTAAAGTTCGCAAGTTTTCATCCGTTTACCAACCTATTGACATTTCTGGTTTTACTGAAAACTCCACTAGATTCAACATTTCAAATGGAAAATCCTGTATATTGCAACTTTTTTATTCTATTACTTTCGATTACCATGGCTGAATTTTTCATTCTACAGTGCAGGAACAACGCTAAAACGATTTTCGCTGAACTATGTAATCGTAGAAACATAATAGTAACCATAAAACACAGAACGTTTTTTTGTTCTTGCATGTAATTACGATGCCTCTTAGTTGATTTTGATTTTTTCTTAAAAAATCCGATTTCTTTCTTTAATGGAACATCATAGATAATACATGTTCGATAAAAAGTAAATCGTTTAACAATTCCAATTGTATCAAACACTTTATAGGCATGTTCATCATTTTAAAGAAATTCAAGAAATCATAGGTCCATTGTAGTTCCACTTAAACCAAATGCTTTAGAAGATTGAATGGTTAAAAGGTTGCAAATATAAGCTAATCATACATAAAAGAAGAATGAAGCAAATAGTCCTGTAAATAAAAAACAGACCCCCAGTCAATAATATTATTACAAATACTCTGAGTACTCCATATCTGTGACATCATTTCGTAACAGTTTTTCCGATCTATCTATTCTGATTTTTTTCCGACAAAGAAATAGTCCAAAGAATGTATGTTTTTTTTTCTTATCGATATGAACTTGATAATGTGAAAAAGACTACTTCACACAGTAGTTTTCGCTCAAAAATAAGTGAACAGTTTGTGGCCATGTGCAACGTCACACATGTAGAATTTCATATTGCAGTTTTAGTATTAGGTCTCTTTTGATATGATCTTCATTTGCTCTGTATAACAGGCATTTTAAGGATGCCACCCTCTTCGATTTTTTATGGTTCTTTTATTATTGCTAATGAATCATTATTTTTATAAAATGCTGTCATCCTTATTCGAATTTAAGAAGCAAACGACGAGACAAATATAAATGGGACTATTTACACTATTAAATGATCCACCAAGATAAAAAGAAAATTGGGTTATTAAAAAATTGCCGAGAACGTCATTACTTACCAGAAGTAGGAGTAGCTTAAAATTGATGCAAAAGTATATATTTTTAAGAAATAAAATTAACCTGTCCAAGTATTTCCTCGAAAAATAAATTGCTTCAAACTTAGTGAATTTATTCCATAATTTTGCCAGCTTCCATGATGTAAAAAACACTCTGGCTTCCGTGGTGACACATCAGTAATTTATTTTATGTGATAATCCGGAACGTAATGCACTAAAAGTTCTGGATTGGAATCCAGTAGAACTAGGGAATTCGGCATACACGTCCAAGTAGGCTACCAAATAGTTAGTACATTGTTATTACTCCTGGCAAAATACTTAATATTCTAAAATAAGAGGAGGATTTAGCAATAGTTATTACACCTTTCATTTGTTTCCAAATCTTTAGAAACGAATACCGTCTAGATTAGTCTTCTTATGCCAATTTTGGTTTTAGAATCATATTCTGCATGATTGCAAATAGGATTCGGTGAATCTTGAACCAAATCCAAGATGAGCGAAATTTCGATGAAATTTCCTATGTTTTTTGGGAAAACTCGAAGTCATCTAAAATATGTCAAGATCCGTATGCAACTAATGATTTTGATGATTAGCTTGGAGGAAAATTATCCATTAAGGCGGAATACTTAATATTCCAAAATTAGAGGAGGATTTAGCAATAGTTATTACACTTTTCACATGTTTACAAATCTTTAGAAACGAATGCCGTCTAGATTAGTTCTCGTGTGACAATTTTGGTTTTAGAATCGTATTCTGCATGATTAGAGGTAGCATTCGGCTAGCCTTGAACCAAATCCAAGATGAGCGAAATTTCGACAAAATTTCAAGAAGTCATCTAAAATATGACTGACAGCTCCAGAAATCGCCATCGAAATGAATCGCCTTTTTAATTTATTTGCGCGTCCGAACTAATATGGACGGTAATGTACATATACTTACAACAAACCTCATTTTCAATTTCATTTAAAATAAATAAATTTAATAATCCGTCCATTTTTGAGAATAAACAAATCCGTGAATTATTCGAACGTCCTAATTGATTAGATGTAAAAGACTAATCAGCTGATAACTTTCCTACGCCATATTTTACTCCTAACATACTTCTTATCTTCTACAGTTAGTCTACCGACAGTGTTCAGAAATTTATGTTGAATTTAATTTTAACATACAAATCATAACGGATCTGTTAAATCAACGTGGTATATGAAGGGCACATACTTCTAAAACATGTTGGTATGTAACATAATATGTACATCTTAATATAACAGCTTTATAACAGCACATGTTAAGGATACACATACTTGGCCTGATTGTGTGTGTCTGCCCCGTAATAATCCTTGCTAATGCATCGAAAAGAACTCGAAAAATCTCCAAATTTAAATAAACGGACGCAGTTACAATCAAACGCCAATATGTGGTGATGTATGTACATATACTTTGTGAGTCTCTATAAGTAAGGGGCAACATTATATGAATTGAATAATTTTTCGTTGATGTGTACTTGTTTGCGATTTTGTAATTGCTATCTTAATGAAACAGAGTATTTTTATCAAGCTCTGTTCTAAACTTATTAAGATTGTCCCAGAAACACACACAATGTTGAAGAAAGCAGTGAGAGGTGACACTGAATCAAACGCAGACTTACGACCAGTTTAAACGTTTAGAAATGGCCAAACATTAGTTAAGAATGACGAACCTTCCAGACAACCATCAACCGGCATTATATCAGAGTATGTAGTTGCTGTTTGACACATAGTTGCAAACAATTGTAGATAGACAATGTAAGACATCTGTAACATTGTGGGATTATTAGTTGAAGGAGAATACGTTGAAAAATAATAAAAAAACTCAACGCCCTATATCATTTATTTCATTTCTAATCTCAGTTTTCATCAAACCATCTGTACATATATTATCCTTGCAACACTCAACAGTGTGAAGAAAGCTATTCACAGTATTCAAGGAAGGTTATAACTAATTTTTTGTTTGTATGACCATTACGACCAATTGATCCATCCATCTAACCAAGACCCTTCCGTATAATACCGAAATCCACCTATTCGTATATAAGTCAATGTTTCATACCCGTCTTTGCTCCAATTTTAATTAAAACTAATGAGGGTTAGTAAGTAGGCATGTACGAGCTATAATGTTGAATTAGAAACCCGAGGTGTGACTTTTAGATAGAGGCCGATAGATAAACCATGCGACAACATGCTCGCGTTTTCAGCGTTCAACCGAGGTCGTTTTAATTAGTGCGTTTCATTTGTTTGCGATAATGTCGCCGCGTTATAAGGTTTTCCTCCCTTTTCGTCGGTTCTGTAGCGGTATTTAATAATCTACAGTTAAAGTAATGAGTTTGAACCGAAAAGAGAGTTTCGTCGTTGACAATAAGATAATTCGAGGGCACAGTGCCGTCGCAGTTTTTGCCCCTCCGTTCATATTTCGTTAATTAATTCCGTTGAGTTTTAAGAGCTTCCTCGATGGGAAATAATCTTGATACTGGAGCACGTTAGGCATTTAGCATTATAGTTTCTGTTTTTCTCAGTAATTATGTACTTAGGTGTAATTACTAAGACGTTAGAGCAAATTGCAGATTGTAATTGTAGCAATGTGAGTGATCAATAGCTATTTAGTATGCAACAATTACGTAATGTGTTCTAAAACAAATGTTGTCTAACACTCAACTCTTTCCCAACACAAAATACATCCTTTTGTTGATTCCTTCTTCGAAATCGTGACCTTACAAAATTTTAACTTGCAGCGATCTTCTTGGATTGAGGTTCTACTACACTAATGGAAAAACTATAACCAACATCTGGAACGAGACTTCTTAATAGTGCAGAAGGGAAGAAAAGGAACTTCCTCAGATATACGAGAGAAGCCCGATATTAAGGGTACAAGTCAAAACAACAACTTATAACTAAAGAAAATATTTAATGCATTCCACAAAAAAAACTATATACTTATATTTATCGACATAATAATCCATGAACTATGAAACGAAAATATCGGGAAATAAGCCCAAAACCATAGCATTTCTGGGTAAATATCCAATTCGGACAAAATAGTCATAAACGACACTTTACTAGAACAGGTGAAACACTTTAAGTATTTATGCTGCGATGTATCTTATGATCGAAACGAAAACTGAATAAATTCACACATATCTATGGAACAATCAGCAGAACATTGAAAACAAAACAAGAAAGGATACACAAATAAAATGTTACAAAACGTACCATCCCTCTTATATGGCAAACATCGACAACACCGAAAAAAGAAGAAAACGAGATACAGACGCAAGAGATGAAATTTCTAAGAAGAGTGAAAGGTTACACAAGATATGAAAGAATAGGAAATGTAGATATAAGAACAGCACCAAACATCTTCGACATAAATGAAAGAAATAAGTGGAGGGAACAGGTGGAACGAATACAATAGACGAGGTTCCCAGCCAGAGTGAGGTTTTGTAAATGTTTTGGAAGAAGAAGTGTAGGCAGACCAAATAAAAGACGGATACCTGAAGTGAAGAAGAAGTTGACACATTTATTCTAGCGTGACACTAGTTTGAACCACCTTTCATGGTACTGCCGCAGGCCCAGTTGCTTCAAGTAGGCCACAACAGAGTTTTGCAATTTCTTCCGATCTCTAAAGCTGTTCCTCCTCAAAAACGCTTCTAAATGTATCTAAAGATAAGAACAAATGGAAATCTGAGGAAACTATACTAAGAGGATACATAGGATGTGTCTAGAACTCCCCAGTTCCGCTGTGCCAATCATAGTTTGCTTCGATTAGATGTTCGGGGTAGTCTTGTGCCATCCAGCAAAACTTCTTCGCATAATTGCCCAAGTCTCCACTACTGTTAATGGTTATGCTCAGTATAGGGAATTCACACAGCAGCACGCTTTCACTATCCTAGGCTGCGACAGCCATTTACTAGCAATGTTTTGCTAGTAAATGGAGTTTTGAATTCTTTCATAACCAGAGAAGTTCGACGTTTTTATAACATGGACTGCTGTTTCATTTGTGGGGTGAACTCATAAACTCAGCTTTCAACTTTGGTAATGATGTTTTCAATGAAAGACTTTCCTTCTTGGTGGTAATACGTGAAATGTTGAAAAGAATTTGAATGTTTTTTTCTTCACTGGAGAGCATGTTTGGTGCACTTATTATCCATGTGTGACACCCTTAGTTTGCCTCTGTTCTGCTTTAAATTTTTGGCACCAAATACCAACTTATTTTCGGCTTAAAAGATTAGGGTATAAATGTCCTTTAATCTAGTATGAATTTCGCTCTGACTAACTCCTTCGGCTTACAACATCTGATAACTTAGCATACCACTACGAATACCCTGCAATTGCACACGTCATGTCTGTTTACCCGAATAACTAGGCAGTTTGGCTATGTTCGCTTTCTATTGTAACTGGTGGCCCTTAAGATGCATATCATTTTGTCTTTGACTATACCGCATTAATGAGAGTTAATAAGTCTAAAACCAGTGCCCACTGTAACATTTTAAATTAAGCATTAAATTTCGGGACAAAATATGGATGGGAAGATATCAATACATAACATGATGTTGTCGTGATAGAGAAATCTACTTTATTTTTGGAGTTATCAGTATCAAAATAGTACATTTGGTTCCGCATTACTTTCAAAATACTTAGATAAAAATAAGCTAATATCAAATTTTGAAACGTTAATCGTTCTGAGCCCGTGTGTCAAAATGTTAAAATTTTCCAACAGCCAAAAGATTTTTATCTAATAGAAAAAGGTCTTTGACCAATGAGTTTTTTTAAACTATATCTGCCAATTCGTCTGTGGAACTTACAATATCCGACGTTTCGGCCGTGTGTCTACTCTCGTCTTCACACAAGACGGTTTCACTAATAAAAAGAATAGAGAAGACAAATATGTACGTCAGACTAAATCGTTGAACGAATGATGAATCTGGTAACACCGTTTCTCATGGCTGCCGAAACATCGGGCTATGTAAGTTCCACAAACGATGAAAATAGCCCAAACAACAACTCTAATTAGTGTCAAATACATAAAATTAGTAGTTAGTGATGGTAGGGACAGACCTTTTCATGAACAACTTTCAGGGTAAATCGAATACATGCGAAAAATATCTGATATTTGAATGAATGGACGCAGTTACAATCAAACGCCACGATGTGGTGATGTATGTGCATAACACATGGGCTGAAAAGTCCCGGGCCTAACACATAGATGACGCTAGTTTTATTGCAGTCACCTTACTCTCAGTTAGTACTAACCTTCAAAAGACAGCTGTTAAAATTTCATGATATTCTATTCATTAGTTTGTCAGTTATTGTGCTAAGAGTCACGCTACTTTTGTTATTTTCAAAACAATGGATCAAAAACAATTTCGTGTTTTAATTTTACACTGCTTCTTGATGGGAAAAAAATACCGTTCAAGCGAAGCAATGGCTTGAAAAGTGTTATGGGGACTCCGCTCCATCAGAAACAACAATAAAACGTTGGTTTGCTGATTTCAAACGTGGTCGTAGAGACACCGATGATGCAGAACGCAGTGGACGTCCAAATGAGGCGGTAACACCAGAAAACATAAAAAATGTCCACAAAATCGTTTTGAATGATCGAAAAGTGAAGTTGCGTGAGTTAGCTGACATCGTACAGATTTCAAAAGAACGTATTGGCTTTATATTGCATGAGCATTTGACTATGAGAAAGCTCTGTTCAAAGTGGGTGCCGCGTTTGCTCACTGTTGACTAAAAACAAGAACGTGTTGATGATTCTGAGCAGTGTTTGGCCATGTTTAAACGTAACAAACCGGAATTTTTGCGTCGATATGTGACAATGGATGAAACATGGATCCATCACTTCACTCTAGAATCAAAACGATCGTCATCTGAGTGGACAGCAACTGGTGAACCTCGTCCAAAGCGCCCGAAAGCACAACAATCGGCTGGAAAGGTTATGGCCTCGGTATTTTGGGATGTGCTTGGTGTAACATTCATTGACTATCTTGAGAAAGGAAATACCATCAATAGTGAATATTATATAGCGTTATTGGAGCGTCTGAGGTCAGAAATTGCAAGGAAACGACCGCATATGGCAAAGAAAAAAATGTTGTTTCATCAAGACAACGCACCGTGTCACAAGTCAATCAAAACAATGGCAAAACTACATGAATTGAACTTCGAATTGCTCCCACATCCACCGTATTCGCCAGATTTGGCTCCCAGCGACTACTGGCTGTTCGCAGACCTCAAAAAAAATGCTCGCTGGTAAGAAATTTCGCACGAATGAAGAGGTTATCGCTGAAACTGAGGCCTATTTTGAGGCAAAAGATAAATCGTTCTATAAAAGTGGTATTGAAATGTTAGAGCGGCGCTGGAATGATTGCGTTGCTCTTGATGGAGATTACGTTGATGAATAAAGCTAATTTTGAACCAAAAGAACCGTGTTTTCTTTATTAGGCCCGGGACTTTTCAGCCCATGTGTTACATATATATATATATATACTCTTTGTGGAAACATTATATGTTGATGAATAACTTTTCATTGATGTGATTTGCGATTTTGTAATTGCCGACTTAATGAAATAGTATATTTGTATCAAGTTCTGTTCTAAACTTGGCAAGAATGTCGCAGAAATACACATAATGTTAGAGAAACCATTCGGGGATGACACTTTGGATCAAACGCAAACTTACGACTAGTTTAAACGTTTAGCTATGGCCAAACCTCAGTTGATTACGATGAACCTTCCGAACGACCATCAACCAGCACTATATCAGAGTATGTCGTTGCTATTTGATACGTAGTTGTGAATAATTGTAAATAGGCCATCTAAGACATCTGTGTAATATTGTGGGATTATTGTATAGCACATGCTACAATATGCATGAAGAATTCAATACAAGAAAGACAGCAACCACGTTCGTATTATATACCATCTTTATTGTACAGCGATTTTTGATGGAAAACAACCTGACTGCTTTGAATTGGTAATATAACATACAGTAACCGTTGTATATTGAGAAGGAAATCAACTTACTGCTATTTTGGTTTAATTATTCCGTCAGTCATTGGAAATATCAACTACGTACTTCTAATTATTGACTCAATTTCAATATCAATGCCTACGATATGCCCCCAAAGAAAATTGGAACTTAAAAGGAGAGTTTATTTTTACAGTCCTGCGATACGATAACCAACCAGACAGCCAGCCCGACTGGCATATCTTCTCAATTTACAGTTCAAACTAAATTTACACCGTCGACCACTTGAAACCAGAAACGTCCAATTACTTGCTCTCAATCTAAAATAGACGGAAATCGCGCAAATGATGCATGGCGTAATAAATTTTCCACGCTAGAAATTATCAATACGCCTTGCTTCCTCCGTCAGTGGTAACCGCTATCCTCGATCTTTCCACTCATACGTAGAGAGTACCGTACGTAACTCGAATTTATAAACATTCCGGCTTGTTTCTGGCGTCTAAGTTTCCATCCTCTTCGCCTTCGAACCCAAGAACGCGCTCCGTTCCGCTTTAAGAGACTAAACAATGTGCAATTAAACGGAATTAGGCGTGGGTTAATTGAATGAAACCCGGCCATTATTATTATTTAGACCAATCGAGCGTGCTGCACACGAGATGAGATCATGTTCAATAAGGCTAATAACTCCGAATAGCTTAAAATGACATCATGCGATGTCGCGTAACGCCAAGTGAAACGGAGAAAAGTCAACGAAAGGGCGTTAAATTACCGAAGTACCGTGTCCGATATACGCCTTGTAACCTCATTGTTTCGGGAGTAGAATGATGCAGCTAGTCAATGGAATTAGATGGATATTAGGAAATGTGTCATTTATCCTTGTTATAATTGATGATTAAGTTTGTAATTACTGAACGTCTTTAACGGACCAAAAATTAATTTTGATAGTAGTAAAGTAAGTTCCTACTCAGCATATTACGATAATGATTTTAAGAAATTATAATCAAACTATTAGAACATAGAAGCTGATATGGCTTAAACATGTTTAAAATACAATTACGCCATTCTTTTATTTCCAATGTGTTTTAGAGATAAAGGTAAATTGAATAGACAGCAAATTAAATTCTTTTCGAAAACAGTGAGTGGTTCGCCAGTGAAATGGGAAGATTTGAATATTTTTTCAGCACACTATTATAACAATTGCAAGGACTATATAGTTGTGTAATTCATACACTACCGCTCAAAAGTGTTTAGGCACCCCTGTTTTCATGAATTATTAATATAGTATTATGTTTACCAAAAAAACATTATAATAAAATGAAATACGTATTTAAAATGTAGTTCAGTAAGATAAACACCCATTATATCGCATAAGGTTTACTATCATTTACCTGCACTTGGTCGGATTACCAACTGTTTATTGCGGTGCAATTACAATAACAATCTCTTTGAATTTACTGGGTAAATTTAGTCATCTGTTAGATTGTAGGTAATAATATTTAAATTACCTTCCTAGAAGATTATAGTGAAATCTGTAACCTATGGTCAGTTGCAGTGTGGTATTTACTCTATTCACGTGAGCGAAATATCGTGTGACGATTTTTTAAAATGCATCAGCGAAGAGAAATTAGAAACACGTGCGCTTATAATAATAGCTTATCATAAAAGTGGCATAAGTAATCGACAAATTGCCAAAAAAAATTAAAATACACCACGGTACGGTTACTATAACGTAAAAAAATATCGGGAAACTGGCAGTCTTCTTAATAAAAGACGAAGTGGAAGGACAAAAGCGACAACATCTGCAGATGATCGCAGAATAGTGGTTACCAGCAAGTTAAATAGACACAAAACAGCCCCGGAAATCACCGCAGAATTAAATGTTGGTCGCCAACAACTAGTCAGTGTTTCTACAGTCAAACGTCGCCTACAGAAAGCCGGGCTCCACGGACGTACTGCGATGAAAAAGCCATTACTACGCAAACAAAACAAGCAGAAGCGACTTAAATGGGCTCGTGAACACCAACACTGGACCATAGAAAAGTGGAACAACGTTCTATGGACGGATGAGTCCAAATTTGAGCTGTTCGGAACCAGAAGACGCATATTCGTAAGAAGATGTGTAGGTGAACATGCTAGAGAAGAGTGTATTGCTGCTACTGTGAACCATGGTGGAGGTTCTGTCATCATTTGGGGCTGTTTTGCTGGCACTAATGTAAGGGACATTGTGAAAATTGACAGTATATTAAAAAAAGAAGGCTACAGCGAAATTTTGGAGAATCACGCAATACCTTCCGGAATTCGACTTTTGGGTCAAAATTTTATCTTCCAGCAAGATAATGACCCAAAACATTCCTTTAAATTATGTAAAGACTATTTACGCCATTTAGAAGAGGAAGGAACTCTCAAAATTATGGAATGGCCTCCCCAGAGCCCCGACTTGAATCCAATCGAGTTACTATGGGAAGAACTAGATCGGGAGGTACGGAAATCGGCTCCGACAGCAGCTACTGACGTGTGGAACAAATTGCAATCGAGTTGGACCTCAGTAACACAAGAAACTCTGGCAAAACTTATTGCGAGAATGCCTCGATTGTGTGCTGCAATTATTAAATCAAGAACAGGTCACATAGATGAAAGCAAAATTTAAATTAAACGTTATAATTTTCACATTTATTTAATATATTTTTATTCATGTACGTGTATCTGTACATAAAAAATAAATATTATTAACATTTTTGCTGAGTTTTTATAAATTTTTGCTGTCAGTGAGAGCGCCTAAACACTTTTGAGCGGTAGTGTAGGTATCGCAGTAAACTCCATCCTACACAAATTAATTATTTACACGGAACGCAGCATTTCAGAACCATATGGACTTTCACTGTGAATCGAGTTACCGACTAGTCAATTTCCTGGGATACCTATGATACTATTAAATATAAAGTAGTATAAGTAGTTCATATTCTTTTTAGTGGGATCACTAACAACGTAATATTCAAAGAAGAAATTAAGAAAAGGAAGCAGAACTACCGGATTAATTATTTCGAAGATTTCCTTTCATTACACTGGTACAAGTTTGCGTATCGCATGTAATACCATGTAAACAATAAGCCACCGAACCAGCATTTACGCTCATAATTATAATAGCTATGCACAGATGCAGGTAAATTTTGTAATAGTACGCCGGCAAACGGTAACAAAGTCCCAAAGGCACGCTCCATCATTAAGGCTCTATATGCAAAACAGTAATGCATTTACCCTAAATAATAATAGATGCATACATATAAGAAAACGGGATTAGGTAAGCTCATATGCAGCTGTACCAACTGCAATTTTCGGTTCTAGATAGTATGTGCAGCATGCATGTAAGCATGTTGTATAACAAGGTTTTTATAGATCTCGTTAAATATTAAACCAAATTGGAATAATGGCGAAGTTAACTCGTATTTGGGTCTACGGTTGTGCTTATAATGAAAGAACAATTTTTGAATTGTTGCTAAGATTCAGAAGTATATAATTCATTTTCAAAGTTGATAAGGAATTTTGGTTTACGATTTCGTCAAATAAAGTGATAATTGAGTAACATACCGAAATTTAACGCTTCAAATGGTCCAAGAACCATTTCTCCTAAAAACCTTTTCTAGGTTCGCTCCAATCGTTATTCCAATTGTTACACAGACTTCCAGTTGGGGCAACAATATTATATTTTCTATAACATATTACTAACGGGAAAATATTCAAGTCCATATATTAATTCCGAATCGCCAATTTCACTGTTTACATCGTATATTTCTGATACCTAACAAAAACATGAAATAACGTAGTTTACGAATTTGTTGTTCTATATTTTATAGTTCGTATGGATTTTGGGATTACACTGCCACCATTAACACAGGAAACAAATTTTTAGTTCTTATCGATTGGAAAAATATAACCCTTTATCAATATTTAAATTGTCGTTAAATATTGTGACAACTCTTGCCATACGGAAAATCTGTGACATTATGTCACAAATTATTTATGAGGGTTGTCACGATTGACATTGGGAGCAAACAAGTAGAATCGGTTTCAGTTCTTTTTTCTTCCGTTCCCAGAATATTTTCAACTTCTTAAAACCCTCATTAAAATGTAAAATTTTCATTAACCTTGACAATTAGATATATTGTAATGAATTGTCTAAGGTGTAATGAAATTAAGATGTGAATCCTTGAATTTAAAGTTTTAAATATATTCAACAAGAAGTAATGAAAAAGTCAATAAACAATGATACCAAGCATACAAATCAACTATCAGAATAACGTAAAATTTTAATTAACCTTAACTTACAAGTTTAACCTCAACATGTAACCAAACCTAAATTAGCATCGAAACTAACCTGTTATTATTCATGACAGCGCTAATTAACATCAGAAGCTTGACAGCGACTAGTTGCCAGACGTCGCGATTTTTGTCACGGTTATAAATGATGTACATCGTAACTTAGCGTACCCCGACCATCTTCTATGGTAATGGTATTATTGATTCGTAGTATTGACGAGTTCATTATAAATTTTGTTGATAATAACGTAACATAATTACGCGGCAAAAATAAGTGACCGGTTAATAAGAACTAAATACGATTTTATTTTTGTTTACTGATAGTACATACGTATAACTCCATTTAGTTTTATTTAGTGTTAAATATTATATTTATTTAAAAAAATAGTCTGTACTGCCAAAATTATTAGACCACGATGTTAAAAGTGATTCGATACTACAGTCGAAGCTGGTTAACACACTTGTCTAGCGAACAGGAGCTGTGGGTTCGAATCTTATCGGATGCCGTGAAATTTTTAGTTGGACAATTACTTAATTAATTTAAACATATTAAGTTGATTATGTTAAGGCAACAGAAATTGCATATATTCATTTTAATAATAATAAATCAATTTATTGGTAGTGGGGTTACGGCAAAATATACATAATAAAAAGGAAATTTTTCAGAGTACTACAAATCTATTACATTCCAACATAAAAAAACACTTTAGACGAAGTTCGATTTTAGAGTGTCCTTATACATAGCGAAGTAAATAAAAAACAGCACATATGTTGCTGGAGCAGATCAAACTAGGATTAATACAAGCTAAAACAGAATAATAGTTTATGTAGAGAAGTTGTAGCAATAAAAGATAGGATTTAATTTATATATAACCTAAACATTTAATACCGCATTTTAGAAAACGCGATACTGGCCCGTTTAATTCTTAGCGGTAACTGAAAACAGTATCGGATTCCCTGACCAATATAATCGT
Source organism: Trypoxylus dichotomus (assembly GCA_023509865.1). Classification (NCBI taxonomy): domain Eukaryota; kingdom Metazoa; phylum Arthropoda; class Insecta; order Coleoptera; family Scarabaeidae; genus Trypoxylus; species Trypoxylus dichotomus. The sequence goes on from CM042078.1 coordinate 52,050,994, forward strand.
TCCTACCACCGTGTCCACAAAACTTTCCGAATACGCCGAAAATGTGTTAGTTATTTTTTGCCACACCCTGTACAAGATAATAGATAAACAGGATAATAATCTTGACAGAACACCGTTCAACGTGGTTCAGTTCACACCGCGAGGCACCGTTGTTTCAGTTGCTGCTGAAAAGAATTTATTAACTAATCGCCACAAAGAAGAAGGCTTAGGCTTTGCATTAGAGTTTATCACAAAAGATGAAAATTTTTGGAATCGTGTTATCTTTACAGACGAAAAGGTCTACTCACAATGGTAGAATTAGAGTCGTGCAATGTCTCCGACAGCAATACGATTGAAAATTGTTAACAAATTACCACCAGTAATAAATTTAATGACTACTTCCGAATTACCAACTTAATCTATCATTTTGTACTGGATGCTGTTTGACAAATAATTGGTAAGATCTTGATAACGTCAATAAGATAAGAATTCGTACCATCTTGGTTTGTTACTCTTTACAAGTTTCCCCTATTATTATAGGACTGCTACAAAATTAACTAGTTATTCAACAATCACTAATAATAGCTAGCAACTTTTGCATTTTACGTGAAGATATTAAATTCTAACATACATTTTCACTTAAGAATATCGTAAAGAACTACTGTTGCAAGTCAAATATTGTTAGTAACACGAATGCTTTATAACCTCAATTAAATACTTTGTGAGCAGTTAGTGTTTTGTTTGAAATATACATATGGGCACGACAGAAACACACTTTGGCATAATTTCTTTATTACGTTTTATACGACGATAATCTAATAACCTAGTAAAACGTGCAAGCTGACATATCGCGAAATCCACTTCGCTTTAATGTGCTCAACTTCTAAAAGACGGTTATTTGTCATAAACTAGATTTAAAGTAAATACTCTAAAAACAACAACTGCTTTAATAGGGTTTACTGCTCGTAATTTTATTATATTTTAGTTGCGTGAGATGTTTTAATACATACTTACTTTTAGTACATACGTCGTTTCAATCTTTTAAATCAAAACATTACCTATAGTGTAGCATGTTATCCTATGTGATTTTTTGGATACACTATTGTTCATAAGCTTACACCATCCTGAAAGATGCGCTTTAAGATTTAATGACAGGGGATGTGTTAGAAGTTTTACATACTGGGGCATAGAGGGCGCCATTAATCAAATGTCAAATTAACCTAGATCCAAGTATCAGTAAGATACATGTAGTGTTTTAGCTACAACGAGCTGTGAAAATTGATAAGTTGACAAATGAAATTACACTGAGAACATTTTCGCGCAATAATTTTTTTAATAATCTTCGAAGACAATTGGAGATTCCAAAAACGTCAAGTCAAAAAATTTTGCATGAAGAATTGTGTTAAGAAAATTAGTTTTCCGTTGAATACCTCATTTTCTGACCCAACAACAAAAGCAGCTAGGCTGAATTGGGGTCAAAAACTCTAGACCACTTCATCGTCGGAAACTGTAAAAGCTTGTTCAACATCGTCAGTGGTAATGAATCTTGGATTGGAGACGTCAGTCGTCTGTTTGTGTGTTTCAAGGCAAAACCGATAAAAGTTATCTGTTCTCGAAGTGTCTCCAAAAAGATAGTCGCGACATTTCTTTTGAAAGTAGGTTACGTAGCAACAATTCTTCTACAAGATCAAAGAATTGTTCCTGCCGATTGACAACCACTTCTATGCCGCAAGTCATTGCTAAGCTTCGAAAAATCAACCCCGAACGACGAATGATCCTCCACCAAGACAATGCAAGTTCGCAGGATGTAAGATAATTGAGTTTTTAACGCAACAAAACGTGGATTGTTAGACCATCCTCCGTACAGGCCGGATCTAAGTCCCAACGACTTCTTTAGCCTTCCGAAAATCAAGAATGGACGGCGTGGTTAAAGGTTCCAGTCGTCAAAAGAAGCAGTCGGTGCTCACAAAAACGCAATTTTGACTGTACCAACAAACGAGTGGGATAACTGCTTTAAGTTAGTTCGAGCGCATGCAAAAGTGCATTAATTTTCATGGAGAGCACTTCGAGAACTAATAAAGTCTCTAAGAATCATCTACTGTTTTATTCCAGCTCTATACGCAAAACTTAAAAGGTAACCTTCGCATAAAGGAAATAATACATTTGTAATGAGAAGAACATGTGCATACATTTGTTAGAACGTATAATACTAGGAACTTATCTAATCTATGACAAAGAAACAAATCATTCAGTAAAAGTATATATATACGAGCATAGATATATAATCCAAATATTCCAGAGACAACAGTTACGAATCCTATACGCATACATGAAAGAAACTATAATAAATTTTCAAAATTTCGCAGTAAATCTTTGAATGGCATCAAAGCTATAATCATCACGTTCAAAACATACAGGAGACGTAGCTGGTGATACACTAACGACCAAAATTATTAAGGACTGCTGGTGCTCAGATGTCTGCAAATAGAATTCTTGACATAGTGAATGCTTCACTCGATACAGGTACATTTTCGGTAAACTGGAAAACATCGTGCATTCTTCTAATTCCTAAAGTGGCAGAGACCAAAGTATGTGAGGAATTTAGGCTTATTAATACTGCACCAAGTTACAAAAAAGTTTTGGAGCTATGCGTAGAAGACCAACTACATGATTTTTGTGAGCGAAAGAATCTGATTCATCATAATCAATCAGGATTTAGAAAAGGTCATTCATGTGAAACTGTTATAGTGGATATATGTCACAAGTGGTTGCAAGAAATGAATAAGGGAAATGCTGCCATAGCTTTGTTTTTGGACTTCCATAGGGCTTTTGAAACCATTGATACGAAACTACAAATAAAGAAATCAGGAATGTAAGGTATTTGTGACGAGGTTAAGGACTGGTTTGATTCATATTTAAATAATAGAACTCAAAAAGTGAAATATAATAATAGGATATCTAATAGTTTAAATACAATAATGGTGTTCCACAAGGGACGGTGTTAGATCTCTTATTGTTTACTTTATACTAATGATTTATTGTTAATAATGAAAGGCTGTAATATATGTATGTTTGCAGATGGTACTATGTTGTACGTAAGTGGTAATACTGTTGGAAATATGGCGATGATTATAAATAATCAACTATCTGTATTATATCAATGGCTGTGTGCCAAGTATTAATGTTACTAAATCAAAATATATGACTAAAGATAGCATGCATAAGTTAAAAAATATAGATATAACCAGGATTAGGATAAAAATTGATAATTGTGATTTAGAAAGGGCAGACAGTATTAAGTACTTGGGGGTTACTTTAGAACAACATTTTTTAGGGTTTATTGGTAGAACTAGTAAACATTTATCAATGTTATTTATAAATCTATAGTTGCACCACATATAGAATTTTGTTCCATAATACTTTTTAATCCAAAAACGAATGAGATTCGGCAAATTCAAAAAATTCAAAATAGAGCAATGAGAATAATTTTAAAATGTAACAGATATACCCCAGTTAAAGATATGTTAATTACACTTAATTTCATGAATGTCCGTTAAAGAATTTTATTTATTTATATATATATATTTTGTTTCTACTGTTTATACATAATATGAAAAATAATCTACTTCCAAGTTACCTTAGTCAAAGATTGAAAGCGGTTCATGGTACTCATGCTTACAGCAGTAGAAACTACAATGATTTTTATATTATTTGCTTTCAAAGAACACAGTCTTCCAAAAACATATTTGTAAATGGTCTCTATACAGTACTTTTCCATATGAAATTAAAACTAACAATAATAATACTAGTACCTTTAAGAAATACATATTTGTGTATACGCACTGTTGAGCATTACAATTGATTGTATATTGAATTCCTTTGTTTATGTAGTTTTGTATAGCTTGTTACTATCCATCTATCTATCTATCTATCTATCTATCTATCTATCTATCTATCTATCTATCTATCTATTTAGCATACCATTCCTTTGACCTATTATAACTAGGTAACTGATGATCTACATATTTTTTCTAATAACGTACGTATAAACATGCATTAATACCTTTTATGTTCAGTTTTATTGGAATAGCTATGTATACGCATTTTAGATTATATATAGATGTCGCCAAAATCAACATTCAGCACTTCATACATCACTAGCTATTACTGTATAATCTATATAAAAGTAAATAAACTAAAGGTATAGATAATAAGTATTGAGTTTGAATGTTCTTTATCGATACTGTAGATGAACGTGTCACCGCATTTAATTTCCTCCCATCAATAAGATAGGCACCGTTCGACAGTCTTTCTAACCAGTCTCGCATCTCGTCCATTTTCCTGAACAAAAACACCGGTTTCTTATCGGGGCAAGTGTTCACACCGATGTAGATTCCGAGGAACACCCAAATATTCATGATACCACACGTTAACGGCGTTCCAAGATCCATGCCGCATAAATCTGGAGGTTCTACGGGCTTAACGCAAAGACACGATCGGTATTTAGGGAATAGCTTGTTGCATGCGGTATTGCTCATCAGCTGAACGTCAACCTTGGTTAATAACATGAAGTACACCGTCGTTTCTAGCGTTAAAAGGGAATCGTTCCAAGTGAGAACGCTGCATTCTAGCTGCGTTTCGAGTATGTGCGTGTTGCCGTAGAACATCACGGCCGGATGTACGAAATGATCGTAGTAAATGTAGCGTTCCAATTCGATCAGTGCGAGATCGTATACGTCCGGTAGCTGTTTGTAGGATTCGTGCTTTATCCACCGTACGATTTGCCTGGACGAGTTATCTCCGCGATAGACTTCTGAAGTCACCAGGGCCACGCTCAACGCCTGACCTTCGTAATGAGGGTACTCTGAACATCTGGCGTGTGTCAATATGTACACCGAATTCACTATCAGGCCAGTGCAGAGCGGCGGCTGACTGGAGTTCCATAGCGAAATAATCGTGGTATTCTCTTCAACGTCTGGCTCTCTCAATCTCACCATGGATTGGTACGGATACTTGAGGAGGAATTCCGTCAGCTCATTTGCGCATTTCGATGAAAGAGTGAAATAAACAAGCAACAGGGGTATACTTCCGAGAAACGAGCTCCATAACATAATCGTGTCGCGAAAGTAAACTTTGCGGTAAACGAATGGAAGTTTGTAGAAAGAGTATTGTATATTTATAACCACAAATGTGTTTTGAAAAGAATAAACGTCAGTTTGTCACTGTACGAGTGTGTAATGAAGTTAGTAACAAATGGTTATTTATCGCTGTGTGAACTACACTGATGTTTACGATTTGCATTTTAAACAGTGAAAATACAATTCACTTGTACTTATGCACAGGATATATATATATATATATTAGGTAAACAAATAAGCTTGTGCGGTTTTTTATGGTAAAATATACATATTTATTAAGAAGCAATAATACACTATTATTCACCGAAATAATTACGCACACTCAAGGACTTTTTGCGAACGCGACACCAATCAATCCTACTCACTCAAAAAATTCTTGAAAAGTTGTTTCGTTCAGTCATCTAATCGGGTTTTCATAAACTATTTGGCAATGTGGGTAAAGAAGGAATTATAAATTTAGAGAGATTTAAAATGAAAAAATATTAAGATCCTTATGAAATGTTAATGTTATACTTTATACATTCCAAGCATGCGGATATATCTGCAGAGTAGTACTGCAGAATGTATTCCAAACAAACGATTTCCAAGTCCCAAGCGCTCATATGATATATTCAAATTTTCTTTAAGTCCAGATGGCGCCATCAGGCCCCTAAATATTACAGATTTCTCACCATGTTTAAGAGTTAGGAACAAACTTTCTGTTTTCACCGCTCATTTGTCTTAGGCCATACTTTTCCTCTGCTATCTGAACCGAAGATGTATTTACTTTCATGAGTAAAGCGGACAGTTTTTCAAAATTCTAAATCTTTGTCAATGTATTTTCTAGCAAAATCAATCCTTTTCCGTGTATTTTGTTTGGAAATCAGAGGTTTTCTTCAAGGAATTCTTCCGTTAAATTCATTGCGTCGTAACACCGTTCGTGCAGTTTCTGCATATACGGCTTCATGGATAAATTATTGGATTTCTTCTGCAAGTTGAGGGTCACGTGTTCTTGGACTCCTCTCAAGGTTTTTCAAACATTACGTTCATTCAAAAGTCTGTCACAATCAGAGCATGGTTTATTAAATATACATACATTTGAATTGAAATTATTTATAAGGGTCTAAATTGTTGCACGAATTTACCAACAGTTTTTGCTACTTTACTATACAGTTTCCCTTATTTCGTAATTTTACAATTCAAATGTCAATTGATATTTTCTTTCTGTCAAGCATATCGAGAGACAAAAATATTAAATAATAGGCTACTCACTCTTCAATAGCTTGTCTGAAAAGTCCCGGGCCTAACAAAGAAAACACGGTTTTTTTGGTTCAAAATTAGCTTTATTCATCAACGTAATCTCGATCAAGAGCAACGCAATCATTCCAGCGCCGCTCTAACATTTCAATACCACTTTAGTAGAACGATTTATCTTTTGTCTCAAAATAGGCCTCAGTTTCAGCGATAACCTCTTCATTTGTGCGAAATTTCTTACCGGTGAGCATTTTTTTGAGGTCTGCGAACAGCCAGTAGTCGCTGGTAGCCAAATCTGGCGAATACGGTGGGTGTGGGAGCAATTCGAAGTTCAATTCATGTAGTTTTGCCATTGTTTTGATTGATTTGTGACACGGTGCGTTGTCTTGATGAAACAACATTTTTTCTTTGCCATATGCGCTCGTTTCTTTGCAATTTCGGCCTTCAAACGCTCCAATAACGCTATATAATATTCACTGTTGATGGTATTTTCTTTCTCAAGATAGTCGATTAATATTACATCACGCACATTCCAAAATACCGAGGCCATAACCTTTCCAGCCGGTTGTTGTGATTTCGGGCGCTTTGGACGAGGTTCACCAGTTGCTGTCCATTCAGATGACGATCGTTTTGATTCCGGAGTGAAGTGATGGATCCACGTCTCATCCACTGTCACATATCGACGCAATGTTACGTTTACACATGGCCAAACACTGCTCAGAATCATCAACACGTTCTTGTTTTTGGTCAACAGTGAGCAAACGCGGCACCCACTTTGAACAGAGCTTTCTCATAGTCAAATTCTCATGCAATATAAAGCCAATACGTTCTTTTGATATCTTTACGATGTCAGCTAACTCACGCAACTTCACTTTTCGATCATTCAAAACGATTTTGTGGATTTTTTTGATGTTTTCTGGTGTTACCGCCTCATTTGGACGTCCACTGCGTTCTGCATCATCGGTGTCTCTACGACCACGTTTGAAGTCAGCAAACCAATGTTTTATTGTTGTTTCTGATGGAGCGGAGTCCCCATAACACTTTTCAAGCCATTGCTTCACTTGAACGGTATTTTTTTCCCATCAAGAAGCAGTGTAAAATTAAAACACGAAATTGTTTTCGATCCATTGTTTTGAAAATAAGACAAGTAGCGTGACTCTTAGCACAATAACTCACAAACTAATAAATAGAATATCATGAAATTTTAACAGCTGTCTTTTGAAGGTTAGTACTAACTGAGAGAAATGTGACTGCAATAAAACTAGCGTCATCTATGTGTTAGGCCCGGGACTTTTCAGCCCATGTGTTATATAGTGCTATAAATAATAGATAGGAAGGACCTACACATAGAAGGACTACTACATATATCTTGATTTTTGTGATGCTTTGTTGGTGGATTTCAATGTTTTAGTTTGCAAGTGCGCCTCTGTTTTTATTTTCTGTTAGTGTTATGTATAAAAGTTAAATTTCCTATCGTTTACTATAATATTGTAATTTTAAATAGTGTATGTAGACTTTTGTGTGTAACTGTACGGACTAATTCAAAATAATATGATAACACAATCAACCTGAGCTTTGTTTTTATTTTAACCTTTTATTTTAATTCCGTTTATTTTAATTTGCAATAGCCTAAAGCAAATACGATATTATACTGGTTCAATTCGATTAAAAATAGAATAAATGTTACCTCGAAAACTAGATATGTCTATCGTCAATACGATGGTCTTTTTTTCTATAAATAAACGCTGAATTGGGCGTGTTATTAAATTTTCATTATTGCAATTTCGAAATGTCAATTCTGGGTAAATTAATTATTCCATTTGAGTTCAAATGTCGACAGCATTTTTTTTGGAACGCACGGTGAATCATTAAACACATCCGGCGACTAGATAATTGTAGTTGCTCTCACTTACAACTCTGGCGCTAACGTAGGGCTTTCAGTATCCTCTTAAATTTATATAATATAAAGTACAATTACTTAATTTGATCTCCAATTATGTAATCGTAGTGAATAGGGTTGTTGGATTTGCTCTATGATACAACCTGATATTTTTTAATATTTAAAGATGTCATCTTTTAGTTACAGCAATCATTAATTTTTACTAATTGACTATGCAAAGATATACAGTCATCGATCGAATTAATTGCCCTGTATATTTAGAACAAGGTAACTGCTAAATAATATCTCAGACTTTCACGACCGTTTGTTATAATCGTAACGGTTGTCGGGCTACGCCGTGTCACTAGGTTTTTTGTGCCTGACGTATCTCGAACAACTGCGGTTCGCATTTTTAAAGGTACCTTTGAAATTAATATAATTAATTAATAAATTAAAAGAAACTAGTGTTGGAGCAACCAGTTCAATAGAGTCCACACATCGTTGGCTTTGGCTTTGCACGCGCAAAGCATGATACGAACCAAATTGGATAATGACGTCCAGAATGCAGAATTCTTGGTATAAATTAATCCAAAATGGATTACGACCTCTGCTAAATGGCCGTTATAGCTTCGACAACCACCGTATACGTTTGAAAAAATGACCAACTAGTCTCAAACAGCGCGTTTCGAAGTAGTAGCAAGTCAACCTCCCAAAAGTTATATTTTATGTTGTTATTTGAAAAAAGTATGAAGTAGTAAGTTCCAAGGGAACGCATAAGGTAGAATGATGTGAATTCTTAGGAACCAAGGGGTTGTACGATATCTAGTTTGTCAACAATATTTATTAGTTATTGCGTGAATTGGTTGATAATTATATTAGTGATAATTATATTTGTGGTGGATCCTTAATTGTGAACAGCGCCTTAAACTTCCTACAGTGTTTAATTTTCAGCCGACTTCAATCCATGTTTGAGCAAACGATCCGTTACGTAACAATAACACGTTAAATCAGATATACCATCCACAGATGCGCGATAAAAGGTATCTAGTTCGTGAATACTTTTATCAAAAGCAATTGTGATGCGCTCATACATTGTTCGCGCTTCAAATACGCCAGTTGGGGTGCAGATGTCGTTGATGCGGAGATCCATTTGCGCGCGATAAAAAGCTCACAATTACATGTTACAAATTACCATCGATTCCTCGACATTCCCATACTCCTCTCGCGGAGTCGGTACGGTATCAACGAGCGCTAAATGAAAACAAACGTAGATACGTACCTATAGGCAGATATATACGAATAAGCACGGGACTCGTATCGTTCAAAACTGTACAACAATCGACTAAAAAGTTTCTCCTCTCCGGCTTTAGTTTCTGTCCGGTGAATAGACTTCCGCGGTTTGTTTTCCGCATCTCCATTGTGCGCGAACCGAACAGATGCGTTCCACAGTCGCCACTCGACTTATCAGCGGGTCCCCCGTTTTGCCTACGTAATCATTAACGCTAATGCAAATAATAAACGCGACGATAGTATTCCGGTTTGGTCGACCGACGACGGAAGGGAATATCGCTCGATACCCAGAACTACGGACTCGCTTCTGTGTTTATGGACGTACGCAAAGTAGCAGATAAAACTAGAGTAGCTTTTAGCGTTAGATACATCTCTGAGTATGCTAAAAATGGAGTGCATTTAGTAAGTCCACGTCTTTAATATGACATGCAGGGGAATGTTAAATGGGATATTTAAAGACAGTAAATGTTGAATTAAATCGCCATCTAGAGGTAGCATAAAACTAGGGTTTTGAGTTTAACTAACGGAAATAGGTGATTCTTATCTAATCTTACAAAGAGAATTAGAGGAAGTGACAGAAGACAATGAGACGACAATAGTAATGGGAAGTTCGACTAGTAGAGTGGACAAATACTAAAACAAGATGAATAGGCTATATGGAAAGACATTTGGAAGAAACAATAAATAATAATAATCATTCATTGCCCAACAGATCCAGAGCCAACTACAGGCCAAATTTACAAAATTTTTATTTAAAATTCAAAAATACAAAATATGTTGCCTAGAATAATATTTGCAATAAAAAAACAGAATAAGAAATATGCTGTATGTAACAGTACAAGGAAACAAGGGAAAAAGGGAAACTCAAAAAAATACTTCAAGAACTCGTTTATTTGCGTTCCTCATCATGTAGCTTACTATATGCAGATGATGAGCATTCAGTGATTTCCCTGAGCGAGGTATTTCGCGAAGTATGACAAAAGGACAATGTCATTGGACGGATATTTACTGAAAATTACGTGTCCAGCTCTGTCAAAGAGATTCGTACAATTTGGCGCTCCCAAAATTCCTCCATTCATACTTGATAATGAAAGCGATTGATCATTTTACTAGACAAATGATAGTAATTGAGATATACATGTGTACTTTTAAGAAATATATAAATAAATTACTATATATGTCCACTACCAAAAATCAGCCATATACTCTCGTGTTACATTCAGTTATTTTTGTATTCGATCTTTATATAACATCTGTCTAAATTTCAGATTCACAGTAACACTGCACAGCACCAATTTTAATCTGTTTGCCTTACATAATAGAAAAGAACTGAACAAGCGCAGCTCATCCGCGCTGACGTTGATTTTCTTCAGCACTACCGACATCTAATGTAAGTACAAGGATGCCGCCAAGGCGAATATGGCCTACTTATTATCCGTTGAGCGCTCGCCACCTTTTTCCATTCGACTTTATTCCTTGAATGCAGCGCACGAACGGATGCTCTATGCAATTCTTCCGGTTAGCCATTCCCAGTGTTTGCCGAAGATTCCCTTATTAAATGAATCCCGAGTCTACACGAAATGAACAGAATCGTTGTTTAATCCGTTTCCTAGTCGAATGTGTGGATTTAAACTTGGATAATTTTACAATGGCATCGTACTATGTCAAGTTGTATGGAAGCTGGTCGTATGGTTTCTTGCTAATTTATTTAAAAGGATGATCTTTTAATCTACTTCGTCTTGTTTGCTGTACTTTTTTATTTTATATTCTGATTATAATATAAAGTATGACTATCAGCGAATTGACTATTGACGACAATGTCAATATTAAAGTATAAAGAAAAATTAAGGAGCAAATTGCATTTTATATATTTTAATATTTAAAATAATGTCATTTGGGCTAAACTTAATAATGGGAGTTGAATTGTTTATGTACAATAACTAACTAAAAAGGATCCATTGAAAAAGATGTTCCATAGTAGCTTTTAATTCATTGGCTGTTATGGCTTAACTTCTATTGCAAATATTCCTCACCAACTTGTCGCCCAAACTATAACAGTACCGCCTACAATATTTCAATTCGCCACAGTTGTCACAGTTGGTCGAGCAGTCAAAGCGTAACCATCACAGTTTCGTCTAATTTTACATCAGAAGGAGATGAACCGCAATTCGAGCTCAAGAGGGAATTCCCGCACTGAAATGGAGAAAAAAATCACCAATTTAGATGAACCATTCCTACGGGAACTCATCCACAGGATTATAAACATATACTAACAGGAATTCGGAGAAACAAGCGAGCCGAGTAAACCGAAAACTGAGGAGTACATGGAACAAACTAAAAGGCATAAAAAGAGGCGTGTAGACAGTAAACCGAAAGAACTGCAACCCATAGCGGTCCGCAATAAAAATATTGGCAATGGACGATTCAAACGTCGAGGACATGCAGGAAGGACCGGACGACGAAATACAAGAAAACACCAAAGAGCAACAATTAAAGAAAAACGAGGGAAAGAACAAAACCGTCACACCGCAGAAACAAGAAACACAGTCGCACCCACTTAGAAGTAAGAATATAACCGTCACAAAGAGTACATGTCAAATGGAAATTTGAAGCTACTACGACTTCTATAGGAAAAGATGCTGATATGTTAAAATTATGAACGGCGTGATTCAGAGATTCAGAACATTGGGATACAGCGTGAATTTCAGGTTGCACTGTCTGTTTTCACATTTGAACCTATTTCCTGACAACCTGGAGACTGTCAGTTAGGAGCAAGGGGCGAGGTTTCGCCAGGATATTCAAGGAATGCAAAAGAGATAGGAAGAATGATGAAATGCTCCAATAATTGGAGATTACTGCTGGATGCTGTGTAGGGATTCGAAACGCACACTAGAAAATCCAAGAGACAGACATTCCAGACCTAGCGGACAAGATTTTATTGACGTGTATATGAAGTACACTGAAAGGTGAAATTTAGTAGTAAAACACATTTGCACAAATCTTGAACTGTATACATTCTTCGAACACAATATGTGATCATCGTTGATCTGTAGAAAAATCCTGATGTGATGAAAAAATTGCAAGTAATTTTTGAAACCAGCGGTACTGAAACATTAAGAATTAATTTTTAAATGTAAAATAGCTCTTAACAAGTTTTAATGTGTAGACAAGTGTAGGTAATCTGACGCATCTACGAGGGCGAATGAAATATGAACCAGACATTTCTTTTTAGTGTCCACTAGAAGTGAGTGGCGTGACGTTTTGATATGTACAATGGTCGGAGAAATAAAACTTAATTTACCTATCATCGACCATTTTTCAATATGGATTTCCAACAAGTATCGGCCGACTCAATAGGGTTTTGATATGTGTTGGGGAGGAATGTAAGGTGGAGGGAAGTAAACCGGTTCGGTTCACCAGAGCAGATGAGCAACGTAAAATTCGCTGCAACAACGTTTTCAATGACTCAAGTCTACGACTGGCACAAAAAAATTTCCGATGGCCGGGAGTGGAGAACGACAACCATGCACGTCGACTGCGGACGAAGACCAATGAGGTGAATATTCGTGAGATCCGTGAGATGACCGAAGGCGTACAACTGATGGTGCATACTACTGCCAACTGCTTGATGAAGTGAAGCTGGCCTATCGACGAAAAAGGCGAAGCGTGTCTATTCGAAGTACGATTGACCCAAAATAAGTAGGACAAAATGAATTGAAAAACACTGGAACATCCGCCCTACAGTTCCGATTCGTTACCGTATGACTACCACTCGAAGAAGAACTGGGAGGTCACCACTTTGACAACGACGAAGGTGTGGAAATGTTCGTGCGCAATTGGTTACAGACACGACCACATTTATTCTATGATGAAATAATTAAAAAACTTCCGATACAATGGGAAAATATGTGAATAAAAGAGGAGATTGTATAGAAAAATAAGGTGTATTCAATTTTTTTTACTGTACCCATAAATACTTTAAAACCAAAGACCGGTTCATATTTAACTCGTCTTCGTATATTTGTATGCTTTGAAAATTGAGTAGTGGTTATGTTATTGGTGATTGTAATTGGTCAATGAAAAAATCGTAATAATTAGGCATGGTAATTACAATAAAATCCTGAAACAATCGTTTCGTTCGAATTTTGCCCATTGGAACATAGCATTGTGTCTCAGCAAATAAAGATGGGACGCACCTACACCATTCTTTTCTATTTCACAAAGCAAACGTCTTATACACTACGTTTGCCTTACCTTGGCTCACTTCACCGAGTAGTATTTTAGCGAGTACACAATAAAAGTTAAATATTTATATAACGGACGGGCATAGCGAAAACGGCGGCACATCACAGAAGAAAGATGGTGGAGAAAAGGAATTGACGGGGGATGAAATACGTTAAATTTCGTCATTATTTCACTTTCTCCGCGCATATGTGTGCGTAACGTGATGTGAACGGCGAGATCTCGAGCAAATACCCACATGACATTTTCAATTTAGGCGCTTTATCTGTTTAACATGGCTTCACGGACGACTGCAGCGGCACATAGATATATACGTATATATGTAGTTATATACTGAGAGAATACTTAGATATATATTCGCGAAAGGGGGATTCACTCTTGCAGTTCTTGCCGGCTACATAGAGCTGGCCGTCGAGCTTTGATATCGGGCGCCCAGCTTTCGGTACAATACAATACGATACAATGTAGGAAAGACCAAATAAATCTCATTGCGAGAAACGCTCTATATATCTTATATAGGACGCCTTTATATATGATATCGGTATTTTGCATCCCTCAGTAACGATCGCATGATGTTCAGGCAACACTCACAGAAATGTATTGTAACCGCAACAATATTTATTGCATTCGATATGATATTTATTGTAAAAAAGTGAAAATAAGAAGAAACCTATTCAACATCAGATTCTATACTAACAAAGCTACAACATTACAATGCAAGATTAAGAAAACTAGTACAAATAAATAGAAGTGTTCGATTTTGGTAGCGAGGTAGAAGCGTGGAAACATATTAATAAATAAGCACCCAACGAAAAACATTTTTATTTTCATCCGAAGATGATCATGTGAAATTGAAACTGTTGCGGATCCAACACCAAGAGTTATCTCAAATGTTTGATAGGTGCATCTTGGATCTTCGTCGATCATACGTCCACCCTCTCAATGTTTCCAGCGGTAACTAATTTCATCACCAAATGCGAGTTGCAATTATTCAAGACTCTGTTGTTCACTTAAACCGATCTTAAAATTGTAGGAAATCATTGCGCGCACATGTTCTCTTGATAAGTCCATGTTTCGACGAAAATTGGACATGGAAATTGTAACACCAAGAAAGAGTGCGATTTTTTTTGCCAAACTTGGCGGAAACGTATTTGAAGGTAATAGTTGATCATTATTTTGTTGTTTTCTTGCCATCATTTCTGACATTAATCTCAGCTGTATTTCTTGCGTGCTTTGATTCAATTTTCGAGGTTTCTTCTTGTCACATCTTTGGTCTAACGTGTTTTGAGGGTTTCATTATGCACAGAGTAATGCAACGTGGATATTACCACTAACCGAGCAAATTCGATCTCTGTCGAATGGTTGACTTGCGCGAAGGTAGTTCCTCGTTCAAGGAAATTGTAAGTCGGCTTAACCGTAACCAATCCACCACCATGCGCTATTGTCACTCATGAACTAGGGAAGACCAGAAAAATCGTCAAAGAGGGATCGGAAACCGAAGAAGAACTAATGAGGAGCAGGAACGCCATTGTCACCTAATGGCACTAAAGATCGGTTTTTTCGTACTAGGTCAAGGACTCTAGACTTACAATACTATCAAGCACATCCTATATTACCACCTACAGTAACACCAACAGTTCCATTTGGAATTGTGGAGGTTGCAAATGCACTGGAACGTGACATAGGGTGGTGTTTAGTAATGACTCTCGATTTTCTATAGACCCCATGAGGGTCTGAATGTCACGATATTCAAATTTCTGTTGAAGAATGTATATACCAAATCGCGAGAGTTACGGTATGGGACGCTATAGCATATGGGAGCAGGTCACTCGAGGCGTCCTGAACGCCCACGTCAATGAGACTATAAGACCCACTCCTCCATATCTGTAGCAGCTCGAAGATCCACTTTTCCAAGAGGATAATGCCCGTCCCAACGTAGCACGAGCTTCTCAAAGTCAGTTCGAGAAACCCCATATTAATACGTCAAACGTGATTTATTACTTTGAGTGTTCCCATAAAATAAAATCGATATTGCAATTTTATCCTAGACACAGTATAAAAGTTACGGAAACTATGTCTATCTGTACGTACATATATCTTTGTACACCCGTATATAAGAATGGAGAATATAAACGCCAGAAATTCGCATTCGCTGTTACTACCTCTCTACCTATTCACTCCCACTCCGATAACGCTCTGTTGCGCTACCTCGCTGCCTTTTTGCTTTCGAGAACGGTTGGCTGTTTGTTCGATCCATTTTCCCTTTTCGCCTCATCTATCTGTCTATATTTATAAAAAAAATGTAATCGGTTATTGATACGGCTTTTATTTATTTCCGTTTTTCTTAAGGCCAGGAAATTGCTCCAGACCGTAGACGTTTATCGGTTATCGGAATAGTTGCACGAAATATGGTAAGATCGGAATAAAAATCGTCCTGAATTTGTAGTCATTTTGGAAGAAAATTCTATCTAAAGTATACTGTACAATATTAGTTCATTAGGTAATTTCAACAGGATGATGTTGAGTACAGGATAAATATTTTTTGAAAATTTCGATTTCAATAATAGGCAAGTCATCTCCTCCAAAAGGATTAATTCTGTCATCTTAGCTATTTTGGAAGACATAGAAAATCTTTATCTACAACATTGTCCAATACTCATCGCAAATGAATATAAATCACAAATATAATTTCCTATTGGAAATAAGACCGAAATTAGACGTTATATCAATGAAATACCGTCACATTTATACAACAGCGTTATAGTAAATTTTGTCAAAAGAGTACGCATATGCCAGCAAAGTCATGGCGGTTATTTACAAGGCATTTTGTTTCACAGATAATGCCCACTTTGCTACAGAAAACCATGTTTTATGGAACCTTAAAAACTTGTGCTTTTATTGCACAATCTTTAGCTGTATCTACCAGTTGTCTGTCAGATATGACCAACGCGTCCTTCTGAGATGCCTGTTGTCTCTGCTATCTCTTTCAGCCTTAATCCGTGATCGGCTAACACGATATCATGAAATTTATCAATCATTTCATCGTTGCTAGCGGTTTTTGGGCTTCCACTGGTCTAAAATGATTGACTATATACGTCATCAACGTCTAGCAAAATATTTCGAATTTCCGTGACCGTTTTCTCAGCCATCCAGAAGTTTTATCATTGCACGAAACTCGATTTTATTCATTCTTGCGAAACTACCTGACTTGCTACACAAAGCACACTCTTAAACAAAAACTATAGACAGTAGACGTCTGAAATTTTGACAGTTGCCGTAAAAAAGCTTTCCCTTGCCGACCAATGAATCCACTTCAACCTTCGTGCGCCATCTCTTGCCGATTCCGGAAACATTTCAGGTCGCTCTAGTACCTCTAATGAACTCGCATTCTTCCTTCTACATTTTTGCGATCGCTTTATGAGATGACGTCAGAAACTTTAGATCTTCTGGAAAGCCTTTAGAGGACACTTCTCGAGGAGGGGAAACAAAACCCACCAGTTTTAACTGTTTAAATACTTTTTAAATTTAAAAAATAAATATCAAAAGGACGAATATACTCTATTGGTCAACATCTTCCAAATATCAAACGTTTAATTTCTTTTCCCATAAAAGTTCGAATAACATTAAAGCAACCTGTACATATAATTCGACCGGTAGAAAATTGGTATGCGGTTGTACCTTTTCGAATGATCAATCTACATATATTCAGGCAATAAAAATAGAACAAAAGAGAAAATTGATAATAATATCGGAACGTGGTAACAACTCATATTTTTCGAACGCATAAACGTTCGAAATTGCGACGAAAAATTGGAATATGCATGGGTGGCGGCGGTGGCGGCGGGCGGTCTCTGCACTTATCAGCAATAAAATTACCGGTTTTATTGTAGCCGACGGGTCTCCAATGGGAACTGCGCAAATTGCGGCGTTTCGCTAAAATACGTTTTTCGTTTTTTTTTCCTCTGCTGCTCTGTTTTTAATTTCACGTGTCGCTTTTCGGTGATAGGTAACCCGATGGCAAGTACATAACCTGCCGGTCGGTTTTTCTCTCATCTTGCGATCCTCGACATTTCCTATTTCGCTTTAATTTCGACGGCGATGTGCATATATGTCCGTATATATATACATTCGAATGTTTCAGAACTTTTAAATTTTAATCGGCGCATTATTAAAGCGAGTAATGTAGAATTTCGAGCTAATTCTGCAGCGCGATACAGAACGCGTGGATCGACCACTATTTTTAACTACGGTGACCGCCGATAGAGTTCGCGCTGGTTGGATTTCAGGCGAAATTGAAATTTTGTATATTTATTTCGCCGTTGGGAAATGCATTTTTTATTTGTTTAACGACCAACTTTTATTGCCGGTAATTGAAAATTGAACGGACCGGATATAAAGTGTACGGGTATCCCTTTGCGAATTGGCCAAAAAAAAAAAAAAATCATCTGGATGCATTTCTGCGATAAATATTTCACGTAATTTATCAATGTTGGGTCGAGGAGTTAATCCTTGATCAAATATTTTTATGGCAACGCACTTGAATGTAGGGGGGTTTGACAAGATACACTACCGCTCAAAACTGTTTAGGCACTCTTACTGGCAGCAAAAATGTATAAAGACTCAGCAAAAATGTTAATAATATTTATTTTTTATGTACAGATACACGTACATGAATAAAAATATATTAAATAAATGTGAAAATTAAAACGTTTAATTTAAATTTTGCTTTCATCTATGTGACCTCCTCTTGATTTAATAATTGCAGCACACAATCGAGGAATTCTCGCAATAAGTTTTGCCAGAATTTCTTGTGTTATCCAGGTCCAACTCGATTGCAATTTGTTCCACACGTCAGTAGCTGATGTCGGAGCCGATTTCCGTACTTCCCGATCTAATTCTTCTCATAGTAACTCGATTGGATCCAAGTCGGGGCTCTGGGGAGGCCTTTCCATAGTTTTGAGAGTTCCTTCCTCTTCTAAATGGCGTAAATAGTCTTTACATAATTTAGAGGAATGTTTTGGGTCATTATCTTGCTAGAAGATAAAATTTTGACCCACAAGTCGAATTCCGGAAGGTATTGCGTGGTTCTCCAAAATTTCGCGGTAGCTTTCTTTTCTTAATATACCGTCAATTTTCACAATGTCCCCTACACTAGTGCCAGCAAAACAGCCCCAAATGATGATAGAACCTCCACCATGCTTCACTGTAGCAGCAATACACTCTTCTCTGGCACGTACACCCACACATCTTCTTACGAATATGCGTCTTCGGGTTCCGAACAGCTCAAATTTGGACTCATCCGTCCATAGGACGTTGTTTCACTCTTCTATGGTCCAGTGTTGGTGTTCACGAGCCCATTTGAGTTGCTTTTGCTTGTTTTGTTTGCTTAGTAATGGCTTATGTAGGACGCGGGCTAGGCCCGCATTATTTTATTCCACTAGGTTAAGTTAGCGTAGGTTAAGTTAGCTAGGTTTGCGTTCATATTGAACAGTTAAGTTGAGGACATCCGGTGTAGTGCCTCTGGCGGAGCACCGGAGCTAGGACACTTATTGTCAATTAGTTAAGTTATTATTAAATAAAGTGTAGGCGACGTTTGACTGTAGAAACACTGACTAGTTTTTGGCGACCAACATTTAATTCTGCTGTGATTTCCGGGGCTGTTTTGCGTCTATTTAACTTGCTGGTAACCACCATTCTGCGATCATCTGCAGATGTTGTCGCTTTTGGCCTTCCACTCCGACTTTTATTAAGAAAACTGCCAGTTTCCCGATATTTTTTTACGTTATAGTCAACCGTAGCGTGGTGTATTTTCATTTTTTTGGCAATTTGTCGATTACTTATGCCACTTTTATGGTAAGCTATTATAAGCGCACGTGTTTCCGTACTAATTTCTCTTCGCGGAGGCATTTTAAAAAATTGTCACACGACATTTCGCTCACGACGTGAATAGAGTAAATACCATACTGCAACTGACCATAGGTTACAGATTTCACTATAATCTTCTGGGAAGGTAATTTAAACATTATTACCTACAATCTAACAGATGACTAAATTTACCCAGTAAATTCAGAGCGATTGTTATTGTAATTGCACCGCAATAAACAGTTTATGGTAATCCGACCAAGTGCAGGTAAATGATAGTAAACCTTACGCGATATAATGGGTGTTTATCTTAGTGAACTACATTTTAAATACGTATTTCATTTTATTATGTTTTTTCGGTAAACATAATACTATATGAATAATCCATGAAAACAGGGATGCCTAAACACTTTTGAGCGGTAGTGTAGGTTAATATTTTCGACGTTTGCTACTAACAGATACCTAAGACGACACACCACAAAAAAGTTGTCTATCTACACTACCATCCATAAGTCCCAATCTAAACCTCATCGAGCTGTAGTGGGATGAATTCGATAGGAGGATTCTACTTCGTAGGCCAGCTGTGGAACAATTTACAAGAGGAATGAACAAATATGCCAAGTGGAGTCCTTGAAAAACTAGTAGGGCGGATGCCTTGGATTATGAAAGCCGTTCTTCGCGCAAAAGGGATGAACGGAATGTTTAAGAAGTTTTTGTTTACTTTTCGTTAGAATTACTTTTTTTACTTTAATATGGGTTTGCATATTTTCAAGTTTTTTATTTTTAATTTATTTGCGTGTCCGAGCTAATATGAACGGTAGTAAATGTCACGTCACTCAATTCTCAATTCAACTTTTGTGATTCGTTTAGAGCTACCAGGTTTTTCATTATTCCCAAATTTCGCCGGAGGTAACTCCTGAAAACAGAGGAAAACGCGAAAAAAAGGGAAATATTAATGAAAGCATCTGCATAAACACAATCGGCCAGATAACGTATCTAAATTGCCCGAGAACGCGAAAAATCAAAACACAAAACTCATTAGGCATGTAAAAAATGTAACGGCAACGCGTTGCGTAGTCGTCCGTTCACCCAATGAAAATCAATAGATATTCAAATATCCAAATCCTACGGATATAGGAGACGCAAAATAAAAAAAAACGGGGTTAGAGAAGGAAGATTCTGGACGAGGCGAAAGGGGAAAACGAGAAAAATCAACCTCGGTCGGCGGCGACCGACATTTTCCACTGCCTACCCGGCAATTGACGGCTGTCGCGGGGTATGCGTAACGCGATACACACAGGAGGCCAAGTTGCAAAGCGCAAAATGAAGTGAAATTACGTCCCGCTTTGGCGCGATGTGTCGAATAACGCCTGCTAGATTGGAGGGGTTGGAGGAACGCAATTCTAACTGAAAGTTACGTATTTACGTACGTAGGACGTAGGTGGGCGAAATCTCCTTTTCCAACAAAAGTGTTATAGGTAATATGTCGAGAAAATGGTCAGCATCCTTTTGGGATCGGTTCGATCGAAGGAAATCAATGTGAATTGATGACGTGGAATCAGGAACTATTTTATAAAGGAATGACACATTATTTCTTTTACTAAAGAAATGCGTTATTCTCAACTCAATTGATTGGACATTATAATATTCAGTGAAGATACAATTATCAGGTGTATGCATAAGTTTTTCCCGGCTTTTTGCTAAAAAGAAACACGTAGTTTTCAAGCAAAATTAATTTTCTTTTATTCAAAATATCGGCAATCGGCTTCTACACATTTCACCCATCTTTCAGGCAATTTATGGATACTATGTCAGGAAAACTGCTTGCCTTTGGCGTCGTGTCATTTTCCAACTTCCTCGAAATTGCTGAGGTGCTGTTCTGCAAGCGCGCACTCCATTGATGCAAAGAGGTAATAGTCAGATGGCGCCACGTCTGGGGAGTATGGCGGGTGCGGAAGGATGTTACACCCAGGCGATTTCAAGGTGTCCTTCACTGGTTTTGCTGTGTGAGCCGGCGCATTGTCGTGTAACAAATCACTTTGCCATGGCTTCTGGCCTATTCCGGTCGTCTTGCGATTAATGCGTTGTTTAAATTAATCATTTGTTGGCATAGAGTTGTATATTAACGGTTTCGCTGGATTTCAAGCGTTCATAATACACAAAACCGCATTGGTCCCACCAGACACAGAGCATGGTCTTCCTGCCAAAGCGATTTGGCCTTGGTGTTAAAGGACCGGGTTCGCAAGGTTTCCAAGATATTTTTTTCGTTCCCTGTCACAATTCGATACAAAAATAATTTCATTTCGTGATGTTGAAGGTGTATTTCACAGGTAACTTTGCGATTTTCTATTTGACGTTCATTCAAATTGTGTGGGACCCATTTACCGAGTTTGTTCATCTTCACCATTGCTCGTAATCATCTGCTGATTGATTCTTCTGACACATGTAATGCTTGAGCATTGCTATTTGAAAAATATAATTAAAACGACTTACCCTATATATTAATGTTGTACAATTTAAATTCTCGTATAAAATAATTGTTAATAAGAATCTATACTATATTAATCACTAATACACTAACTAAAAGCTAAACATAAATATTAGAAGAAAAATTTACCCAACCTGACAAGCAGCAGAAATAAAATGACTTGTTTCTCAAAACATGTATACATAAAACCATAGAGATTTCACCAGTAGTAAACAAATAACAGCGTTGCTTACCATTATGAAGCAAACTAGAACTTGTTTCACTCCACTTATAGTTTACTTCGCCACCTGTGATGTTTGTACTTTAAATGGCAGACGAACTAAATTGCGTGTGTGTCAATACTCTGCGTACTTTTCGCTGGCGTCAACTTTTAGTTAAACCGGAAACAACTTATGCATACACCTGGTACTTAGTATATAATATAATAAAAGAATGCCCAGGTTTAATGATTAAACACTAATTTTTTTTATTAAAATGGAGGAGTTGGGAACTTATTTCTTGAAAATTACAAGACCGTATTACCGTTATTATAGAGCTATCGGATGTATATTTTCCGTGACAGTCGCCATTTCTTTTGGAATATTCTCTTTTAATTAATTCAAAGAGCAAGCAGTGTTGCTGTATTCCTTTCATTTAGGGTAGCCCCATAGAAAAAGAATCCATTGGTGCCGGGTTTACATGTCGGCCAGTTTATATCGCCGCGACTAGATATCAATTTTCCAGGGAAAATTTCACGTTAAACGTATGAAGTGTCCCTCCATCTTGTTGAAACTTTGTAGGGCTGACGTCAAAAAGTTATTTATCATCTCCACACATCGCACGGAATTTATGGTTACTGTAGGACCTCTTCCACATCTGCCATCTTCAAAAAAGTACGGGCTGATAATTCCTTGCGCCAACATTGCAGCCCAAACAGGAGCTTTTCGTGAGTGAAGTGGCCTCTGATGTACTACCTCTCGTACGATTTTATTGCTTTAGTGCTTCTTACTAATAGATGCGCATTCATGTAGACCATATACAGACCCAGTAAGGAAGTATCTTGAACTTTTTGAAAATCTCCGTACACGTTTCTCTTCTCTTCGGATTGCAGATGTTCGTTCGACAGGATTTTTGAAGAGTGAAAATGCGTTTGGCATCCGCGGAATTTCCCCAAAATAGAATTCCACATGCCAACCTTAAACCAATGTAAGTATGATACGTTGCCAAGGCTGCTTCTATTTGGACTTCTGAAGAGATTACTCTCAGAGGGTACATCATTCCCGCAATCTTTTTGGTACGTGCATTGATATGTTCCTTCGAGCTTTGTTTGCTGTCCAATTGTAACCCTAAAACTTTTACATGTGGTGCAGAAGTGGTTTGTGCATTCTCATATTTTAATGTAATTTTTTTCAGTTTCACTGACCAAATTTTCTTCAAATCTTTGTTTTTTCTATGTTTAATTTAAGGTAGTTAGCAGTAAACCATTCTTCCTTGATGTTTGTGTTACCTATTTGTTACCACTATCGAGGCGTCATCTGCAAACATAGTGAGACTGTGTATAACTCTTCCTTTTCACCCAACAGTAAAAGGCTTAAGTAAAATTTTCCGACAACTAAATATGAACGTGTCTTTTGTGTCAAAAAACAACTTAAAGAATCTCTTAGGGAATCCCAAAGATAAACCGGAGATGATAAAAAGGTCTGGAATATACCAAATCGCATGCAATGATTGTGAGAAAGTTTATATTGGACAAACAAAAAGGAGTATCGAAACGAGGTTCAAAGAACATATTAGACACTATCGTTTCGACAAACCTGAACTATCAAGCGTAGCAGAGCATATGGTAAAATCCGGACATAAGATTGATTTAAAAAATCTGACACTACTTAAACACGTGAACTCGTATAGAGAATTAGACGCGTACGAAACGGTATATATGAAAAAGAACGGAAACTTATTGAACAGAGAACCACCCCCAATTGCACACTCGAGTTTGATGGATTTATTACCATAGGCCCTGTTAAAGATACGGTTCGCTTTCGGTCCTTCCTTTCCCGTAAAAGGCGTGAGGCCACCTAATAGATTGTAAATAGTCATATGGTTTAGAAATTTTAGAGCCTGCGTAGAAAATAATTTGCATGTGTGATACAGTTTTTACTTTCAGTCGGTAACGCGGTTGACAATGAGAGCCCACGTGCTCTCGAAACGCTGCGTTCGGCATAATTAATTAATTTGTGTGAGTGGAGTTTACTGGTATACCTGTGAATTGTACATCCACCAGTCCTTGCAATCGTCACTTAAAGCAATTGCTTGCAATTTTCTATCTTGTTTTTGTCATCATCTTCATAAATTGGTTTGATAATGATCGTCTTTAAGAGTTTCCGAAATTTACCGGTTTTAAAACATAAGTTTGATACACAACAGTGGTATGGCATAACACTACGTAGTTTATATCTTATTCGTTTGTGTAATGCAAACGGTAAAAGAAAAATGCATGAAACTTAAATGCTAATCTCGCTTCTTATTAAAGTTCTGCGTTATCCGAGTATGCATATTATTCCCATTTTAATTGAGAAGCTATGAAACGCCCGAACTAAAATTGAGTTTATATGTATATCAGTTTTAATCAAGAAACTTTCTACTGGAATGGGTGGCTATCCTGCATTAAGTAAATTTATTTAAACTACTCTAGGCAGTGTAATCTCCGGAGATTGTATACTTGAGAGACAATCTTAATAATCGAATGCTTGGTAAATTTGCCTTTCCGTCTGGAGATGATTTTTCTAAATAGCTTTCGCAATTGGTGTTAATATCAACTTTAATATGTTCAAAACATCTATCACGAGTGTTTGTTTTGTAGCAATAAACTACTAATTACATCTAAAGCGTCTATTTTAGTCCCAGATATGGTCATAATTCTTGGTTGCGTCATCACCCCCGTGTTCGTGCAGCAAATTATACATCATAAAGATATTAAACCACTATAGAATCATAATACAATTAACATGCCTGTAGAGTTATATTCGATGATAACATTTTGCAATCAGTAGCGTCAATAACACATGTACCAGGTTCTGTGACCTAAAAGCTATAGAAGGTTACAACACAAATTGTTGTCTTTCCGCAATAATAATCTTCGTGTTTATGATCCCACGAATTGATTAGTTAATAAATGCCTATCGTTAATGTAGAAGGATACATTTTGCTTGGCAGACACTAAAAACGCAAAAATTCCAATTAACAGAATACGGGAGGTTATAAAAACGAGCTTTAATAAGCTTGCTCCTTGATGAATATCTAAATGTTTACAGCCACGATTACTGGTAGATGCATCAGTGTGCGATCACATTCTGAGGTATAATCATTTTCGAGTCAACATGGGTAGAAATTTTCAGGTATCGCACTATGGCGCTTAAATATTTTTATTCCTTTCCAAATGAAGTAAATTCAACTGAATCCGATTTAACAATTTAATGCCTAAATATAGACAAAAAAACAGTTATATTTTTCATCTACTATTTTTCTTATTTAAATACTTCCATATACACTCCGCGACACTTGATTAAACGCAATATCTATAACTTCGTTAAAACAATACTATTTAATTTTTGTGCTTTATTCCGGCAATCTACTGCTATTTTGGGGAAGTATTCTAAATAAAAACTTTCTTTTCTTTACAATTTCGGCCTTCAAACGCTTCGATAACGCTATATAATATTCACTGTTGATGGTATTTCCTTTCTTAAGATAGTCGATGAATATTACACCACGCACATCCCAAAATACCGAGGCCATAACCTTTCCAGCCGATTGTTGTGCTTTCGGGCGCTTTGGACGAGGTTCACCAGTTTCTGTCCACTCAGATAACAATCGTTTTGATTCCGGAGTGAGTGATGGATCCATGTTTCATCCATTGTCACACATCGACGCAAAAATTCCGGTTTGTTACGTTCAAACATGGCCAAACACTGCTCAGAATCATCAACACGTTCTTGTTTTTGGTCAACAGTGAGCAAACGCGGCACCTACTTTGAACAGAGCTTTCTCATAGTCAAATGCTCATGCAATATAAAGCCAATACGTTCTTTTGATATCTTTACGATGTCAGCTAACTCACGCAACTTCACTTTTCGATCATTCAAAACGATTTTGTGGATTTTTTTGATGTTTTCTGGTGTTACCATCGCTGTCTCTACGACCACGTTTGAAGTCAGCAAACCAACGTTTTATTGTTGTTTCTGATGGAGCGGAGTCCCCATAATACTTTTCACGCCATTGCTTCGCTTGAACGGTATTTTTTCCCATCAAGAATCAGTGTAAAATTAAAACACGAAATTGTTTTTGAGCCATTGTTTTGAAAATAACAAATGTAGCGTGACTCTTAGCACAATAACTCACAAACTAATGAATAGAATATCATGAAATTTTAACAGCTGTCTTTTGAAGGTTAGTACTAACTGAGAGAAAGGTGGCTGCAATAAAACTAGCGTCATCTATGTGTTAGCCCCGGGACTTTTCAGCCCATGTGTTAGTGTTAGAGGCAGCTGCATAATTATTTAGAGCTTGAATTACGCATGATAACTTAGAATTGGAACTATTGTCCTAATCATTTCGAAAATAAAATAACGTTTTCGATCACATATTCACCTGAATTTGCGATTCCACACCGTTGTTCGGTAATAGATGGTGAGAAAAGGATGGAAGACGTTACGTAGGATGCGATTCTCCTCGAAAAAAAGGAGGGGCAAAATAAAGAAGCAAAAACTACGCGCAAATCCTACGAAAATAAATCCTTTCGGCTGGAAGCGGAAAAAAGAAATCAACGGATGCATATAGTGCGCGAAACCGACCGAGCGAAGACCACTTCAGATTCCCGATTGTTGTTTATTGGATTTTTATCCATCGTGCGTTCGCAGTATGCATGTTTGAATGTGTTCGTGCTCTCTCGGTTCGTAGCGAATAGCTTTCTGATGCGCAAATGCAAAATCGGATTAGGCTTTGTTCTGTTTTATTCTGAGAACATTCTAATAAGCACTACTTGAATATGCACATAAATATTGTAGAAGTGCATATGTCTATATATGGATGCATGATATATTAGCATTAAAAATTATGATGTACACTATCGTCTATATTAGTTCGGACACCCAATACGATGTTGTAAACTCTACTAAAAGATAATATAATTGCTTATGTATATAGATAACATTCATATTAGGTCCTTTATGAAGTTTATTGTTTACTAACTGTACAGGTAAACTTCCAAGAATATCGATTAGAGAATGAGCGAAAACCTATTATATTTTATGAACCAAATTAGTAATTTTTAGAATAATCCACAAATACGATTGTTTCTGGGGTAATACCGCAGGTAATAAATTCACAATACTCTTTGGAGTGGAAGCAGGGCACCCTAAGGTGTATTCTGTATCGATAAATGGTTCAGATTCTAAATAAACCTGCTTGTGCGTGCGTTAGTGTTAGAGCATATTTTTGTGTGTGAACCTGATTAATGTTATTAAAATTCCGAGAGGAAATCGCTTAAATAAGCGCTCTGTAATTGTTGTTTTTCATCAAGAAGGTTATTCAGTGCGTCAAATTTCAAATTGCTAAATTTGAAAATATTTGAAATGTATCCAATAATTTTCTGGTGTAATTGTGTCTGCATTTTTCCTCCTATTTCAAAAATAGACCATAGAAAATATTTTTTTTATTCTGTTAGAGTCGTTATTATTTAATTAGAATACCACATTAAAGATCTGCGCTTTACATAGAAGCATATCCACATCATCATTGTTAAATACATCAAACGTAATTTGGAGTTTTAATCTTGACATGATGTTGAAGCATTTTGTTCTTATTAAAAGTGTGTTTCCTTTTTAATAAAATCTAGATGCAGGTTTCCCAAGCTGCTCTTAAATTTCTGAGAGGCAGTGCTATTTACCATTTTGTTATAACTCTTCAGGGATCATAATACGCAACAAAACAAAAAATATATCTATTTAATATAGTCAATATTATGTGCAAAATAAAACAAAGAATATATTTACAATTACAAATAATTTATTCTATAAACGTAATATGAGAATGTCATTTGAACGTTAAAATATTTCAAAATTAGAGTGATGACATGAAATATAGTTCAATAAACCGGCTGCTTTTGATTTTGTTTGCCTATTTTAGCGTTAAATTTATTCAGTACGTTGGTAAAAATGTTATACGTCACCGATATGAATGAAAATTTGAAAAAGAGAATAGTTCCTTTTGTTTACGTGCAACTACGAGGGCGATCTGAAATATTTCCGGAATCGACAAGAAAAACGCGGTATTGGTGTGGTTTTTTATTATTATTTTTCGATGTAGTCTTCCCAAAGATCAACACACTTTCTCAAATGGTGCTCCAGTCTCTTCAAGCCGTCGGAAAAGTAGGATGCTTCGAGGTCTGTAAAATAGCCATCTGTAGCGACGATGACCTCCTCATTTGAGGCAACTCTCTCTCCTGGCAGTGATTTTTTCAAGTTTGCGAATAGGAAATTGTAACGCAACTTATTTAATTTAGACACGACGATGCGGGATGAATGTGCCGGTGGATTGTCGTGGTGGAAAAGCAATTTCTTCCGCCGCAAACGAAACCGTTTCTCCTTCAATACTGCATCGAATAGGGTCAATAAATCGCTGCAGTATTGCCCCGTGATCGTCTTTCCCTTTTGCAGATAGTCAATGAGGATCACATCTTAGGAATCCCAAAAAATGGTCGGCATATGGCCGATGAAACGGTCTTTGCTTTCTTTTTCGGAGCCGATTCGTTCGGAAAAATCCACTGCTTCGACTGTTCCTTGGTCTCCGGTATGTAGTGGTGGATCCAAATCTCATCAACGGTTACGAAACGCATGAAGAAATCCCTTGGATTGCGTTGGATCCTGGCCAGACACTCTTCCGAAACGGTCACCCGATTTCCTTTTTGCACGGGTGTGAGCAAACGCGGTACCCATCGCGCCGAAAGCTTTTTCATACCCGAAATTTTGTGTAGGATATGGTCAACGCGTTCTTCTGAGATGCCTGTTGTCTCTGCTGTCTCCTTCAACTTCAATCGACGATCGGCTAACACGACATCATGAATCTTGTCGACCATTTCATCGTTGGTAGCGGTTTTTGGGCGTCCATTGCGTGGTTCGTCACTTGTGCTTGTGCGGCCACGTTTGAACTCGCTCACTCAGAAGCTGATGGTCGAAAATGAGTACATCCGCCATGAACCTCTAGCAAAATATTTCGAATTTCCGTGGCCCTTTTCCCAGTCATCTAGAAGTGTTTTATCATTACACGAAATTCCATTTTATGCGAAACCGCCTGACTCGCTACACACAACACACTCTTAAACAACAACTATTGACAATAGACGTCTGAAATCTTGACAGTTGCCATAAAAACGGTTACCCTTGCCCACCAATGAATCCACTTCAACCTCCGTGCGCCATCTCTTGCCGATGCCGGAAACATTTCAGGTCGCCCTAGTACATGTAGAAATTTTGCCGAGTGTATTTAGTAGGCGTATAGTTCTACCTAAAGCCCTAAAGAATAATGTGATTTTGGAGTGGTATAAGGTCAATATTAGTACCTTAATATTAGTTTCAATTTGAGGGCTTAACCATAGGTAAGACGTCAGATTTCGAACGATAACAATTTTAGATTTCTCATGGGTATTAACCCGTATATTCCGAAACTCTCCCCGTCAAAGGCGGATGTATCCTAACCTATATAATATTCGTACGTTCGTATATACATTTACGTGGATATAACAATGTTCCTGCGATATCATTATACCTACCAGGGATTTGCGAGCACAATCGTAGCTCATTCTGAGCTCGTGCTAACCGCGATTATTTGACGAGAACCTATCAATTTATAATAGGTTACCTATTGTTATGGCGTTCCCTATACGCACCCAGTACTAGTTCTATTTCTCAATATACGTATGTAGCGCTAATAATAAAATAATTGTGCGCGTACCAGCATGATACGCGAAATGGTAGCATTCAAATATCACGAATTGATTCGACGCAAAATTAGCGTTGTGGTAACATTGGCCCGAACTAAGTAAATAAAGCATTGTGCAATTCGACTGCCACGGCCACGTGCAGGTAGCGTAGTGGTACTCAATTAACAATAGCTTGCGAGTTGGATGTACAATCGTGGACATTGTAATATATAAATTTTTTCGGCCAGCTTAGCGAACTTTTGGGAATATTAAAAGTTGTGCAAATTTATAGAAAATGTAAGTAGTTTTTCTTGACATAATTTATGCATATTATCACATTTGTTTATATTAACATGTTACTATGCCGAAACAACATCCTAATTTGCATTTTATTACTCAAGGATTTGTAAATGCTATGATTGTACAAACGTAAGCTGAAAAATTCGGTAACTAAAGCATAGCAGATAGCAATATTACAATGAAATGTAGTGGATTTGAAGCATGTGTTCTTTAAAACGTCTTTTCGCTGATAAAGAAAAATATTTCACAGCATGCGAACTTTCAAACATTTTTGGATTAGGGAACTTCCCTTGTTATTTAGGAACCTATTTTAATTGTTAACAAATTAAAATTTCTCATTTTTAAATAGCACAGATACCATTAGATTGTCCACAACTGTACATATGCGTATCCGCACCATAGATATGTGATTGTGTATGAGTGTGCAACGCGCTCTGTTGCGTTTATGAAAAATGTTCGAGTGTTCGTTTCAGAAACGATATGCAACGGTGACCCGACGAGGCTCAACAGGGCGTCGATATTGAGGGTACGAATGCGCCGCCAACGGTTTTATTGTTCCGTATGTACGTGTGCGAGTTGGACGGGTCGCGCACATTCAATGGTAACTGATTAGTTTCCGCCAGCCTCGTTCCAACATTCATTTTGTAATAGTTCAATAATCGGAAGTACCTAGATCGGACATGGGAATTTGAATTCGCATTCGGCGGATGGATGAGCCGATCGTCCGGACGGGGTTGCAGTTGGTCACGGTAGCTTTGCGCTACGGCTGGCAAGTGGAAGTGCCAGTGGCGTAGTCGTTATTAGTTATAATTCCGATCGTTCGGGCATCGATTATCGCCAGCATTTTTAGAGCGAGTTTTCTGAACGAAATTGATTGAAAGTCTCATCAATTCCGTATAAAAGCGAAATTCACTTACGTACGTAGATAATTCAGCTTCGATGGTTATATCACCACATTCAAATTGCGCAACCCAATGAGGAATTGCGAATTTCGAAAGCGCATTGTTACGCCAAGTTAGATGTATATCACCTAAGAATTTAGATGTGTTTAGTTTCTTTAAAGAAATACACATTGCAACATGAGTGTATGCATTTTATAATTCCATAGGTAAGCAATTTATTACCATAAAGAAGATGGCAGAGTTGGAGTTTTCCGAAAGTTTTTTGACTTTCCAGAAAATTATCGTCAAATTTCAATTACGATTAGTAAGCCAAGTTCAGCGTATCGACAAATTAGACAATACCATATATATTTCATCTATTTTAAGTTTTTACCTGCGTCATTCTTTTGTCGTATAAGTTAAAACAATCCATTCATTTGATGATCTTTCTCTAGTACTGTTGCTGAAAAAGGAAACAAGATTTTGCGCTTATCTTACAGACAAAGATCTTCTTGGTTTGATTTTATTAGAGTATATACAAGGATAGTGGTATATACTACCGCGTTATTCAAGTTGTGTGTGAACTGTTTACCTTCTGGCGTTGTCGGTTGTCAAATGTGGCTTAGCATCGTTTTCGTATTTACAATTTAATATTTATAGTTGTTTCACCCTTCTTCTTTACGTTCCCTCTGCAATTTACGAGTAATTGTTCTTTTCCGAACACAGACTACGACTACAAAGTTGTTAGTAAGTTATTTTGAATAAAGACAATGAATAGAGGTTAACGTTTTTACTATCGTTACAGAGAATTGCTGGAAAGCAGTTGAATTTCAAGACGCAGGAGCTTGTGCTTAACTTTTTGGCATATCTTGAGATAGAAGAAGGAAAC
Source organism: Trypoxylus dichotomus (assembly GCA_023509865.1). Taxonomy (NCBI): domain Eukaryota; kingdom Metazoa; phylum Arthropoda; class Insecta; order Coleoptera; family Scarabaeidae; genus Trypoxylus; species Trypoxylus dichotomus. The sequence continues at coordinate 52,083,129 of CM042078.1, forward strand.
GGGGGCCCTTTGTTGCCTTTGAATGCTCTGTATGAGGTAGATCGTAACATATTCACAATTTTCGATAAACTATTTATGCAGTCAAGAAAAGGAAATTTCAACTTCCTATTCTGTCATCTCTTAGACCTAAGGTATTTTGTACTACACCCAAAACCAGTGCTCTGCGAGGGGCAACAAAAATGGAAACACGAAATGCTGTTTACAACATGTATCAACAAAGTAACAACAGTTATATAATTGGTTTTTATGAAAATATTGTTTTAAGGTAAAATGTTACTTCACAAACCCTTAAGTATGAACTTAAAACCATCCTTTTCTTGGATGAGACATGAATTTATTTTAAGGGTAATAAGATTAGGACTTGGCAAGATGATACCATTAAAACTGTTCATAAACCTGAGGGTTATGCTGGCAAACGTGACAATTTAATAAGAAATTGGTATGAACAAGAAAGAAATGTAGTGGAGATGGACATCGAGTCCATAATAATTGCTAATCCCAACGAATCTTCAAATTCTGGAGAACAAATAGATGAGTGAAGTCTTCGATAACATCCTTTATTTTATAAATTCATAAATGAGTATTTATTATGAATGTTATTTCAAATTTGTTCTCTTGATACCTTAAAATGTCATTAAATAATAAAAACGATGTATGCTGTTTTATTAATAAGAATGGTTGTTTGTTCCCATTGTCAACCGTGTTACCGACTGCAGTCGGTAACACGGTTGACAATGGGAGCCCACGTGCTCCCGAAACGCTGCGTTCCGCATAATTAATTAATTTGTGTGAGTGGAGTTTACTGCTATACCTGTGAATTGTACATCCACACAGTCCTTGCAATCGTCATTTGGTTATTTGTTATTCAAAATAGAAATTCGACCCAAATCTACTTTAATCATTTACATATTCGTCCATATTTGTAATTTGAAATTCCTAACTATTTCAGGTTATATGTCAGATATTCAAATATATATATATATATTTTTTTCATTAAGTAGTTGCTGTAAAACATGAATAAATCAAAAGATAATTAATTTTTGTTAAAATAAAATAATTTGGGTTAGAATACATTAAATTTATTTTCAAATTAACTGTTTATACAGTATTTAATTAGACCCAGAAGTATCGATTTGTTTCGTAAAAAAAGTCACAAACAAAATATCTCTTAATTTTACTCATAGTTAAATAAGGTGTAATTTAATATGCAATATTAATTAGATTAAATATGTTTCTAAATTAATGTCAAATTATATCTGTGATGTTTATTAATTATATTTAAACACTCAATTATTTCGACATTACCCTACAACTGTTAACTAGACAGTATGTTGCTAGCATGTGGTTAGGGACAATACTCCCACTCCAAGTGCCTCTAATAAAAAGTATCACACACACGTATGGTACAGTACAAGAAAGGTACAGCTGTGACCATATGTATTCGCCACTCTCGTTTTGAAGGTGTTACACGAATATTATTGTATTTGTAAGAAGCAGGGTCGATGACGGACTTAACTAGGTACCTGGTAATGAGGGTTTAATGGTTTATTGTACGCCATTCTGAGTAAATTAGAAAATAGACGTAAAATTGTAATTTCTCAATATTTCTTCAGTCTTTCTTAAAAGTTGTAAGAGTAAGGTTGAGCTAGTTAGAGTGAAGATATTGTGTCTGTGATTTTGTCTGTGTAATACGATAGTATACAGTAAAAAGTAATGCCGAAAACACGCGAATTGACGGAGGTAGAGCGAGGACAAATTGTGGTGTTAGAAAAGCAAGGTTCTCGGCGTCTGCTATTGCCCGACAAGTGAAATGTGCGCGATCGACAGTTAGAATGACGATAAAAGGATACAAAGAGAGTGGATCTTTGACAAACAAACCGAAAACTGGTCAAAAAAGGAAGACAACTAGCAGAGATGAGCGAGTCTTAGAACGGATGTCTTTGCGAGACCGGAAAAAAGGGTCTAAACAGCTTTCCAGTGTGCTTTTCCGGCTACATAACGGTGCTATTTCTCCTCGCACGTTTAGAAGACGCCTTTGTGAATTAAATTTAGGTGGATACAAAGCTCGACATAAACTACGGTTGTCTCCGCAACAAAAGAAAAAGAGACTGCTGTGGGCTAAAAGTCACCGCGACTGGACCATTGACAATTGGGCCAATGTTATGTGGACGGATGAGTGAAATATTGAGGTAAGTAATACATAATTATTGTATTTGAGGTATTCTGTATTCAATTCCTGGTATCTACAGTGTTTTTATTCTTTTTAATGGGTTCCAAAATGTAACAGTATTCGTGTTTTTGTTGGTAGCTTTATGGTAAAGCTGGGCCTCAATACGTGCGACGCAGGCGAGGAGAGGCCTTCCATCCAGACTGTATCATATCGACTGTTAAGTTTGGGGGTGCAACAGGCGTCGGAGAACTGTTCGTCTGCGAGGGTCGAATGAACAGTCGGGCGTACATCGACATGTTGGAAAAAGTTCTGGAACCTTGTGCATTAAAATTATTCGATAATGATGAGCCAGAGTATTACTTTCAACAAGATAATGCACCGTGCCATAAATCTCGCGAAGTAATGCGCTGGTTCGAGGAAAATAACGTGCGGGTCCTGGAGTGGCCGGCACAATCCCCGAACTTATCGCCAATTGAGCATTTATGGTACATTTTAAAGCGAAATGTGGCTAAATACTCATGTACCACAAAGCAATGTTTAAAAACAAAAACATTCGAAGAGTGGAATAAAGTCACCCCCGAACAGTGCTACAGCTTAGTGAGCAGTATGCCCCGACGAATTCGTGCGGTGATAAAAGCCCAGGGAGGAGCTACCAAATATTAAGCAATAGCTCTATATATATGTATACATTCACAATGAAACATTTTCATCGATCAATTTTCTTTTATTTCCTATATATTCGTCGGAATAAAAAACAAAAAAGGGTGGCGAATACATATGGCCACAGCTGTATATTATTTCCATATATTACAATTTCCAACAGAATGATTTTGTGAAATAGTCATAAAACTCGAGCTTACGTTAAAGACTTAAAATTACAAAATTATTTTTTAAGTATTATAATCCTATTTATATACCTATTAAGACCATAAAAATATTTTCAATCAATTTTTCAGTGTTTCACTGTCAATACTAATTAAATACATATTGAGTATTATCTATCTCTTCAGATTTAATTTACATAAAATTTCATTATGATTTGCATACCCACTCATTCAACATTTGGTCATTTTATGATCAGATTTCATAATTTACTTAGCATGTTATTTGCTGTAATTACCATTAAATTATAAACTAAGAGTGCGCGTTTAGCATACGCAGTATTATAGTAATAAGCTATAGATACATACATACAGTTGTTTTCACAAGAGCGTAAACGGCGTAAATACCTAATTACACGATCCTTCTTAGAAAAGGAGGTATATTTCGTAAACAATTATGTTTACTTTATTACGCTAGAGAGTTTCAGGTCAGTTTTATTTGTGTATTCGTAAGAACAGGTCACAGAGTAAAATGAGTTCACCTTATATTAAAAGATTAGAAGCAGTATTTCTGTGTTCGCACCGTAAGGGGCCCAAAAAAGTATTTACATCGGTCGAAGGCATTTGTAGATAAGTGGGTTACTCGTTATAAAATAAATAAAAATATGGACGATTTGCCAGAACGTGGGACAAAGCGCGCGACTGTTAAACGCATGGATCGAGCAATAATAAACATTTTCCGAAAAAATCCGACTTTAACATTAAAACAAGGCCGACAGCGATTAGCTAAACGTAATATTAGTGTTAGTGTAGCAACAATACGTCGTCGATTACATGAAAATAACATTCAGTGGCGATATCTACTAACGAAACCACTTTTGAAAGAACATGTTGGAAAACGTCTAGAGTGGGCGCGCGAGAATATGACTCGCGATTGGCAGAACGTGATATTCTCAGATGAATCGTCCTTTTGGGCTTTTAGTCCTCAACGAAAAGTGTGGTCCGTCCGTGGAAAACCAATGCTACAGCGAAGTATTAAGCACCCATTAAAGGTGCATGTTTGGGGTTGCTTTAGTGCGTTTGGGTTTGGCAAATTGCACATCTTTACGGCTAATTTAAACGCTCAAAGAATGACGCAAATTTATAAAAAATGTTTATTACCATCAGCAACAAAGTGGTGATGATCTGTCGGTTTGGATATTGCAAGAGGATAACGACCCAAAACATCGCAGTCACCGATGTGTGTCATGGAAAACACAAAATGGGGTACAAATGTTAGACTGGCCTTCACAATCGCCCGATGCGAACCCCATCGAAAATGTTTGGGCACTAATGAAAAACCAATTCGAGGAACACCCATATTTAATTATAAGTCGCTCTGTCGAAAACTCAGGCAGATATGGAGGTCACTACCAGAAGAATATGCGAGAAAACTGGCGGAGAGCATGCCTAGACGATGTGAAGCTATTTTAGAAAATAATGGAGACTGGACTCTTTATTACTTCTGAGCGTAGTAGTATATATATTAATGTAGTTTTTTAATAAAAAAGTTTCTTTCTGAAGTGTTTTTTTAATACCGTTATTCCGTACACGCTCTTGTGAAAACTACCAAATTTATATGTACTCATTACACTTTTGCGGCGGATTGTACCTTGTCTAATAACGGTCTACTCATCTCACTCGCACACTGTGACATCGTTTCCCCGCCTGCGCATCTCACCGACACAGGTATTTTAGACGACCTGTACAGTGTTTTATCTTTAGTACTCTAATTATGATACTATGGTTAAATGTTGGAAAATATTTTAATTATTAAAATAATTTCATTCCACAGAGTTGTAAAACAATGTTAAATAACATTATACATTTAGCAAGCAGATTTACGACAGTCCTCTATTTTTCCGGTTTGTTTAATAAACTCGCTATTTTGCGGTATTTAACTGGGTTTCCGTAAATATAGCAATTAATTAATATTATATTAATATATATGTAGGTATTACATTTTAATGCGGTTTACCCCAACGTTTACCATTACAGAGCACATAATTCGGTCTAGTCTAACGACGTGTTAAACAAACCGTTCGTTTTTATTAACTGCACGTGCCGCAACCGTTATAATTTAATGTCGGCCGCCTCCACGTCGCTCGCCCTTGTTGCAACCCCTTCAAGCCCTCGCTCCGCCTCATACCTGACGCTCCGCACTAAACTAAATACGTATATTTTAGAATATCGTGTTATTTACCGGACCGACCGACGTAATTTACATTCATAACAAAATTTCATTACGTCAACAAGTGGATTCGTTCGGAATTGGTATGAAAATTTAGAAATATTATGCATTGTTTCCAGGACCGTCGAATTTGTATTAATTTATGAACATTTAATACTACCGGCATGTTTTAATCGGCTATTTGCCTTCGTTCGCTCGGTATAGGGCGGTTGTCGGCCGCGAATACGCGTAGAATAATTGGTATTAGCGGGCTATTCAATATTTTATGAAATTAGCGAGAGCAGTAGTCGGTTAATTCCTTTATTAATACATTCACATTGAATTAGAACTAACCGAACGTATTTACATATGTATTGGATGTAAAGTTTAATTTGCTAAAGAGAATGAATAACATCATCATCGTATTATACACACATTAAAATATAAGGATAAATGAAATTGTACCCAATTCATATTCTGTGACGGCCTATAGCACTTCAATTAAGAAAAGTTAAACACATCAGAGAAATAATCAACTCATTTGCGCGTTCCTCAACTCCGTATCATATGGAATACGTTCATATAGCATGCCAGGTTCTACTACATACCCAGAAGTAGGATAAAACTATTTAGGCGTCACCTGTTTAAAAAAAAAACTCTGGCACGAGAATTGGGGAAGAAATTTTGAGCGCCGGAAAAATTATGGCTATCGTGGTTTTGGATTGTAAAGGTGTCCTGCCCATCGACTACATGCCTAGGGGTGAAACCATAAATGCAGCGGCCTACTATCAGATGTTTCAACGACTTCGCCGTGGTATCTAAAACTAGCGGCGCGGAATACGGTGGAGTCATCCTCCTTCACCATAATGCACGTCCGCATGCAGCAGGAGTGACGCATGAGTTGCTCTTGTAGTTTCGGTGGTAAATTTTACATATTAGACACTATCGTTTCGATAAACCAGAACTATCGAGCGTAGCAGAGCATATGGTAAAATCCGGACATAAAATTGATTTAAAAGATCTTAAACTTCCTAAAAACGTAAACTCGTGTAGAGAATTAGACACGTACGGAACGGTATTTATGAAAAAGAACAGAGAACCACCCCCAATTGCACACTCGAGTCTGATTGATTTATTACCATAAGGCCCTGTAAAGGTTAACGGTTCGTTTTTGTTTCATCCTTTCCTGAAAATACACACATACCCGAGACCACCCAATAGATTGTAAATAGTCATATGTTTTAAGAAATTTTAGAGCCTGCGTAGAAAATAATTTGTGATACAGTTTTTACACTCAGTCGGTAACACGGTTGACAATGGGAGTCCACGTGCTCTCGAAACGTTGCGCTTCGAATAATTAATAAATTTGTGTAGAATGGATTTTACTGCTATACCTGTGGATGATGTTATATTTGCAAATTTAAAGTAATCCTTGTGACAACTTAAAGGATCTTTCGACGTACCTTAATAAATTTGTCGTAATATGAGAAAATTTGAATCCTTATGAATGACACTTTCAAATTTTCGTATTGCACTTCTTTTCGCCTTCTGTCGTACATAGGTGTGAGTGAACATCATCCACAATTTGACATCGAATCATTTTGTTTATAAATTTCAATTCCCTTCGCTAGTCTATAGCAATCCTTGCGAATACTTTCTAAATCCCGTTTTACCTGACTATCTTCAAACATTTTCTGGCTTTTCTTGATATCTTTAACGTGTTTCGGATCGAATTGTAAATCTATATCACATTACTGTGTTTTCCAACGCGTAGTAACCCCAGCACAACTTTTAAAATTTCATCGCTAGTACATTTTGCCACTCTTTTTGAAGCAAGTAGGACAGGGGATGACGGTTCAAACTCTTTTATTGTACGTACATACTATCACATTCATCACAGAATGTTTTCGGTTGTTTCGTCCACAATTTTTTATCTTTCAATTCTACTTTAATTCTTCTTTCAACATAGTCACAAACAGATGGCATAACGTATAATAAATTAATGTATAATCCGAATACTTGCTCCAGAAGGAGGCAAATCCTTGTTGGTTTAGACAACTGTACATTACATAGAATAAATAATAAATAATAACACAAACACCTATATCAAATATTAATTGTTCGCTGTATCGTTTTCCAAGGATTGCAGAACAGTGTTTTATACCTTTTAGGTAGCGTTCACACTTGCATCTGCTGGTACACATTAAATAGTTGTCGTACATTATTTAATTCTATCGCCTTCGTATTCTAAATTCGGCATACTCGCTATTACCTTTTTTAGTTTATTCTAAATACGCCGTTTCCGAAACGTACCCAAATGTTGCATTTTCCAAGTATGTGTGTACTGACAAGTATTCACAACGACCAGTCGAATAATACTGAACAAGCGTGCTTTAATACGGGTACTCGATTCTCCGTGCCGCGCGCTTCACCCCTCCACGGCACTGAAACTTGCCCCTTTTTGCCGAGGCTAATTATAACTAATAAAAATTTTTATAGAAAAAACGTTCTTTACTTTTACTGTTTTACTTAAATATTCAATCTATGCAGTTTTCTTCTTGTGTATTGAATATTACGTACAGTTATCTAGATTCATTGATAAATTGAGTTATTAAAACCCCCATTTCATTACTTCCAGGTTTCATTCCCAGGTATCCCAATAAACTCCACAAATTAATAATTTCTTCGGAAAAATTACAAATTTTAAATTGCCAATAAGAATACATTGCATTTTTGCCTGTGGTATAAATTTTATAATATATAGGGAGTTGTAAGTTGAGATTGTAGTTATATTAACACCACTTTTTAGTGTGTAATTGCGTATGAGACGGGTATCCGCTAAATCTTTCCAGTTTTCACTCCCCTTTTCTGTCTGTTCCCTCCATTCTACGAGACGCGATAGAAACACACTCCATTGGTACGTGCCTGTTGCTTTCAAACGCAAGAACGACGCAGCGGAGAACGATGGAGGGAAAGAGAAGGGTTCTCCCGATAACAATTCCAATTTACGGAATGCAGGCGCACAACACAATGAGATTTTCGGGATGATCGGAGAATAAAATCGGAGCCTCCACATCTCGCGCCTCGTATAATGAGTTGGCGCTAACACGAGAAACGGCAAGAGTTTCGTCCGTGTGCTTCTCCAATTTTAAAGGAAATCCTCGGAAAATGTTATTAAATTTTTTCGACGCGTACAATAGCTTCCCGGAGGGGGTTCCCGAGTAGAAGCGAGCAGTGGATACTTTTGTAAAAGAAATAAGCTTTAATTTTCATGAGGAACCAAAATTGTTTTGCAATAATGCTTTTGACAGCATATTACCATGTACTTTATTTACATAGTAGGTCTTTCTTTTAGGATAGAGTAGCGCGATGTCATATTTAACGTTTTAGCGAAAAAATCTTTATAAAAGCTTTATAAAAACATGCGATATAACACTGAAAAGAAGATATTAAGCTTTCAGTTCCTTTTCAAGGCTTTCATGCGTGCTTTCATGTTTATTGCGTTTTTGGACGACTTTCGTAATTTTTATCCGTTGGCGTTTGTTGAGTTTTGCTGGAAAAGCCCATCATGCTGAACTTTTAGGCATCATAGTAGCAATGAAAAACAAAAGAGCATTAGATCTAGAATAAAAACCAAAAATACGAATTTTCAGTAGCCGTGGTAACCAAAATTAATGAGAAATGTGTTTATTTCATTATTAATAAAATATTGTGTCTGTTGGGATATTACCATACACACTTCGGTTTATTAGTGTTCACCTGTACGTCATCCCCATATGAATCAATTCGTATCAATAGTCGATTCATTTTAAGAATGCAGCGTTTGGCAAGATAGGGTAAAATTATTATTTGTATAGTATATTGCATTAAAAACAGAACAAGATTAACACGCTATTTACGCAAAGACGTAATTTTGATAATAGAACTTAATACTAATACCTTAATAATAATCCGATACCTTATGTAATAGATGAAATGATAGCAGAAACTGATCGTACAACTTTAAGGCTGCCACCGTATCATTGTAATCTAAATCATATAGAAATGGTATGAGCTCAAGTCAAGAAATATGTAGCTGCAAATCACAAAACTTTTAAATTGCCAGATGATTAGTTGAAGGACTTTAATTGGTAACTCCACAAGCATGGAAAATTTCAATTGAACACACCATTTCTGACGAAAGTAAGATGTATAAACTATAATAAGGTCGTTGAAGATATGACGGAAGATCATCAGCAGAAATGTCCTCATTCAGTGATGATTCCGAATTGTCAATATAAAGCGATATATATATTTTAAGCCATTGGCACATCGTTCTAGAATTGCGATTTTTGTAGCTATTTCAAAATAAGAACTATTAAAGTATCTGATAAAAGTCTATTTATATGTGATTTATAATAAAATATACGACATATTTTATATAAAATGATTTCCTTTCTTTTAGTTGGATTCAATAAATTGCACTAAACTTACATGTATGTTTGTAAACATCTTACTAAAATATTTAGCATTAGAATTTAGAATTACTTTCAAAGAAACTGACAATTGTTATAATACAACTGATATTTTACCTTCAAATTACCGGCTATTATTTTTTAATAGTTTTCGCAGCCCCTAATCATATTAGCATCTCTCAAATTCGAAAGAATAAACCGCGTCATCGTAAATAGAAACGTCAAAACGACATAACCTCAAATTGTCATTCTAGGTCTCATTTAGATTAAGTAACTAGTATTTAATAAAGTTTATTGTATCGATATTTTTTACTATTTTAAACACGACGCCAGGTTCAAGAATTTATTAAGCAGTGTGTAGTTGAACACCAACTTTGCAGTATGCCCCTCTCTGTCACGAAAATTCTTTTGCAAAATGTGTTCTGTGGTTGATTCAATTGACAATCTATGACGCATCGGCAAACATTAATAAATCGAACTTTACCTGCGAATATTGCTAGATTAAAATATTAAAAGTGATCCGTTCGTACGGCAGTGGGTTCGAATCTCAGCGGATGCCATCAAATTTTTCATGTCGCGAATTAATTAAAAATTTACACACACACCACATTTTGCAGTTTCAGCCCACTGTGTGCCATTCGCATTTTTTCGTGTATCGCTAGGTTTGCATTGCCAGCATCACATTTTTCCGGACTGGTGTGATTTAAAATCAGAATACCAAAGTATACCGGGCGAAAATATAGCAGATGTTGAGGGCACGAATAGCTCAATCACCTAAGAAAGCTATCCGCAAGCTTTCATAACAAGCGTTGCTACAAAAGTTGCTTTGATATAAAACATGCCAGGCAATCCTTAAGAAAGATCTACAAAAATTTCCATACAAGTTCCATTACGTGCATGAGCTTTTACTCATTGATCGTGCAATCCGGCTTAATTATTGTTAGTGGTTTTTAGGTGCGACGAATAATGATGATGTTCTTGACAAATCCTTCTTTTCGGATGAAGTTTAAAGAAGAAAAATTTGATAGCTTCCTAGAGGGCAAATTTAGTCGATCATACGGTATTACCTTAGTCGATTGAATTTGTTAGAAAGAATATATAACTTTCCAAATTTGTGTATGTCCATTACCACACAAAAACCCGCTTACGTACACTGAATGAGATGATCCGCCTCTGTGGCATACATAATCCCAATTCAAAATGTACAAATCGGGTACAAACAGCGGCAATACGTGCTTATCCATGACACAATACGCGCTGTGAGTAGCATTCGGTTCCATTTACTAATGCTTAGTTAACAAACCTTCCGAATGTATGTAGCGTATATCCCGCAACAACGAAATAATAAACCGAAAATCTAAAATCTCTCGTATACATATGTGTACATACAATGTATGATGGTGAAATGGACAACTGGTTAGACTAACAATGAAAGACCAGTTCTACGGTTCTGTAATTATTGGTACTTTTCGACAAAGATCATTCTATACATCTTGCTAACCAATGTTTTAACGCTTTAATTCTATCACGAAAGATGGCTAGTTAACAAGTCTTCATCATTAGAGAATTTTTGCCAAATCAGGAAAGCTCTAGTGTTTGCAAATAGATTGAACTCGAAAGATAACAAACTAAGGTAAATAAAAGTCTATAGGAAGCAATATGGAATAACATGATATCAAACGAATATAATATGTCAGCATCAGGTTTGAACTTAATACGTAAAAGCCTAAATAATACACACTAACAAATACAAGAGAAAACGAATTTTTGAGAAATTTCTTCCAGCAATATTCAGCAATGGTTCCTTTGAATTTAACGCAGGAATTTGGAAAATAAGTTTGATATTAATAACTAAAAGTGTTTTATTAACAAAATAGTACATTCTAATAAAATATATACTGTTATAATGTTTTTTAAAAGTAACCCCATTTTGCTTTAATAATTGCCTAACAGATACGCCTCATCCTCAGAACTAATCGCTCCAAATTCGTTTATAGCATTCCACACTTCTTGAAGAGCATTATAGAATGCTGCTTTGTTAGTCGGAGATCTTTTCCGAACCGTACGATCCAAGTGGTCCCACAAGAACTCAATGGGGTTACAACTAGGGCTCCGTGGCGGCCAATCCATTAAGGAAGGGACTCCTTCAGAACATTTGTCTTGAAAATAAGCTTTCACCACCTTTGCGGTATGTTTCTGATTATCTTGCTGATAAATGAAACTTGTCCAATTAATTCACATCCAGTTGGCACCTCATCGTTTTCTAGGATTCTCAAATTTTGACATTCCTTCATCCATTTAACTAATTTTCCAATTCTTTCGCTTCCAAAGCAACCGTATATCATGATGTTTCCTCGTCCATGTTTCACTATTTTTGAATTACATTCGTCATTTTTTCTCCAGGAGAGTGACGAACAAAGGTGCGACATTTACTTCCGAATTATTCGAATTTCGATTCGTCCGCCAATGAAACATTTCTCCAATCATTTACACTCCAATTTGCGTGAGCTTTGCCCAATTTAGTCTGTTCTGTTTGTGTATAGAACATAACCGTGGTTTAATGTAGGAATGGAAACGGCAAAAACTTGACGTTAAAAAAAAAAAATTATTTTTCAGTATCATTTACCTCTTTTAATATTGAATTTGGAGACTATTCTACGAGAGAATTTTTAGATACTCAAATGCTGAATAATGGTTTATTACCAATGTTTGTCACCTTATATTTTTTTCAGATATAACTCAAAATTATATTTTGCCAAAGTTGGCTGACTTCATAATAAAGCTTGTTTTTTCTTCTATTCTACTTTACATCAATGTCAACATATTTTCAGTGGGTCGGTATTTTTAATTGCAGTTTTTGTAAATACAGCACTTTTGAAAGTAATAATAAAGATAATAAGTTGGCATTGCGATCTTTCGGTCAGTACTGTTTGTCAGCGTCCTTCGAAAAAGTAGAATCGGTTAGCAGAAGTCGCAGCATGGAGACCATGAGCAATCGTTCAGAAATTACCCAAGTATATGCCTCGTTTGCATGTATGTTTATTGTATTAGGACCTTTGTGCGATTTAGTTTAATGTCGCAATTACAAATGTTCAAAAAGTTTTGACCTGCTTGCGTGACTTGAAATCTAAAGCTACAGCATTTTTGCTTGGTCATTTATTTTATTTGTCACTTTATATTTTTTTGATATTGTTTATCTGCAAAAACTTGCACACCTAGCTGATACTGTTTCTAAATTAAATGATTGGGATTTCTCTTTACCAGCTCCAGGTATATCTATAATCAATGTACTCGGTAGAATATGTAGAAGCTATGCTAAAGAAATTCAATTTTAGGATTCAATGATTAGAGATGAACGAGTATATGTAAAGTTTATGGTCCTTTGAGCATGATTTTATTAGAATATGGGATTCAACTTAACGGCGATATTAAAGGAGATACTATCGAACATTTCAAACAGCTCTATTAACTTTCAAACACTATTTTACTAAAAGACCTAATATATGTATGGATCGTACACCTGGATACGTAATCCTTTTCAATGAGATATGGGTTCAAATACGTCTTTAAAAGAAAAGCTTACTGATTTGCTCCCTGACAATTCTTTAAATCATTCTTTTGTTGATTTTCAGCACAATACAAGAAATCAGTACCCTGTTTTGTCAGTAAAAACCATTAAAATATTGTTACCATTTTGTACAAATGGATATAGATGAATGATAAGTGTAGTGGGATTTAGTTCAGGTTAAACGCAAAACTGAATTAAATCTTAAGCTTTAAGATACTGAACCAAATTTTGAATTTCCTTGTACCAGTAAATAGGCATAAATATCTTGTTGAGGATCTTTTTCAAGTATAGCCTAAGCTTAGTTAAGATACGGGTGACATTCATTGATATTAAAGATAATTACTAGGATGAGTGTTCTGTTTTAGTGTATTTATTAGCTTTCATTTTTTGTAAGTTAAACTATCACATTAACTTTATTAATCTTTGTCCAAAAACGTTCTTTTCTTGAGAACTAATTATTTAATATGGAAAATAAATCTTAATAATCCAATTTTATTGTCTTATTCATTATATTACTAGCGAGTTCGCCAATTTATTCCGATTCTTAGAAGAGAGTCACTGGCAGGAAAAGTTTGGGAACCTCAGATCTAGAACAACAAAAAAAACCTGTAGAATTTCGACAGCATTAAATGTAATACGAAAGAATGCCATAAAATATTCACCGAGGTTTACGATCCATAAATCTACCAGCTACGCTTTATCAACTTCACTGCGCTCCATTCCCCAAAGGAAAGGTATTAGAGGGGGATATATACAATTAATGGCGTTATTAAAAATAAAAAGCGCGTTATTGATCAAAATTTACTACGTACTAAATTATTAGATTTACGAGGCGTTTTAAAAATGAAACAGTTTGTTTCAATTACACCTTTTCGGCGTTTAAAACGTTGAAAAAGTGAATTTATTGAACAATTATTCATAATTTTGTATTGTTCTGGTGTTTGGTTCAAATTCATTGGGATGACGTGTCGTGAGATGAGAATTAACACGATAGACAAGTATTTAAATCTAGACTAAAATGTCAATAAAATCATTGAATTTATTGAAAAGTCACTACAAGTATTTCAATGCAGCTCACAACGTGCAACATCCATGAAAAGCTCAATCGATTAGACTAAAGTAATGCTTTTGGACAGGTCCATACCTATAAAGAGATACGACTAGATAAACAGATATTGAACTCACTAAAACTTGCATACAGAAAGAAAATCATAAAAGGTTAGGCTATCGGAGGAAAGTATGGATTGCTAACCTCCTAATTTTAAAGTATATGACAGATGTCAAAAGAATAGTTGAGAATCCCTCTAAAATCTGGCGTACTTTGCCTACCGTTTATCTACTTTAGCATACACCACTCTGATTTGGGCGGATTTTTTTTGTCTCCAACCAATCCTGTAAAAAGATTTTCAAAGGAAAGAATTTACCAACAGCTCATACTATCTGCATCCACGAGTCATTGATTTATCACTTTAGAAACTCAAGAAAAACTAGTTATATGCTTACACAACTTGAAATGAAGCTAATCATTAATATCCTAAACTTTTTTTGACTTTCACCAAATTAGGTAGTGTCTTAACATAAACTATATTTCTAATTTTTCTCTAGTGCGGTATTTTTACATCTTATTTTGGCCCGCTTGAAAGGAGCCTAATGAATCTTGACCATTTCCAATGTAGCAACTGTAGATTGGTGCGCAAGTAACACTGGTGTATTAATGTTGATAGAGTTGATAGAGATTTCTTTTGTTTAAGTCTTGTTGTTTGTATTGAATAGTCCTTATGCATTCTAAGCTGTAACTAACCATAAATAAATCCTACAAATGATTTGGCGCCTTTATCGAGACAACTTGCAATAGCATTTTGTCACTTGCTTATAACTAGATTGTAAACCTATGATTTATATATTGTTTATGCATTGAAAACAAAAACATTTAGCCATAAAAAATATGAGGAAATTTTACCATACTACCAAGTAGATGTAATACTATTCGAAGTAAATCTTTTAAAGGGTTTCAGGAATATTTTATTTAACTTTAGAACAGAATTTGTACTTATAAACTATAACTAAGATAATTTACATTCAAAGTATGAACTTACGAGGTAAATATACGTATTAGGAAATGCATGCCTGGTCTTACTAATTAATTCATGTATTTCTACCCTTAGATATAACACATGAGCTGAAAAGTCCCGGGCCTAACATATAGATAACGCTAGTTTTATTGCAGTCACCTTTCTCTCAGTTAGTACTAACCTTCAAAAGACAGCTGTTAAAATTTCATGATATTGTATTCATTAGTTTGTGAGTTATTGTGGTAAGAGTCACGCTACTTTTGTTATTTTCAAAACAATGGATCAAAAACAATTTAATGTTTTAATTTTACACTGCTTCTTGATGGGAAAAAATACCGTTCAAGCGAAGCAATGGCTTGAAAAGTGTTATGGGAACTCCGCTCCATCAGAAACAACAATAAAACGTTGGTTTGCTGACTTCAAACGTGGTCATAGAGACACCGATGATGCAGAATGCAGTGGACGTCCAAATGAGGCGGTAACACCAGAAAACATCAAAAAAATCCACAAAATCGTTTCGAATGATCGAAAAGTGAAGTTGCGTGAGTTAGCTGACATCGTAAAGATATCAAAAGAACGTATTGGCTTTATATTGCATGAGCATTTGACTATGAGAAAGCTCTGTTCAAAGTGGGTGCCGCGTTTGCTCATTGTTGACCAAAGACAAGAACGTGTTGATGATTCTGAGCAGTGTTTGGCCATGTTTAAACGTAACAAACCGGAATTTTTGCGTCGATATGTGACAATGAATGAAACATGGATCCATCACTTCACTCCGGAATCAAAACGATCGTCATCTGAGTGGACAGCAACTGGTGAACCTCGTCCAAAGCGCCCGAAAGCACAACAATCGGCTGGAAAGGTTATGGTCTCGGTATTTTGGGATGTGCGTGTTGTAATATTCATCGAATATCTTGAGAAAGGAAATACCATCAACAGTGAATATTATATAGCGTTATTGGAGCGTTTGAAGGCCGAAGTTGCAAAGAAACGACCGCATATGGCAAAGAAAAAATTTTGTTTCATCAACACAACGCACTGTATCACAAGTCAATCAAAACAATGGCAAAACTACATGAATTGATCTTCGAATTGCTCCCACATCCACCGTATTCGCCAGATTTGGCTCCCAGCGACTACTGGCTGTTCGAAGACCTCAAAAAAATGCTCGCCGGTAAGAAATTTCGCACGAATGAAGAGGTTATCGCTGAAACTGAGGCCTATTTTGAGGCAAAAGATAAATCGTTCTACAAAAGTGGTATTGAAATGTTAGAGCGGCGCTGGAATGATTGCGTTACTCTTGATGGAGATTACGTTGATGAATAAAGCTAATTTTGAACCAAAAAAAAACGTGTTTTCTTTGTTAGGCCCGGGACTTTTCAGCCCATGTGTTAAACGACTTCTTAACACGCTTGTGAATGGAATTTACGCCAGCTCTCCTAGCGATATGACGTTGAGGGTGATTGCTAATGTAAATGCAGTGTCTTGAAAATGTGTATTATATAATACTTTAGATAAGTAGGCGACTAAACCTAAAATGTCACACCGATATAATAATTGGACGTTCCCTAGCGATAAGTTAAACCGCTACGAGTTATATTCAAATAGCAGCTAGTCGAAATTAGTCGACCAATTTGACTTGTGAATTAAAAAGTACCGGCTAAGAATTTTTATTTACCTATTGACGAGTTGTATTTATTGAAACGAAAAATTCACATATTTAATTATAATTTATAATCTAAAATTGCCTTTTATTAAGACGGGCCACAGAAACTTGTTTATTTATTCATGATATGATAAAGATTTTATTTGCAGCGCATTATATCGATTGTACATAGTGCGACAAATAAGTTTCGAAACTAGCCGTCGGAAAAATCATTGACAAAAACATTTGCCCTACTCAAACAATCATCGCCGTACCCTTGCTGCATCTACCAGAATGATTGCTGAAGCACTTTCACCAAGTTTTGCCTGAAATTTAATAACTGCAAAACACATATGAAAGTCATTTCGGGAGAAATTTCACAACTTTACTATTTATCGACCGATTGAAGTACAGTTGGTATTGTCGGAAAAAGGAACGTCACAGATTTCAAACGCCGGCCTGAAAACGTAGAAGGCGCTACTAGTTACTCAAATATAGTTCCAGCCTCGATACTTATTTGTTGCACTGTGCAGGTGTTAAGGACTTAACATTGTTTTTTGTATTTTATAAATTTTTTACTACTATGTATTTTATCTTCTTTGCATTATTATTTTCATTTAGAATATTACTTTTTCATTTTTATATTTATTTATTTTGCTCTCTTATATCCAATTTTATCTTAGTATGTATGTATATTACGCATTGTATATGTATGCAAGTCAGCCATTCGCATTACGCTAGCTAAAACTGCCTAATTAGAAATCATTCACTGCAACGTCGTCGAATTATTAATGGGAGTTTTCTTAAAATTTAAGGTACACAAGCATAGGCAGTCGTCTCCCGCGCGACGGTCGAGGTATTAGCGATCGTGTACTCTCGGTCACCTTTCGTACCTGGTCGTAACGTGTACAGTAACGTCGTCGTATGATTATTAGAGATTTCTAAGATTTTCTAGTTTTGGCGGGAATCGTCGAGGACGTTGTCTATACATTTATTTCTGGCGGGAGTCATTTGGTAACGTCGTCGGATCGCATGTATAGATTTTTTAATAAGTATAAATTCTCGATTTTCTATCATCGTACGTCGAGGCTACTGTGTCCATTGTCGTCTATACATATTTTTACTCTTCGGTTAAGTTTGTGTCGGAAATTATTTTGGTGAGATTGTCGGCGCGCATGTATAGACATCTTCTACAAGTACGATCACTCCGCTTCTTGCTGACGGTCGTTGCGGCCGCAGCGCCCGTTGTCTTTTGTACGTTTGTTCGGTCCTTGTCGTATCGGGACTTAGAAATGTTTTCATTTAATTGCTCGTCGTAGCGGACGAGTTTCACGGACCAGTTTTCTTATGTAGTGTCGGCATCATCGCTCCGTTTTACTTGTCGGTGCGCAGTTCGCACATTTGCTGGTTACTGGATTTTTCCCTTCTTTGGGGCGCAGTAGTAGAGAGCTAAAGATTGCACATAGCGTAATATTTCAAACGAGAACGCCTGGGTAGCTGTGACATTACTTTTGTATTGAGATCGGCTATTATCGCTACTGTCGCCCTCGACCAGGCGTTCAAGCTCTAAGAGATAGGGTGGGTTCCCCTATAAATGTGAATATAACGAACGTATTTGGTTCAAGTACAAATACATTCCAATAATACAGGGCCAAGTCCCTTAGGCAAATTTAAGACAAGGAAAGTATATTAGGCACCCGGAAAGGGACATATAAATAAGCATAGCACCGAGGTGCGCTTATAAATTTACGAAATAAATAGGGTTGGCTCCCCTATAAAAAGGTAGTGGTGCATGCAAACAAATAGAGGCATTAGTACATGCCTCTAACAAAGCTTCAGCGGAAGCATATAAGAGTTTAACCTTTTAAACAGAATTAAGACATATCTTTGCAACGTACATGCTGAGGCATTACTTTATGTTGCTACCAATGAAAATACATATACAAATGCTGATGTACATTACATGTATAAGAGAGCTCGAATAACTGCAATTATTGCAAGTATATATATCTTACGTACATCGTACATGTACATAGGCAAGAGTGGAAACCGTGTAACCATTTTATTTTTAAATATATTTTTTTGCGCATGCGCATTGAGTTTCACTGTACAACCTTTCCTTTAGTAAATAAGCGAACATACTCTATAAGTAAGTATTGGTCAAGTAATTCAGGAATTTACGAGCAGGCTACAGCGGCGCTGTTCTTCAAACCAGGAGAACGTAACAGCAGGATTATATAGATCTATAGCTGATTACATTATTTCAAAGTGTAAAATGATAGTCAGAGGATACTAAGTAATACAATAAGTCAGATCTAAAACGATTGGCTTATTTAACGACTTAAATTATTGTTATTATTATTAAAAGTTCAATAAGAACATAATGGAGGAAATATAAAAAACATCAACTATTTAAATTATATAAAGCACAAAATACAAGGCTTGGATGTTAACGCAATGCACTAAAATTAACATCGACATGAATATGGTAATGCATATGCTATAATAAGCAACGTAGCCTCTACGAAGAACATGGAAATGTAGAATTTTTTGTCTCGATTCGTGTGAATAAAATCAAAGGGTATAGACTGACCTTTGTCTTTTGTTCTAAACTTGGAAAGTGATGCAGTCGTTGCTTATTAAATCGAGACCGCCAGTAAATTATGGTAATTCTGTAGATACAACAAGTATAAAACGATTTTTCTGTATTGCCTTATTAATAACAATTGAAATAAATATTTCTACACGCAGATTAGTTAGATGGCGATATTTACAATGACTCTCCTATACTTCTTTAGTAATTATCATTAGTTCTTCGTCATTGAAACATTTCTCCAAGGATAGTATGTTTTTCAAAACATTCATTATGTTTCCAATTAAGCAGAACTTCCACGGCAATGTAGGAACTACACACTTTTTGAATTCACATGATTTTTAATCGATTGATGTGGAGCTTTGTTATGCACAAAATGTTTATGGTGTGTTAGCTTGATCTAATCTATCAGCACGTAATAACAAATAAAACTAGCCAGCAAATATTTTTTTTCTGCTGATTAAGATGCGCTAATGACAAATATGAAATCCATTTTCCCTTATCACGTCACGTTTTTTTCTAGGACATATTAAAGCTCTAGATTTGCAAGAGGACTGTTACACACATACAGCTGTGGCCATATGTATTCGCCACTCTCGTTTTGAACGTGTTACACGAATATTATTGTATTTCTAAGAAGCAGGCTCGATGACGGACTTAACTAGGTACCTGGTAATGAGGGTTTAATGGTTTATTGTAGGCCATTCTGAGTAAATTAGAAAATAGATGTAAAATTGTAATTTCTGAATATTTCTTCAGTCTTTCTTAAAAGTTGTAAGAGTAAGGTTGAGCTAGTCAGAGTGAAGATATTGTGTCTGTGATTTTGTCTGTGTAATACGATAGTATACAGTAAAAAGTAACGCCGAAAACACGCGAATTGACGGACAAATTGTGGTGTTAGAAAAGCAAGGGTTGTCGGTGTTTGCTATTGCCCGACAACTGAAATGTGCGCGATCGACAGATAGAATGACGATAAAACGATACAAATAGAGTGGATCTTTGACAAACAAACCGTAAACTGGTCGAAAAAGGAAGACAACTAGCAGAGATGAGCGAGTCTTAGAGCGGATGTCTTTGCGAGACCGGAAAAAAGGGTCTAAACAGCTTTCCAGTGAGCTTTTCCGGCTACATAATGTTGCTATTTCTCCTCGCACGGTTAGAAGACGTCTTTGTGAATTAAATTTAGGTGGATACAAAGTTTGATATAAACCACGGTTGTCTCCGCAACAAAAGAAAAAGAGACTGCTGTGGGCTAAAAGTCACCGCGACTAGACCTTTGACAATTGGGCCAATGTTATGTGGACGGGTGAGTCAAATGTTGAGGTAAGTAATACATAATTATTGTATTTGCGGTATTCTGTATTCAATTCCTGGTATCTACAGTGCTTTTATTCTTTTTAATGGGTTCCAAAATATAACAGTATTCATGTTTTTGTTGGTAGCTTTGTGGTAAACCTGGCCCTCAATACGTGTGACGCAGGCAAGGAGAGACCTTCCATCCCGACTGTCAAGTTTGGAGGTGGTAGCATAATGGTTTGGGGTTCCATGAGTGCAACAGGCGTCGGAGAACTGTTCGTCTGCGAAGGCCGAATGAACAGTCGGACGTACATTGATATGTGGGAAGAAGTTCTGGAACCGTGTGCGTTAAAATTATTCGATAATGATGAGCTAGAGTATTACTTCTAACAAGATAATGCACCGTGCCATAAATCTCGCGAAGTAATGCCCTGGTTCGAGGAAATTAACGTGCGGGTCCTGAAATGGCCGGCACAATCCCCGGACTTATCGCCAATTGAGCATTTATGGTACATTTTAAAGCAAAATGTAGCTAAATACTCATGTACCACAAAGCAATGCTTAAAAACAAAAACATTCGAAGAGTGGAATAAAATTATCCCCGAATAGTGCTACAACTTAGTGAGCAGTATGCCCCGACGAATTCGTGCGGTGATAAAAGCCCAGGAAGGAGCTATATTAATAATATTAAGCAATATCTGTATATATCTGTATACACTCACAATGAAACATTTTCATCGATCAATTTTCTTTTATTTCTTATATATTCATCGGAATAAAAAACAAAAAAGGGTGGCGAATACATATGGCCACAGCTGTATGTTAAAAGTTTCTACGGCTAAGTTACGAAAAAATTAAAGCTAAGGTGTTTGATGGTAGGTGCAAATTTAATCAACTCTACGAACGAAGCTGAGAAAGAAGCCTGGATCTCATTCACTATGGTCGCGAACAAAAAGGTTTCCAATTACAAGGATCTAGTGAAATCAATGCTTCAAAAATTTCACCACCTAGGTTGTAACATGAGCATAAAGCTTCATTTCCTTCGTAGTCATCTTGATAGGTTTCCATAAAATTTAAGTGCTGTACTACAAGGCGAGATAATTTTTTCAAGATTTACAAACCATGGGAACTTGATACTAAAGATTACTGTTGGAGTGTTCAAAGGCACTGCCAAACCAAAGTACACAGTACTAAGTGCAACAAACGAAAATTTATTCCCTGATTGTTGTTTGTGTTTTTATAAGTGCTCTTGTAATATTTTTACGATTATTAAAATAAATATTTGTACTATGCTCGTGGCTAATATGGTATTTAAATAAATAAATGAATTGTATATAACTTAGCTCTTCAAAAAGTATAGCACGCCATACAGTTAAATTTTGACGCGATACGCAAAAACTAATATGATTTTCGGATTCAGCACACCCAAATTAGTAAAAAAGACTATTCGGCAGTGACAAAATGTTTTTATACTGCCTTTAGTCCATGATTTTCCTTGCAAAATACAGTAGCAGTTCGCAGAGAAAATAGATCAATTGAATACCTGTCCGAAAATAGATTAAAAGTATTATAGATTAGATTGTTTAAATTATCTGCAGTAAAATGGATGCGATCCAGTAAAAAAGCAAGAGGAATATTAAAACAGTCATCGAACAAGAATATATAGATTCAAATTTTATACGGAGAAAAAAATTAGCCAACATTAAGATTGGAACATCAAGATTGGTTTGAGGATATGCTTTGGCAATGGAAAGGATTTCAACTGCTAATGTTAGATAATAAGGTAATTGGCAGATAATTTATGACATCAATAGCAGCTCCACCTTTCAGCGAAAGAGTGAAAACTAGTTCATGTGTTATTGTCCATTTCGTTATTATGTACTGTGTTACATATGTATCAATTTTTATATACTCATTATTCTATAAGTGGTACCCGTCATTGGATAAATATATAATTGAAATTAGTGGAAGTTATATTGAAAATAAGAACTGTATAATTTTCAATACTTTGTTTTTTTTTGTATTTTAGGCGCAGAGCACATGAGGCTTACTTAGTAAATCTAGCCTAAGAACAACGTTACTGTTATTTACGCGTACGACAGATATATAAAATAAGAAAAAAAGAAAAACCAATTTCGGTAGATGTTGTTTAAACGCCGGGAATGGACACGATGTAATATTAAAGATATAGACTTAAGAAGTGAATCCGATCACGTATTTGGTAAATATTTAATAGAAACGACGGCATAGCCTCCTCCTTCAGCATCACCGTCATCATCCCACTACTACTGACAGAACTTTCAGCGCCGGTAATCCATTTCCTTTGATGACATATTCCGGGGGCTTAGTTTATATTGCCGGGTTCTCCTTATTACACTATCTTCGCGTGTATATATGTATATATATATTTTGGGGGACCAACCACCCACGTATACAGACGCCAACCAAACCACCGCCGCCCTGAAAGTTCTGTTATTAAGCAATGCATATGAATGTGTATATGCCGTTCTTCGCCGGCGCCCTTCCGAAATACAACTCCGCCTCCGCCTCCATCTCCACCTCGTTCCTCCATCTACCCGTCGCCTACCATACTCGTTAATAAACATATTCCGCCGTATCTAATGTTTACGTCTGTGTTTGAATTTGGAATTATAATCGGGAAGGCTTATGATAATCGCGGGATTAAATTTTGATAAACGTCGCATAGTCATCCTCCTCGCCAAGTTTCGACGTCCGCGCTTCTAGACGTGACTTCGAAACCGCGGCGTGCTAAAAATTATTAATCTGCTTGGCGATATTCGGTGTTCGCAGTTAACATTCGGATCTAATGCTAGACGTCAATTTAGAGTTGGCGAAAGCTAAATCTATTTAAAATTAGACAAAGACAATACCATAGTCATCTTAAAAGCGAAGACAGACAAATCGACGTTGACAAAAAAATTTCGACAGACAACTTTTATTTTTTTCTTATGTAGTTTAACGATATGAAGATGAAAGGTAAATTGGCAATATTTATGGAGGCGGGGCTCGCAAAAAATAGATATTTTAATTTCATAGCGGCCTTATTGATACGCCACCGATCTATTCTCATCCAAAATATAGCGCTAGCAAGACAGAACAAGGCATTTTTAATGAATTGTATATCGACTATTGTTTCTGAGATATAACAAATAAAATGTTTTCATGGTGTCACGCCGCCTTAAACTTAGAAAGAAGCAGCTAAAAAATATACAGCTGCGTCCCTGCAAAATTTTATTAAAATCTACGTTGCTGCATATCTACGTTTGATTGTTAAATTAGGATGATTATTTAAACCAACTCAACAGCACTTTGTCACATACTTCTCATTTAAAATTAATTTGTGTCAAAAATGGTAGTTAAAAGGATGTTGTAAAGCTGTTACCAACAAGATACTGGAGTGTAATAAGGTCCAAATGAAAACAAGGCCCACTATGTATTTGAACACCTAACCACTAACACAAATTATTGAGTGTACTAATAGTTTTAATGTAGTTCTGAAATTGTAACCATCTTAATTATACAAAGCTAATAAATCAGTCTAACCTCGTTATTTCTTAATAACAACACATGGTGGCAACGGATTTGGCAAGCGAGGATTAAATTTCACATATTCATTTTTACGGTCTCTGTTAACTAGCCTCAATCGCGTAAAAAATTCGAACGTTCTATGTCTGTATCTGGGTTGGATGGTGAATACGGGGGGTTTCAATAAAAGCGCAAGATTTGAATTGCCCGCCATGTTTAACAGCATTACACAATAGAACAACGGGTCCTGATGGTTGAAGAAAACGTTGAAAGTCTGATTGCCACCATTCGCAAAGTGCGTCTAGTATTCGGTCGACAGCATGTTCTTAATTCATCTACTGCGAAGAGAATAATCGAAAAATTCGAAAGTACTAGTTCAGTTAGTGACGTGAAACACACCACACGAACTCGTAGAGGTCGTTCAGAAGAAAACATCGCGGCAGTTCGCGAGTGTGTGGCCGAATGTCGAGAGAGGTCGACTCGTCATCGTACGCCAGAATTGGACATTACAACAGCCACTCTTTAGCGTAAATTTAACTAAAGATGTGCATCTCCACAGCTACAAAGTCCAAATGACTCAACAATTTCTATCAACAGACCATCCACAGCGAAGAGAGAATGCTGATTTTGCGGACAAAATTATTTTCAGTGATGAGGCCTATTTTCACCCTGATGGCTTCGTTAATCGGAAAAACTGTCGCATTTGCAACTCAGAAAATCCACGAATGATTCATCAGAAAGCAATGCATCCAAAATGCGTCACTGTCTGGTGGATATTGTGGTCTGGAGGAATAATTGGAACACATTTCTTTGAAGATGAGGAAGGTAATGGTAACGGTGAATTGTTATTGTGCTATGACAACCCAGTTTTTGTGATTTCAGCAAGACGATGCCACATGTCATACCGCCCGTGACACATTGACTGTCTTGCACGAGTTTGCTCCTAGTCGTGTCATTTCCCGGTTTGGTGGCCACGTTCTTGCGATTTAACACCTTTGGACTTCTGACAGTGGGGTTATCTGAAGTTACAGGTTTATACCAACAAACCCGCGACCACCGAAGCATTGAAGGCCGAAATTAGACGCTCTCTCAATGAAATATCGCCACATGTATCCAATAGCGTTACTACAAAATTTAGTAAAAGTGTACGCACGTGCCAGCAAGGCGATGGCGGTAATTTACAAGATATTTTATGTAATACATAATGCCCAAATGTATACATTATAAATCAATAAATATTTTAAGAGAAAACCATGTTTTATTGAACCTTAAAATTTTGCGCTCTTATTGAAACACCTTCTAGAAGAGACCGAAGAAATATACCTAAGGGAAATATTATTTTTTAAAGGTTCAAGTTCAATTCAAGGCAAGAGATGCTAGGTGAAACCATTCAGTTTTTTTCTCGCTTTATATGTGTTAACCAAGTATTGTAATTATAGAAATATAAAAGAGAAACTTTTACATGACTGCACTGATATAAAAACAAATAAAAAATTACAGTCCTAATGGTGATTATTTCGGCGAGAAGAAAGTTTAATATTTTTTTAGTCCTATTTTTTGTTTCCCTACTTTTTGTTTATTTTTGTGATTTATGAAGCTTAAAGGTTTTAGATTTTGTATTTTGTTGTGTTTATGATAATTGTAGCCGTCTCCCCAGGAAAACAGTACGTCCTACGCATCCAAGTACCCAATTTACATACCTCTGTTTTCTATGCGTATCCACCTTCTTTATAAGACGAAATCCTCACCATTAAATACGCTGTAAAAATATGTTCATTTTCTGTGCAAGTTTCTAATTGTTAGTAACACAACTAGCATTCGAGGTAAGAGTAGGTTTGTTATTTTTAAAAAGGGAGTCACTTGACTGCAGCGGCGTGCGCGGTAGAACTTTCTACACAATATGTTTGTATACCTCTTTAAAGATATAAGCAAAATAATTAAAAATAATAACTACTTTTCAAAAAATTTCTTTTATCCTGTTAACCGCTAGGCATAGAACCTAGGCATATTCAGAATAGTTTTCATTTCCGACAATTAATAATAGATTTTTCTTAATAAGGGTGTGACATCTAGATGTTGATTTGAACTAGAGGTCGTCGATTCAAATCCTACCGTGACTGATATTTTTTCAGGAATTTAAAATCGTTGATTAATTACATAGAAATCGCAATTTCATCATTACTAATACCAACCGTGGTTTAACATTAATATTAGTTTAATTAGATTTTTCTTCTTACAAAATAAAATTTTACCTGCAGTGAATTTTCAGGTTTACCTAACGTTGAGTATTATTAATTGAAATTTCCTACATAAGAAAGATATATCAAAATAATAGAAAACGGTTTTAAAAATGCGTCAAATTTACAATTCAATTCGGTAGCACAATTCATGATGTAGGTGATCGCCGAAATTTATTAGAATCTAAGTAAACTCCTACGAAATTTAGAGTGTTTAACTGGAGAATTAGTCTTTTTGTAATAAAATAATATTAATCAGTGGTCAAAATATGTAACAGTTTAACAACAGAATTAATTCTGCATCAAAAGTTGGAAAGGGTGTTATACTGTAAATTAGCAAAAATTGGTGACTCTACTAGCATCAATCACCGTCAAATTATAACACAAATTCTTGCGTATTTCTCAATGCAACCTCCATGATCAGGAACAACGATCTTGGATCTTAGTAATCACAACTGAGAATCCATCTAGTTTCAACTCATACTTCAATAGCTTCAACAAAAAACCAATTATCTCTGCATGAAAGGAGATAATACTAAAATACACTATATCTCTTCCAACTTACTTCTTTTTTCGTTCAGATTTATTTTACTTTATCCCACGCATTCTTACAAAACAAAACGCATCTAGCAACAGAGATATTTCATCACCTCTGCAGTAAGGCGACCCGTCCGTAAAGCTTTAATATATTTCGCGACCCCTTTTCTAAGGTCGTTAGATATACGACCGTACTTTTCTCAATAAAAGGAAAAGTTACGTGGAAAAGAAAAGAGAAAATGAAATACGGCGGTGATCAATAATAAGGGACAGAAAATTAAAAGCGATGCTCAAAACCCAATTAAAGGTAAGCCGCTAATTTCGTCTCCATGCGTATCGCGTGATAAATGATATCCTATTACGCGGTAAGGCGGCTTTTACCTATAAAAGCAACTTGCGTAAGCTTAGTGTAATGTAATATCGTCTATTATTTAATCTATTTCTTGAGGTTAAGAAGCTCCTATATAATTAGCTTGAACGTTAAGAAGATGAGGCAGAAATAAGTTTGAATATTTGGCTTCTATCCGTAATAAAAACAAAAAATGGTATATCGTAGGTTTACAATGTGGTTCTGAGCAAATTGACATCCTAAATACCAGTGTCCCTGATTAATATTACTATATGGCTGTATGCCATACTAATAAATTACACACTGGGATACCTGTCTATTAACTCGGTTACACTTTGGAAATTACCGTAGTTCCACATACTTTTGTAGTTTTCCTGTAATTTATCAGTAGTAAAAGTTGCGAATTCATATCGGTCCAACGAATCTTACCCATAATTTGCGTTACAATAACACTCAAATGTCATTGCACATCATATGATTTGACTCGCAGAGCTTCTATATGAAAACATTAGATGAAAACATATTATAAATTCAGACGTTTATCTGGTATGCCTCTAATGTAAGAAGATGTTAGATGTTTTCCGGCAAACCAGCTCCGTATTGAGTACGCAGCGCCCCCGCCAGAATAATGTAATAAAACGGAGAATTATAAGTTTTATGACCTCTGGACTGATTAAAACTATGATTAGTTGTATTGTGCATGTTAACTCGTTTTAACGTTTGTGGTTATTTGTTGAGTTAATTTCACTACTTCTGCCACAGTTTTTGAAAAATCTCTCCTTCTAAAAGCAATTCCAGTGATCTTTGAACATTCAGGTAAGTTATTTCAAACACTTTTCTTACTTTTATTGCACCCATTTTTGCAGAAAATGCCAAAGATGCGCTCGTATATGCAATCGCAATGGACTATTTCAGGCGTGAAAGAATTGCGCCGTTTAAAGTCCAGTTAAAAGATAAAATAGAACAGTTGGGAATTACACCTAATCAGTCATATAATGCTGATGAGTTTGCTCTGTATTGGAAGCTCCTACCAGAGAAAACCTGTGTTTCATCTCAAGAGAAGACTTCTCCTGGTAGAAAGCATGAGAAATCACGACTAATATTTTTGGCACGAACTAATGCCCATGGAATTCAAGCCGTTGGATATTGTGAAAAATCCTAGAGCTTTCCTTCCTATACGTTCCTGCATGTTGATCCAATGGTTGCAATGCACCTGTTCAATTGGGAGGGAAAAAACCCTAATTTTATATTATTTAAATTGCGTAATATGAGATGCACTGAATAGTTATCAACAAGTGGTAAAATGTTTCGTTGTTTTCTATAAGCTCTTTGCCCCACTTCCGTAACTTCTTTACATTACATTACAGGTTTGATTTTCAAATTATGATACGTTTTCTTTTTTTTGTTGTACCTGACATATTTGCGCATACAAGCGCTGTTAGCTTTTCTTTTAGCCAGTTTTTCTCCTATGCACTTTTAATTTTTGTGAGAGGGGAGGTCCAGAAATTCGTGGAATGGAGGGGATAGAGTGGGGATGGGGGCGCTCACTATGTGTCATTCTGACGACTCATCATTAGTATATAAGTTAAGTTGCAGCCCTATAGCGTCAGTCGTTTACGAATAGTTGGCTGCTAAACAAGTCAATCCGGAAGAAAACTGAAACTATGGATAAAATTGAACACAGTGATAAAGTTCCTCACAAAGCAAGGAAAGAACGCTCAAACCATATTGAATGAAATGGAAACCGTTTATGGGGAACAGTGCCCCAGTAAATCAATGATTTATAAGTGGCATGGTCTTTTTAAACATGGTCGGGAGTCGATTGAAGACGACCCCCGCTCAGGACGGCCAATTGAGGCCACCACATCAGACATCGTCGAAAAAGTGCAAAAATTTCTACCGCATTAGTTGGGGTATCAGATACCACCATTTTGCGTATCCTACATGACCACCTGGGTATGACAATAGTCAGTGCAAGATGAGTAGCGAGAGTGCTCACGCCGCTGCAGAAACAGTAGCGCGTCTGTGCGTCCAAACAGTTTTTGGAGCTGTATGGAGACAAACCTGCACAGATTTTGGAGCGGATTGTTAACGGAGACGAAACATGGGTTCATCACTTTGAGCCTGAGTCCCAACAGGAGTCCATGCAATGGCATAAAAAAGGGACACCACCGTCAAAGAAATTCAAGGTGTCAGAATCGGCTGGAAAGTTGATGGCTACTGTTTTTTGGGATTGTGAGGGGATATTATTGATTGATTACAAAGAAAAAGGTAGGAGCATAACCGGAGAATATAACGCAGCGATATTAGAAAAATTAAAGGAGGTCATCAAGGAAAAGCGTCGAGGAAAATTGACCAAGAGTGTGTTGCTCTTGCAAGACAATGCGCTGGTTCACAAGAGCAAAGTTGCAATGGCTGCTCTGCACAAGGATGGCTTTCAATCAATAGCTCATCCACCCTACAGTCCAGACCTGGCACCTAGTGAGTTTTATTTGTTCCCTAATTTAAAAAAAGACTTACGTGGAAGAAAGTTTTCCGACGACAATAAGGTAAAGGAGGCAATTTTGAGGCGAAAGATAAAAAATATTTTTATGATGGTTTAGAAAAATTAATTCATAGATCTAATAAATGTATTGTACTTAAGGGTGATTATATTGAAAAGGAAAAATAGATTTATTGTTTTATTTTATTTAAAACCCTTTCATTCCACGAACTTCTGGACCTCCCCTCGTACAGGCAAAAGCTTATAAAAAGTTCCGGTTTCAACAGCGTTTAAAACGTCTTCAACTTTATATCCTTCTCGCAACCTTGGCCACACATTTGTTAACCACATTTCTTAAAGATTGACACTTTTTGCCTTGCCAGTAATTTATCCGAAGCTTGTCCCATGTCGTAGCTAAAAACGATCAAGCCGCCCACCAGAACATTTGAATTCTGAATCTCCCAGTAAACACCCAAACTTTTCATGAATTCTAAGAAATGAGTTATTTGCTATTTCCTATAAAGTACCTCTGTAAATTACCAATGCTTCACGGAAGTCCCCAATAGTTATTGGCTACTTATGTACATGTGTGTTTCAATTGAAGTTAAACTCTAGGTTCACCAGAATTTGATGCCGCTGTATGCAATGCTTTTGAAGTTGTCTTTTAGGTAATTCCAAGGATCAAGACGATTATGGCGCTATATCCAAGTTGGCGCTATAATGGATGATATTATAAACAAGCTGTACTGTATATTCAAATATTAAAAGAAATAACAGAACCAGCTGTAACCCAAAAATAAATTGAAAAACACAAAAAACAAGTCAAAATTACACAATACTTTTAGAATATATTCTCAATCGTTTTCGAATTAAAAAAATGTGGAATTATAAATGAGTAAATATTAATGCAACAATATCTATTATTTTAAGTATAAAATCAGTCACTTCCCTTAATGTGAACAAATCGTTAGTGAAAACACATTGGATTTCATTTTATTCACGCTATTGAGCATCTGCTGCAGTTTTGGTAGCCGTATAGAAGATAAATTTAATTAAACTGTCGTTGAATTACCTTTTATTTATCATAAACACTTTATTGACATTTTAAATCCCACCATATTATGTAAATCCTTTATGACCCCAGATGGAAATATCCGCAGCGAGGAATAACATGTAATTAAACATTTTATTGGCTACAGTCATAAACCATAATCAAGATACCAAAAAGCTTGCATATTGTATATGCTTCGATATATGAGGAATCGTATAGTGATCCGTTTAAATATTCTGAAAAATTCCGGTAAGTAAATAAAGAAAGAGAGTGAGAATGGAAGAATTTATACTCGTAAAATTTTATAACCCTACACATCGGAAACGTAAAAGCTTTATTACTAAAGTTAAATTGAATATACATACACACGAACGCATATACTATCGTGACCAAGGAAGGTAAGGGAGTCCTTGTGTTGTCTTTCTTCGCGTCACAATCGCCTCAATAAACCACCGCCCGCCTACATCTTGTGGAGCTTTAACGTCTTTCGTACCTCCATATGTTATTTAAAAGTCTCCCTTTTTCTTTAATAATAAAACTTCAGTAATTTAAATACACAATCTTAAGTTCGCTCCGGAAAAACTTTTACGCCGTTCCACGTCCAAGATGAAAGGTTCCTAAGTGCTATACATGCACATAACACAAACACACAACGCACACACGAAAGAAAAGAACAGAAGAAAAAAAATACAATATCCAATCTCTTTCACCTTTCGTCTTTTCTTCCTCTTCTTATTCTCTATTTTAACTCCCAAGTTACCGAACTTTTTATTATTAATTTCGGAAAGCGAGACGATTTTCAGAAAAAGAAGAACGCCCTCTTCAGCCCGCTAACATAATGAATTCGGAACGCTGCGTCGTCCGTAGCCGCCGTAAAACGTGCACCTTCTTTTGTCGAAGCAGAATATCCCCGTAAAGTATTGTTACTTCGTTCGGTTCATGAATGGACAAATTCTTCGCTAAGACACGTCGCCGTCGTAGAATCTATTTTCGTTCTGGAAACATGAACGGGTAAGTGTATCAATACCTCGTACGTAAGAGGTATTCATCGTAATAATACGGACGGAGAAGTATAGAAAGTATAACAGGATCCTTTTTATGGACGCCACAGCGCCGTGATTTTCTAAGGGAATTAATGCTGAAATTTAATACCGCAACCTAGATTCTATTATGAAGCTTTGTTAAGCGATATTAATGCATGCTTCTGTTTACTTTCATACTAGAACGCCCATGGTAGTTACATGAGAATATATAAACACAAACCGAGTGTCTACAACTCAGATTCATTAAATAATTTCAATGGTAAAATATGAATAAGGATCCAAGCTTGTAACGAGTCGAAAGGATCTCATAAAGCGTTAATTCCCAATCAATTTCGGATAATGAAACATCATTTAGAACAATTTATTTTCTTTAATTGGTAAGGATGTCTCTGTGAGAGAGAAAATGTAATAGCATTAGTAAAGGAGCTAATTATATTACGAGAACTCAGACTTCACAAACAAATAAATAAACATGAAAAGGCTTTAAGAAGACGTTATATGAAATACGATAATCAGGCCAAGTCTGTATTCTTTCTGTTATGAAAAATAACATGGATGTTATTTTCAAACATGTTGAATTATAATGATGTGCACAACAACTTTGTGATTTTTTAAATAGTTTGTACCCTAAAAAAACTGTTATGTTACCATCCTTGTTAGAATAACAGGAACAAAGTTTTGTGAGCATTTCTATATGATCCGTAAAGAATAGCTGTATACATATTTTAGTTGATAGAAAAGAAAAGGTATAATACGCTCTTCGTATAACAACGAATGTATTCAATTCAAATTTGTCAGCAATTATTTTCTTGTTATTAAACGAGGTTTTGCTTATATTTTATAATTACACGTGTGTCTACGTACAAATTTATTTAGTGAGAGTGCAGTTGTAATACAAGAAAAATGTCTTTAGAACAGAAACGTTTACCTAAAACAGGGAATTTAAAGCGAAGCGAAGGTATTTTGGAAAAATATGGTCATTTAGAAATACTACAAGATAATGCAATACCATCGGGACAACGACCAATCGGCGAAAATTTTGTCTCCAAGGACGGCCGTGACCCCAAACTTTCAGCAATGATCGTATGTGAAATTTTCTTAAACGAAGAACAAGTTAATGGCACTTTACAAATATTGACATGTCCTCCGCAAAGCCCCGATCTAAAGCCCATCGAGCTGTTATGAGATGAATTGAACAGGATGATCCAAACAGTATGCCCTACCTCCGTACGCCACCTGTGGAACATAAAATATGTCAAAATGCGTATGCAATTGAAGATTTTAGTGATTAAAATGTAGGAAAATTATCTATCATGGTGAAATACTTAATATTCTAAAATTAGAGGAGGATTTAGCAATAGCTGCTACACTTTTCAGATGTTTTCAAATCTTTAGAAACGAATACCACCTAGATTAGCCCTCTTGTGCCAATCTTGGTTTTAGAATCATATTCTGTATGATTGGAGATAGCATTCGGTGAGCATTGAACCAAATCTAAGATGAGAGAAATTTTGACAAATTTACAAATTCTTTTGTTTTTTTGCGAGAGATCTAAGTTATCTAAAATATGTCAAGATGCGTATCCATTCTTTGCAGATGCCCGCGAGTTGTCCCTGCTCAATAAATTCCAGTACTGAAGTAATTTCTAAAGCTTTCCTTATGTCCTTGTGTGACCCCTCTAACTCTTCTCAGATACTTCATTTCTATGGCTTGTAACTTACTTCTTTGTTTTTCGGTTTAGTATCCACGATTCGCAGTCTAACGTTAATATAGGTCGATAACCAGATTTGCATACCTTCGTTTTTGTTTTCCGAGAGAGTTTTTCTGGCTTATAAATTTAATGTTCATAGCATAGTACAATTAAGATTTCTTCTCAATTCTTTCGTTGTTATCGGATAATGGATTCGAATGCAAGATCTTGGATAGCTAATCTTGGTTAAGCATTTCCGATAACGGATCTGGATCCAAAGTTGCGAATAACGAATCTACGAGGGATATTTCCAAAGTTCTGAACATTTTTTTTATTGGTGTCAATTTTCATCATTATTGCAATGTGATTTTTCAACAAAATCGCTATTTAATTGAATACATTTATCCTAATGATAAAAATTATTTTAAACCGTCCTCAACAGAGTTTTTCGATGTCTTCTCAGCCCACCTATTCATGGCACGTTTTATTCACTTAAAGTCTCAAATTGAACACCCCGTAAAAGTTTTTGCAAGTCTGGAAACAGATGGTAGTGACTAGGGGCAAGGTCCGGTAGGTAAGGTTATTCTCATAGTAAATCCTTCAAAACCTCTTTCATTTCTCTTGCGGTGTGCGGTCTCGCATTATCCTGTTGGAATAACGGATGCTTATATAACTTTCGTGGTCGATTTCTTACCGCAATGGTCCAGATAATAAATTCAAATAATATTCTGCGTTAATTGTGGTTCCTTTCGACAGATAATCCGTAAACATAATCCCTGCGAAACCCAGAATACAGCAAGCATTATCTCTCCAACAGATGGAACTGCATCCGCCTTAAGTGGAGGCCATTCTTCGGGTTTACACCAGCCTTTAGATTGAATTTTGGTCCCAGCGTTGAAATAAGCAATCCATGTTTCGTCAGTAGTTATTTGCTGCCAAAATTCATCATCGTAACGGTTCCAACAGTCTTGGCACCCAGCAGGCTGAAACCTTGCTTACAACCAAATAATCATGCAAGATGCCATGAACTTGTCGTATACCTATTCCTAGGCGTATAATAATTTCAGAAATAGTCATTCGTCTGTCCTATTTCCTTTTCTATGGCAGTATTTTTTTTTT
Source organism: Trypoxylus dichotomus (assembly GCA_023509865.1). Classification (NCBI taxonomy): domain Eukaryota; kingdom Metazoa; phylum Arthropoda; class Insecta; order Coleoptera; family Scarabaeidae; genus Trypoxylus; species Trypoxylus dichotomus. The sequence continues at coordinate 52,118,011 of CM042078.1, forward strand.
TTTCATTTATCAATACGTTCGGGAGACTACGGCGTGAATTGTGTTCGAATGATGTTTAAAACGATCGATCTACCGATGTACAGTACTTCTACATTCTGGAGATTCACCAAACACTCTTTGCAGATGCTGAATAATTTCTGAAGTTTTCGCACTCTCTTTCTTCAAAGAGAAAATTATTGCTCTTTAAGATTGTCACACAAAGAGTGCTACGAAAACGCGTCTATATCAGTCGAACATCTGAATCAGACGGAACGATATTGCACTGGATAGCTGCTTCTGTGTAGTTTAATTAGAACACAATTACATAAATTTTGGTAACATCCCTCATATACAATATTCGAGTTATCGGATAACGGATCCGGATCCTTTGTTTTCGTAGCTTCCGGCAATAACACCAAAATCCGGATAGTAAATTTTCTGGATACAGATTGCAGCTTTCGTATATATGTATGCTGTTTGCATTGAATTTTTTGAACTGATCTGTACATTGTAACATATAACAAAAATTGACTTCGAAGATTAGCGACGGATTCCGCATAGAAAGGCGCTGAATATTTAACATTTAGCAAATAGCAACCGGTAGTATACTATATTAACTTCTGCCGTTGAGGCTCTGCGCCCACAAAACGCTACGCCACGGAACAGAATCAGAGCGCGGACGCCAAAAGGGAACAGCATCGGTCGGGGGATTAACCGACTTTCAGCTACAGCGCGTCACGAGAACAAAGGTTACTAGATGCCTTTTGTCCGTCGAATTGACCTGCGTGGCTTTTGTTTGACCGGCGATGTTCAATTATTAATGGAGTCCCCGGCGTTCGGCGGGGTGGTAATTAGCGTGAAAAAGCCGGCGGCTGCAGCGTGTGTGTTCCCTCACCAGAACACATACATATAATACCGTACCTTTCTCTCCCGTGCGATCCAAGTTAGCGAGCCGGAGCTTTCAACGCCCTCATCCGCAGCCTAGGTAGGTATATGTAACTTTTGTTAACGCCATGCAGTATTAATGCGTTTCCAAGCCGCGAACATTACCGGTCGCGGTGTAGTACTACGTACTATGGGGTATACGCAACGTGTATGGTGAGGTGTACTTCCCCCGGCAAACAGCCGGAATTACAAATTAGCCGCTAAATTATGCAGAGGACGCGCCAAGAACGAGAAAGAACCATTTCGGCGAGGTACCGACGACGGGTCCGTTAATGCCATTCAAGCTGTTTTTTTGTGTTTATAAAGTGCTAACGCGCATTTTTCTCTCCAGCTTCCCCTGTTCGTTATTTAAGTACAAAGGGACAGATGACCATGACCAGTAGAAAAATAATTTTCTTTTTTCTTGGTAATCTTTTAGATCTTACTGTGGACATCTCATAAATAAATCAGAACGGCCATCAAAACCTCGAATACGAACAGCAGTGGGATTCCGTAACTCTTAGTCGACTATTCGTCACTAGCCTAACTCGACGTCGACATGAACCGGAATTCTGTAACGCTGTCGAGTATAAAACCGAGAATTGCTGATAATTTACGTTCAAAAGTGCCAAAGTTTGTAAGTTTTACGTTTACGTAAAAATATTTAATTTAATTTATTTATTACATTTTACGTCTATATGTAGATGTGAGATGATGAAGTTAATTTAATTAACTTTAATCAGCGTAATACATCTACATATAGACGTAAAATATAATAAATAAATTAAATTAAATCTTTGCAGTTTGCATATAATCCGGTCTCTAGCAATCACTATGCACGCTAAGAATTGAAAAATTCTAGGAGAGCATTCATAAATAGGTGTATATTATTTTACAAATGTTTTAAATTAGTGATCTTCTATCGAACCGTCTTCTATTACATAGGATAGTAAATTACTATACCACATAATATAATTACAAACATAAACAAACAATTAATACATTTTGGTTTTGAATATCCGCCAAGAAAATGTCCTCTCTTGAAGAGTGATAGAAACCAAGCAAAATGTAATGAAGTGAGATGCGAGACGCAAACGACACCAACTTTGCTGTCGAGTATATACCGTCGAGTTGGTCGACGGCTAGGTGTCGCGTAAGCGTTACAGAATGTGGAGCTTACAGAATGCAGGTCTAAGCTAACAAGAACAAAGCCCGATAACGAAATTCAGAAAACTAAGAACTGTGTATACAAAATACCGTGCGATTGTGGACAGTCACACATAGGAGAAATCGGTACACCCCTAAACAGTTAGAACCAAAGGACATCAGAAGCTGGTTCGGATGAAGAAAGCAGATAAATCACGATAGGTTCAACATGCTTCGGAAGAGGATCCTAGGATTGTATGATACAACGCAGCAATCCTAAATAAAGAAAACAATGCCACCAGAAAAATATTGGAAACGGCATATATGCCATTACACTGACCGACATTAGCACACTAAACCTGCCGTCCGGCTACCTATGATTAAATAAAGTATTAGACCGGTAACCGCGATACGGACAGAATAACTAAAAGCATACGCGGACCAACCCCGCAGAATGGACAAGGCACAACCGCTCGTACGCAAAAAAACGGTCTACTACGCAACCTTCTCTAGGCAGAAAATTGTGGCTTAAATATAACTTTAACACAGTAATTTCTGCCACCCCTATTAGCTTAGTAGCTAAGTCAAGTGGAATACGACAGAGTTCTCGATCCCCATACAAGACAAGTTTCACTAATAAAAAAAATAGGGAAGATCAATACATCAGACAAAAACAACGAAGATACGACGAATCTGGTAAGGAACAGCCCTTCTCAGGGACTATACTGAAGACGACAGCAGACACACTGCCGAAACGTCGGACTACATAAGTTCAACAGATGGTGGATATATCCCAAACAACAACTCTATTTATAATATTAACCTTCTAGTTCACCCAATTAGTTATTATGAACGTATTAAGGGTAAAAGCGACGTAGGTATGTGACGATAGTTCAACGATAAAATTCGATGTCTAAGCATTGAGCTTTGAAAGAAGATCAAGTTACTGTGACCTTCTTTTAAAGTAGTTTGAACTTTAGCATAGTTAAGGCGTTGAGTTACCATGCCATTTTGGTTTCCGTGGTTTCTCCTGAAGAAACCTCCTACGATGGATGCGAAACGTCGAGATCTTTTTTCTCTTTCTTTCCCTTTTCCTGTCCCTTTCCGTCTCTCCACTTTTTTCTCTTCATTCTTTTGAAAAGAAAAAATCTTAGAAAAACGATATCTAAACAACAAGCAAGCACGTACTTTGAAATTGTTATAGAGGATGTTTACTTGAAAACGTCCCACCCTAAATTTTTGGAAATCTAAAAACGTTATCGAGCGGGGTAACTCTATTGCAACAATTGACTCATCTATTTTAAGTTTTAACTTTTAAACTATGGAACAATTAACCTATGGTGAATGCTTTTTACAATTCTATTCACGCGATAATTCTCTGTAGAATTTCTCGTATGGGTGTGGGCCTTGATGTACCGCTTATAAGTATTAATAACACTAGATTTTTTTCTAATTTTACAGAAAATTGCTCAAATACTGTGCGTCAAACCCATTTATATTTTAGTTCTGTTTATAAATTTACAAAACTATTTATTTCTCAATGCTCCTTGTGAATTTACCGTAAACCTTGCAAATGATTGCTGTTTGATCAATTTTGTTTCGAAACATTTCATAAAGAAAGGGATGCTTAAACCAAACTTAGTTATGCATTCATTGCATATCACTGCAATATTCAACTAATCAGTGCTTCGTCAATACTGGGGACTGATATAGATATCTATACTTCTGTTATACTATATTGCATCGTACTTCCGGTTTCAGAGTGTTTCAAAATGTAAAAATATACATCTTGGTTGGTTTCAACATTGAGCGCTGAATAGAAATTTCACACAATTCATTTCTTTTGTTATCGGAGAATATAGCGCCGTTATCTCGTTTCGTATATATTTGGAAATCTGAAGCTTTAACAAATCCCTGCTAAATATTTGCAAAAGAACATAGCGTATTTTATTACCTCCAAATTAACCCCAATTATCGTAGTCGATTCCCCGAATTTCGAAGCGAATACCAAACGAAAAAATACAGAAAATTGAATCACGCAGCGAGTCGTCTAAAACGAGCCGCAACTGGTGCGAGATCGGCATCGATCTGATGGGGAGTACAATGTCTTCCGCCGATGTAGTGACGATAGTGTAGAGCAGCTGACGTATACGCGCTACCGAAATTTAATCAACATTCATAATGTGTGTATTTCGCATTAAACAAAGGTTAATCGCCGTGAAGCCATCAAATTATCCGAACGTTAGGACTTATCGATTTCCCATCCTGTTCCGATGCCTGATTCCGCCGCTACCGGCGCTTCTACTCCTGTCACTGTTGGTATTATCATCGTTATATTGCCCTATCTATGTATATATATGCATGTCTATATATCGCTCTATCCGTTATGTCGTCAGGTAAATTGTACGGTGTTGTCAAAGTCTGTTGTCGAAAGTAGGAAACATAGAGGAAATGTAAATTACGCAAGTGAAGATTCAGTTATTTAATAGAAAATCAAACGTAACAGCTTGCATTCAAAGGGATTGCAGTATCTATACATTAGGCTATTAGTAAATAAAGCCGAAATTCCAGAAACACGTACTCAATGACCTTGGGATAACAAAACCTGGTATGGGAGAACAATTTCTGCCTAAATGCAAAGAAAATATGGCACTTACTAAATTTGAAAATCCGTTTCAGTTGTAATGTCAACGTACAGTCAGTTACATTTTACACACACAAATCTGAATTATGCACTTACAGCCGTGGCCATATGTTATATTCTTATGCCATTATCGAAATTCTATAAAGCCGTTGCTTTTGGGTGGTCGCAAACCGTGTGACTGTACTGAATTTGTAAATGACAGTTCTATGAAATGATGATATACAAGAAAATCTACCACTGGAATAAATATAATATTTTAATTTATTTAAAGTCGCAAAGCAGTAAGGATCATTGTGTTTATTTTCGTTTCCTTTTTACTTATACATTCTCTATATTGCAATTTTAAGGTTTTGTATTAAACAAAGATGTCTAAAAAACCTCAATTGAGTGAAACATCTCGGGGCCAAATTATTTTGTTACATAGATAGACCATGTCGCAAAGAAATATTGCGAAACAAATGAAATGTTCGAAGTGCGCAATGCAAAACACAGTAAAACGGTGCTTACAAACAGGATCGTATAGTAACCGACCTAAAAGTAGTAGAAATAAATCAAGTAGGGAAGATAGAACCTTAGAGCGAATTGCATTGCAAGACAAGAGGGAAACCCCTAAACAACCTTCTGTAGAGCTACAACACCAGCACGACGTTGAAATTTCAGCACACACAGTACGATGACAGTTGGTATCGGCGCTTCTCACAAGGAGACAAAAGGAAACTGCGTCTTGCTTGGGCATTAAAACACAAAAATTGGACAAAAGACAACTGGGCAAGCGTGATATAGTCTGATGAATCCACTATACAGATAAGAAACTAGGCTACCTAAACACTTATTTACTCGTCACAAACACAACAGTTTCGCGATTTTCATATAAAACAAAAAAATATTAAATTTCAGTTTTTCTTTTGTTTATGTACAGTTATTTAGTACACCTGACGGTCAGTACGTCAGAAAGAGGCGAGGAGAAAAGTATTCCCTACAGTGTATTAATAGTATTGTGAAATTTGGCAGAGATAGTAAAATGATATGAGTGTGTATGACAACACAAGGAGTTGGAAAAGCATGCGGTATATTCAGATGTTAGAAGAAGTACTGGGATCATACATTGTTAAATTTTATAGGTGGGAGTACGGCCAATATTACTTTCGATAAGGTAATACCCCATGTCAGAAATGGCAGGAAGTTGAGATTATTTGAAGAAAACCACGATAATCATTATCAATTGAAAATTTGTGGCACATTTAAAAAATTGATATGTAATATGTCAAAAACGGTAAGCGCCATGATAAAGGTCATAGGCCATTGAATTAAATATTAATTTTATGTTATTTTTTATCATTTAAAATATAATTAAATATCTTGACTTTATTGCGTATACTTTTCTTGTAATTAAACACGAGGTATGTATCTGGACTATAATGTATAGCCACGGCTGTATTCTGTTATCCAGTCGACAATCACCAATTATACAGAACGCGTTGGCAAAAAAATTAACAACATAATGTATTCCTAACTGACACTTACTGTTAGTTCATTTTTCATTAGTACAGTCCAACTAAAGATTCTGTATCACCGCTCTGCTATTAGAATATAGCATTTATCTAATGTGCAAATTACGGTTATAATATTGTCCGTCCTTACAAATTATTCGTTTCTTTTCAACAGCTATGTCCTTCTTTCTTTTTTCTTACATGTAACAGGAACATTTAAAGAATCTCTTACGAGAAAACTAAACTTAATTCAGGGCAGCAAAACAAAAATATGTTTATTTTATCTTTCGAACACACTAAATACATCTTCACTATACGATAGTCGCATGAGCAGGGGGTGTGTTAGTGCGAGTTACTATAAAACGTCAGTTTTCTGAAAACACAAACAACAAATTTTAATGAAAAAAAAATGCATTTATATCTTTTAACATCTTCACAGTTAATACGCGCTAAGTTAAAAAAGGGTCTCCATTACTATCCAGAATAGCTTGACAACGTTTTTCCATGCTTTCTACCAAATTTTCAGCGTAATGCGTAGATAATGAACGCCATATCTTTTTTATGCTACGAGATAGCTCTTGTATTTTATATGTACGCTCACTTCGGAGTTTGTGCTTCATGATAGCCCACACATTCTCGATCGGGTTAGCACCCGAAGACTGCGGGGGCCAATCCAATGTTATAATGTGAATTTCCAACTAGTACCCCGTACACAGTCTGCTTCGGTCTTTTGGATCATTATCCTCTTATAAAATCCCTCTCCCAGTACCACTCTTAAACAATACCTTTGTAAATGCCAGTAGTCCTTTTTTGTATAATTGCATCATCCGCTGACCGTTTAAATTACCAGTGAAGACGTATAACGTCCTAAAACAACGAATACTAAAACATTCCCAAACATGGATCTTCACTGTATGTTTTACAGTACGTTCGTCAATGAGATTTTTATGGCTACACCACGCTTTGCTTCTTGGTACCCGGGCCCAAAAAGAAGATTCGTCTGTAAAGACCATGCTAAGCGCGTCTGTCAGCTTCTAAGAGTCATTTCTCTTCGCCAACATGGATTGCACTTGATGCAATGTTAAAAGCGGTTTTCTACTGAATAAATTAGTTATTGTCTTATATAGCCTGGTTGTCCTCGTACGAGATTGACCGCGTCCTGTAACATCATCAACCGCTTCCGTCTGTTGGTACCACCTTGTCTAGCGTTGTACATAATCTGGTGTTTTGTGTAAGTACCTGACAGCCGCTGCAATACTGATTACTGGGTCCTTTTGGGTGATTGACCTATACCACTGCCTTTTCCAAAAGCGAAGAAGAACTAACTGGCAACTTACTGCGCGTACTAAGGGAAGGTTACCTGCTGTATCATTACCACCTCTCTATCTCTTTTCCTAGAAAAGATATTAGCGTGGGTTTCTTATTATACAAATTGTAGACGTTCTTCAAAATATCGTTAAATATTCGTGGATTTAATCCAATATAGTTGACCAGTTTGTAGGGCGAAAAGTCCACATTCCCGATATCGTACTTCGATATCACTGCATTGCACATGAATATATACCTATGTACAACGGGATGTCTGACATACATAAGTACGAAACGTATATAGGCGGAAGGGTGGAATGAATCGTGCGGCAACATGTAACAGAGAGGAGATGTCGTCGGGCGCATCTAATCTAATATCGAAATTTCGGAACCGGAGAGACAGGTGAAATCCCCATTGGACATCCGTTTATCCCTTTAGCCCTTGTAAAAGCCGCGCGTTCGGGAATTAAGCGCGTTTTCTCCAATTAGGTTACGTTATACGGCGTCGGGCAACCGTATCTGGAAACAATCGTGCCGCCACGCGGTCATATATCAGCGTAGAAGGATACGCTTTATGTACGTACGTATGTGTGTTGTTTGTGATACAGAACGATGTCGTTTTAGAAGGCTAATTGTTAACTCGTCTTAAAAAAAGAGGAGCAGTTAATACGTTGTCGGAAAAATTTTATTTTAATTGGGTTTATACAATTTTAAGAGGTATTTTCTCTAATTTATTTGAATTATTAATCGAATTAAGGCGCTCACAAACTTTATTGATACCCCCCAACCTAATTCTCTTTTGTTCGACGTACCCCCCTCTGCAACCACGAGGGGATATCACCATTAGATTCAGATATTAGTTGACAATTGCCTTCGGTATCTTACGATGGCAATGAAACTACTTCTTAAATACTTCCAGAGACGAAGATGCTGACTTTTGGATGTCTTCCTTGCTAATAGCTGTGTGCATATGTGTGCGTGCCAAATAACTTAATGATAGATTTTATATTAATAAATTAATTTTACATGATATAAAGATTATTGTGAGAGTCACACTATATATTTTGAAATGTCACTAAACTAGAAAAGTTAGCGCTGGCAACACTGCACTTCTAACTACCACCATCTTTAAGTCGTAAGCTGTGACTGTCAATTGAATCGCTGCTGTTGTAGAGCATGGTACATACGGTTTGTCATAGAAACATGGACTTGTCAAGAGAACATCTACGCGCAATGATCTACTAGGATTTTAAAACCGGTTTAAGTGAACAACAAAGTCTTGCACGATTACAACTCGCATTTGGTGATGAAGACCCTTCACGTACAACTGTGTTTCGCTGGCATAGCGAATTTCAAAAAGGACGGATATCGCTTGTTGATGAGGCACGTGCTGGTAGGCCCTGTTCTTTAGTTACCGCTGGAAACATTGAGAAAGTGAGACGTATAATCGACGAAGATCCAAGATACACCTATCGAGCGATTGAGACAACTCTTGGTGTTGGATCCGCAACAGTAAATTCATGATCATCTTGATGATCACCTTCGGATCAAAGAAATTGTTACTCAGTGGGTGCCACACACGCTTAACGAAAGGCAGGGCGAGTAAAAATCGCTCTGGAAACGTTAGAAATGTTAAATAATTGTGGACATCGTATTCTATCTAAAATAGTAACAGGTGATAGAACTTTCATCCTATTTTACGATATTCCTACCCGCCAGGAGAGCCGTGTGTGGATCCACAAAGATATATCAGCACCAACAATAGTCAAAAAGCAAAGGGCTGTCAAGAAAATTATGTACACAGTTTTCTTTCTTATTACAGGATTAGTAAATCAAGCTGGAAAATCAACGTACACTCACAGCAAACTGGTACACCACAAAACGTTTACCTGCAGTTCTTGAGTCATCACGATAATGCACCGTCACACAGTGCACAGCAGACAGTTGAATTTTTTACATGAAAATAATATAAAAGTCATTGAACATCCTTCGTATTCATCTGATTTGGCTATGTTTTGATTTCCAGTTGTTGCTTAACCTATAGAAACATTTGCGTGGACGACGTACAAAAACGATGGAGGTGATTATTTTGAATATATATATATAAATAAAATCATTCTCGTAAAAAAGACTTAGTTTTCTTTCTTTCTTATGTCTTAAAATATATAACGCAACCCTCGTATATTATGCCAATATGTAACAGTGTTAATGTATGTATATGCATCTGAATTTGATTTGTTTAATATTACTATCAATGCTTTGAGGCAACTTTCGTTTGAGCAATTTTTTATTGAAATTTTTGTGCCTTTTTTTGGTACTACACATTTACTCTTGTTTTGTAATAGTTATCATGGTGTGATTATCCTGTAATAAGCTGTATGCTGTTAGGTAATAAATAAATTATTATTATAAAGTTTATGTTGGAGTAGTTTCTTGCCTCTCTTTTTCTGTTAACTAAGGGACTTTTTTTATTTCAAAAGAAAGGGAATTTTGAGATAGTAAGAACGAAATGGTATTTTGCAGAGTTACTACAACCAAACAAAAAAAAATCTATCAATCTAGCTTTAAATCAAACACACCTATCAGACGGAGTTCAACAATACATTCTCCCTCACAATAAAATTAGCTTAAAAAAACTGCCAACGAGAAACTAAGCACATTGACAAAAATAAGTAATAAAATAAAATAAAAACCGGATATCTTCTTGACGAAAACTATGGCCTTATTAAAATTCCATTACAGTCCTTATTGTAACACCCTGTAATGGATGGATAAGTGTAATGGAAACTTTTTTCTATGTTCAACCGCAAAAAACTTATTCTAAAAAAGCGAAATATGAAGCTCTGCAATAGCAAACGGTACCGTTGGTCAACATCCGATGGGATCGACAAACCGGCAACGTTTCATTAAAATCGGTGATTAGCACTTCGGATATATCCCTCTTGTAAGTGTGTTAACGTGATCCATTTTTAACGCGAAGAAAAGAGAAAAATCGCCATTTTTTTTTTGACTCCTGAATTTGAAAATGACGGCTTCTAAATTATGCAGAACCTCCAGAAACAAGAGTGGTAGTTGCGCGAAAGCACAGTATATTTCACGAAACCCAAACATTCGTGAAGATATTTAGATCAAGAGTGAACGACTACATAAAGGCGGCGTCTTTAATGTCGTCGATAAAATTATGACGAGCCAACGACTCGAAAAAGAAGCGACGTGTAAATATTTAACGGGCAATAGCGGTGATATTTTATCGCTACCGTAAATTAGAGGAGAAGTGCTCGTGAATTCTGAATTCCGAGAAGAAATGACTTCTTTAACGCGTACGCATGTTACCTAAAAAGGAAACGAACTATTGTTTATTGAAGAAGAAACCGGTACAAGATACTTGTGCAAAAATCTTTGTTTGTCATCAATAAACTCTCTTCGAAGTAGTACAGTATTTAGTGTTTGAGAACATTTGCTTAGCTACACCATCGGTAATAGGTTAAAGTCCTCGAATACTGGAAATACTCGATATATGTTTCTATTTTGATTTCCAGCATGGTAGCCGTATTTCACTGTTTTATTAGGTTCAACAATCCATTACCTATGCTGTCTTAAAATCAAAGACAATAATCTACTGAGTTGTTACTCAAGAAAAGAAGTTTTGAACTACAGTGACAATTTCCTTCGCGAATCTTTTCGGTGTTACATCAACATATGCCTCAAACTATTCTTAATATTTATTTCAGATCGATAAGCATACCGAGCGATTTCAAACAACACAATCTAATCAAAACGCGTCTCAGTATCAAAGAGATTAAAGCCAACTAACATTTCGTCATCTCGTCACTTGCAACTTCTAAGTACCGAAAGCCGCACGGGTAACGATCTAAAAGCGCATTCAAACAATAAAGACCGGTCTGCGCAAGCTACAAATCCCTCCAAATTTAAACTTATTAGAGTCATTAGTGCGTAAGTGAGATAATTGTATTATTCTTAATACTATAAAGCCCGGAGCTGACCTCAAATTGGGAATCTAGGAACGGATACAGAGGAACTAAGAGGTCGTTAGGAGGCATTGAAATTAACCACAACATAAGATGTTGGTTTAATCGCCCTTGCTTTTAAGGAGCTAAAAGCGAACGAGGACGATAACAAAAACTTACACAAGCTTTCTGGCCTGTTAAAGGGTATACTTAAACTTCTATTAAAGATCCACTTCTTGAAAGTGCACTAGCGTAATAGTAAAGCGTTAAAAGATCAGTATTACGGAAATTTGACTACATAATAGAGGTGATAAAATTACAATTTCCTTGCAATTTCCAATGTAATTAAATTTCCGAAAAAATATCGGTCTCGGAGGGGACTTGAATCCAACATCTTTACGTTTCGGGCGTAACGAGCTAAACCCTTGCACCACAAGACCATTGAATTCAAGTCGCTTTAACATAATAAAGGTATTTGCGATTTGCCATAGGTATTTTTCCGCATGTCACTTGCAAAACTTCTTTTTGTGTTAAATCTCTCGCTCTTAACTTTCACGTGTCTTGTTTCTTTAAATATTTTTCGATGAAAACATTCATAATTAGGATTGGCCAAATCTTCGGCCCACCAGGTCCGGACTCGCCCGCACGCATGGCCTGTACGAAAATTAACCGAGTTCGCTGGACCAATCTGACTACGTCTTCCTGTTGTGTATGCACGTTAGGCGTTATGTATTTATACCTCATTATATTGAAGTATATTTTAAAATATTCACCTGTGTATATCTCATGAAGAATAGTAACATGGAAAGTTAGCCAAATCGTCGGCGCGCCAGATTCCCATCCAGGCCGATGCGGAAACCCACCGTGTTCAACTGCTTGACAACGATAAAAATCGTACGTCGTATTACGCGTAATAATAATTAATTGGTTGAATGCGGCTTTCTATTATTGTAAGCATTTCCATCAAATAAAATATGTGATCAAGAGAGCCAGAAACTACTTCAAGATTTTTTCGTTGAAAGACGTTGATTTTATTTAGAACCTATTTACGATAATTCTATAGGATTACTAGATGAAATTGACAAATTGAAAAATACAGGGTTAGCGCAAGTGGAATCAGTGCAAATACTGGATGAAGTGAGTACATTACTGCATGCCATAGCAGATGACAAAAATAAGCACGTTAAAGAAAAGTTCGAAAGTGTTTTGAAAATTCGGATTTCATAGCATTAAGAAAAATGTGTGGTAGTGTAGCTGCAGATCCTAATTTCAAAAATTATTTTAACCACGTCGGTGTTACATGGGTTGATGTTGAACACTCTTCCTCAGGGAGCATGAACATTTTTTCTCACCTTCAAACCAACTTCACCGAGACAAATATCGAAACCTATCTGAAATACAACATTCTATATAAAACCGTCGTATTTGCTTAAGAATGAATTTATTCTATTTAGCATCCAGCACTCAAAGATTTTTTCTTCGTTCGATATCGGTGATATCGGTCTATAATTTTCGATGTTAACTTTACTTTCTTTTTATGTATTGGTACAATTGCAGATATTTTAGAATAATTGGGCAGTATTCACAAAGAGAATGATGAATTAACTACATAGTTAAGGTCTTTTCAAATAAATAGAAAACATTCAAAATTCCAGGAGAAATTCTATTAAATCCGAATATTTTTTCGTAATAGCAGAAAAATGCTGCTTACACAGCTTAAATGGTTGGGACTTCTTTTTGTTAATTTCTTTAAAATCTTGCCTTACTTTCAATCCCCTGCAAATGGGGGCACTCCCACAGATAGACACTTTTCTTTTAATTGTAGAATGAACAGCGGTCTTTAAATCTTCTAGTTTATTCGAAATCTAATGTTCATTTCTGTCTGAACTATAAGGATTAATTATACAACTTGTGTTTCAATGTTGTACTTTTTATGTCTGCCTATATTATGCAAATAAGCACTACAGTAGACGCACTTACAGCTTCTGTAATCGTAGAAACATTGCAATAAATGCTAAAACAGTAGAAATATTGTCACGATGAGCACTAGTATATCGAAGCAGATAAGGTCACTTAAAACCCGATTTATGCAATGAATAGAAAATGTAAAAGCGCGAATAACAAACGAGAAGAAATGTAAGGTCTTTTAACAAAATAATTGATATAATTGGAACTTTCGATAAATATTTAGAAATATACTACCGTAGCTACTTGAAAATTATTGATAACTTTATTCCCCAACTTGTTGGCTATGTAGTACGTTACTCATTAAGAAGGGTTGTTCGTGAAATTTCACGTTAATTTACCGAAGTTTGTAGTCGCAAAGATGGAGAAGCAGTTTGAATCGGTGCAAGTTAGGATGGAGATGTAGTACTTTACAGTTTTCATGTCTTATAACCCTGAAGCCATGAGCAAAGCAAGTTACTACCTTAACGAACTTCGTTTCGGAATTTACTCATGGTAGCTGTAAAATATCCATACCTGTAGAATTATAAGTACAAAGTAAGTCTGTGTATACTAAATCAGAATATCTTCTTATATGTCTGGCATAGTGACTTGTAAGTTTGCTCCAAATGTTTATTCCTGTATTTATGCTACCAGAAAATGGCATAAATTGAACCTATTCGGATTTGATGAGGTATTATCTGCTTTGTATAGGAAATTATGTTTTTAAAAATAGTCGACGTCAAATTAATATTACTCTTTCGAAATGTATGAAAAATTTCAGCAAAATTTTATGCTCTGTGTTAATCCCTCGTGTAATTTAAGACTTCCCATCGAAACAATCAATTCATGAACATATTTCAGAAATTCTTTTGATGAGTAACTTATTTGACTGACAATATGAAAAAACGGTCGACACGATTTTCATTTCTATCTTTGCCGCAAGACATTTTTGATATAATACCGAGTGTTTGACTCTAATCATTCGTTGTCTTGTTGAATTACGAAGGTGTGCATTAAAATTTGGTAATACTAGGTGTATGTATAAGTTTTTTTCCGGTTTAACTAGGAGATGGCGTCAACAAAAGTACGTAACGTATTATTCGCAGGTGTAGCAATAAACTCCACTCACACAAATTTATTAATTAATTATGCTGAACGCAGTGTTTCGAGAGCACGTGGGCTCGGTAACACGGTTGACAATGGGAGCTCACGTGCTCTCGAAACGCTGCGTTCCGCATAATTAATTAATTTGTGTGAGTGGAGTTTACTGCTATACCTGTGAATTGTACATCCACACAGTCCTTGCAATCGTCACGTAACGTATTAATTTGACATTTAAACTACAAACGTACACAAGTCTGCCAAAAACTAGCGTCTTTGATTTATCGTTCAGTGATCTTGTCGAGTTTTGTGTCTGAAAAAGAACCATCGTTTGCTGGTAGAAACATATAGTGAAGACGCCAAATGTGTGTATTCCATCGATTAGAACATGCGAGACATGGTTTCGACAATATAAAACCGGTAATTTCAATGTGAAAGGCAGTGAAGGGTTTGTTAGACCACAAGAATGCAAAGACGAGCAATTGCGAATGATGACGCAACTTAATCTCAACGGCAATTAGCAGATTAGAGTGTCACAAGAAACAATCAACAGACGTTTATAAGCAATGGGGAAAATCAATAAACTTACCACGCGATTTGAATGAACGTCAAATAGCAAATCGCAAAGTCATCCGTTGAAATGCTGCTTCGACCCCACGAAAGGAAATCATTTTTGCATCGAATTGTGACGTGATGAAAAATAGATTTATTTTGAAAACCTGAAGCGGTTTTAGGAAGAATAAGTAGACTATAACCCTTTTAATATCAGTCCACAACATTGTAATCGAAAAGGGAGACAAAAAACAGTTTCCTTTATCCATCATCTGCGTTTGACCGCGTAAATTATATAAATACGAAGTTAGAGGCAACGAGTCAAGTTGAGTTTCGAGGTATTTCAGCGGTCGATCGCAGTATGTCACCCCGTTCCATGCAGGTCTCTTCCGGGTTAGTGTTGGCGGCTCTGCGGTGCCGGCCAGTCCGCGCAGTTTCTTTTTACGGCGGGAGTAGTTTAATTAGTTTAAGTTAGAGTAGTTTTTAAATATCTAGATTGCATTCATCATGAAAAGTCGAGGACATCCAGTGTAGGGCCCATTTAGCACTAAGTTTCTAAATAAAAATGAAGAGCATGTCACCTTCGAAAATTCAATAAAAACTATCAATCCTTCATACATGCCTGTTCTTCATGGGATAGCCCAAGGATCAGTATAATCGCCGATATAAATTTTCGTAGTTGGTAGTATCCTTTAATTACTTCAAATAGTCCTGACGAAGCAGAAAGGCTCAGAAATGGATCATTGGATAGCTTGTGTCAATGGTTTTGTTTGAATAAACTAAAATTAAGTGAAGCAAAGACAATCTTCTTGTTATTTCACACCTGATATCGTATACAAAACATAAAATTGTCCTTCTTTGTAATACAAAAGAGCATTGGGCTTCTGTTGTCATTAATGCTCTATATTGTAAACAAAACAGTGGAAAGTTTACAGATTTACATATTTATACAAGTTTATAGATGTCCTGAAGCCACTTTACATATGATTTCATCATTATGCCCAGAAACAACTTTCTATCCATTTGACATGAAAGCATTACCAATTGTTTTTTCACGAACATTTCTCTATATTCATCTGAGACCATAGGTCTTCGCTTTATCCTATATATAAATTTCTTTTATTATGACCTCTTGAAAAGCGAGTATGTTGATTTAATGGCAAAAAATTTGGCGACCTTGGTCTATGCACCATAAGGTTTGTTCTCAAGAAAGGTGTGTCAAATCCGAAATATGGTTGACATATAAAATGTATTTCCTAAATTTACAGGTAATTTGGGAATTTACACGTAATTAGGGAAGATTCTAAGCTAAAGAAATAAGTTGAATTCGTTGGAGAATATTTAAAGGCTTTTTCCTTTCAACACGAGTACAACTTTCATACCAAACCTCATTAAACCCGTTATTATGAGCTTAACGCTGCATTCAATGCAACAATTACGGTAATAGATGGGAAGTGATGCGGATAATGAAATAATGATAAGGTTGATTACGTTAAACACTAATTTATTATTACAAGCGACGGACACGTTCGATATCGTCGCAATAAAACTATTTAAAAGCAATTAATCTCGCCTAATACCTTTAAATTGGATTCGTTATCTTTAAACGGAGAGGCTCCGAAACTTACCGGCAACGATATAAAGAGATCGGCCTCATTTTTGCGGGCTACGCTCCGAAGCAACAGACTACTACTAATGGAGGACGCTGCTAAGTCGAGCTAAGTGGTTTTAGGCGGGCACGAAGTTTTTCGGGTCGGGTGTAGCCGTTCTATCGACTGGATCTTCGGCGGAGAGAGTAAGTAACAACGACGGAAGTATGTTAATTTACTTATGAAGTCTCGGGTAACCAGACTTCCGGAACCGTGGCTTCCCCTGCGTAAGTCTAAAATGTCTGCGAGTGTATACAGTACCGTTACAAAGTTTTGGAAGCGGTAGGGGCTTGTATTCGCATTTACACAAAAATACGTAAACGTTATAAAAAGTCAAAGTAATTACGTACGCCGGAAATTTTGTTAAATGCTGATAATTACCATGTTACCGTCTTGCTAAGGAAATTGTATAACTTCTTCGTATAAAGATGTAGTACAGCGGTTTTTCGATTGATATTATATTTTTGCTTACTTTTAATACTTGTGATATTTTCTATTATCCGTACCACTAGTAACTCTTACAACAGACGGTACCTAATAAAAAGTATATTTTCCTAGAATAATAAGAACCATATCCAACAAATACAAAGAGGTGCAGCAGAGCATTGCATAAATTCATTCATTCATATGTGACCTTTAATACTTTCGCATGTACAGTGATGGTCTTAATTAATATGTCCCCCTATAGCGGGAGGAATATTAAAACTACTTTCCCTGTGATGCCGCAGACAGTTCGGCTACTATCTGTTATTGCATGTATCAATCTTATTTAAAGAGCATATACAAAAGCTTATTATCCGTTACATAACTACCGGCCAAAATTATTCGTCCAACCTAAGAAATGATCCATAAATAAAGAAAGGTCTATTTGATCATTTAATAATACGTCTAAATATTTAAGTTTATTTATCTCTAGAGACTCCAAGAAGTCTAATTTAAAAACTTTAGTTTCGGAATGTAATTTTTCCAAATTATTGTTATTCTCCAGTAAATGGAGTGCATAATTGGAATCTCTATTCTTATCTAGATAGCTCATAAAACGCTCATGTATTCTTTTATCAAAACTCCAACCTGTTTGGTCGATATACGTTTTTGGGCAACCATTGCAACTTATATTATATTTTTCCTTTGTTTATTTTTGGTTTATTTTTTTTTTTTGATGAATTTTCCTAATGAATTGGACTTATACTACTTATACTACTTAATAAGGATTAACAAGGAACAATTTACTTTGTTTCTCACTGTGAAAATGGACGTTTTAACCTTACAGGAAATGGTTCTTATTTATGGAGAACCTGTCTGGAATCTTGACCATGCAGTCAATCTTTATACTTCACGTTTTCCGGACAGGATTTCGTTTTTCAGTACTGCCAAAGGCAGTATTCAACCTAACAAAGGGATCCGTCTCAATCCTTAGACAAGATTATGCAATTGCTGTATTAGCCGCAGTTGCTTGTAATTCCCACGTCAGCACACGAGAGATAGCTCGGGATTCCGGATCATTCCAAAGCAGTGTTTGGAATATTTTAAAGCACCATATATATATCATTCTCACCACGTATCTTCGCATCAAGATCTTCATGGTGTTGATTTCGAAAATCGCGTAACAATTTGTCAGTGGGCATGGGAACAAATAGAAATGAATCGTAATTTCTTTCGTTGGATATTGTCTTCTGATAAGGCAAACATGGAGCTGTTAAACTATTTTGCTGCCAGTCTTCTAAACGCTAAGCAAAATTCTCAAGAACTGCTCAGTACAGATGCTCTGCGATAACCGCCATTTCTCTTCGAATATGTTGAAAAAATTCAAGAAGAACTGGTAAAGTCACGTTAGACGTATGAGATCTCGCTCCATCTTATTGGAGTCGAGTGTATCGATTAAAACCATGAAAATCTTGCAAGACTGACGTAAAAGTTATTAATCGTCTCCACAGATTTCTTGGAGTTTACGGTTGCTGTACGACCTCTATCACCTTAGAAAAACCACGAGCCCATAATTTTCTACACGAATTGTAGACCAAACAGTAACATTTGACAAATGAAGTGACCTCTCATGCCTCTGTTTTGGATTTATTGTATTCCAGTGGCCTGTTTACATGTCCATTAAGGTGAAAATGCGCCTCACCTGAGCAGTTTTTCTAGAGCTCTTGCACGCTTCGCTCCCGTAAAACGCTTGATAATGACAAAATTCTCAAGGACGGTGCTAGCTATTGGAACACATTCCACATTTTTTCAAATGTCTTTCTCTTTCTCTAGAGTTTATATTACTTTAAGCATGTTTAAATTATTTTTTACTACAGTTGACGGTGTCCCGTTTTCTTGCAGGTCAATATTTACCGTACCTGGATATCAAAAGAAATACATTCTTGCCTCACGACTTCTTGCCGACACCGTATGTTACATTATCGTTTGTTTCGGTAGTGGTTTTACGTTTTACCTTACCCTCCCGTGGTCGTATCCTATCTCGGTATATGTAAAACAGGTAGCGGCAGCAACATCGTACATTCTCCAGGTTCGAACAAAAACTTGGAGATTTTGATTTATCGCCGACAAGGCGAACACATTTCTATTGGAAATTCCTACATTACGACGCTCGTCTCACCCTCGTGTTTCTTCGAAGGCGGAAGCTATAAAATGCGGAGAATCTTCGAAAATACAGCCGCCCTGACTTGCTTCTTGTATAATTTCGCCCCGTGTAACGTGCGTAAACGCGAAGTGTCTTAGTATAGCGGAGGTGTTTTTGGGCGGTGCAAGTATTAAGTCGGTAGATGTATATTGCGCTTAATAGTGAAGGAGTAACACTTAATAGGAAAAAAGGCAGTCTTTTTACATACTTTAGTGTTAAATTGGATTCGGTTGGTGTATATCTATGTAAGCTTATGTATTATTTTCTTTATTAACATGATTATACCATTTGCATTAATTATAACTAGAGTTCGTGTTTTATATAAACCAGCAACCAGCCTTAAATACAAGTTAAAATTCAATTACCACCAGAAGCGTCAGTTATCCGCGAAAACATCCGTAACAATATACACTCCGCCAAAAAAGTATCGCAGTGACTACGAATTTTAAAGAGCGCTGTTAGAGTACTTTAGTAACGTTATTAGAAGTAACGTCATTCGCTATACCTGCGAAGCATATTGCAGACTACGAATAAGGCAACAAGAGCCTGGGGCCATGGGGCAGTAACCCAAATATACTGCGATGGCTTTACATCAGTATAGTAAGACCTACAGTAACATACGGGACAATAACCTGGTTTCAGAAGATTACCCAAGTTACGACCAGGAATACTCTTGATAAGTTGCAACGGTTAGCATGTGCACCCCCGGCGTAATGAGAACATACCCAATCGTGGCCCTGGAGGTTATCTTAGACATTATACGCGCTACACATAGTGGTGGAGGGACTGGTTAGTCTATACATGCGGCAATGTATAGACTAACCAGGCCGGAGACTGAAGGAAACGGGACTGCGTGCCATAGAGTTGGTCATTTCGAGCGGAACTCTCCCCACTTCTAAGTCTGCCAAACGATGAAATGGTAAAGAAATATAGTTTCAAAACAAATTTTCTTACAAAGCTAAGTAACAAAAAACAATGGAAGGGAGAATCCTCCACCTACTTTCTAAAGGCAAACACCATTGAGTGGTACGCGGATGGTTCCAAAATTGACAGAGAAACAGGTGCAGGGGTATTTGGGTCAGGAACCAAATATTCAGAGTCAATGGGAACAAACTCTAGCGTCTTTCAAGTGAAAATCAATGCGATTCGAAGATGTAGTCAATTGAACCTCGACCGGAGCTATCGAAGGCAACGCATTGTAATTTTCTCCGATAGTCAAGCAGCCATAATAGCGTTGAGCTCTAACACCATCAGTTCGAAATTAGCCTGGGAATGTCTAGAATATCTAGAAAAAATAAATAACCTAGGCAGAGAAAACAGAGTTGCACTATGCTGGGTACCAGGATATACTGGAATCAGCGGCAACGAGAAAGCTAACCTATTAGCAAAAAAAGCCGCCACAACTTCGTTTGTTGTACCGGAGCCGTTCTGTGGTATAAGGATGAGCACCTATAAAAAAGAACTTAGAGACAGAGAGAAGAAGCTCAGAATATTTCTTTGGGAGAATCTTCCTGGTCTGAGACATCCCAAGGTATTCCTTGGAAACTTCAATAAGCAATGAGCAAAGACTATGTTAGAGCTAAGTAGAAATAGACTGCGCGTCCTCACAGGTTTTCTTACAGGCGATTGCCTTCTTGGGGAACACATGACAAGGATAGGTCTGAAACAGAATAGCGACTGCAGGTTTTGTGGGGCGGAAGTTGAAAGTCCGGAACACCTAACATCTAGCTGCACTGCCATTATAGAGACCCGTGCCAACCATCTTGGCAAAGACGTCATAGACGAGGCGCTATTGCAATTTATTAAAGCTCTTAGACTGGATGTGGAGCTATAAGTGCGGGCAAACCCTAACAGATTACAGTTCACATAAGAGGGCACGATAGATCAATAGGTCGCCGTGCAACATCACCATTAATTAATCTAATCTAATACCAGCGAAACACAGTTGCACGTTAAAGAGTTTCATCACCAAATGCCAGTTGCAATCGTTCAAGACTTTGTTGTTCAGTTAAACCGACCTCGTAGTAGATCATTGCGCGTACATGTTTTCTTGACAAGTCCTTGTTTCGATGGTAAATCCTATGTACCATGTTTGCTCTATGACAGCAGCGACTTAACTGATAGTTAGAGCTTAGTACTTAAGGATGGTGGTATTTAGAAATGCAGTGTCGCCAGCTCTAACTTCACTAGTTTCGTAGCGTGACCCTGGTAAGCAACTAATCGAATATACACTACTATTCAGGTGAGAGGACTAACAATTACAAACAAAAAGAAATTCAAAGGTATGAGATTTAATTTATCTATTACAACCGGTTCTAAAAATGGCATTCTGTAATTAATTTTCATAAAAACAAAATAATTATAAACAAAAGTTTAACCTAATCCACAAGAAATAGATATCTTGTTGTACTGTATACTTTTTCAAATTCTTTTAACATTCAAAATGTTTCTTCGAACTCAACGAGTCAACTAAAGGCTGATTATGAAACTTCCTAAATTAATTAACCATCACGCTCCCTCCCTGGAAGTAGTGACGACTTCAGCTAATCGAGGTGGCAAAGCGCGAAGCACAGAATAGTTCTCTACGGTAAATAAGGTGCTGTGTTGTATGCTTTTCCCATCGACACACAAATACCCCATTTCAACCGTATTATTTTGAATGCGCACTGTTTATTTATACATTTAAATTAGTCCGCGTAACGCGGTACTCTGTGGGAACAAGGGAACAGACGAAAATATCGCCTTGTAGAGGAGGCAAAACACATCGCGCCAAACGACGTCGACTAACCGTTCATCCACCATCGGTTGTTCTACGGCGGAATTTGCACAGCCGGTTCACGAACACCCCGCAACGTTCATTATTTTACCGCGTTCGCGAAACGCTCGATTAATTCATTTCCACGGCATTGCGTTCGAGTTCTTCCCTACAGCTCTAGCGTGAATTATGCGAAACATTCGTTTTCAACGCTTAAGCAACTTGCCGACGATAGACCTGATAAAAATCAAAATATGGATGTTTTCCAAATACAATTAATATTTGACCAAGATCGTTATTTGAAAATTTTTTTTCATAATACTTAGGAGGCCCAAAAAACAATAAGAAAAAGTTCCTTAAATCCATATTTAAAAAGCTATACGCATAAGGCGGATGAAATATATATGTGTTAAAATAAATTTTAGTTCAGCGTGCAGCAAAAGTTTCTTTGCTTTGCAGTTTATTATGTTATATCTACTCTATACACCATCCACGTTAAGAATGCAGTTAGAATAAATAGTTCTTTAAAAAGGGGCTTGCCACTGGCTAATCGGCGGCACATATTCAGACAGAAGAAACGGATGCAATTTCTTCATATGAAATTTCTGTCAGTTAATGTCAGTTGTCTAATTTACTTATCATTTTGGTGTCATTGTATAGTGTGGCTCTTCAGTGTGTTTTATAATTGAGTGGCTTAGTTCTAAAGGTATTGTAGCTGGTGAAAGTTTATTGAAGCTTGAACTACCTGAGATAACGAAAAAATGTTCGGCTGATAATCCTATAACACATGCCATTGACCAGATGGTATAGGAAAGATTTATTATTGTGATTTAAATGTTATTGAACTTGTATGGGCACAAGTAAAGTACCAGGTCGAGGCCCATAATAAAACTTTTAAAATATGAGAGGTTTAAAGCATTATTACTGGAAGGGCTAGATGTTATAACACTTGAAGCCTGGACAAACTGCGTCAAACACACTATTGAATAAGAGAATAAAGGTAATTCCAGATGAGGTAGATTAAAACATTATAGAGGACCCGGCATCGAAACTTTCTTTTTTCAAAGGTAAAAATAAAAATATACATTTTAAATTTTCTTTTATTAAAATATAGGAAATATAGGAAAGGAAACGGAACCAATCTCATAGTACCTAAGACAATTTAGTCAGTGAATGGCATACCGGTTTCGTGCACATCGTCTGGCCAAGACTGGAATAGCAAGTGAAAGCGATAATCAAAATTTAAAATAAAAAACCGAGAAAATCGCACACTTACCACTCCAGAAAACGACTAAAGAGTTAAAACATCCGAAAAAAAAGCACCCCGGCGGCAGAACAAACTTTTACAAAAAGCACAAATTAAAATTGTAAAGCAAATTAAAATGCCAAAAGATGGCAAGTCAACAAGAAAGTTTTTTCAAATAAAATTTGTAAATAAAGAGACCCTCTATATGTCAAAAGGCTAGGTGAAATCAAAACAGAAAGTTAATAAAATTAAGGTAAGTGGAATCAAACAGGTAGGAATCTACTGCAATTATCGAGTAATATCTGAAAGGTAGGAGTAGAATCAAAAGTGATCTGCATATTTAACGATTGCATCAAATATCTGCAGTCTTAATATTTTCGTACTCTCCAAACATAAGTCACTTTCTAAACTAATATCCTTATTAATACTAATAATAATATGAACATTAATATACTAGACCACTGTTGGCATTAGTAATTCCCTCGCAATTACCTAACGTAATTAAATTACTGAAGAAATATCAGTGTCAGTGGGGACTCGAACCCAACATCTTTACGTCTCCAGCGTAACGTGCTAACTACCGCACCACAAGACCATTGATTTCAAGTCGCTTTAAATCCCCGTAGATCTAGAGTGGTGCACTGGTTTGCACGTTACGCCGCAGACGTAAAGATGTTGGGTTCGAGTCCCTTCCGAGACATATTTTTTGAATAATTTAATTACGTTGGGTAATCGCAAGGAATTTGTAATTTTATCAAGTCATTACCTAGTATAAGTCATTACCTAGCACAAGTCTACCTAGCATAAGTCACTACCTAGGATGTCATTACCTAGCATAAATAGTTAGCTAGGATAAGTTGTTAAATAAGTAATATTTTATCGTTTATTAAGTATACTTAATGTGTTTATTTTTATTTCTCATGATTTCTCCACTGAGATGGCCTCATCCAACGGCTGCGTCAATCGGAGTGTCGCATATCTAGATATTTTGCATATCTAGATGTTGCAATTCCTCAAGTACATGGTGTCACACATTCTACTGTATCATTCAATGGAATGGACAGGCGAACCGTTGGAAGGGGGGAAGACAAGAAAGATACAAGTCTTTTATGTGTGGAGTAGTAGTCATATAATTAGCAAGTAAGGCGTTAGAGTATAAGAAAGTAAGATGTAGTTGTAAAATAGATAATGTAAACCGGAACAAATTTGTCCATTCATTAAAATACCCTCCTAACCCCCAGCTATGTCACAATACAAACTAAATGCTAAAATTATAGCAATGTTGCATTGAACTAACATTCATATTAATACTAATATTAATATGAATATAAATACTAAACCACCGTTGGCATTACTAATGATAAAATTACCATTTTCTTGCAATTTCCATCGTAATTAAATTTCCGAAAAAATATCGGTCTCGGAGGGGACTTGAACCCGACATCTCTATATTTCCGGTATAGCGTGCTACCAATTGCAAATGGACTCGTGGTGCAGTTGGTAGCACGCTATACCGGAAATATAGAGATGTTGGGTTCAAGTCCCCTCCGAGACCGATATGTTTTTCGGAAATTTAACACGTTGGAAATTGCAGGAAAATTGTAATTTTATCAATGTTGTATTGGTTGATAAAATAAATAATATTTTCTATGGAACGAAACAGCGGGTCTTGATAATGTGCTGCAATTTCCTTTTAATTTTTAAAAGCAAAATTTGGAAATTATAATTTTCAAGTTTGTTATTACTTACTAAACTTAATCCACCGTTAAATTTTACGCTATACTTATTTTTAGAATAGCTCTGTATAACATTAAGTACTCGAGCATATTCCGGCCCACGATTACCGCGCGGTTGCCTCCGGAACCGACCGGAGCTAACTTCGCTCCGCTGAACGTTACACCGAACCGACTTGCCAAATAATTAAACACTCCACCCGACATTTATTATGTATTGCCCACCTCTCGGCCATATACGCGCTACGACTTATTATTCATACCGGCATTATTAGAGTTTTAAATAATTGAACGGGGCAAATCTCCGGCTTTTCTTATTTCCTTTGACTAAACGGACGAGAGTCGGACCCGCCGAGTGAGCCGATGTGGAAGAACCTACCTCCGACCACCGTCATCCCATCCCATCGTCGACCTTATCGTGCCACGTTATTCAACAATATCTTCGTGAAGAACGGGAAATGGAGGAGGTAGCGCCGTATACGATCCCACCTTTGCCCTTGTGCACATTTCAATCTAATACGTTCCCTTACAATATACCGACCGACCTAGGCTAATTAACAATTTTCATCGCTTCCCGGGTTACGCAAAAATAATGAATTACGTTGGCGTTGGGATGGGAAGAAGCGGGGTGACTTTGGGAAAAGTCATGGTAGCGAATGAATGTTTGTATAAGTCTGTGGCCCTGTATGGATGTGAACAAAAGAGCAAACAATGCGACGTATTTACGAGACTGGGGCGGATTCTTATTTACAATTAATAAAGCTAACTCTATACAAATTTCGGGCTTTGTATAGAAAAGAGCTCGAAGGAAACATTTCCAAGCAAACATCAACGAGACATGGCGAGACTCAGACGACGAATTATTTCAGGTGAAATTCTCGCTGTGCTCGCCATTGTTCAACACAAACCTTTATAGAAATTTCAATACTCATTTGTTCCTTCCAAGACCTACATCGTTATAGAAACACCGTTACTTTCGCAGCAAAAACTACTGCAACTAATGCTATTTATTAAGTCTTTAAAATGTATTATAGAAACTAAAACCAGTTGCGATAGAAATTAGGGCGCATTGGTATAGTGTAAAGTCTCGCATCACTATAGCGTATGCTATATTAATAACTGAGACGTAATAGATCAACGAATCAGCAACTTTAGAGCGTCTTATTGATAAATGCCAAGCATTTTTTTCTTAGACAAGCAGGTATGTGTTACGGAAAAGTTAGTTTAAGTGATATGTTTTATTCTTCCTCTTTCGAGCATTAATATTGTTATAAGCGCTATACGCAACTGCGTAAATACAACATCCTCGAAACGTGTTAGAAATTTCAAGCAAATATCTTCCAGTGGAATATAAATAGAAAGTAAAGAAATATTCGTTTAATGTTTACAGCCCGTTATTGTCGTTTATTTTTACAGAATTAAATTCATCCACTTCTTCTCCACCAACCTGATTCAGCCACCGGGTAAATGGACTATTTCCTCTATTCCTTTTTGTTTTCCTATTAAGACAAATGTTCTGTAGCAAAAAGACTATGCCAGGGTTCAAGGAATTGATGAATAATAAAATCGACATTTTTTGAATCGTATTAATAAAGGTATGTGAAAGCTGCACCAACACATTGTTATTATTTTGACCAAAACAGTTGGATCTACGAAAAATTCAGAACAAAATATTTCCACATTTGAATTGGTTGGCATTAATTTGAAACCGAAACAAAAACATTTTTAAAACACATCTAAAGGAATGCCTAGAAAATAACACCAAAGACGCTATTAAATGTCAAGAGACATAAAACGCTAACCCACGGACATGTTTCTGCTATCACCATATCTAACCCTACAATTTAAGTGATTATTCCTGGAGTTAACTAGTGCCAAAAAAGTAAAACACTTGTCTGCAAAGTCAGACACAGCGAAAAGAAGCGGGTACAGCTTTCCACCCTTCTCCCGAGCAATACGTGAATTGCTAGTCCCGAGAGAGCGCTCGCACCAAGGGCAGTGCATAGGCTAGACTGCACATGTGAATGATTTCTCAGGCTTAGCATTGTCTTTCTCGTGAATAATTTCACCAATACCACGAGAAAAGCTGTATTTAACAACAAATTCTTGTTTGACTACCAGCAATCGACGGTAGATATCTTGCCGAGAGGTTATGTAGGTACTACATATCAAGGATATTTTCCTTCACAATTTCAAGAACTTTATCGATCATTTCTGATGTAGTACTTTTTTCATTGCGAGACTTTAAATACATTTCACCATTTTAGGATGGTTACAAACAAAATAGGTCAATGTAATTTTCATATCATTGTGCATTTCAGTAAATAAATTTCATCATTTCTTCATGGACATCTAGCTTGTTGTGGTTCCTACGATGGTATAGCTACATTAATGTTTTTTTTTTAATTCAGGTGAAAAAAATGATCTACTTTTGAAATCCCTATGTGTATATATACTTACACAACATCCCCATGAAAAAATCCTATACGTCCATGGCTTAATGTCGTTTGTGTTATGCAGTCGCATTGAAGGATATCTATGCGTAGAAAATGTACTTATACGACTTTGTGTACGAGCTTCAATATCTTTTCATATTAATTAGAGTCTAGTTGCATTAGTAATACCAAAATTCCATAAAGGAAACATCTTTTAAAGTTGGCGAGGTCAAGTAAGTGAATAACGATTATAAAAATATGACATACTTTTAATAATTGAATTTACTTGTTATTACCAACGTTAAATTCAATTAAATCAGTTTTCCATGAAATATTTAATTAATTAAAAATTTCGCAACTGGTGTGTTAAGCCATTACACCACGGAATCGTCTGAACAAATCGCTAAATTTCAATTGGAAAATTTAATTCCTGGATGTAATAGCGGCAGCAAATGTAGCCTTGATATCTAGGCAGACACGATATTTTAATATCAATTTCAAGTTGCATTATTAATGAAACCATTTAGAATAACCTCTGACGGTTTTTGGAACTGTAGTTGCAAATCCTAGCGGAACTGGAAAACTAATTTAACTAATACTAACATTGGTAATAACAGGGAAATTTAATTATCATTGAAAAACCAACTGAAGTTATTCTAAATGATTTAAAGACATACTTTTATTCAGATGCTCGTTTTACTCTGCCTCTACAATCTCATTTTCTTCATATTTGAGAGTCTAATCCATTATTAAACTACGTACTTCTTTGAAAAATGTGTATTTTTACATATTTTGCATATGTATGACTTGTAATATCATTTTTACTAAGGAGTAGGTAGACTTGAATTTTTCTTTTAATGTCCTAAACGTAAACTGGCAAAGACGGTGATGTTTTTGCTTTTCCTCCTTCTCTTTGATGTCCAAAATAATATTTTAATGGACGGATAGTCATCAATAATTAATCTGACCGGACCTTCTCTCGAACGTTGAATTTGCAACATATCCTGATTATATTCAGCTGTTGCATAATGATCAAACGTAATCATTTCAAAATTCACGCTTCTACCGTGTTACCCGCCCACCTCGGTCCTATAATCGCGTATAAAGGAGACGGGATATACAAAATCCGGATTCAATTCCGTTAGTTTATCAAAATGTGTATATTTAATATTAAAAGCCGACCCGCGGAAGATGACTGACTGACTGCCTGTTTGTCTGACGCAAAACCGGCCTGACCTTTTCCATTTTTAATAACAAAATTTCTTAATTAAAGCGTCGCGATGCTTAACATACTTTTGAGACTTTAATTTGGCGCAGATACCTTTGAGATTTCCGCGTGCTTCTGCCTCGTCTCGCCCTTCTAACCCTCTACTCCATCGTTCGGTCCATGTCATTTCGTTTAGTTTATTAGATTAGCAGAGAGAGAGAGAGAGAGAACCACCTACCTCTCACTGCCGGATACGTTTTGAAAACGGAAAATTTAATAACCTGATGTCTCTTTTTTTCCGTCGCTCTTATTCTGGTCCCCGGTTATATTGCATCGTATAAATCACGTACTGACTTTTATTAGAAAACTTGTTTTTTCTCTACATTGTTTCGAAGATGATGTATCTTCTAACATCACTTTCTATCAATAACTCTTCAAAGAATGTAGAAGACGGCTACGATCCTATTTAGCCTATAAGCTTAAGTTGAACGTTTCAGTATTGAGATGAGTAAAATCTTCAAGCTTAGATTAAAAGAAGCTATCTTTACTTTCAGAATGTCTCATGTAATGCATCCAAAACAAACAAAACAAGTTAACACAACAAATAAATAAATGAAAGTATCAAAGATCAAAGCAAATCTAGGCTGAACCTATTAACATTTTTTCCTTTCAACTTGTAGGAAAACGATGCAAGTGGTGCAATGTTGATTCTAGGGGTGGTGTAAAGGTAACGTAACTCAAGAAACTAGGTGAGTCGGCTTTATCGATAATAATGGTTCGCATGAGTGTAGCAGTGCATTTTCTTTTTTTAACAAGTGTAACAAAGTCCTACCTCCCAATAAGCTTCCTCTAAGGTATTTCTCGCATAGGATAACGTCCATCGTTCTTATGTGAGAGATATTTCAAAAATTTGCATAAGAAACTTGATTTGAATGTTATAGAAAGGGTACCTACCACCAGAAGCCTAAGTTTGGAAACCACCTAAGCAAGAGAAAGGGTCTCTATAACATTTAGACTAGTAAAATCCTTAGAAGTGTGAAAAATAAATCCTAATGGTTTCAAATTGACAACATGACTAGAGCAGGTAAGCTCTTCATCATATATTATAAATATTTAAAAGAAGACTGGCGAGAAATATTAATATTGTTGATGCAATTGGGAATTGTATTAAATATTTATCTATACTTAATTTTATTATTTCTTAACAGTAGCGGAAAAATTAACAACGTGGTGGAGCTTAATATTGTCAGTATAGTCTAATAAATAACAGTTTACAGATTTTAGGTCATCCATGTATATACTAAAAAGGAGTGGATCAATGTTCTACTTCTGGGGTACTACAGAAGAGAAGTAAATTTAAATCTATTAAACTAAAAATAATTAATTCTGTTTAGGAGATACGATCGAATTAATCTTAGAAAATAGTAATACAATGTACCATAACAAATAAAGTTGGTTGATTATAAAATATTCTATCTATCCTTTAGATTTTCGTCCTTAAAATATAGAAGAACGTACTCTATCACTTAATTTTTAATATTCTTTGTTACGTCAGGTGCCACTAATCCTAGTCAAACTTTTGTTTTTGGTCATGAAGATATTCCGAGCTTTCTCATGCATGATTGTGCTCCGGTGTTATGCGATCCTCTTTGCTTTATTTTCAACTTGGCTATTCGCACTTTTACCTTTTCATCTTACTGGAAGGTTAGTAGGATACCACCAGTTTACAAGAAGGGCGATAAGGTTGATATTCTTAACTACAGACCAATTAGTATTCTCCATAATTGTGCTAAAGTTTTCGAGCAACTTCTGTATACTAGGTTGCACAACTGTGTTAAGCCATACCACTCTACTAATCAGCATGGCTTTGTTAGCGGACGGTCAACTGTACCCAATTTAGTTGAACTTACTCAGTATGTTGGAGAAGCACTTGACAATCGTCGACAAGTAGATGTTATCTACACGGATTTTACCAAAGCATTCGACAAAATTGACCATTACATCCTAATAGATAAACTATCTGCCATTGGTTTTTCTCCTAGCGTTATCTCTCTAACTCAATCCTACCTTCACAACCAATCATGCTATGTCCATTACAATGAGTTTGTGTCACACACATTCATTGCTTCTAGCGGCGTACCTCAGGGCTCCAATTTGGGACCACTCCTCTTCAATATCTATATCAATGATCTTCTACTATCATTGGATTGTAATACTCTTGCATACGCTGACGATCTTAAAGTTTATAGCACAATTAGCTCTTCCTCTGATTCTTTAAGGTTACAGAGAAACGTTGGTGTCATTAATGATTGGTGTTATATAAACAAAATTTAAAACTTTCTCAACAATTGCAAATATTGTATTTTATAGTAGCTGACTAACTGATACGTTGGTTTTTGTTATCATATTTAAATATATATTTCTGTAGCTTTAAGAATTGATGGATTGAAAATGAATTACGTTTACGTGTTCGAGAAAAGTAAGAGTATTTTCGTTTATGTAAATATTTTAACATGCACGAGCAATTCAAAACTTGGAAAAGCTTATATGTATATTCAAATATAATTCTTCCTGGTGTTGAGCTGCATAGATGGCTGGTTCTCACAAGAACCTGACATAGTTTGTTTCGACAAAGTCTCTTTCATTTTCTTCTGAAGCGAGTCGTGACAGAAGTGTCACTTCTGTGCTTTGTTCCGTATGTGGTAACTAAAACATCATACGGTAAGCATGGTGTAAGAAATTCCTTTCTTTTAAACATTTCTTTAAGTAGTTTCATCATTAAGCAGAGTAATCCATTGTGTTTTTAAATATAATAAATGTTATATTAGTAGGTGTTTTATCGTGTGGTAAAACTGACAAGATATTGCTGATATATTACTGGAAATTCTAATGCAAAATAATAATAGAGTCATTGATGTAATCAATTATAACACAGCAACTACAGATATGCTATGCACATAACCAATCCCTATTACCTATTATTAATCGCAAATATGTTTACATATCGAAAAAGCTATGTCTAAAAGTGTTGACATATTCAATTTTTCTTCTAGTCTGTTTAATAGAACTCATTCAAACACGTAATTTTTGTCTTAAAACTTTTTCTCTGCTTCTTACCGTCAGTGAGTTACGATGTGCATAGACAGAATGACAAAATTCCGATTTTTAAAAATATATTTCACATATTCAGCATGCCTATATGTGATCTATATGTTCCCAAATTGTCATAAGTATGCTATGATTAGTAAGTAATTATTTTAGGAGGGCGGATCATCATGCCCCAACCCTCACCTACTTTTAATTGGTTGTTTGATTAAGATATCAACATAATATCATGTTTGTGTTTCAAAGTGTTGTTGTGCTGTGGCTAATTCTTGAATTGGATCCTGTAGAACAAAGAACTGTAATAAAATACTTCCAGAAAAAGGGCATGGCCCCAATTCAAATTCATAAAGACAGTATGGAAACTCTTGGTAAGTCTGCAGTTTCTTATGATATAGTCATACTGTGAAAGCCAACATTCCGGTGGTCCTACCATAACGGCAATAACAGACAAAAATATTAAAAAGGTACAACGATATCGAATTGCAAGACCAACGACTACGCGTCAGTGACGTGGAAAATACTGACTTATATCATGTGGTGCACAACATACTGACTAAGGAACTGCATATGAAAAATATAAGTGCAATGTAGGTGCCCCGAATGTTAACCATTGATCAAAAAGGAAATCGCGCGTTGATTTGTAAGCGTCTTTTGGCAAGGTATCAAACAAACAACCATGGGTGCGCCACTATGGTCCAGAAGACCAAAGTGCAAAGTGGAGAGTGGAAACATCACGGTTCTCCTCCTTCACGCAAATTTAGATCGTGCCGTCTGCTGGAAAGGCTTTGCTATCTGTTCTGGGATGCTCAATGAATCATTCTGACTGACTATTTGCAAAAGAGACAGCGCATTACAGGGGCCTACTACGCACAATTGATTTCTAAATTGCGAGACGTTATTAAAGAGAAACGCCGAGGAAAGTTAAGGTACGTTGTGCTGTTTCATCAGGCATTGTTATGGTCCCTAGTAATTACAGGCTGCTCCCCAAATTAAAAGAAATCTTACGTGGGGCAAAATTTCCCAGTAATTATGAAGTGATGCAAGCTGTAGAGAGGTTGTTCGCAAAGGTGGGACAAAAATTTGTCCAGGAGATTGTTGAGATGTTGGAGCACCGATGGACCAAGTGCATTAGTGTAGAGGGAGACTATGTCAAAAATAAAAAATATAATGCCACTGTAGTTTTACTGGCCAAGGGCTAAGGACGCCAGGGGTACAGCATAGAGATCCACCCTCGTAAATCTACCGCCTATTTTCAGAACATTTCAGCTTGCATATATATAACTCAACCTAATTCCCGTAGATAAATTTTAAATTACCCCTGTGCACGTATAAATTTTTATAGAAGAGCTTACTTACTCTCCCCTTCGACCGCCACCCTCCCTTCGCCCTCTCATATACGTACACACGGGCCATCGAAAGCTTGTTAAATATTCCCAACCTAAAACAACAAAATAAGTGCCGAGAAAACAGAGTTCTAAGGCAAATTTACCTGAGGGGCTCGCCACTCCCGCTGTCGTTCCCGCCATTGGCACGTAACAAATTACAAATTTTAGCACTCCTGTAAAAGTGGATACCGAAAGCGGAACGCGGTTACCGTGGCCGGGACCTTTCGCCGCCATAGAGAGCTGCTCCTGCATATATATTTCAATAAGGGAGGCTTGCACATAGAGACGGGGCCGCCGCAACGCTCCAACGACATAATATTATGCATGCAACCGAAAAGGTTTGAATATAAAATAGAGGGCTCTGCGGTCAGTGTTACGGATATGAAAGCGAAGCTGGATGATGCTGGGGAAGAGTGGCTTTCTGGCGGGTCGCCGGTAGCTTAAATAACTCCCGCACCGTACGTACGGCGATACCCTCTACGCTGGACTGTGGTTAGTTTCGACGTGTCTACGTAAATTGATTTTAAATGGGAACGCGTATTTACATTTACGTAGGTAGTGGATCTTCTTTTATCCTCAAAAAATATTTACTTTATGAATATATTGGTATATGGATTAGGATTTTTTATGCCGCGTTTTAACCTGAGATAGTTTTATTTATTTCTGTCGGTCGCTTCATAGAAAAACTGTTTGGATTCGAAACACAACGTTCACAACGTCTGTATGTATGTTTGCGGAACCACACTACCGCCCATAATTTTAGCATCATCTTCAGAAATCTATATTATCATTTAATTGGAGAGGAAACGGCACGTGCTTGGTTGAAATTGTAGCACTAAAGTGGAGAAAAACACGAAAGTTATCCATTGGATTTATTTAGCAGTGGCATCTTCGAGATAGCTTTACTTAACAAAGACGTCAATAATTTATAAACTGTTAAGGTCCTTATTTATACAGGATGTCCATGAAATAAAATAAAAGAGTATGAAAAATGGAAAGATCTAATTTTATTATACCCGAATCCAAAATATTTTGTGAAAATTCCATCGCA
This sequence comes from Trypoxylus dichotomus, assembly GCA_023509865.1. Classification (NCBI taxonomy): domain Eukaryota; kingdom Metazoa; phylum Arthropoda; class Insecta; order Coleoptera; family Scarabaeidae; genus Trypoxylus; species Trypoxylus dichotomus. The sequence continues at coordinate 52,152,262 of CM042078.1, forward strand.
GATACGAGAAAAAAATTCTTTATTATTCACAGACCAAATATTCGTACGCAGGCGTGTTATTGAACTCTTAGCATGCCGTTTAAAAGGTAGACCGCGTTATCTTGTAATTTTTATAACATCGACAGCTGTGTTATTGTAATGTATGCGGTCTCTGTATATATATTCTGGTTTTAATTCCGACGTTCGTAAATGACTCAAAATGTTTGGATTTATGTTCTATATAATTAAACCTTTTCATTTTCCGTACTTCTTTATTCTATTGTACAGTAAGAAAACAAAAATCGAGACACTTAATTCAAGATCCCTCAATTTTGTTCATTTTTGTTTCAAGATTTGAGAAGCGTAAAATTTCAAGTCAAACCGGATAACCCTAAAACGTGTCGCGTTAACCCTAAAGGTTGAAAATAGACATTTTTATTTTATCCCTTAAAATATCAAACAAACTGCGAAAATAAATAAGGAATCATTGCGAAAAGTATTCGCAATGATACGGCATAACACTGCGTTTCGATTTCGGTAACAATACAGTACATACACACACAGGCACAGTGATAGTTTACGATCTACATCGGCGACATTCCAAAGCTTGAAGATCGGCGAATATTTCATGCCATTTACGCAGGCAGATATTTGACTGAAATCGTGGAGTTCTTCAGCACTTGGGGTCTCAAGATGAATCCGAGGAAGATGCAAACAATTGCGCTCACTCGGAGACATCAACAGCTGCAATAGAAGATTGACATCGCCAGAACGGAGATCGAATGGAACGGCGGGATAGACTATCTTGGAATGATCCTTGATAGATGTCGCACCTTCTCCGAGCTTCTCAAAAGAGGGAGAATAGGGGCAATCGGCAGAATATTTCAGTTCTATTCCCTTCCTTTTCCACTCATTGTCAGTCCTTAATCCCAAAACGGGCATAATGATGTAAAAGTTACATAGTCGCCACAAATTTACCTCCGCGTCCCTCCCACTACGACGCTGGACGCGGTGAAAGCGCTATCTGATCTGGAGGAGTTCCTAGACATGCTGAACAGGGATTTATTTCAGGAAACCCTCGCCAGTGAGAATTCAGGACTGAAAACCGCGATCACGCAGAAGATATGGGGAGTAACAAAATACATACAAGACAATAACTGAGTCTCTCAGGAAACTGTAACCCCTCAGAAAATATCACTCATCCCTAAAATCTACTGATCCTAATACAATCTCTGTTCTAGATTTAAGAAAAAGAACCGAGGATGAAGACTAGAAGTACTCAAGAAACAACCAAGAAGTTTCCAGCTAGTTCCAAGGAAGACACTGCAAGAAGATGGGACTTGCTGCAGTCGCACAATACTTAAGGAAAAGCTAGTCTGCTGCATTCAGATTGGTTAGTATTTGTAAACACAATGTCAATAAGCGTACTTACTTGTATTTGCTGTAACTCGAGATTACTCAAACAATACTTACTACAGATTTGGGCAGTACAGAATGTCTATTATTTTTGAGAAGTTCCCAGTGATATTAAAATTACCAGCCAAGAAAGTTAGTTTATTCTTTGTATCACCATCTAATACATCTGTCAATTCGTTTAGTTTATTAGTGAATACATTGATATTGCCTGATGGAGATTTCAATAGCACTAAGTTTAATTGAGAGAACTACAACATCTGCTCTCTGAGCGATGTTGATCTTTTATTTAGCTAAAATCAAGGACTCTTCGTGGGTAAATACTGTACTTCTATACAATACGTACCTCCCATAATATATGTTAATGCGCTCAAGTTTGGTACTAGTCAAAAGGTGTTATGTGACATCTTGGCTTAGGAAGAATAGCAGGCAATCGTCTGAATCCTACCTTGACGGTTTATAATTTTGTGATCTATAATTTCGCGAATTAATTTTGTAGTATTATGTAATCTAATAAATAAGGTTGTAATATTATATATTGCTAAAGATGGTATATACAACGCTCACGGTAAATATTTTGAGTCTTTTTATAAAAATAATTTTATTTATGTTCAAAATAGTCATCTCCTGCATTAATGCACTTTTGTAACCGAAGCTTTCTTAACGTAAAACCTTGAAGCCAGTTATCTTTTGGAATGCTCTCGTCGCGAAATGTTGACAACGTAAATGCCCTTTAGGTTAAAGAACAACCAGAAATCACACATGGCCATATCAGGCAAATAGGGTGGATGTTCAATGACTTTTATATTTCTTTCATGTAGAAAACGGCCCTTTGCCTTTTGGCCATTATTGGTGTTGGTGCATCTTTGTGGATCCACAAACGCCTATCCAGCGGGTAGGAATATCGTAAAATCGGACGTAAGTTTCATCACCTGTTACTATTTTTGATAGAATACGATGTCCACCATTATTTAACATTTCGTTGGAAATCGTTAAAGCTCTGTGGCACCCAACGAGTAATAATTTTTTTCATCCGACGATGATAATGTAAAATTGAATTTTCTGTTGCGGGTCTAACACCGAGAGTTTCCTCAATCGCTTGGTAGGTGCATGTTGCATCTTCGTCGATCATACGTTTCACTCTCTCAATGCTTCCAGGGGTAACCTAAGAACAGGGCGTACCACCACGTGCCTCATCACCAAGCGACATCCGTTCTCTTTTAAATTTGCTCTATTAGCGAAACACAGTTGCGCGTGAAGAACTTTCATCACTAAATGCGAGTTGCAATCGCTCAAGACTTTGTTGTTCACTTAAACAGACCTTAAAATCGTACTGGATCATTGCGCGCACATGTTCTCTTGACAAATCCATGTTTCGATGACAAATCGTATGTACCATTATTGCTCTATAACAGTAAGAGCTTACTATTTAAAGATGGTGGTAGTCAGAATTGCAGTCTTGCCAGCTCTAACTTCTCTAGTTTCGTGGCATCTCAAAATGTATAGCGTGCCCTCCGTAACATCCATTATACTCCTTCATCCGACGAAACACTCATTTCAATCCTTCTGTCGTCTCCCGCTTCGGTAATAAATTTCAGACGAGAGGACGCATCTGTATGCATACATATATACCTTCGAGCGTACCCTCCCTTTAATTATAATTAGGTACATTGTTTATTAAGCGTTTATTACTCGATTAATATTTGATTCGATTCCGCGACTACGCCAACGAGGAATACGGGGGAAATCGATTCGTAGCTTAGTTGCATATACCGACACTAATTCGAGTTCGCGCTGCTAATCTCGACTTCTCTCGCATTAATATTAAGTTCAATCTGCGGAGTGTAAATAATCCAGATCGAATTGTGTACTTACCGTGGCACACTTCGAGCCGTCGCGACGTTCGCGAGCGTCGAACGTATTCCATTCGACTACCAATTCTTGAAGTTTGAGGACGTAGTTCTTCCTTTTTTTTTTCGCTTTCGTCCATAGAATTTCCGTGATGAATGCAGAGGTCGGTTTAACGTTAGATTCGGTGAATTTAATTTCTGTTCTGTGGTAATCGATGTATTGATTTAGCGCTTGTCTCAATCGAAAAACTAAATCTGTGAGGAGTTTAAAAGAATTTCCGAAAAGAACTCGTTCCCTTTAAGGTTTGCTGATATTTATATATCCGGAGTAATAAATAAACATAAATATTTGTCATTGAAAACGATCCTATTGTTTTTCAAAATATTCTCTGGGATGACAGACCCACGTGCATACGTTTGTACCAATTTTCATAGCACTTTTTCTATTCCGCTTGAGGTATCTCCAAAACATGCATTTTGAACGCATCAACAGCTTCTTCTGGCGTCGAAAATTGTTGACCACGTAGTTTATTCTACACGGACGGAAATAAAAAGAAATCAATGAGTGCCAGTATGGCGGATGATCCATCAATTCGATGTTTTGATAGGTCAAATATCGAGCTCGACCCTCTTTAAATTCGTTGCTGAATGAACAACACTAAACCAGTGATATACAGTGGTTTTAGATGGTGCTTTATCGCCAAAAGCTGAAGTGAGTTGATCGATGTACTATTGTTGAGATAATCCACGTCGAAAGTCAGAGTAAATCATCGCACCAAAATTTTCATGAGTTAATTCCATTTTTTGACTGAGATGAAATTTTCAAGTCACTAAACAACGCAAGCATTTGCATGACAAAACTTTGTGAGTGCGTATACAGCCAAATAATGTCAAACTTTACGATGTATGTGTCAGATGGCGTCTAGCAACACCACTATTGCCAATTCCTGATACATAAATAGCAACCCTCGTAAACCATTAAATTAAATGAATTCAAAATAATGCAATTCACGTCTACATATGTACAACATCAGTAAATATACAAACAAGATAGAGACGTCTGCTTCCAGTAATGAACACATGCATATTACACCCAATATTAAATTTTCATTTACACGTATTTTTTTCATTATTTTACGCAAACACAGACAAACAGTGGAATATAAAATTCGTGAGATGCTAGAAGTTGATATTAGTTTTTTTTCGTAGTGGGAATTCTCATTAACTTTAATGAAAAGTCATACGCAAGCAGTAACGGCATAGTTCCTCTCGTATGACCGAATAAATTACATTTTCTTAGCGCAAAATTTCGCCAAAAAGTAATGGCATAGACGTGAGCGTATTTTAATTATAAAAATCGCCATCTTGTAATTGTGTGTGGTGTATACGTGTGCGAAATAAAGGGATGCTCGCTTCTAGTTTGCGAGTTGCAAATTTCATTTGTCACTTAATTGTTTCACTGTTATATTACGTATTTTCTGTACGGAAATGAGAGAAAAAAAATCTGCCTGTTTTTATATGCGACGTACACAAACGTTAGTAGTTATTTTAAAAATAATCAGTTTTGAGTTTGCTCAATTTAGAACTGAAAAGCAAAATCTTTTACGAGCAGTACAAAATGAAGATATGGAACTTATATAAAGATGCACAGAGTATAATCAAAATAGGCGTAAACAGATCAAAACCATTCCCCATAAACAAGAGATTCAAACAAGGATGGAGCCTTTTTTCTACATTCTTTAAGAATTATATTCAGGATGTTTTAAGCAATTGGAGAAAAAAAAAAAACAGATAGAATGGGAATTAAGATGGAAGCTCACTGTCTCGCATGTCTATTTCGCAGACGATCAAGTAATTAGAGGTTGTGATGAAGATGATATAGACTACATGTTTAGAAAATTGAGACAAGAATACGAACATTGAGGACTAACAATAAACATGACAAAGACTGAATAGATGAAAATGGGGGTTAAGACTAAGATGACCACCAGGACTTGCAAATCAAGGAAATAAGAAGAACAAACCAATACAAGTACCTACTAAAAATACTTAGTCAGTACATCGAAACTACGAAATAAAATACAACCCAGGCCTTAAATTCCTTGCTGCGGTCTAAAGGATTAAAACTGGAAACAAAGATAAAAATATATAACGCCGTCGTGGAACCCATTCTAACATACGGTCCAGAGAGCTAGCAGATGACAAACAGCAATAAAAAAAGTATGGACACCATCAGAATGAACTTCCTGAGAAGAGGCTGCGAAGTATCAACATTGGAGAGTTATTACTAGTGAGGATCGAATCGAAACAAGACAGCTCATATGGTATGGATATGTACAAAGAATGAGTGAAGATAGATGACCAAAGAGGGCACTAAATTATATACACCAAAATAGAAAGAGAAGAGGCAGGCCAGCGACATCATGGAGCGACGGGATCGAGAAAGTCATAAGAGACAGAGCAATAAAAGAAGTTATCACTTTGCGTACCTGACACAACAATCGATTTGGAGGATCTTCTTTAAACTCGCCCCTGAGTAAGCAACGGTCACGATTAAATTCACTAAACCAGCGATATACAGTGGTCTTACACGGTGCTTCATCCCCAAAAGCTGAAGTGAGTTGATCGATGCACTGTTGCTGAGATAGTCCACGTCGAAAGCCATAGTAAGTCATCGCACGAAAATTTACATGAGTTCATTCCGATAATAAATAATATAAATATAATAATAAAAGAAGAAGTTTGAAAAAATAGAGAGGAGTGGAGATGGAAATGCGAGATGCGGCGAAGGTCGTAGGACCCACGCTATGATAAAAAGAATAAATGTAATATAAGGGTCGGCAGCCAAAGAGTAGCTTGAATAGACGGCTAAGATATTCGTATTTTATTTCTATACATTCGGCGAAACTTATATGTACGTTAATAAGCGATCAGGGAACTTTTCATATATCTAAGGAATATCTATTACCACGGTGCAGGTGGGTGATGTTTAAATTGGAAATGTTTTTGACTCTGATGAACACCGATACCCCGCTTACATAGAGTAATTTGACGAAAATATTTTTTTTTCGTTAAAAGCTGAATCTTAATTATATTTATTTTATTTTAAAAAGGTTAACTTTATATTGTACTTTCGTTGTCATGGTGTAGAACGAAAAACAACTACGCTACATGTTAAAGATAACTAGAGTCCGGATTTTTAGACAGCAGTCGATGCCTTCGAAAACGCAATTCTCACTGTACCAACAAACGAATGAAAATAACTGCCTCCAAAGTTGGTTCGAGCGTATGCAAAAATGCATTAATCCTTGCGGAGAATACTTCAAAAAACAATAAAGTCTTTATAGGCTATCTATTGTCTTATTCCAGCTCTACATCCAAAACTTAAAAGGCAACCCTTGTATGAGGGAAGTATGAAGAGCTGACAGTTGTTGTTACAGTTGATATGTAAAAAGTTACTACTTGACAAGCAAAAAATCAAGGTATTAACGCGGTAATAGTGCTACTTCGATGGTTTTATCATTTGAAATCCACATTTCATCGATGGAGCACGTCCCAGGACAAAGCATGCATCCCAACCAGTGATCTATGTCTTGCATCTCCCTACATTTACAAATCTTTTTAATTTTCCACTTGAACTTCTTGGTTTTTACGGGTGCCACACCGGTTGTATTCTGTTTAGTGTTGTTCATGTCTTCTTGCTCCCTATTTATTTCCGGCTAGTTTTTGTACAATGCTATTCGTAGCTGCCACTTTCTGTCTGGTTTTGTGACAATATAGCTTGTAAGTGAGTGGTCTATCTAAGGTAACGCCCTAGTATTTTGGTGCTTCGACATGTTGTAACTCATTGCCTTCTCAGGACACTTCAAATTTTTTGTAGAGCTTCTGTATTTTGTAGGAATGCGCTCACTTGTGTTTTTGACGGATTTAGAAAATTTGTCCGATAGTAGCCCTATATTTTGGCGTCCTGGGTTATGGGCTGGTCATTGCTGTATATGTTAAATAAAGTTGGTGCTGGAATAATTCCTTGTGGTAGGTTGTTTCTTTGATTTCTCCATGGGCTTTTTTCTATCTTGTAGCTCTACGGAAAATTGATTCAAATACTTTCATTAATTTATAGTCTTTTGTGGTTTTGTAGACTTTATTAAGCAGTGGTCTGTGGTTCATTTTGTCGTAAGAGGTCAATGAACATCGAGTAGTCCTCTATGAGTAGAGAGCTAAACTCTACTATCGCTATATATACTTTTATTTAAACAATCATATTTCAAAGTTTCTTAATATTAAATAGCAAAATATATTAGATTTACGCACACACTGTAAAACAATTTACTGTAGGTAATCGATTGTTAAAAAACAAATCTTTAGAACAGAAAATTTCTGCTGAAATTCTTTTACACATGTATTGTACAAGGTTTTAGTTCCATAATTGAAAATTATTCAACGATTTCAGTGCACAGATATAATGTATGCAAATCTGTTGACAGCAGTGAAAGTACGTTTTGCTAATTTAGAGTTTTGATTGATACTCTAATTATAAGTAATTTGTAAAATGTAAAATAAACCATTGAGTTTAAATGTTGTTCTTTTTAGTCATATTCTAGTGGAATTGTACTCTTTTCACAGCACGTGCCGAAATTACGTTACCCTACATTCGCTCTCGCATAAAAGATATTCAATTGTAATTCTATCGCATTTGAACCTCGAGATTAATCCCCCTAAAATATCCATCTTCCTTCCCAACAATACTACATAGACGAACATCATCACCGCATGTTCCTATTCTATGTCGCAAGACTAGATTCGCACAATAACGCGCGAAAAATTGGCCGCGGCGAAACGGGCTTCGAGTTACCTCGTTCGTCTCATCCGTCGACATAAATTTCTACTACGTACGACGTCTCGAGAGGTAATTCCTTTCGGAGTTTCTTCGCCGCGAGTGATTTCTACACTCTTACCATGTAATTTGCGTCTTTTTGTGGCGCGGAATTTCCCCATCCACGTCGAGATTCTTCGTCCTTATCGCGGTTGCGGTGGACGGAAAGCGCCAGAGCTAAACCGGGTAACAATGCCGCTAGATTATATCGTAAATTGAAATCATACTCGAATTATAATGTTCCAGATTAACTAAGAATTACTAATTATACAGAACGAAGGGGAGGAAAAGAAAGGGAACAGCAGGCAGTGAGGATCTGCGTGGAAAGGGTTTTTGAGTGAACGAGTTTTGCGGGGCGGTGCACTTTTTGGTTATCTCTCTTTTCTAAAGTTGGTCGCACTGTCGAATTAGGACGTCTTAATGAAATATTAAGCCGGCGTCTCGTTGGGGATTTAGGTGGTGTAGAGGGGAATGGTAAGGGATGGAATTTTGGAAGGTACTTATTTTTAGGCACAGTTCCACTTGCACACTTGCTGCGGATTTGTATGTTTTGGGGCTAGACACCACAAAATACTACACATTTTCGATATCTATTTTATCTGTCCATTCTTGTGTAAACTAACCAAAACGTTATTATCTAAAGCATAAGAGGAAGTGAATATATTTAATACTTCTGTTTACAATTTGTTATGACACAAAACTTGTAGAAAAATTATACATTTCCGGCACCTCCACCAATTTTACCGATACAATTATGAAACGAACAAAGAAGTTGCGCATCATCTGCGTATAAGTAAGACTCCATATATATTTCGTAAAAAGAATTGGATCTAGAGCAGATCTCTGAGGGACTCCACTATATACTTATATTGTGTTAGATATATTATTGTCAATTATGACACGTTGGTCGGAAAATAATTACTAAAAAATTTTACAGCTGCGTTATAGAATACTATAAAATGGAGAATTGCTAGCAATGTGCGATGGTTCAGTATGATAAAAATATTGCTATAATCTAATAACGTAACAAAAGTAATCTCTATATTTAACAACTCCACCGATTAAATTCAACAAATTTACTGCACAACTGTATTACGGTTTGATCCCGAAGAATAGGAAGTATACGTGAAAATTTCAAATATTGCTACAACTGTGACGCTACAACTTTCTCAAAAATTTTACATAAAATGGACAAAACTGACCGCAACTCATTAAATTGTGCTGGATACGCAGTCTTGGGAAGCGAAGGATTACTTCCAGCTATTGAAAGAGACACCACCATTTATACCTATATTTACCATATAAGTAAAAATACAATGTCAGCCTTGTGCTATTTATATTAGGTTGGTTATAACCCGTATGACGCGTTCTAATAAAGTTAATAGCAGTAAGAAACTCACTCTTAGAAACCGACAGAAAATGAAAAGATTCTATGGAAATTTTTTTATTAACTGAGTTAATGAAATATTCCTTGATTTTGTGGAACTACACTATCGTCCATAAATTTAATATCCCTTCAGAAATCTATATTATAATTTAATTAAAAAGAAAACAATACGTGTTTGTTTGAAATTGTAACACGAAAACGAAGAAAAACACGAAAATTATCCACTGGATTTATTTAGCAGTGGCATTATCGAGATGGCTTTACTTAAGAAATACGTCAATAATTTGTAAACTGTTAATAGATACAATATTACGAAAAACTGGCTCATCAGGGAAGTCTTCATTTATTACAGAATATCCATGAAATAAATAAACAAATATGAAAAATGGAAAGATCTAATTTTATTAGACTTAAATCCAAATTATTTTGCGAAAATTTCTTGGCAAACGCGAGAAAAAATGATATAAAGATATTCAAAATAAAATGCCTTTATTATCCGCAGCCGAAATATTCGTGCCTGGGCATGTTGAACTTTTACCATGCCGTTTGAAAGGTAACTAGTGTTATCTTGTAGTTTTCATAACATCGATACCTGTGTTGTTGCAATGTATGCAGTCTGCGTGTAATACATTACACGGATTGCGAATTTGGTTAGATGAATATATTCTGTATACACATTCTGTATCCATAGGGAGCACATATTATAATTTCCTAGGGTTTTTTATTCTGTCGTTGGCATCGTAATTGACTCAATTTTCTTTTGGATTTATGCTCTATATAATTACACCTGTTACGTTCTCCTGGTTTGAAGAACAACGCCGCTGTAGCCTGCTCGTAATTTCCTAAATTACTTGACCAATACTTACTTGTAGAGTATGTTCGCTTATTTACTAGAGGAGAGGTTGTACAGTGAAACTCAATGCGCATGCGCAAAAAAATATATTTAAAAATTAAATGGTTACACGGTTTCCACTCTTGCCTATGTACATGTACGATGTACGTAAGATATATAGATTTGCAATAATTGCAGTTATTCGAGCTCTCTTATACATGTAATGTACATTAGCATTTGTATATGTATTTTCATTGGTAGCAACATAAAGTAATGCCTCAGCATGTACGTTGCAACGCTATGTCTTAATTCTGTTTAAAAGGTTAAACTCTTATATGCTTCCGCTGAAGCTTTGTCAGAGGCATGTACTAATGCCTCTATCTGTTTGCATGCACCACTACCTTTTTATAGGGGAGCCAACCCTATTTATTTTGTAAATTTATAAGCGCACCTCGGTGCTATGCTTATTTATATGTCCCTTTCCGGGAGCCTAATATACTTTCCTTTGTTTTAAATTTGCCTAAGGGACTTGGCCCTGTATTATTGGCATGTATTTGTACTTGACCAAATACGTTTGTTATATTCACATTTATAGGGGAACCCACCCTATCTCTTAGAGCTTGAACGCCTGGTCGAGGGCGACAGTAGCGATAATAGCCGATCTCAATACAAAAGTAATGTCACAGCTACCCAGGCGTTCTCGTTTGAAATATTACGCTATGTGCAATCTTTAGCTCTCTACTCTACTGCGCCCCAAAGAAGGAAAAATCCAGTAACCAGCAAATGTGCGAACTGCGCACCGACAAGTAAAACGGAGCGATGATGCCGACATTACATAAGAAAACTGGCCCGTGACACTCGTCCGCTATGACGAGCAACTAAATGAAAAATTTCTAAGTCCCGATACGACAAGGACCGAACAAACGTACAAAAGACAACGGGCGCTGCGGCCGCAACGACCGTCAGCAAGAAGCGGAGTGATCGTACTTGTAGAGGAGGTCTATACATGCGCGCCGACAATCTCACCAAAATAATTTCCGACACAAACTTAACTGAAGACTAAAAATATGTATAGACGACAATGGACACATTGGCCTCGACGTACGATGATAGAAAATCGAGAATTTATACTTATTAAAAAAAGCTATACATGTGGTCCGACGACGTTACCAAATGACTCCCGCCAGAAATAAATGTATAGACAACGTCCTCGACGATTCCCGCCAAAACTAGAAAAACTTAGAAATCTCTAATAATCTTACGACGACGTTACTGTACACGTTACGACGAGGCACGAAAGGTGACCGAGAGTGCACGATCGCTAATACCTCGACTGTCGCGCGGGAGACGACTGCCTATGCTTGTGTACCTTAAATTTCAAGAAAACTCCCATTACATATCCGACGACGTTGCAGTGAATGATTTCTAATTAGGCAGTTTTAGCTAGCGTAATGCGAATGGCTGGCTTGCATACATATACAATGCGTAATGTACATACATATTAAAATAAAATTGGATATAAGAGAGCAAAATAAATAAATAAAAAAAAATAAAAAATGAAAATAAAATAATATTCTAAATGAAAATAATAATGCAAAGAAGATAAAATACATAATAGTAAAAAAAATTTAGAAAATACAAAAAACAATGTTAAGTCCTTAACAACACCTTTTCATTTTCCGTATTCTTTTTATTTTATTTTAAAGATATCCTCTATACCCGTTTTTGTATTCCAAAAATCCTTATAGTTATACACTTGCGAGCCCCACAATCAAAAAATGCCGTCCTCTCATATTTTATATCGGATGTTGTACACAATTTCGCAATAATTTATAGTAATTCCAGTCATCAATGGAAGATATTCGTTTAAACGCAGTTGAGGCTTTATTTCGCAAATTATTGAGTAACTCAATATTAACAGCAATTCAGGACTTCCAAAGCCTCGGGCACTGAACAGTCATTACAAAGGCATATATATCGAAATCAAAGAGTAAACCAGCAGTTAAAAAAATTACTTTTTCATCTACATTACCGAAGTCGAAAATACAATTGCAGAGATAATTTATTCAATCGCTTCGGGTGGAAGTACAAAACTCACCCTATACATAGGTAGTACAGTGTGGTACTCTATCACAAAAGCTGCCACCTACTCTAATATAGGCCTCAATGAATATAAATCGTATAGCGGAAATGTACTCGTAGATACCTTTTTTGAATTTTTACGGGCGTAGGGTTGCAGCACAAGATGTTTTCTGTACAGCACAAAACGGCTCAAAACTATCACAAAACTCTGGTATAATAAAAATTAAAAAACCTTAAAGTGCGGCTGCCAATTTTACATTGGCACTAATTTCGCCGCGAATATTTCGAAAGAAAAAGAAGAAAATTCTGGGATTATAGCATAAAACGGGCACAATACGATGTTTTAGTAACATTTTGAATATTCTGAAGTGCCAACTTGATCTTTCATTTTTTTATCAAATACCTTAATAAGACAGCTTGCCCGTGAATTGAGAAGTTTCTTTATTTTCTTCAATTTTAATATTCCAATGTGGAATAAAATTTCCTACACCTATTGTTGTTAATGGTATTTGAATTTTAGCATATTACAACTATACACACTTACAATTAAGAGTCGCGTACAGGCAGTACTTAAAGAACACTTTCCCCCAACACTTCCGTGTATACAATTCCGGAATTGAATCGTTCAGTGCTTGCCAGCACTCTTTTTTCCAACTCCCACCGTCTTTATTGTACCGGTTTCTTTTGTGGCCGGCGTTAGTAGTGTACGTCGACTTTTATTATTTCGTCTGATTAAATGCGGTTGTGCAACGTATTGTTGCTGTTTCTAACGTTCTACGGCCGTACTTTTTCACTGACGTCGCCTTTTATTTGTCGGTCTTCGCCGAGAAAACAGAGCGGCGACGGTGGTGGCGAAATTTTAACACTTCCAACCAAATAAAATTAAGAGTGATGTTGCGGCGGTAAATTTTCCTTTTTCGGCAGTGCTTCCCGGAACGTTTTACATTGTTCTAATTGCTTTCCGTTCCGCTTTTGCTACATATCGGTCGGTTCGAGTCATTCGCTTTCAAAAGAAACGTAAAAAAGCATTTTTAGATTACCTCGCGAATAATGTACGAGTGTAAGGCGCGTTTAACAGTTCGGAATGAAGACGGATGAAGACAGTAAAGCTTTAAAACCAATTATGTACGAACGGGAAAGAGACGGCTTGCTTTTAAGTGGATACACACCATTGGAAAGTGATTAGAACTATTGACCAGTCTTGCGGAAACACTTGTACTATTATGACTCGCTTTTTTTGTGCTGTCTAAGCAATTGATGTAGTGGGAAACGTATTTATTGGTTACCAACTACCGGTCGAATACAAATGGGAAGAAAACTTTTAAAAAATTAAAATGATTTAAATGAGATTTTCTAGGAATAGGATTTGTAAATACACTAAACAGATATTGGTAATATCCAATACAGGCTATAAATATGGAAGTGATTGGGTTAAATATGAAAACATTACTATGAAAGTAATAAAATGCATTTTATATATGCTATCAGTTGTCAGTTTGGCGGGAGTACAAAAGTATTGCATATCTTGAGCTGAATTCTGGGCACCAAACGAATTGGTCAGATATGTCTCCGCAATTCAATTCGTGTTGTATTCCACCATGACAACGCCAGGACACACACATACTTGGACACTCACCAAAAATTATTGACGTTTGGTTGGGAAGTGATGTCATGTCCGCAAGTACTGACTTAGCGCCATCGGATTAACATTTGTTCAGAGACTTATAAAATTTCCTGAATGGTAAATGATGATAACGTTGTGACACCTAGTTTAGTTAATTAATAATACGAGGGCGACCTGAAATGTTTCCGGAGTCGGCAAAGGGTGGCGCACGAAGGTTGAAGAGGATTCATTGGTCGGCAAGCCCAACCTTTTCTATGCCAACTGCCAAAATTTCAAACGTCCACTGTCAATAGTTGTTGAAAGTTATAGCAGAGACAACAGGCATCTCCTGAGAACGCGTTGGCCATATCCTCCACGAAATTTTGGGTATGAAAAAGTGTCTGGAAAATTCCTAAGCAATCCAAGGGATTTCTTCGCGCGTTTCGTAATCGTGTGTGAAACTTAGATGCAATACTACATACCGAACACCAATGAACAGTCAAAGCAGTGAATTTTTCCGTGCGATTCGGCTCTGAAGAAAGCAAAGACCGTTCCATCGGCCCGAAAGGTCATGGCGCCTATTTTTTGGGAATTCCAAAGTGTGATCCTCATCGACTATCTGCAGAAAGGAAGGACGATCACGGGGCAATACTACAGCGATTTATTGACCCGATTCGACGCAGTATTGAAGGAGAAACAGCCTCGTTTGCAGCGGAAAAGTGTTTTTCCACCACAACAATGCACCGGCTCATTCATCCCGCATTGTCGTGTCCAAATTGAATAAGTTGCGCTACGAGTTAGTCTCTCATCCTTCATATTCGCCGGACCTAGCCCCCAGTGACTTTTTCCTATTCCCAAACTTAAAAAAATCACTGGGAGCAAAGAGATTTACCTCAAATGAGGAGATCATCGCCGCTACAGATGGAGACCTCGAAACATCCTACTTTTCCGGCGGCTTGAAGAGACCGGAGCACCGTTTGAAAAAGTGTATTGATCGTCGAGGAGACAATATCAAAAAATAAAAATAAAAAACCACACAAATACCGTGCTTTTATTATCAATTCCAGAAACATTTCAGGTCGCCCTCGTAACTCATGCCTTCGCATCCCCCAGCAACTTTCACTAATTACAGGGGGCATCGGGCGGCCATGAATTATTATTACCCCTGCACCTGGGGAACGTCTTAAGATGATATTCGTTCTCAGTACTCGCCATGGAGTGGGGAAAACCGCAGGAAAACCTCAACCCTGAGAACTAACCCCCGGATTCGAACACGGGATCTCCGGACTAATAGCCAAGGGCACTGAGCCACCAGCTCGTTCCGTTTTTTGCTGATAAGGACTAGAAGTTCCTTAAGCATGGAATAATTATATTGACGGAAAGATGACGAAAGATTACTTCAAAATGGAAAATATGTTATTGAATAAAGTTTAATAATTATATAAAAGGAATCATCTTTCATTTATATAAGAAAATCAGCAATCACTTTGTTGCCAACCCAATAATTCGCAAAAATTATCGCGTGGTAACCAATGTTCACGAGCTTATTTCAAAGTATACAAACATCAAATACGTCGATACACGTCCAATAGTCGTTTGCGTTATATAAAAGTATTTGAGAAAGTTAAAAAAAGGCCGGTAAAATCAAGTAAGTAAGCGTTCCTCAATGTGTTATGTTAATTATAAATTGTAATATAAATTCTTATTTGAACAAAGTTGCATATTTCCCATTCCGACGCCTATGATCGGATACCATAATTTGCGAACCTTAATTATGATTTCTGTTCCACTTACTACGAACTAATTTTATATTAAAACCATTCATAAATCATAAACATTTTATACACATACAGATGGGGCGCTAATCTCTTAAAATTGTGCAAGAATATTCACAGAATTCAAACAGATACATAGTAACAATAACAATAGTAATAATAAAACATATAAAGCGAAGATCGAAAATGGCATGCAATAATAATAAAAAGCATTTAGAAAAGACTCACCTTCAATTTCCAAAGCGTATTCAAACGCCTAGAAGAGAGAGAGAAAGAAAATTAAAGAATATCGAAATAAATACGTACTTATATACAGACATAAGTGAAAAAGAAATTTAGAAAACACAGTAAGATTGAGATAGAAAGAAATACACAACAGCTAGAGGAAGAGGTGAAGCATTTCATAACTTTAGAGATCGTTAAAAATTTATTGCAGTATTAAGATGTAAGCTTCATATCTACATACATACAGTGAATTATAGAAAACACTAAATAAGTACTATAGGTACTAGAAATACAGGAACATTGATATTTCCTATATTTATCGTAATATATTCCATCTGTTGCAGAGCAATACGGTAACATTTGCATTTTCCATTACAGAGGATTCCATCTAGGGCATCTAGATGGATCATCGCATTTCTGCTATCTTACTTCATACATAGTATCGCAATTGTGATTTTATGAGCAAGAACGAAGCAAACTAGATTGCTCTGCAACATTCTGTTTAATTCTATATTAGAACGGTAATATAAAAAAATCGTTTTTATCTTTATTAAGCACCCTATATAGTATGGAATCGTGCGTTACTGTGTGATAGGACTTAGAACACATTTAAATAAGTACAGATTGTGCAAAATATATCAAAACACGAAAGTAAATAGACATACAGTACCGGTTATCCGTTTAAGCAATGAATCACACACAACATAGCTCAAGTACTTTTGTTATTTTACATACAATTTATGATACACCTGGTGATAATTTATTTATTTACACCACAAGGTATTAGAACTCAATTATAAATATGCTAATGCTATATTGGTTTTGAAATGAATACGTAGGCTTCCACGACCAGAGTGAGTCATAAACGAACTGTTTCCGGAATTGCACCGCGTCATGATAAGGTATAAAAGGAGAAAATGAGATAAAATAAAAGTAAGAGGAAAAACAAAGATATAAAAAGGAAAGAAAAAGTGAAGAAAAAACGAAAAAGGCGAAAATAAATAAGACAAGAAAGAAAAAAGAAGAGGAAAAGAAAGGCGAGATCTCGAGACGTTTCGCCTCCGTCATTGGAGGCTATTTCAGAAAAGCAGTTCGGCTCTAGCGTAGTTAACTCGTCGAGTTGCCGTGACCTTCTTCCAAAGTGGTTTTGCCTCTTGCGTAGTTTAGGTCCAATTCCGGAAACAGTTCGTTTAACATTGGTTTTAATTATTGAAAAATGTTGGTTCTAGATGAAAATAACTTCGTAGAACAACGCCAGTTTCGTAGATGTTTCAGTAATTGCTTTTCTAAATCTCATATTCAATTAACCAACTGTTTTGACCAGTAAAAAAGGCAAAAAAATTCAGAAAGTTTAAACAAAATTAGTGCTAAATTTGAACTATTGATAAATGAGAATTTTCTAACCTGGTGTAATGGATTAAACAATCCTTGAGAATAGGACACGTGTACCTTTGAACTGTCTTGCTATACTAAAGATAGTATAACATACGAAAATATCTATTATTTCTACTAAAGCACCTTGTACGCGCGTTACCGTTTTCTGGCTTCGATTTAAGCCGTAGATATAAAAAAAAGGATGTTCTGAAATAATTTTAACGCCCAATTCAATGCAAAATAAATTTTATCCTTAAAAACAAGTTTAATCCAAGAAATTTACAGCATAGATATTTTTAGCTTTATCATGTAAATACAATTCGTGTATTTATAACAATATAACCTATGTTATTATACAGATATAAACAGACATTTTGAGATTATTGTTATAATTCACAGGTATAATAGTAAACTCCACTCACACAAATTAATTAATTATGCGGAACGCAGCGTTTCGAGAGTACGTGGACTCATTGTCATAATTAATAAATTTGTGTGAGTGAAGTTTATTGCTATACCTGTGAATTGTACATCTACACAGTCCTTGCAATCGTTAATTTATTGTTACAATTCAAAAATATATACAACCCCACAATCTATAGGTTTTGTACCCCAAACAAACGCACCATTCTATCGAAATGAAAATTACCCCAGTAACAGGTAATTGAACACTATGTCACGTTCCTTGTAACATTTGTAAAAATGATAAATTAAGAGAAAACGGTTAAGAAAAACATTCATGCAATGATTAAATGTTACTATACGAAAAAAACATTACGATCTTCGTAATGATATTAAGTTTTTCGGTGTCGCTAAGACATAAATTTTAGAATTCATTCGTTTTTCGCTTCTAAAAAAGTAAGAAGTTTTCGTATAAGAACACTTAATAGTTTAGTTCACTGAAACCAATACGTGTGAGATTTAATGATAGGATACATAACAATATTGCCATAAAAGTTACATATACTTACTGTATTGGTCAAGATGAAACAATTTTGTTGCTTAAAAATCACTTTTAGAAATCGACATCCTAAAATCCTAAATTATGAAAAGACGGCTTTGAACAGAAAATTGAATATCATTATTTGTCGTCACGAATACAAATTTTCATCGAGAAGACTTCGAATAATTCTGCTGTTCTGTTCGGGTCTATTTAACCCAAAAGAGAGTTTAAACTGAAATAACGTCTTTGTTTTGAATTTTGATTAATTAAGCATTGGTGATTATTTATCCTATTAGGGTACGCACACTTTACATCTCTTTTAAATTATATATTTTTGATGATATTTAGAATTATTACGCATGTAATGTTCAGGTCGATATGACCCAAACTTCATTTATAAGAGTTACAACTAACACATGGGCTGAAAAGTTCCGGGCCTAACACATAGATGACGCTAGTTTTATTGCAGTCACCTTTCTCTCACTAATTAAAAAAAAAATTTAAAAGCTCCACCAACACCTGAGAATTACGTTTTCATTTATGAACGATCTGTTTCTTCGATAAAAAAATAAATTATAGATCATGTCTATGTTTGTGGACTAAAATATGATTTATCGGAATACTATTAATTATACACGTAATATTCGTGGAATATTTTTCGAATTAAAACCAACGATATGCCAGTACATGAACGACCTATTAAAACGAACCTATTTATAGAAGCCTAATATACAAGACGCGATATATTTGGGATTACGTTTGGTTGTTTATCGAACATCTAGCGGACTAGAAGGGGGATCGGTATTAAATCTGCGCGTTTAATTTATGCATATTGCGAGCTACATAAATCTAAACACATAAACACGAATCAATATACCGCATGATTTGATTTGTTTTATAAACAACATTAAAATAAATGAACTAAGTCTCTCTTTTTATATTTGGAATATGAAATATGGCGCAGCGCGTGTGTACGTGTATATTTAAATTCGGTGGCGATAAATAAATATTGTCGGTTTTTAATGCCTTTCAAATCCTGGCCCGATATACACCCAATATACTAACTTTTATGTTTGTATTACACAGTTACGGTTATTGAAAAAAAAAATAGAAAAAATAAATAAAACGGGTCGTTTGGGATATTGCAATGAATTCGCGGGAATAACAACAAAAACATTGGACTAATTAATCAGAAGCAGATCTGATTGCATACAGAATATGGTGTTACTTTGTTTTACGTATCACAACCTTAAGTACGATCCTGTTAATGATTTGAAAGTTAAACATTTCTAATCAAGTACTACGAGGGCGACCTGAAATGTTTCCGGAATCGGCAAGAGATGGCGCACGATGGTTGATGTGGATTCATTCAACACCGTTTTAAAAAAAAACCACACCAATGCCGTGCTTTTCTTGTCGATTCCGGAAACACTTCAGGTCGCAGTATCTAACAATTAATTTATACAACAGGGGTTTTGTAAGCTAATTGAAATATTTATCTACACAGTTTCATTCTGCATAAGATAAAATGGTTCCTGCAATTGCGACAAAGAAAAATTCAAAATTAAAGGCACTGTCTCAGACATCAGCAAATCATTAAAATATTTGCTCAGCCGGAGGTATCCTGGGAAGAAAAGAGAAACTACCGTTTTATTTACTTCTTTTGTTTATTCATATGTACGAGGGCAATCCCAAAATAAAGGTCTCCTATTTTTTGGGGACGTAGAGAAAGTTTTAATACGGTTGTTGGCAACACTGTTATGAGTGGTGCCTTCTCCGCTACCACATAAGCACGCAGGCGCTTCGCTCGGATGCTCAGTCTTGGCTTGGTAGCCATTCGAAATGGAGCTCCAGATAAACGTTACCGCCAAGTGCGAAGTGCGCGCAGTTATTCAATTTTTGAACGCAAAAGGGGTTAAACCGGTTGACGGAAGTGTATGGATGTCAAAAACGTTCGCAAGTGGTGTAGAAAGTTTACAGCCGGTCGTACTGAAATTCATGACGAAGAAAATGAACGGGAGGCCGTCAATTGCCGACGAGACAATCGCGAAAGTTGAGGAACTCACGCGTAAAAATCGGAGGATCACTCTGGATACTCTCTGCATTTTGGTTCCTGAGGCTTCCAGAAGCACCATCCACAGGATTTTAACGGAAAAGTTGCAATATCGGAAAATGTGTGCAAGATGGGTGCCGCGTATGCTGACAGAAGACCACAAACGGCAACGGGTTGATTCTTCCCGCGAATTTCCTCGCCGCTATGGAGACGAAAAGGACAACTTCTTGGACTCGATTGTTACGGGTGACGAAATCTGGGCATTCCACTTTACACCTGAGACAAAACAACAGTCATGCTAGTGGCGGCATCCCTCTTCGCCCAAGCCACGAAAATTCAAGCAAACACAATCTGCCGGTAAAGTCATGGCAACTGTGTTTTGGGACAGGAAGGGGGTACTGTTAGTCGACTTTTTACCTGCTGGGACAACAGTCAACGCTGACAGTCCGGACTTGGCACCCAGCGATTTCCACCTGTTCCCTAAGTTCAAGGAACATTTGTCTGGACGGCGGTTCTGATCCGATGATGAAGTGAAAGATGAGGTTCAACGCTTCCTGAAGGGCATGGCGGCAAGCTGGTATGACATGGGCACTGTAAAACTGCCACAGCGTCTACAAAAATGCATCGACCGAAATGGCGATTATGTTGAAAAATTAAGCATTCTTCAATCTTTAAAGTGATGCAGCAATTATAGAAAATAAACGGTTCTTTGTATATCTAAAAATATAGGAGACCTCTTTTTGGGATTGCCCTCGTACATCTGCATGCATAGATACAAGTGAGTCGGTTTTATGAAAATAGTAGACAGAATTGATTGTAAAATAATAGAAGAAGAATATCATTGTGTTATTTAAACAAAATCATAGTATACCACAAATAGGTAAAATAGTTAGTAAATAATACAGCACTATTAGATATATGTAATACATACATATAAATGCAAAGAAATAAATAATACAGACCGCGATTCAGACGCGAAAAAAATCTTGGACGCTCGTGTGGAAAGGACTATTTTATTTTTATTTATTTATGCTATGAGCTAATACTTTATTGACTTTTCACGAATCAGTACCTTAGTTTCAGTTTTTGTAGGTATCTAGTTTAATAGTTACATTAGCAAAAATGTCGCCAATACTTTATTGACCCACTTTACTTTTGTAGGTGTAGGTAAAATGGTAATCCTATCCGAATCTTATATAAAACTTTTCGGAACAGCTCTAATATACTGCATTGAACAAATTCCGTCGCATCAGCGGATATTCCGGTAAGACAACGCTGCTGTCCATACTTCCAGACGAACAAAGAATTGATTTCTTAAAAAGATAGTCAACTTATTGTAATGGCCAGTTCACTCATTCAGTCCGAACCTCATTAAAAGTTTTTGAGAAATATTGGCAACAGTATTACATCCCAATAATGGGCATAATAGGCAAATTGATGCGATAAGGATAAGAAATCCTATTACAATATTGACCAGATTATAGTATGAAGAATCTTATAGATCGTTCATCTACGTAACACGAGACATACAACTTCATGTCCCCCGTTAAAACGTGACCAGTTTTATTTCTTTTTTCGTGGGAATTTAGAAGACAACCCTTTGAATTTGTTAAAAACGTTTAAAATTATTTTCGCACAAGATATAGGCCTGACAAGATAATTAATTGAAAACATGTCTCTAACTGTCCTTAAACTATTATTCTTCCGGTACCCACATTATCATTGCCAGCTTGTCATCTTTGTTGTATTAAATTAGTTATCTACCTTTGAATAAAATGTATTTAATTTAATATTCACGCATGAATAAAAAATTTGAAATAATTGCCAAAAGCTTTTAACCTAATTTCATCATTAAGCTAAAAGTAAATGCTTCACAGTATATAACCGGTTGCCTACAATGGCTGTAATGTATTAACATTATCTTTTTAAAGTTACACAGGAAAATCTATGTGTAGTGACAAAAAGAACTCGGTACATATTGTAATGATATAAACTATTAAAAACTTTTATAATATCAATGATTTTTCTAAATTTTACTATTTATATCTATTTTGGATATTTTCTCGTCACTGGTTGGTTCACGCCCTTATTTTTATTATTGTTGGAGGCAAAGTACCGTTAGTACCCCCTCTTTATTGAGATTTATTACAGATATTTCGTCTGTACAGTTTTCTTTCTAAATTTTACAGATATCTACTTTGGGTGTTCTTTATTTCTACACATAATTTGCAATTTCTTTTTTTTTAAAGAGTCCATTCAACAACATTTACACCACTATCGTTTATTATATATATATCGCTTTTTGTAAACACATTTTTGTATGTATAAATAACTTCTTCTAAATTCATTTTTAAAAGATGTTTAATGTACTGCACTCACACAGTATATGTTTTATTATATTATTAAAATATGTATCATCCCGTAATTATATCACACTATCTTGAAAATTTCTCGTAGGATGACACGTCTGGCAGCATTACCTCTAAATAATTTCATTCCCATCAAGGGTATGTTTACTGCGCGGCCTAACATATAGGTAAACAAATGTGGAACCCCGATAACGAGGGATATAAACAAAAATCCTGTCAAAATCACATATATCGAAATCGTCTCTCCTGAGAATAATCTATTATTTTCTCAGATAAAACTTAATTTATGAAATTTTTTGAATATATTTCGTCATAAAGTGTATCAGTTGATACTATAATAAAAACTTGGAAGTTCCGGACACATTTTTGGAAGCCGAAGATCAGGACACCTAAGTGAGTACAATTACCAAAACTAAAGACTTCAAATCATCATCAATTCTCAAAATTAATTGTATTTTTGCTCTCATTTTATTTCGTATATTATTTAGAATATTTAAACCTAGGTAGATAGGGATTGACTTAGGTTTTCTGTTTTCTACAAAAAGATATTGTGTTAAAAAAGCGGTATATATATTTTTGATTTGTTAATATATTTATTTTTATAACCTTACATTTCGTTATTTTAATTATAAAAGATTATTTTTAAATTTAAAAACAAAAAGAACAAAATTTAAATTAAAGAACCCTTTTAAAAAAATAAAAAGCCTGAGATTTTTCACCACGATAGTCATATGTTTATTAATTTATGTCGCAAAATAGGGCTCCAGAAACGATAGTGAGGGGTTGCGATATGTTACTTGTAATATGTCTTTTCAGTACGAATTTTGTTTTATAGGAACTTGTATTTGAATGATCAAGTTCATGTTTAATAGATAACGATCCACTTCTAAATTATTTGATGTTGTACATGCAGCTAGTCTAATCGTTGGTGATTACTATACACGCCTTAAATGGAAGCCGATATCACAACAACCTGCCTTATTTATGCACTAACGGTAGGTACTAAACGCTAATACCGCATAAATACGTATGCAGGTAGGGGTATCTGTAGGCTACACATACATACATATATGCCATTAAGTTTCGCGTAATACTACCGAACGCTAACCGCGTTTTATCGATTCGAAGTTTTAACTCGTAAACAAAGAACAATAACGTCTTGATTACAGCGGAGCAGTAGTCGCATAGCTGCATGGATATTATGCAGTGAACACGACGGCCGCCGTTCTACAAATAACTTTATGGGTACTTCGCGAAAGCTTGTCGTAATTAAAACCAAACGTAAGGAGGACAATGGAGCCGAGTGACGAAATGCAACATTTATCATCAACAACTTCCTACATTTTCTTTAGAGTTACAGCGTTGGCTTCGTTTATAAATCTTCGTCTAGTTTGTGCGATGACAATTACGTTTGAAATACGAAAGATGAAGTACCAGAGCTAACGATATACCGTAATTACGTTGAATTAGTAATTGAAGTGGAACATTAGTTATTTTCTCTTTGGGATTCCTTTTCGATTGGTTTGTCGAGAAATTTGTCAAACGTAAATATTGTCAATTAGTACCTAAATTAATTCTAAATTAAGCTTTCATATTTTTTTATAAGAAGTTGGGGCTAGATAGCACAGTAGAGTGACGTGTGAGTGTTTGTGAATTTTTAGCGAAATCTAGGACCTGCATCTATTCTGCTACTAAAAAAATTAGGTTAAACACCCGGCTCTGCCTGGGCGAAACTTGTTTATTTTTTTAACGAATGTTGGTGTTTAAACAAGAACAACATACAAATATAAATGTAATTCATAGCATCGCCTTAGTATGAGGAGGTTTAGGTTTTACTTAGTTATGTTAATTAAAGTATTTAGTATATCAGTTCCTAAATGTAAGCCACCAAAAAAAAACATCAGTTTCAAGGTGTGTTGGAGATATTATGCGATGCTCACGAATAAAATCCAATATGTTGGGCAAATATACCGTGGTATCATGAAGTTTCTAAGACGAAGATGACATTGAAATGGAAAATATATGTCTGAACTTAAGCCATATTATCATACTCCTAACGCAACCTTAGCTTCTGAAAATTATTTTTTCGGTGTCATCGTGACATCATTAATATATCAGTTGATTTAAAGACACGATGAAACAAAAAGTCGAAATTAAAGCAAATGTTGAAGTAGTTGTCCATTATTTTCAATTCCCAAGTTTATTTATGGCTTTTGTAGTATTGCGGTCGTTATAAATGTATATCCTTTAATAATTGCTTTGCTGAAGATCTCGCAAATTAGCAACAGGAGTTTTAGGTATTCTATTCTTTAAACGAGGAAACACAAAAAAATCCATAATTGTTGAACAAGGTGATTGTAACCACTGCTTTCTTCTATAACACGTAGCCCGTCATCTACTTCTACTCCTAATATGATCCCCGGAGGAGTTGGCTCCTGAAATCACGGCGGAAATGAAACGGACTAGAAACAGGGATATATCCGTTAACACAGTGAAACGTCGTTTAAAAAAAGCAAGCTTCCACAGCCGTATTGCTACACGAAAACCGTCGCTACGTCGTGGGAATAAACAAAAATATTTCTAGTAGGCTAACACTCACAAGGGCTGGACAATAGAACAATGGAAAAATGTACTATAGACTGATGAGTACAAATATAGAATATTTCGTCAAAACCGCAGAACGTTTGTCAGGCGCTCAAAAGACGAGAAAATGCTTCCTGAGTGCATTACACCAACAATAAAGAAAGTTGATAGTTCCATTCTTGAATGGGGTCGCTTTTCATTAAGTGGAACAGGGGACCTTGTGAAAATTGATGGAATAAAAAGAAAGCAACTATTTCTTCATGCACGATAAAAATCCGAAGCACAAGTCATTTTTATGCAAAAACTACCTCGCCGATGCAGGGAATGAAGGAAAATTAAAAATAATGACTTGACCTCCCCAGGGTCCGGATCTTAATCCGGTAGAGCTCTTGTGGGACGAACTAGGCAGACGAATTAAAAGAGTCAAAAACCCATCTCTGGACAGTATTGCAGAGGAATATTCCTTAAGATACACTGAGCAAATTAGTAGAAAGATTGCCACGAATTATGCGAACAGCTATTAAATCACTTACTCTACGTGTATTATTATTTTTCCTTTAAAAATAAATAATAAATATTTTTTTTATAATTCTTTTGTTTAAGGTTTTGAAGCAAGCGTCAAATTTTGCATGAAATAGGAAATGCCCATACTATGTTAGAGAGCAACTGGATTTTATTCTACTGTAGTTTTCTATGTCATTTAAAAATATACGGATAAAATATTCACTTCTCTTAATGCTACACAATATTTCACTGCTAAATCCTTCACTTGTCAAAGCACCAATTTGTCCTCTCTTATGTTCATTCATCGTTTACGTTCAAAATAAATGTTAAAACACCGACCCTTCCGTTTTGAATGGCACTTTATTTATTGTCGCGCATAGAAAATTTACACAATGAAATTTTAGTAGGGAAAAATAAGCACGGTAATCTATTATCAAACCAGCCAAGAATAAAAAAGGTTTTCATAAAATATTAACTGTTGGAAAGTAAATTCTAGTTGATTCAGTCAGTCAGTATTCATACCTGGTACTATCATGTTTGTATTATTTTTGGTATACTTTTAGCAACAAGGGTTTTAAAAACATACGGCGAGGACTGTAGTTCATATATAATATCGTCAAAAATTCATGCGATTTCCTTTGGACAATTTCCTACTTTCTCGTAAAGTAATGCATCAAACCGGCAATAATTTTAACTCACCCTCACCCCCGATCCTTTCCACGGTCTCAGGAGGAAATTATCGAAACATCCAGTCGTAGGAAAACAGAAATCCGTACCGAAACAAAACCCCTACTACTAGAACTCGCGCGCAAGGGTTGGCCGGAGCTTAAACGTTTCATATTTAACAATGTACCAACTACCTGCAGAAATGTAGAGATTAAAAGACGATTATTTTGCTTTGCTTCCGTCGGATTACTCTAAGTAGTCCGACTTTGCGAAAGTAAATATTTAAGTGGGCATGTGCAAAGGAAAACCGGTTGGCTGGCTGAAGAGAGAGGATTTTCGTTCGACTGGCGTCCTGAAGAGCCGTAGCGATGGGTGGAAAGGAGGACCGAGGGGTGAAATACAGTTTTGCGGTTTCGGCCGTAAATCTTCTTGAAGTAATATTGCGCCACTTGGCGAGTAGCCGTCTTAAGGACTAACGGGAAAGTAACAAGGACTATCGGATCAAGGAGTAGTAGTCATGAACGTGCGGCGACGGGTTGGATAGTAAAAACAGAATTAGGTCTTCCTGAAGTACAGGACCTGATTCAAGATTATTTCTCTACTTGGGAGAAAATCATCTACCCTATACAAGTTAAGGTTCGTAGTTTAACTTTGCCGACCTGCATAATATGAAATTGCTAGTCTTTACTGTCTCATATTGAGAATGAATTTTGATTATTTTGTCACAAGTTAAGTATTTTTACATGTGCAATCAGCTATACATCAGTTGTGGATATAAATAGAATTGCATATACAAAACAGATAAAAAGGATATGACAGACAAAATACATCTACAGGACCCAAATGTACCTCATCTCCTTAGCTAAAAATTTAACCATTGTGTAGCATTCCATATCAAGTAAGGATTCCTTAACAAACCAGGAGGAAAGTGGTTGTATAATTTGGGTCCCCAATAGCCAGAAGCGTTTTGGAGGGCGGTATTATTGAAGATATGATTGAAAAATTTATTATAACGGCAAACACATCACCATTATAAAATCTGTTGCTTCCTACATTTAATCGTGTAATTATATCAAGAACTCAGAAATCAGTCAGAGCCAATTAGACATGGTGAAATGTGGTTTTAAACAGTTTAGAATTTTCATCGACGTATAAGATACGTTCTGACTGGTTTCTGAATCTTCCATAAACAAGCCTTATACAGGTGTCTTTGAAATAAAACAAAAATAAAAAAGTACGGAAAATGAAAAGGTGTAATTACAGAGAAATAAATCCAAAAAAATTTTAGTGAATTATGAAGCGAACATGAGAATTTAAGAAACCCTAGGAAATTGTAACACGTGCTGCCTGTGGATCCAGAACGTGTATATATAATCCACCCCATCCAAGCAAACTCGCATAAAGTCACTGTGCTAATACAAATGTACACTAGGGTGATAGAATAAAATAGACACCAGGTAAAGCGGTATAAATATGTAAACAGCTAAATTCTAAGAACGAATTAAGAACTTTCTCTTGTCATTAGGGTAGGGGTAGATGTATCGGAAAGAATTCGTCATAGTTTAGTATCGTTACAACTATGCCTCGCTTGCAAGGTTAGAGTGATATTAGCGACTTCACCCGGGGTCGCATCGTTGGCCAGCGCTTCGCAACGTGAAATAAGTATTTTTTTTAATATTCCGTCGTCCACAATTAACCGTGTGATTACACAATTTAAGCGCAAGGAAAAAACAACAGTGGAGCCGAGACCAGGTCGTGCCGGACCTTCTGAAAGAAGTAAAAGGGTGCTTGTGCGCGAAGTGTTAAGAGAACCGCGAAAAAGTTCAGCTGAGCTTGCGGCAACTTCACAGAAAAGTCAGCGCACCGTTCTGCGATACCTCTACAGTGTGGGGATGTATAAAAGGGTGGCAAAGAAAAAAACCTCTCCTTACGGCCTTTCAAAAACGGCGCCGAATGGCTAGGGCAATCGAAATGCGAACGAAGCCCGAAGCGTTTTGGCGGTCTGTCATTTTTTCAGACGAAAGCAGATACTGCCAATTCAGTGATAGTGGTCGTACGTGGGTATGGAGACGTTCGTCACAGCAACTGGATGACAAATTTTTGCATGAAACGGTGAAATACGGCGGTGTGAACATCATGGTGTGGGGCGCGATATGGTATGGTGGAAGATCGCAATTAGTAATCTGCGACGGAAATATAAATGCGGCAAAATATATCCAAATATTAACAGAAGGACTACTACCGATATTCGACAATGCCATTTTATCTAAAGAAGACGCCACTTTTATGAAGGATGGAGCACCCTGTCACAAAGCAAGAACAGCAACCACATAGAAAGAGGAACAGGGGATTCGGATTTTACCATGGCCAGGCCAATCACCAGACATGAATCCGATAGAGAATGTTTGGAACATGATCCAGACAAATATGGCGAAACGACCCCAAAAACCCAGTAATAAGGAAGAACTCGTGGCAGCTGTTACAGAAGAGTGTTAAATATTCCAGAAGACACCATTAATCATTTAATAGATTCTATGCCACGACGACTCGCAGCACTTCACGCAAGTAAAGGTGGATCGACAAAATATTAGTCTAATTTAAAAATTTTAAAATATTTTGTATATATAACGAGAATAGAATCTTTTTTTTAATTAGTAGGTGTCTATTTTATTCTGTCACCCTAGTGTATGAGTGGTGCGCTGACGGAATTGCCATCGCCTACAGCTGACGTTACTCTTTAGGCTACAGGCTACAGTTGTTACGTGCACTTCTGAAAATGCAATGGCGGGACGAGTATTTTAGAAATATCTTTATCATTTTCTTTCTCCTATCTGCGAAGGAATTTTCGCAAAATATTTTGGATTTAAGTCTAATAAAATTAGATTTTTGTCACATTTTTTTTATTCTATGTCATGATTATATAATCCTATAATTTGCAATATATTCAGAGTTTATACAAAGGGAAATATGTTTTTGTCAATACCTTGAATGTAACTAACTAAGGTTTGGTATACTTTTTTCTACACCGATACGTATACTTCACTTTGTATTCAGTTTCACCTACTCCATATATTCTTTCGAGATGCCCTTGCACCTGTTTTTCGTTACAACTTTCAAGTAGATTTTCAAAAAGCAATCCTACATTTAGACCTTGTTAATTACAACGTAAACATCGACAACTCTGTGCTGAGATAAATTCTTAAACAAACTGTTGAACGAATTGAATACGATTTCGATCTTCCAGTTTTAGCA
This sequence comes from Trypoxylus dichotomus, assembly GCA_023509865.1. Lineage (NCBI taxonomy): Eukaryota > Metazoa > Arthropoda > Insecta > Coleoptera > Scarabaeidae > Trypoxylus > Trypoxylus dichotomus. Next base: position 52,182,025 of record CM042078.1, read on the forward strand.
AGAATATTGCTATAAATTTGGAATCACTGGAAAACCTTTCATGCACTGATGGAGTACATTGGTCTGAAAATCATTCCTATAGTTACTGGGGAAGCACTACATGGCTTCTAAATTATCGTTTGATGTAGATTTATCTCTTTCGTTAAGACCATACTTTATTAAGGAGAATTGTATAACAATTATGGTTGGGATGACAAAAGTAATTTTGTCAAGCTGCAGAATTTGGCTATACTATATATATGATGTGATATTAAAACATTTGTTCAAAACCAATGGAAACTTACTTTAAAACGATTTAATTTGTTAAAAATTTGCAATCTTAGTACGATAAGAGCAAAGGAGAAGGTGATTCATAAGAAGGAGGCTTATAGCTAATTTCAATGTATCACCCTTTTTATGCAACAAGATAAATAGTGCATTTTGCCAGTTGTTAGGTACTTTAACTTCACCAACCATCCACTACTGCACTTAAATTCTTCGGGTTGAAATTGTAACATTGTTCCACTCACTGTAATATTATTTGCTCTCTGGTGTTGAAACCGTTTAAATAACATTATATCCACTTCTGGACGTAATGAACCAGGCAGTTCTTTCTTCTTAGCATTTTTATGCCATTCGTCTTTAATTTTTGGGCGACTTACCCATATATTTGATACTGTTGACTTACACAGTGATCTTTGCAATTTGCCACTTCCAATTGCTTCAGTAATTTTTAACTTTTCATTTAATGAAAATGATTTACGACTGTTAATATGCTTCTCCATTTTATCTGAATGTTATTTATTTAAAAAGCGCAGACACAATTGAAAGCACCAGCTCAACAATGATTTGAATTTCAAAGGCAATGACTAATTTTATTGTATATATTTAGGGGGATTACCAAGACACTCCGCTTATAGTGGGTTTGGTATTATATTATTATAACCGGAAGTCCGTTATAAACGAGTCGATTCTAAGAGGAATTAAAATACACGTGTTTAAATAGGATTGAAATCAGGACCTAAAAACTTTGTCCATTATATCCGAGTCCACTACAAGCGGATTATATTGTAATTATTTTTGCAAATTCAAATCTTGTTTTGTTAATAATTAATTAACGTAATTCCTAAGTACTTATGGCATTTTTTCTGAGTGTAAAAATTGTTTCTCCAACTCTACTACAGCGTATTACTTTTATTTTACCAATGTAATCTTTATGTTTTGAAATGATACCGTAAAACGATAACGCACAATAGTGTCAACATTAAAACACTACTACAATACATAAACTTGAGTCATTCTCATTACAGAACAATCTTGAACAGAATGGAATTTAATTAGAAATCTGGCATTCGTTTACTTTAAAGGACAGACCTTCCCCTTACAAAAATTTATAATTAAGCTCCCGAAAAAAACTTCAATTCTCCAATGCGCATTTATAAAAACATACAAAGAAGACACGCAGGTGGTAGCAGACGATTTATTCCAATCATTTCGAGCAGTTTCATTCCTTCTCCCTATCGGAATGTCGGCACACACGCGCGCAGCCTTTCGAGATTTAATCTCTTTGCACGGGAAAAAGCAAGAAACGGTCCCAACGGGAAGAAGAAGCAATCCCTCCTCGACTATCTCCTCCGGTCGCTAATTTTCGATGAACGCCCAAGCAGCCTGGTTTTTTTTCTTCGTTCGTTCTTCTTCTTCTGCGTTCGTATTTACCACGCGCTCTCGGATGTCGGAATTGACTGGCCGTCCGCCGTTCTTCATACAGGAGCGGCGGCTCTTTGTTTGGATTACGGCGAAGGCGAAGACAGCTGAAATTCAACGATTACGTTTTCCCGGGCTGAACACATACACCGGGACGTAATCGTCGGCGCACGTATACCCACGAATCCAACACGACACTGATAGATGGGGGAGAGTAAGACTTTGTTTACACATTTTGATATCCCCGGGAAGGACTATAATCTTTGTTTCAACACGCGCGAGGTTTCGGCGATCCTAGAACGATCTGTGTAGATATGGATTTAAGTGGTATTGCTACTCACAGGCGAATATCCCTAATTTATCCTGAGTCAAATATTTCCGTGTCGATTTGTTCGGAGTCCCTATAAAATAAGAGAGTTTGTTTTTTTTTTGGTTTACAACTAGTTTATTTACAATAACTGGATAGTATATTGAGCTAGAAAAAAACAGTAAATAGTCTTTAAAGACCTTGTAGGAGAGAAACGACAATGGTGTTTGAAAATTACATTAATTTAATACAACTGTTAAAATACAAGTGTACTGTATAATACTGTATAGTACACGACTAGTCGACTCGGCTGGTAGATGATGATTATCGTGCGCAGATAGATACAATTCCAATTGAACTTCTGTCTCAAACATTAGTGCCACCTGGTGTCATCTGCTTCAACAGACCTTATGGTTTTTTGAAGTATTCTCTACGAAGATCAATGCACCGTTGCTTGCACTCGAACCAAATCTGGAAATAATTATTCCACTTGTGTGTTGGTACAATCAAAATTGCGTTTTTAAAAGCATCGACTGCTCGTTCAGACGACTGGAACATTTGTTCACAGAGTCCGTTCTTGATTTTCGGAAAGGTAAAGAAATAGTTGGGACTTAGGTCCGCACTGCACGGAATCTAACAATTCCATGTTTTTTTGCGTTAAAAATGCTACTGTCTTGCGATTGAGATTGGTTTTTCGAAGCTCAACGATAACTTACGGCAAACAAATAGTTGTATACCAATCGGCAGTAACAGCACTTTGATCTAGTTAGAGAAATTGTTGCTACATGACCGGCTTTCGAGACAAATGTCGCGACCACCTTTTTGGAGACATTTCGAGAACGAATGACTTTTGTCGAATTTTCTTCAGCTTGGAACACTCAAACAGACGAGTGGTATTTATTTTTTGGTTCAAATGAGTAAATCCAAGATTCATCATTACCGACGATGTTGTACACGTTTCTAAAGTTTTGGGCGTAGAAACGGTCTAGTTTTTTGAGACCAATTTTCACCCTAGCCGTCCTCCGGTTAACAGATGCGGCATCCAAAGAGATTTCTGTACATGCAATTCTTCCTGCACTTTTTTTTTTGAATTCAGGTCTTTGAAATCACTGCCACTGCACTCATTTTTATAATTTCTTTGAAAATTATAAAAATTATTGTGCCGAAATGTTCTCTGTTTAATTCCATTATTCAACTAACTCGTCAACATTGACAGTTCGTTCTAGCTACAGTACTACTACGTATCGCACTGAAACATTGGATATAGATTAACTAGAGATAGAGGTTAATTTTTAGTACTGAAATTTAATTAGTGGCGCCCTCTATGTTCCAGTATGCAAAACTTAGAAGACATCCCTCATATGAGAGCTTACGCCACTGTATTGATTGAAACAATTTCCTGTAATTTTGTTTATTGCACCATACTTTTGACATTTCACTGAATATCAAAACCGAACCATTTCACTATCTTATCGAATACTAATAGCCAACAAAGTAGTGAATCATATTTTTATTACACCCTGTAGATACGTCTGCGTAAGAGGATAGATTTCCAGCCGTCTCTGTCCGTAGCGACCGTTAACAGAGATTTGCATAGGAAATTCCTGCATAATATCGAATATCTGAGTCTCTCACGATCTAGCGAGCGTCCATAATAATGACCGGCAGCTATTTAGAAGTCTTGTTTGCATTGGAGTTGCGACGCTGCTAGTGCGACCGTTGTAAATTCTATTGGTGTAAAGCAAACACGCACTATGGATATTTTAATTAGCCATTATATAAATTTGAACCATCCAGCCATAATTATGTCAATCAATGTGTACTGGTCACGTAACATCTTCCATGTACGATGTACTCAATACTTGTCCAGCGCAAACACTGGTATCGCATGCGTATCCTGATGCTTATGCATTTAAATGGAAAAGTACTGATAATTACGCATTTAGAAAATTAATTTATTGATTTGGATCTGTGATGTAAAACGAGATAAAAAACCAGATGGATCACTTGCAAATTCGAATAAGCGGAGTAGTCGAATCGATCAAAAGCTTTTGTTATTCTTGCATTGTAATTAATATTATCCCAAACCATCACAGTATGTATATACATAGAACGACTATTAGTACCAGTTTTTATTTATATGCAATTCTTTTCTCTAGTGGAGGCGCAAAAAATTTTGATTCGTATTGTACTTTAAATGTAGAATATATATATAACCATATACCTATACTGAAAATAAATTAGCAATGGAAAAGAGAATTGCGATACAGGGGTTAATTTGGAAACGTGCCTCCTGGGTATTCGGCTCGGAAAAGAAACAACAATACAACCCCATTCGAATTAATTAAAAACTCTTTCGATTCCATTGCGATATACGCGCTTCGTGCAATTAAATGTCATCAAATAGTAGTGTGGAAGCAAAAGCGCTCCCCGATCGATCGCCGTTAATTTGAGTTTTGACGAACGGACCGAAAAACCGAAACCGACAGAATTTACCGAAAGGTGTTTTTAATTGTTTCATCCGGCAAATGTAACGTGAACACTCTTACGCTGCTTGAAGTTTTTCGACGTCGAACCCAATTAACTCCTACCTGTGTATTTCAGTCTAAATATTAATAAATTTATCCTTATGACATCGACTGGAAGCTCTAGAACGGATTTTTTATGTTAACAAAGGAGTACACCTATATGGTTAAAAGTAAAATTTACCTTTCGTCAGATAGAAAACATAACGCAGAAGAGACTTGAAATGTAAACAATACTATGTTTTGTAGCATATGTGGGCAACAACCGGCCCGCTGTAAGATTTGATCCGGCCCGCGAGACATTTTCAAAAACCCACTTAAAAGAAAAATTTCGCGATTTAATTATAATGTTGTACCTATTTTTTTTATTTCATTTTCTTATTTTAATAAATTGCATTATAATAACATTGTCGTATCATTTCATATCTGATATCTATCGCTAAAAATTATGAACACTACTTTGAAATGCACTACCTTTAAACGCGGGCCGCGAATTTATTTGCACACTAAAGTTTGGCCCACAACATGTCAAAGGTTGCCCATACTTGTTTTATTGCTTTGTTACTTCACCCCCTCCCCAGAAAGGGTGAAGCGTCGTTAATTATTTTCCCAGCGACGAGTAGCGACTCTAGTATATACCAAATCCGCCAACGTACTGCTGCCATATCAACATGGGCGGAACTTGAACCCACGGCATGTGACGCTGCAACAATCAGATGCAGATCTTTTAAAGATTGGGAGAGACTTTCACATGTGACATGTAAAGTTCATGCTTTATACTTCGTAGCACAAAATATTCGACTCATCTAGAAGTAGATGCATTAGTTTCAGATGCCAAAGAAGTGTCTTTGAAATCTCCAAAACGAATTCGAGAATTCCACAAACGGTGTCCTGCTATTTCCGAACCAGGGGTAATTCTCACATGTTGAGAAACATGGTTGAGGAGCGGCTCTCTACTGTTGCGAAAATCTTCAACAAATAAAATCTGCGGTTCCACGATTAACCCTAATGAAGCTGCAGCAATTAAGGAAAGCCAGAAAAGATTTGAAAATATTTCCATAGAGATCGATTCAAAAGATACGCCAATTATAAAGGTTTATATGAGTCAATAGAAAAATTTCAACACAGTTAGCGCAGTTGATGGCAAATCATTAACGATGTCACTGCTATGTGTTATAAGTGGCATAAAAAATACGCGTGTTGTCGAAAAGTTCGAGATTGTCATAAACAAAGATTTCGATTTTACCAGATTAAGTCACTTTTGTGATGGTGCATGTATAAATCCGTTATCTACCTCTAAAGATTATTTTAATTATGAGTGTATGATCTATTGGGCATGACGTACGAGACAAATTTGGAAGCTGATGTTATGCTGCAGACTTTTTGTCAGTCTAGTCCACTTTACACTACGCAACAACAGCTGGGAATAAGATAAGTGTGTTATTTATAAAATATAACAAATACATATTCAGCGTTTGTTCATTAAGTATGCATCCAGTATACTACCGAGATACTAAAAGTGTTTGATTGCATTAGGGAAACCCGTATTTCATGTTGTCCGTTTATTTGATCGGAGATATGCTAAAAATTAGGGAATTGAATATTAAAACGCGAGCCAAATATGCGTTTTATATGAATCACAACAGAGAAACTGCCCGATAATTAAATATTTCCGGTAGGCTGTGGAACAGAAAGCTAAGTGGAAAGCCCAGATCAACGACGGAACGAGGTAACCAATACATCAGAGCTCTTTAAAAAATCGTAGGCTTACCGGACAGCAAATTACGGCTTCAATTCAGGCAGTAAGTGTGTCGACAGTAAACTAGTAAAGGCAGGTTTGAGAAGTGCTATGGCACTAAGAAAACCACTGTACACAAACGGAAAAGACTAAATTAGGCGAAACTCACGCAAGCTGGAGTATAAGTGACTGGAAAATGTGTTATGAACAGACGAATCGAAATTCGAATTATTCGGAAGTAAACGTCAGTGTCTACCGCTGCTCTGGAGAAAGAATGTTAGACGAGGGTACTTCAAAAACAGTGAAGCATGAAGTAGGAAACATGGGGTTTGCTTTGGAGGCGGAAGATGTAAAAAATTATCTAAAATAAATGAAAGAATGGCAAAAGATGTGCATTTGGGAATGTTGCAACTAGATGTGAATTAATTGGCGAGAGATTCATTTATCACCAAGATAACGACACCTAATACACCGGAAAGTTGGTTAAAGCTTACTTTCAAAACAAATCCTCTGAAGAAGTTCCGTCCTTAATGGAATGGCCGCCACAAAGCCTTGACTGCAACCCCATTGAGCTTCGATCATGAGGTCCGGAAAAAATCTCCGGCAAGGCAGCACTGTGAAATGCTCTGTGCAAGCAATATGTAATACTGTAAGGCAGGGGTCTACAAACTTAAGAGCCGCACTTACTCCTCGACTAAATTCCAAGGGCCAAGCTCATTATACAAACATGTAACTTTTAATTCCAAGGATGCCGCGTATTTATTAGGCAATTATTAAAGCAAAAGGGGGTTACTTTGAAGAAACATTATAACAGTATTATATTTATTCGAATATACTACTTTATTAATAAAATATTAATATAGTTAATGAGTAAAGTTTCTTTCTTTATTAATTTCTCGCAAACATCATCTGTCTAGTTTATTCTGTTATTTTAACATATGGGCTGAAAAGTCCCGGGCCTAACAAAGAAAACACGTTTTTTTTGGTTCAAAATTAGCTTCATTCATCAACGTAATCTCCATCAAGAGCAACGCAATCATTTCAGCGCCGCTCTAACATTTCAATACCACTTTTGTAGAACGATTTATCTTTTGCCTCAAAATAGGTCTCAGTTTCAGCGATAACCTCTTCATTCGTACGAAATTTCTTACCGGCGACCATTTTTTTGAGGTCTGCGAACAGCCAGTAGTCGCTGGGAGCCAAATCTGGCGAATACGGTGGATGTGGGAGCAATTCGAAGTTCAATTCATGTAGTTTTGCCATTATTTTAATTGACTTGTGACACGGTGCTTGATGAAACAAAATTTTTTTCTTTGCCATATGCGGTCGTTTCTTTACAATTTCGGTCTTCAAACGCATCAATAACCCTATATAATATTCACTGTTGATGGTATTTCCTCTCTCAAGATAGTCGATGAATATTACACCACGCACATTCCAAAATACCGAGGCCATAACCTTTCCAGCCGATTGTTGTGTTTTCGGGCGCTTTGGACGAGGTTCACCAGTTGCTGTCCACTCAGATGACGATCGTTTTGATTCCGGAGTGAAGTGATGGATCCATGTTTCATCCATTGTCACATATCGACGCAAAAATTCCGGTTTGTTACGTTTAAACATGGCCAAACACTGTTCAGAATCATCAACACGTTCTTATTTTTGGTTAACAATGAGCAAACGCGGCACCCACTTTGAACAGAGCTTTCTCATAGTCAAATGCTCATGCAATATAAAGGCAATACGTTCTTTTGATATCTTTACGATGTCAGCTAACTCACGCAACTTCACTTTTCGATCATTCAAAACGATTTTGTGGATTTTTTTGATGTTTTCTGGTGTTACCGCCTCATTTGGACGTCCACTGCGTTCTGCATCATCGGTGTCTCTACGACCAGGTTTGAAGTCAGCAAACCAACGTTTTATTGTTGTTTCTGATGGAGCGGAGTCCCCATAACACTTTTCAAGCCATTGCTTCGCTTGAACGGTATTTTTTCCCATCAAGAAGCAGTGTAAGATTAAAACACGAAATTGTTTTTGATCCATTGTTTTGAAAATAACAAAAGTAGCGTGACTCTTGGCACAATAACTCACAAACTAATGAATAGAATATCATGAAATTTTAACAGCTGTCTTTTGAAGGTTAGTACTAACTGAGAGAAAGGTGATTGCAATAAAACTAGCGTCATCTATGTGTTATATACTGCGATCAAGCTTATGGACGATAGTGTACAGCCAGTCATTTTATGTCGATACGTACAATTTATAGCACAATTACAAACTCTTTCTCCACGTACCGCATTTTACTATTTTTTCATGAAGCACTACCAAATATTAATACATATATCGGTAATTTAATAAATTGATATTAACAATATGCGTAAAATAGTAGGTGAAAAGCATGCCAATATTATTTACATTAAATATTTCACCTTAAAACGGCTGCATGGAAAACGCAGTTTGATATTTTAAATATCTAATAGCGTATTGCCGGTGGCTATTTTAATCAACGTTTTGCGGTTTTGTGTAAATAATCGTTATCGACAATTCCCAATCAATTACCCGCCGAATAAAATTAAATATGTTTTTGCAACCGGAAATTTGGATGTGCTGCAATGAAACGTTAACAAAAACAATTTTCATATCCGCCATCTGTTTTTACCATTAGAGGAAATGTGAAAATGTTTATTTAGCTATATTAAACACTGTTTCCATTAACGCTTGCGAATTTATTTAAGTACTTTTTTTTGCAATATTAGATATAAGGCGAATGTACGAATAGTTTATTATAAGGCAGATGGATGATTCAGTACCTCTCCCAAATTCTATTTCAAAACGCATTCATCTCCAATTTACTACTATTAACACATTATTGCTTTATTGCCATTATAAAGTTCAATACAGGGAAACATTGTTTTCGCGTTTGAATGGATTTTACAAATAAGTTATTGTAGATGAATATGTACTATCAATTAGATTGTAAATATCATTCTGAGAGAATTAGTATAAATTTCTAAATATTTTTAAAATACTTCTACGAGGGTGACCTGAAATGTTTCCGGAATTGACAAGAAAAACACGGTATCGGTGTGGTTTTTTATTTTTCGATGTAGTCTCCTCGAGGATCAATACACTTTCTCAGACGGTGCTCCAGTCTCTTCAAGCCGTCGCAAAAGTAGGATGGTTAGAGACCTGCAAAACAGCAATCTGTAGCGGCGATGACCTCCTCATTTGAGGCAAATCTCTTTCCTCCCAGTGATTTTTTTTTAGGTTTGACAATAGGAAAGAGTCGCTGGGGGCTACGTCTACTGAATTTGGAGGATGAGCGTAATTCATAGCGCAACTCATTCAATTTGGACACGACGAGGCGGGATAAATGAGCCGGTGCATTGTCATGGTGGAAAAGCAGTTTTTTCCGCTGCAAACGAGGCCGTTTCTCCTTCAATACTGCATCGAATCGGGTCAATAAATCGCCTTAGTACTGTCACGTGATGGTATTTCGCTTCTGGAGATAGTCGATGAGGATCACACCTTGGGAATCCCAAAAAATGGTCGCCATGATCTTTCCGCGCAATGAAACGGTCTCTGCTTTCTTCGGAGCCAATTCGTCTGGAAAGGTCCACTGCTTCGACTGTTCATTCGTCTCCGATATCTAGTGGTGGATCCAAGTCTCATCCACGGTTACGAAACGCATGAAGAAATCCTTGGGATTGCGTTAAATCCTGACCAGACACAACTCCCAAACGGTGACCTAATTTCGTTTTTGCTCCGGTGTGAATCGCGACCCATCGCGTCGAAAACTTTTTCATACCCAAAGTTTCGTATAGCATATGTTCTTGTGAGGTGCCTGTTGTCCCTCCTATCTCTTTCAGCTTCAATAGGCATGAATTATTATCGACCAGTTCATCGTTGGTAGCGGCTTTTGGGCGTCCACAGCGTGGTTCGTCACTTGTGCTTGTGCGGCCACGTTTGAGCTCGCTCATCCTGAAGCTAATGGCCGAAAATGATGGAGCACATCCGCTATGAACCTCTAGCGAAATATTTCGAATTTCCGTGGTGGTTTTCCCAGCCATCCAGAGGTATTTTATCAGTGCACGAAATTCGATGTTATCGATTTTTGCAAAATCGCTTGACTTGCTACACAAAACACACTCTTAAACAGCGACTATTGTAGTAAACGATCGTCGCCATAAAAAAGGTTGCCCTTGCCGACCAATGAATCCACGCCATCTCTTGCCGATTCCGGAAACTTTTCAGGTCGCCCTCATAAGTGTAACACAATACATTAGGTGCCATCAAACTTTTGATCGGCAGTGTATATGTTTCCTATATTCGATAGCATAGTATTACAAATATAATACAAAAAATAATTCCACCTTACTAATAAATTTAGCGACAACAAATTACTTAAGCCAGACCTGACATCTACACTACCCTTTTCGACGGATTTTTATATGCACAAGCCATATCATCATACTGCAAATACTTCCTATATATTAAAGCTTCTACATTGTATTGTATCATCAACGAAAACGTGTCAAAATTCATATATCGCACGGTAAAGGGTCATCGGTTAAATCAACAATTTGCGCACATCAACCCTTATTCGAGAATAAATCATTCATTACGCAGGCTATTTGACCCCTCTCTAATAATATTTTATGTTTAGTCTGCAAAAACTCGTTAGCATCCTCCGCAGTTGCTTGTTTCCGGCGGGGGAAATGACAACATCCGTGTTTTCAGACGGTGTACCGTGAACGGTGACAGGCGTTTCATTAGATGATGAATAACTAACTAAACGATAAAAACACCAGTTTTTTTGACATAGATAAACTTCGATCATTGGCAATGTTTCCCGTAATTCGATAATTTACCAACTGTTCATTACTAATTTGAAATAAGAATCTAACATACTGCTCTTCTAAATATTATAAATAGGATAAAAAATTCTATATGGTTTATCTTTTCAAAAATAATATACTGTTAAACTGCACATATATTCGAGATTTGTATGTTCGGTATTACCAGTCTTACATTCTTCCTATTAAGTCAAAAACCTCTTTGGCTTTATAATAGTATAGACTTACTCAACTAGTTTAATTTCTTCATCACCAAAGGCAACTAAAATGGTATTTATTGGCCTCAACTTAGCGTGTTTATCATTAATTGTATTTGTTTATTGGTAAAATATTCGTCTACTACCCAGTATCTAACTTGAATTTTATATCTCTGTTCCCAATTTTTATTGCACCTCACATTTAATTATGTTCACGAAAACTTCATTAAGACATTTGGAAAAATAATTATAATTCAACGAACTTTAATGAATTAAAGATTTCGGTGTTGAAGCTGTTAAATGAAGAACTTTTTTGTTTATTTAAGCAGGTAAAAGTTAATATTCAAAATAATATATTTAAGTGAACAACTTGACATTCGATTTGCAAACAGGCTTGTAATATAATACTTAACCAAACGGGATTTTTAAAATAATCTAAAGAATATATTCGTCATATTTGCGTGCCAATAAAATATAATCCAATCAACGTCAAATGAAAGCTATACATAACATCAAGAAAAAAAACATTGTATTGTATCCACATATGTATGACATATAAGCAGCCATAAACTTAAAGTTGAAATGAATACGTAGGTTTCCACGGCCCTAGTCAGTAATAAACGCACTGTTTCCAGAATTGGACCGTGTCATGATAAGCTACAAGAGAAAATGAAATAAGTGCAAGAGGAAAAACAAAGAAATAAAAAGAAAGAAAAAGGTGAAAAGAGAGTAAGAGAAGGAAAGAGAGAAGACGGACAGAAAAAAGAAAGAAAAGGAAAAGAATGAGAAAGGCGGAATCTCGACGTTTTGCCTCCGCCGTAGGAGGCTTCTTCAGGAGAAGAAATGGGAACCAAAGTGGCACAGTAACCCGACGTGTAAACCACGTTGGAAGATCATGGTAACTCGACGTTGTTAACCACGTTAACCCCGTAGCTCTTTTCCGCTACGAATTTTCAAAATAAATCCATTTTTCGTCACCCGTCACAATTCTATACAAAAATAATTTTCTTTAGTGACGTTGAAGCAGCATTTTCCAGGTAACTTTGGGATGTGGTATTTGACGTTCGTTCAAATCGTGTGGCACCCATTTACCGAGTTTATTAGTCTTCCCCATTGCTCGTAAACATCTACTGGTTGTGTCTTGTGACACATGTAATACTTTTACTAGTTGGCGTTGGGTATGAGTTGGGTCATCACCCAATAACTCCTGCAATTGCTCGTCTTCGCATTTTTGTGGTCTACCAAACCGCTCGTTGTCTGTCACATTGAAATCACCACTTCTAAATTGGCGAAACCATATCTCACACGTTCTAATCGATGGAGCATGTTTACCATATGTTTCTACCAGCAAACGATGACTTTCGACAATCTTTTCCTCTTGATTAAATAATGAGAGTAATGCGTGCCGCAAATGTTCTTTCCCAGGCACAAAACTCGACATGATTGTTGAACGATAAAGCAAAGACGCTAGCTTTTGGCGGACTCAACTTGCGTGTGTCAGACGAACGTCTCTCGCCTTCTCTTAGTTAAACCAGAAAAAACTTATGCATACACCTAGCATTATATCTGACAAAACAAAATAATGCGTAATAAGTATCACGAAGACTCTTCACTATCCATTAAAATGGTTCATGGGTTGCTTACTGATTTCCGTTATGCACAATTGATTCCGAACGTTGAGGATGCCCAAATGGAAGAACGAAATGCAATCTTTTGAATCACGAAGCGGAGAGACCAGCTAGGAGGAGGTCAAGCATAAATACTCATGGTCTCATACTTCTTATCCCACTTCATGAAAGTTTCTCGATGAGATGAGATGAAACAAATTCGTGTTGTACTACTGAACAATCAAAAAATTTATAGACGGTTAGCACTTGGATATCTAAAGCTGTTCGTGTCGGGACTCTGGAGAATAATTTGCTGTTATTAAACTCCTACTTGAACTTCTGTCTTATATACTATTTGAACATGTATTTGTTGCTAACTTCCTCTATACTCCACACAGAGCTTCCGATGCTCCGAATCAGTTGGCTGCCTAAGCTATATTGATTAACTACGCTTCAAAAAAACTGCTCTTTCTCGATTCGCTTCGTCTTATTAGTTTAATCGAAATTCCTCCTCGTTTTATCCGCACAAAGTAACGTTCCTCTCGTCACGCGCCACGCATTATATTAGTAGATGATACAAGATAAGCCGCAGGCCGTTTCCCATTCGCACAACGGTGAACTCAACCGTCTAACTTGTCATTCTAATCCGCGTACTCCGTTCTCCGTATTGCGGAGCGCGCAAGCCAGGTGAAAATGATCAAAGCGAAGCTAGCGTTCCCTCTAATTTGGAAGTTCTGCGTGTGATGATGAACATCCGTTTCTCTTTCTGGTTTATTCGCAAACTTCCTGATACTAAGACGGTAAACAGCAGCAGCTAGTTTCGGTATTACGCTTCACGGTTTCGCTTTTCTTGCGGGGTAGTGAGAAGGTAGTGGGTGTATACGAGGTACACAATCGTATTTATCATCGTAGAAGGTTTTTAATTTAATACGCCCGGTTTAACGCAATTTATTTCCAGTGTGTCTCATCTTTTCCACGAAGTGCAGCTTATAGTAATAATAAAATTTCCTAAGTTGAATAGCCAAAACATTATATGACTGCTTAGCTTTGTCCAATATACGAAAAAACCAGAAATCTTTGGTTACCTTTACAAATAGTTCCAGATGCAAGCACGATTGTGGGAATGCATGCTACGTGCACCATCCTCATTTAAATTGGATTCTGCGACAGATGCACTTACAACTTAAGCAATTGCAATATTAGAAGCACTGCCTTATTCCAAACATAATATACTCCATTCTCGTTAAGAATACAGACTTAGAATAGATAGGCCTTAAAATACAGGCGTGTCATTGGTTAATGGGCAAGGCACATTCACATAAGAGAAATGGATGCTATTTCTTCGTATGAAATTTCTGTTTCAGTTGTCAAATTTACTTATAACTTTGGCGTCATTGTTTCATGCAGCTTTTCATTGTATTTTTTTATCTTTATAAACAAATTGTGGTACAAGTAGTTCTTTTCACAGTCCTTTTATATCATCATTTAATAATTCAAGGTACCATACAATCAATTATATAAACAATTACAGCTTCGGCTCGGTATGACTGAGGAAGTAGTAGTACATCCAGTTGCAGGACAATCGAAAAATTCTCAAGGCAAGCATGTTGAAAGTAGGCAGAGGCTAATGACCTATAATTTATGTGTGCAACTGAAGCAGAAGAATTGCAATTCAGTGTCTGTTAAGTTAACTGCAACACAACTTGGTTTAAGTGAAGAAGAAACGTATTCGTAAAACAATATACGATTACTTAGATGAAACTCAAAAATCTATAATTAGAATACATGTCCATTCATTCTTTTTAAGAAATGAATTGCCTACAAAATTATTAAGCGTAAATACAATATATTTTGACCTTGCATTTAAACCAACTTATTAATCCTTTGCAGGTTATTAGTGCAGATGACAATATGTCCCCAGTTAAAACGCACAACATTAGGATTTAAGTAGTTAAAAAGTAATCGAAACAATGTGCTAATGGAACGACAAGACACTGTGTTGTGGAGACGTCGGTATTTAACTACCGCTAGAAAATTTTGTGCAGAAGGGAAAAAGATTCATTATCTAGATGAAACGTGGGTTCATGCAGGTCGTATAAAAGAAAAAGTATAAAAGTCGTATAAAAGACACCACAATGCATATCACAAGCCAAGGGTTTGTTGAGGGAGTAGCAAAAGGATTAAAATATCTTGCAGGAAAAGGGAAACGATTTACATATTGGAAATGAAGATGATTTCGTTGAAAATGGTCTGCTGTGTTTTGAATCGAAGACTATCGTCACTGAAGGGATGCAAGACTTTATTCCTTTCCTTGAATCTGGTTCCGTTATCATAGTGGATAATGCTCCCTCATATGGAATTATACTGGATTAGCGGACATTGTGGAGTTGAACCTAATAATATCGTAGGGGGGTTAACTAAAGAAAGCCACACCAGAGAAGCCCTATATAGATCTGTGGTGGGTACTAAGGAATTATTGAAACTACCAAAAGATCTTACTTTCAAAAGGAACATGTAATGCCTACAGATCATCTGTATACAAAATAAAAGTTACTCATTGTGTCTATATGTATCCTAATGTGAATAGAAGTATTGGCACATGCATTGTTGCATAATCTAGATATTTCCGAATACTCCCGCATTCCCGGCGCTATCTAGTGCAACAAGAATTGGTAAACGAGTGTGTTATTCTTGTAGCACTAGATAGCGTTAAGAACGCTCACTTGCACTGCAAGTTTAGATATGGTGATAGTAGTCGAGAAGTAATTGCAATGTGTTGAGCAAAAAATTGCTCGAAACCACGCTGATAACGCTGGGTAGGCAGAAACATGTCCGCGTGTTAGCGTTTTTTGTCTCCTTACATCGTCTTTTCCGTGAATGATTCCACCAATGCCGTGATGAGCTGTATTTAGCAGCATTATTATATTCGGGATCGTTTTCTAAGCATCTTTGATGTGTTTTTTAAATCTGACAATCATTGAGGTACAACTTTAAGAGAAACTTTGCTAAAAATTGCATAAGGTATTGAGGAGCACAAATCTTGTTTTTTACTTCCATAATCTACTTGGTGGGTAATCTTGGCAAATGCTAAATGAGTTCATTTTTTTTTACTTCAGAAACTCGTCGAAAATAGACACCGACCTATTCACTAGATTTCAATAAACTTAAGCACCAAATCTTACATTTAGTAGCACCCCTGGATTTATAACAATGTTGAAGATATTCGAAACTATGGACAAAGGAAATTGAAGTGGCACAACAGATCATTTTGGTCACTTTAATTTTTGAAAGGCGACCGAGTATTTAAAGTTGTTGAAGATTCCCTAAACGAAAGCATTTTTGTAAAAATGCACACTTTCACATTACTCAACAGTTTATACTGATTACGTACAAGCCTAAGCTATTCATTATTATTAGGTTTACGCTCAGAGTGTTCGTTTTCCCTTGGAGAGAATGAAAACAGACAACTATGTAATCCTTACTTTGAACAATTTGATTCAAAATCGAGATTCCAAGTAAGAACTACGCTATTAGGCTAATTCATGTATTAATACGTAAGATGGCAATCCCATGACCACAACAAAAAAATAACCATGCTATTCGAGTATCTGATTCGCTGTTAGTATTCGAAATGAAAAATTCTTTTTACTTCAAAATAGACGAAAGTATTAGCGATCTTAATTCAAATGCGGGGATGATACATTCAGCGAAACACAATAGCTCACTATCTCACTAACCTTCGATTACAGAACGGCTGCACACCGACTAATATCCACCAACAACTAAACCATTAAGTAAATCAAATTTATAGACGAAGGACAAATTACACAACAAACAATTGAAGCGTTCAGCTGGAGGGAAGGGATTGGGATAGATAATTTTCAATTCTCTCGAATCGTCTTCCCCAGGGACGAAATGGATAATGCGTCTTATTAAATTACCCTACCCCTTATCTTTAAAACGCTGACCATCCAGGTTAAGTGATCGGTCAGCAGTAATTAATATTCCGATCACGATTTAATCTTAACTATGGGTATGATCAAGGGATCGCCATTATGGAAGGGAATTATTTATGCGTCCTTAAAAAAAGATGTCTATATTCTCATACGAGATTTAATTACTTGCTGAAGAAATATTAAGTCAACTGGTATAATCGAAAACAAGGAAGATGCAATAATGTATGCCCAGGTTGTCCTACAGACCAAACGTCTTCCGTCTCGCGGAGGGGGTCCGGTAGAGCCCTAAACGACCTCTAGAGCGTTGAAGCCTGCATTTTCCGCTCGTAGAATGCAATTTTTTAGCCAAAAACAAAACTTTAGCCAAAATCTGACAATTTTATTGCATCCAGCGTGGTCCATTACATATTCAACCAAAATTTGAGGGAAATTGGAGAGGTTGAGATTTTTTTCAGAATCGCAGGGAAAAATTGTCGATTTTTGACGATTTGCGAAGGTCATTTGATCTCACTCAAATTTTGCTTGTATATGTAACTGATCACGCTGAATACGATAAAATTGTCAGATTCGGGCTAAAGTTGCTTTTTTTGGCAAAAAATAGGTTCTACGAGCGGAAAATGGAAGCCTCAACGCTAGGGGGCATAGGGATCGTTTAAAACTCGACCGGGGCCTCTCCGCGGAGCTCCCCTCTAATATAAGAACCTAGGAAGGGGCTGTGGACGAGTGAAGAAAGAGTATCTTACGGTATCCGTATAATCGCTCTTTAAAGAGGCCCTATTTCAGCTGATTTTCGACTTTGGCCCACTTTTTGTTACCAACTTTTTCACTAATTAAATTTTTATATGTATTTGCTTATTACCGATTATTATTTATTATTATGATTGTGTATCTTTTTTATTATATAAAAAAAAATACATTTTGATAGTACAGGATGGCGCAAGGGAACGAGAAATTTTGAACGTTACAGTTGTGAGCACTGTAGCGGCAGTTGTTCGTAACGTCGCACAATTGTTGTGAACGCATTGCCATTTAGTAATCATAGATCGTTGGACAGGTGCGGAACGCGCAGTAGCTGTGAGAGCGTTTTATAAAAATTATGATAGTGCGACTGCCGCGCAGAGAATATTTCGACAGCATTACCAGCTTAGACGTCATGGACGTGTCCCATCTGCGCATGCGGTTACAACGTGGGTGCGTAATTTTGAAGAAACAGGATCTGTCTTGAAAAATAAAGCTGTAGGTGGCATTCGAACGGTGCGTACCACAGAGAACATTGAGGCTGTTAGAGCTGCAATCGAGAGAAGTCCTCGCCGCTACGTTCGACAGCATGCATCTACGCTAGGGATTAAGCGACGAAGCTTACAAAGAATACTACACGAATTACATTTCCATCCCTATAAGTTGCAGATTGTGCAACAATTACATGAACGAGACCTAGCGTCACGTATGGAGTTTAGTAGGCAGATATTGGCTAAAATTAACGAGGACGCGAATTTCGTTGGTAACATATGGATATCAGACGAAGCCCGTTTCCACCTGAACGGTTTCGTAAACAAACAGAATTTTCGTTATTGGGCCCAGGACAACCTTGTTACCACTACATAGCGACAAGGTCACAATATTGTGTGCTGTATCATGTCATGGTGTTATCGGCCCTTATTTTTTTGCACGTGAGGATGGTAGTGCAGCGACAGTAATATCCGCTCGATATGTTGAAATGCTTGAAACATTCTTTACACAGAGACTGTACGAGCTTAATCTTAACATGGAAAACATGTGGTTTCAGCAGGATGGAGCCACGTCAGACACTGCTCGACATTCGATGGCAGCAGTTCGTCAATTTTTTGGAAGACGCATTATTTCACGTAACGGTGACATTGAATGGCCTGCGAGATCCCCTGATCTTAGTGTGTGCGACTTCTTCCTGTGGGGGTATCTTAAAGGCAAGGTGTACCGTACACGACCTGCATCAATCCATGAACTGAAGGAGAACATTCAACAAGAAATCACTGCCATTCCCCAAGATTTGCTACACCGCGCATTCCAGAGTTTTCATAACAGGCTGTTAGAGTGTGAATGCCGAATGGGAGGACATGTTTCCGATGCCATCTTTAAAAAGTTAAGAGACACTTTTGGACATTTTGATTGTAAAAACATAAATGGCATGCTGCATACATGCACTTTCGTTAATAAATTACTAGTTTTATGAATTTATTCGTGGAAATGACGTTATTTCAAAATTTTTCGTTCCCCTGCGCCACCCTGTATATATATATGTATAATCTTTGATTATCTTCTTTTATAAAATCTTTTTTTACGTACTGTTTTGTATGGTCCCGACAAGTACGTTATAAGCGAGTTTTACTGTAATCAAACACACATCGAGGTCCTAAATGCCACCATAAGACAGCGTTAAATTTTGGATGAAATAAGAAGTGTCCATACTATTATGAGCAGTAGTGTGCATGTTAAATTTTGTACTACGCACTCCTTTAAAAAGCCATGAATGGTTCTAATATTATAACTCCTTATAATGGAATCCATTATATGTTTGGATACCAGACACAAATCCTCATATATATGCTCTTTCGATAAATAAAAACTTTTAAAGTCTAACAATCTATCACTGGATCACCTCCAATGTAAAACAATGCACTCTATTCCAGATTAAAACTTAGAATAGTATTTGGAATAGTCTTAAAACTTTGTTTCAGAAGATTGTTTCAGATTTATAAATGTTCAAAATCGACTTAAACTTAACTAACTATGTAAAAGAACCAATCGAATCATTTCATTTTAAATTGCTATCAAAGAAAATGCGATTTATCCGCAAAACTATTCGAGAACCAACTGCAATTCATGTGGTACAGATGAACGTTTAATGGCACAAATTATGGAGGTAATCAGAATTTATCACATTACTTGTTTATTCCCAGCTACCTAAAATATACTACCTCTATGTGAATATACCTTCATAAACAACGACAAAGGAATTACAAAGACAATGTTAAAATATAAATTAACTAAAACCCATGCGCGGTTGTATACTTTTCTTTAGTAGTATTTTATTTAGTAAAAATTCGATTCGTCGAACGCTAAAACAAACAGCACTCGCATAGAAAACGTAACCTAAACACATACCGCATCCCATCGGACCGACTGACCATTGTTTTTCGACAAATATGCAACTACCGTACCGGACGTCATCGCCTCATCGCCTCATTGCTCAGGAAAAAGCATTTAAAATGTAAATTCGGAAAATTTGAATTTTTATTGCGCCGCCACGGTAGGTGGCGCGTTTTCCTTTTTTTCCGTTTTTCTTTTTTGAACTCCTGCTTCTCTTACCTTATTTCCTCTACGAATACATAGATAAATAGATAGTAAGTAGGGTAGGCAATCGAAAGGGGAAGCGAAGCGTTAAAAAAGGTTTCCGCGGTCTCTTGCTCGGCGGTCCGGAGCTTTTGGCCTGCATCTAATTTATCGAAATGTTTATTTTAATCGAATAAATGCCGCCTTTAATCTTTGAAATGCAATTCGGCCTTTACCGCAACGTGTATATTCAATTTTAAGTACGTACGTACGATGGTACATTAGGAGGCAAGAGATCGGGAGACAAACTTATCGAACCTTTAATCCATCGTTTACCATTCATCACGAAGGTTAATAGAAGGCACTCCAACTTGCGATGTGTGGTCTAGCGTTGCCATAATGGGATACAACACATTTACCAACTCTGCCAGTTTTTCTTAAATTGCAGATTTTAATTTGTCAAATTGGCGACAATTCACATCTGAATTAATCGTTTGGTTCCTAGGAAGCTGCTCAAAATACACAATACCTTTGCAATGCCATCAAACTGACGGGATAATTTTATTTGGTGCATTTCAACGCTGGTTTATTTTCTTTATACCATAACCACTTTCGTTCGATGTTATGATAAACTATAGATTTTTCATCGCCGTTCTGAAAAAGGTTCGATTTCATTTCGTTTGAGATGCAAATTGCAGATGTTAATATTAATGGCTAAATGAATTTCCTTTAAGTCATGAGGAACCCAAATATCGAGGTTTTCTATTAATCCTATATATTTTAAATGACTTTCAATTATTGTGTGCGATATATTTAATTTTTCTGTAACCTCTCGAACAAGAATATGATTCGAATCAATTATGGCTTTAATTTGATCATCAACTTCATTTGATCTACCAGATCCTGGTTGGTCTTTGAACTAGGACAAAGTTTATCAAATCAATTCCGGCACTGTCTGTCATTTAAAGCTTCATCCTCTTACAGATCACTTAACTTTAGCTTGCGTTGCGTTCTATTCTTCTCGGAAATCATTGAAAAACGAAATATGACGAAATGTTAAAATTGAACCCACACAAGCAAATCTTAAGAAAAGAAAACACACTTAATTTGGTTTTTAAAAAAGCTAAAGTTCACAGCTGACAAATGCCAAAACTATATAATTGTAACATTGACAGAGGATATTCAAAACAAACACTACTTCCATCTACATTCGAAATCGGTAACTATTGTGGCCAACGTAATATTAAATATTATTTTAAATTAGGTGAAAAGTATGCACACATTACAAGAAAATTCTGTATGGGATGTGGAAAACGAAATTGTCAACGAATTTAAGGTAACTTTGATATTACTACGTCCAGCTCTAGTGGTTGAATCTGGATGTAAAACCCACAAGACATCTTAATTACTATTACAACTAAAAGAAACACTATTCCCAGGTACATTTAAAATCGATAATTATTTTGTTGGCAACCCAATAGTAAAGATGATTTTAAATTTGGTGAAAAGTATGCAAAAATTGCAATAAAATTCCGTACAGGATGCACAAAAGGAAATGGTCGAAAAATATAAGGGAACTTTGACATGTCACTTCGTCCAGCTCTGGTTGAATCTGGATATTAAACAAAACCTCTTAATAACTGTTGGAGCTTTTGGAAAATGTCACGCAAGAGCGAAAGAAGGCGGGGCCTTACAATACAAAATAATGCGGATCTTTCTAAGCAACGACCATTTCATACTTTAAAGTGATATGGAATGCACCAATTCTTGATTATAAACCATAAACTGAAAACATTTTTCCAATATCACATGTTTATCAATGGATTCGATACTTCTACTTTAAGTATTTATTTCTGCCAAGCCTACATTGCCTACTGAAAGAATCAACTATTAAATTAAATCAACTAAACCTTTATCTTTCAAGATAGGATTTTTTCTCCCTCGACCGTATTCCTATACAACAAAAATAGATGATTTATTTCTCCATGATCCGCAATTTAACTCCTCTGACTTTTTTCCTTTGGGGTTATTTCAAGCAAAAAGTTCTCGCCAACAATCCAGAAACAATCGATGATCTTAGGAAAAACATTATTGATGGCGCGTGTAAAATGTAGTCTCTGTTGTGCTGAAATGCTATTGAAGATTTTGACACGAGAAGTCTAGGTACAGCAATACACATCTTGTAAGTAGCAGCAGCTCAGGAACAACTTTCTACAACAGAAAGAAGTCATTAACAATCACCACATTCAGAAAAATTGTGGAACGAACAACTTAATTTTTCACCAGATATTTGCGATTTTATTGCAAAATTGACAAAAGACACTAAAGAATTCAAAAATGGTTATGTATATGTAAGAAATTTCACGTAAACTTTAAGTTGATTATTTTGGATGATTTGGTGCCACTAACAATAATAGAACGTCAAATTTTCCCAAACGTCAATATCTAGAATGCAAATCTCAGCAGAATAGTTCCAATGTGTTTCGATGAAACTAATTTAAAACCTCGTGTAGATGCCAATTTTAACTTATTGTTACTCATTTGGTGCTACCTAGGATAAAGAGGATATCCATTCTTTCTGGGTCAAGTTTTGAATGTAATAATGGAACGAATGAAAATTGCTTAGTGAACGTTTGCAGCCGTACGAGGTCAGGTTTAGCACGAGTCTTCATCCAATATATGCATGTAACGTAGAATGTAAACACATGAAAAACAAATATATTCAGAATAAACACACGGTTTTCCCGTTTCAATTCAATTCCGTGGACGCTTCGCTAGAAATTATTTTATTCTTACGTAACCCCGAATGATGTAATACTTGTGATTAACGTTATTTTCTTAGCAGCTAATAGTAAATGCGCGATTGTTTAACAGTTTAATCAGCGTTTATTAATATTGATGAACAGAACCGATCTTCTTTCTGTAGAACAGAAGTATTTCAAACCTACATCAATTCAAATTCAATAATTATCACCTTTGTCTGATGTTTTGGTAATTATGTCTTTGAACTTTCGTGCAAAATTTTTGGTCTTCCACAAAAATTTATTTTAAAAAATACCGCTAATTACGTCTAAAAGGAACGTTGGCATTTAAAGAAGAATGTGATAACATAGTGAAGATGATGAAAGAAAGAGAAAGAAGATACTGCGAGAGGTATAATAGAATTAAACGGCAAATTTTATGAAGTAGGATTCAGGTAGGGTTAAAGACAAAAAATCATATTTTGAAAAAATCGAAAATCATGATCAACATCAAGTATATCTCCTGATCGATTATCAAATATTCATAATGTTCATGTTGCTGAATCTACAATGATTATTCAGTCTTTGCAAACCTATTTAGTGTTTTGAAGAAAATAAAACAGATTTTAACAATTAAAATATTTAGAGAAAGTGAGCGAGTAGTCTCCCAAAACACATGCACCTGTGGGATTACTATACAAACTATCGCTCGGTATATTACCTGTGATAACAGTGCCCCATCGGTAACCTTTTTCCTATAGACCTTCAACCAGTCGATCGTGAAGTGATTTTTGATCGATCGCAACCGGCAGGACACCACTTCAATACACAACGCAATGTTGTAGTGGCCGTACTGGTGTGTGGAAACAACACTGCATGTAACGCAAATTTAAAAATGACGAATGTTACCATGTAAGATTGCATATCCTAGTCGTGAACTCATAAAAACAAGCGCTAGAAACAAAACATTGCCATGTTGATCACATTGAATTAGCGTTTCTAGTAAGAGTATCAATTTTTCGTGAAGCTACTTCTGGACAAAAATCTAAAGTACCTTGTTTCTGTGC